>JAQQZR010000038.1:4616763-4630608 GCA_030068235.1 Notoglanidium macrostoma
AGTAATGAGAATGACAGTAATGACAGTAATGCGAATGACAGTAATGAGAATGACAGTAATGAGAATGACAGTAATGAGAATGACATGAATGACAGTAATGAGAATGACAGTAATGAGAATGACAGTAATGCGAATGACAGTAATGAGAATGACAGGAATGAGAATGACAGTAATGAGAATGACAGTAATGAGAATGACAGGAATGCGAATGACAGTAATGAGAATGACAGTAATGAGAATGACATTAATGCAAATGACAGTAATGAGAATGACATTAATGCAAATGACAGCAATGCGAATGACAGTAATGCGAATGACAGTAATGACAGTAATGCGAATGACAGTAATGAGAATGACAGTAATGACAGTAATGAGAATGACAGTAATGACAGTAATGCGAATGACAGTAATGAGAATGACAGTAATGGCATTATGAACTTTTCAGACATTTCTTTAGTGCAAACTGAAACAACATTGCATCTGGTTGAGAGTATATGGTGCGTACTTTGGCTGCTGATTTTTGCCAGAGTCTTTCTTTTCTTTTCTATTGTTTTCTTTCTTTTTTCCATTTTGTCATGTGTTTGTGTGTTTCATGTTATGTTTTGACATCCTTCTGGTCACTGGTTGAGTTTGACTGCTGGTTGCCGGACGTGAAGAAGCTCCAGACTTAATTTGAGCAGTGGATTCCCCAGGCCTTTCAGGACCATAACAGCAGTGGGACTGTGAGCAGCTCCACAAATGAAGTTAGATCACAGCTATTTTTGGAGGACAATTCTGTTTGTGTGTTTCATTTCTTTGATTTTACTTTGTTTAGCAAACATTTGCGTTATTGTCTGTTCTACTGTTATTGTAAAGAGACCCTGGGTGTGAGAAAGGTGTTATATTAAATTAAACTTGCTTCTTCTTCTTCTGCTTAATAATAATAACTATAATATCACAGTGCTGTTGGATTCTGGATTCTGAGTGGTCAGAAGGTGTTGGTTAATTTTCTGTCTTTTCTAAGAATCTTTAAGGAACCATTTTTATTGAGTATAGAGACCGATGCAGATCTAAAGTTGGTTGAAGCTTCTCTGTAAAAACTGACAAATCTAGAAATCTTCAAAGGACAGGGCAATTTATGCTTCTTTGTGGTTTCTAGTTAACATGACAGTCTGTGGGGTTTTTTGGTCTCCAAAAAGGAGAATAAAGAGAGGCTGGTAAGGGAACGACTGTTTATAGCTGCTATAACGTAAGTGACAACAGGAACTGGTTTCCAAGAAGATAAAATCTGAGGACATTATCAGAAAATGAGAGAGTGAATGAGAGTGAGAATACACCCCTGAGGAACTCCAGTACTGGATCATGTTGTGTATTGAGATACATTTATTTAAAAAATGAAGATTTTATATGTAGACATGAAACAATACATAAATATATCTCTGTATAGCATGAAATATGTGAGTAATGGTTAGTTGTGTATCTGACCCTCAGAGTAGTGATGTGTGTGTGTGTGTGAGGACTGGACCAGTGCTGGTGGAGTTTCATCTGTGCAGCTCGAGGGCAGTGAATACAGAATGAGCTCCGGCCCGTCTTCAGCCCTGCTGCTCGTCTTCAGCGGTTTCATACAATTTAAATGACAAACCGCCTTACGAGGCCTCGTTTCCCTCCACGGCCCAAAACAACAGGAAAAAAAGACAAGCGAAGGCGAGAACGGTAGAACAAAACAGCGAGTGTGTACACTTGCCTGAGAAGGAAGCCTGCAGCATCCTCGGAGATTGGAGCGGAGCCGTAAAAAAAGCCCCCCGTGTCAGTTCTGGATGGTCCGGGCTCTGAGTGTAACCCTGTTTAATCCTAGCAGGCTTTCACATTAATTCTTAAAGCGGCTGGAAGCGGCTGTGCGTCAGAGTTCTGCGTGATGGAGCCGTCTCGGTTCTCTTCTCAGTGAGTCTAAAGGGAGAGTTATGGCCTGAACATCACACCGCACTACACCAGCACTGTGGATATAAACACTGAAAACAAGTGTATTTACTACAGATATCTGCGTACACTACGTCTTTATAATCATCACAGCTGAGACACGACACCAAGCACAGGATGCGTGTTTATGTAACATGGATTTGAAATTTATTAACATTTTATTATTTCAAATTTAAGGTTATTAGCACTTAGTTTTTAAAATGTAAGCTAATTAGCATTTATTATTTAATTTTATGTTTAGCATTCAATTTATAATTTTATGTTTATCATTTATTTTTCAAATTTAAGTATGTTATGAGCATTACATTTTTTATTTTTTATTTTAATTTTTAACTAAGTTTATTAGCATTTGTTTTTTAATTTTAAGTTAATTAGCATTTTTTTTTTTTACATTTAAGATTGTTAGCATGTTGTTTACTAGCTTTTAATCTTTAATTTTATATTTAAGCATTTAATTTTGACATTTATATGCATGAGAAATTTTTTTTTGTTAAATTGATCCTGTTATTAAAGCTCATGTTTTACATAAGTAAAGAATGAAAAGTGTCAGTGTAGAACTCTACAACAGACGGGTTTACAAAGAGAACCTCTTCAGGAAGAGAAGAACCATCCAAAGAACCATTTGTTTCAAGAGTATGGTGCTACTAGGGGATGCATCTTCTTAAAGGTTAGCTCGGGATCCAAGAGCACTTTATCTTCTAAGGAATGTTAGAGACGTCAGTAGATGAAGAGCTGAAGATTTCTCACAACAGTCCTCTATTAAAGGTTCTATGTGGAACCATACATGGTGTTCCTCTTTCAGAGAGGGTTCAACCCTCTAGAACCTCAATAGAGAGAGTAGTACCATTCACTTTTATGATATTTTTTGAAAGTGTGGTACAAATGAAGACATGGTTGATTCCATCCTGGAGAAACCATTAAAGGTTCACTGTGGAACCCTACAGAGAGTTCTTCTTTCTGCTAAGGAACCAAATAGAAACTCTTTACAGAGGTACTAACTATTAATCTTCCAAAACAAAAACTGTTAAGAACTGTTACTCTTTTTTTTAAGAGCAATGAGGAGGTGCAGATCTAAATTTGTTTTCTTTGGGAAACTAAATTAAAGGTTCTACGTAGAACCTGATATAAGGTTTCTCTCTAAGAGAACATTCAAACAAGAACAGCTTTTGGGAGGAAAAAGCAATAAGGAACTCTTTTGTTCAAGCGTGTGTAGCAATGAGGAGATGAAGATCTAAAGTCTTTAGCGAGGTAAGAACCATTTCTCCTCAAAGAACTCTCAAGAGAAGATTTGAGGCAAAACATCTTTAAAGATGTAAGACCTATTAATATGTATCCCAGAGAACCCTTAAAGAACTCTCTATTATTAAACTGTAGAAAAAAGTACAGATTGTTGATTACAGTCTGGGGAACCCCAGACTAATGGTTCTATGTAGAACCCGACAAAGGCTTTTTCTTTTATTAAAGATTAAATGTAAGATCATTTTAAGAATGTAGGAACTATTCATCTTCAAAAGAACCATTAGGGAACTCCATTAAGGAGCAATAAGGAGATAAAGTCAGTGATCCAGGTGAACTCCACATACTTGTTTCTTGATCAGAAGAAGTTTCAGGTAGAACATCTTTATGGAGGTTAGTACCAAAAGAACTTTTTAAGGCAAAGAGGAGATGCGGATCTAAAGTCATTTGTCTTTGAGAAACCCTTTAAAGGTCCTATTTAGACCCAGATATAGGTGTTCTCTTTCAGAGAGGGTTTCCCGCAGAACTTGTTTAGGGAGCCAAGAACCTTTAAGGAACCCTTTGTTAAAGATTGTGATCTAATGAAGATACAGATATAAAGAGATCCCACTTTAAGGATCTATGTTATTCAAATGATTTTTATGGAGGTAAGAACCATTAATCAAAGGAAATATTTTGTTGACATGATGACGATCTTAAAGTTCTTTGATTTTCAGCTAAGGCTCTGATTGGAACCACTTTACTTAGGAACTATTAATCTTCTAAGAAAAGCTGTTATGAAGTCTTGAAAGAAAGAATGTGGAGCAATGACAAGATACAGATCTTAAGCCAGTTTCTCTCTTGGTTCTATGTAGAACCCTGTAAAGGTTTTCTCCTTCATTCAAGGCTCCATGTAGAATTTCTTTAAAATGTAGAAACCATTAAGCTTAGAAAGAATGTTTAAGGAACCAGGCGTGATCTAGAACCCTTAAATTCTGGAGTGGAGTCACCATGGCGGGCTTGAACATCAACGTTACTGTTTTGTTGACTTTTTTTTTTTTAACGTTTTTGTTTACTAGGCGCTCCTTCCGTGTGTTTGGTCATTCAGGGTACTCTGCAGTAAAGAAAATGAACAGTAGATTTACAGGGTTTTAGTTTCTCTTGTGTGTGTGTGTGTGTGTGTGTTATGAAGATGGTGAAGGAGGAGACGGTCTCCACGGGCCTTTGTTCTGATTCCTCCTCACCACAATACGGTTTATGAAGCTCCGGCTGCTGCGTGGTCAATATCTGCGATCGATGGGACAGAAGTTTGGGCTGCCACGGGGCCTGACAGATGTGAGGGGTATTATTGGGGAGAGAGAGAGAGAGAGAGAGGTGCAGTTTGATGGAGGAGGTGGTTCTCCCCCAGGCTGCAGGGTTCTTTGGGGGGGGTTATATCTGGGCAGCTGTGGTGATGAGGAGGGGTTATTAAACCCTCATGGCCTTGTTTGCATGCACTGATTGTCCTTCTGTTTGATTGAAGCTTAATAGAGTCCAGATTCCCGAAATCAGAGCCGCAGCTTTCTGATTGTTGAGGAAACGTGTGTCGCTGATACTTCCACTAACAAATAATGACCGGAGAGAGAGAGAGGGTAACAGGGAGGGAGCATGATAGAGAGAGATGGAGGGAGAGAGACAGATGGAGAGAGAGACGAGGAGAGAGATGGAGAGAAACAGAGATGGAAGGAAAGAGAGGGAAACTGAGAGATGTGAGAGAGAGATGGCGGGGGAAGGGAGAGAGAGGGAGAATTTAATTGAATTAAGAGAGAAATACGGAAAAACAGACAAAGAGTGTGAGAGAAAAAGACAAACAGAGGGAAAGGAGAGAGAGATAGAGAGGGAACGTAAGAGACGTAAAAAGAAATACAGCTATAGACAGACTAAGTGAGAGACAGAGAGAGAAACAGGAAAAGAGAGAGAGCGAGAAACAGATAGAAAGACAGGTAGAGACAAGTAGAAAGAGATGAAGAGAATAAGAAATGATGAGGGGGGGCATTGAATTGAGAGAAATCCAGAGAAAGAAAGGGATTAAGAGAGAGAGCGAGAGAGAGAGAGAGAGAGAAACACAGACTGAGAGAGAAATGGAAATTAATCAGATTGAATTAGAGAGGAAGACGGAGAGACGGACAGAAAGAAGCTGAGAAATTGAATTTAATTAAGTTGAATTAAGACATACAGAGAGAAAGAAAGTTTCAAAGAGAAGCTGAGAAAGACGGTGTAAAAGAGAGACAGACAGATAGAAAGAAAGACAGCGAGGGACCAAGAGAAAGACTGTCTGTTCATCCGATTCTCCTGAAGTGTAAGTGAGACACGAGTGAGAGCAAGATCTCTGCAGAGAAATGAACAGACAGCAAAAAAGAGAGATTTAATAAATATAATTGAGAAAGCAGCACAGAGTGTGAGAGAGCGTGAGAGAGTGAGAGAGTGAAAATAGATAGATTCAAATGAACAATTTCCAGAAGAGTTCAATTTCCACATTAGCTGAATTTGACATGAGTGAAGGATGAACGGTGAGAGTGAATCTGACCTCTAGGTGGCAGTAGAGGGATTAACAGACATCTGAAAGTAGGTGATGCGGTCTCTCAGGTCGAATTCTGTCTTACTGCCAAATATCGTCCCAATTTATCTTCAGTAATCATAAAGGACGTCCTGAGATTAAATAGCCAGGTGTTGAATAAGATTAGCAAGTCACAAAGATGCTAACACGTCTTTTTTTTTTTTTTTTTTTTAGCAAGACTTGTCCTGACTGGATGAGCGGCGAGCGGTGAAAGTCTCCTAGCTGTAAAAAAGGACAGAATCTTTCAATTCTGTACTGAAATTGTCGCATCTTCACCGTGCTTCATGATAACTGAACCCCACGAATGTAGATGTAGCTAATTCAAATCCACTCATTTTATTGCCTAGCAACTCCATTTGAACATTTTTTGTCAGCTGAGTTTACAGATCATTCCAGATGTGCTGCATATTCAGCAAATTAGCTCACAGAAGGTGGAGCTTAATGTTCCTTAAAGCAGGGTGCTATAGCGCCACCATCAGGCCACAGCGATTTGTGTTATGTGGATACATTTTGTACTAACATGCCAATGTAGCTAACAATTGTCCCGGTAACATGACAAGCTGTGTTATTTTTACCTTATTAACTTCAAAAGAGAGAATAAAGAGAGGCTAGTGAAGCTACTGTTTATAGCTACTATAATGGAAGTAAGAACAGGAACTTGTTAAATGTAATTATAAACAGATAAAAGTTATAATGTTCTTTAATAAATAATACATTGTAATGCTTGGTAGATTGCTGTGAGGATTAAAACACTCAGGGACGTGCTGCTAGAGGAAAATAATCAGCACCAACACCATCACCCAGGACATGCACTGGTTTAGGGGGCGTGGCCTAGGGGCGTGACCTGGGCAATTTTCCAAAATGGCCACCAAGATAAATAACATCCCTGTGGGACAGAAAACATGCTGTTGTGGGAACTGTGATAGCCGTTATTTATTAATGATTATCATACTTGGAATTGATTGTATTGTTGCAGCCCTAACACACACACACACACACACACACACACACACACACACACACACACACACACACACAGCAGACAGGCAGTAGTGGAAGCGTTTTGACGTGCTGTCACACTCGGATAGCTGAGAGAGCGGCGCGCTCCGAGTCAGTCTTATTAAGGCGGATGTGTTTGGAAGCTCGGCCGGACGCTGGGGAGAAAATAGGAAGGACAGAGCGAGAGGAAACATGGCCGAGCCTCTGAAGCGCTCTGACACGCTTCAACACACACACACACACACAATCTTGCTGCGCTGTCGGGGGTCAAACACACTCCACTTGTCCACACTGTGTGTCTCAGACTTACTGAATCTCTAATAGAGAGGAATACACTCTCTCCCTCTCCCTCACTGTAGTGTACTCACACACACACACACACACACACACACACACACACACACACACACAGATCACACACAGCTCCGTACAGTGATGATTCTGTTTTAGACCAATCGCTTCATGTCACCACAACCAGAGAGACAGATACAGACAGAGAGAGAGAGAGAGAGAGAGAGATGGAGAGATGGAGAGGCAGAGGACTGCAGAGGGAGAGAGCGAGAGATCAAAGGAGAGAGAAGTTAAAGAGCTAAAGAGAGAGAGACACATTCATAGTGACTATTTAAGAAAGAAGGCCAAAAAAAAGGAAATTAATTAAACTTGAATACACACACACACACACACACACACACACACACACTTTGCTTTTCAATCTTTTACTGTTTATTTATTGAATTTGATATATGAATTATTGTATATGAATTTGTTTTCTTGCTATCTTTATAAAGAATTCTCATTTTAATATGATAAGTGAGTTGATTAAAATAATTTCAATATAGAATTTGGAGACGGTAAGAGAGAAAAAGAGAGAGAAAGAAAAAGAAAGACAGAGAGAGAAAGAAAGAGGGTGAGGGGATGAGAGAGATAAAGCAAAAGAATGAAAGAAAGAGGGAGAGAGGCAGAAAGACAGATAAGTAAGGAATCAAGCTATAATGTTATACTGCTATGAAGAGTCCCAGACTAACTGTGGCTGTGATGCTGGAAGAGGAATAAACACTGTGTGTGTCGTGCTGTTTTACAAACTCAATCAGCGACATGGTGTGATGAGCGCAGTTACTGGTACCGCACTGGAGCTGATTATTTTCCTCTAAAAGCATGACCACGAGTGTTTAATTCCTCTCATGCCACAGAAACCCACCAACTATAACAACTTCTGATTTATTAACAGAGAGAAAATAAATGAGACGGAGAGAGAAATATAAAGTGAGGGAAAGATGGAGAAACAGACAGAGAGAGAGAGAGAGGTTGTAAGAGAGAGAGAGAGAGAGAGAGAGAGAGCAAGAGAGTGAGAGAGGTTGCTGCACCTGTCCTGAGCTGTAGCTGTGTGTGCAGTGAGAGTGAGTTAATTGGGTGAAGCTGTACAGCGTGTTAGCGCCGCTTTGAGAAACAGCCTCCTGACAGCTGAGTGTCAGCCGAGTGGAGCTGAGAGACAGAGCGCTGTCACTGACCAGAGAGAGAGACAGAGAGAGAGAGAGTGAGACAGACAGAGAGAGAGAGACAGGGAGAGACAGACAGAGCGAGAGAGTGACAGAGAGACAGAGAGAGAGAGACAGTTGTCAGCCTCGGAGTCGTGACACTCAATCTCAGTAAACAGCAAAACTGACAATAAAAGTGATGTGTGTGCTAGCGTCCTCTCACACACCTACTGTTACACTGCAGCTAGCAGGCTAATGGTGCTAACAGGAAATGGAGGTTTATGGCCTCCAGTTTAGCGTCGTTCAAACTATACGTGTAAATCATCACACAGCGTCTGTCGGGGAAACTCCGTCTGTCTCACAGTAACACCAGATGAACACAGAGTGAGAGGAAAAAAGAAGCATGAAACATGAACAAAAATATAAAAATAATTCATTTAAAACCATTGAATTCAATTTTTTCAGTTTTATTTGTATAGTGATTTTAATAACAGACATTGTCCCAAAGCAGCTCAAGTATATAAATTCTGAATATAAACTTATGAATCTATAAATGTATCTATATATCTCCCTAATGAGCAGCCTGTGGCGACGGCGGCAGGAAAAACTCCCTGAGACGGCAAGAGGAAGAAACCTTGAGAGGAACCAGACTCAGAAGGGAACCCGTCCTCATCTGGGTGGTGCTGGATAGTGCGCTTACAGCTAACACACTTTAACCCTAGGGGCAAGATTAAAGTGCAAGACTGCTCACGGTGAGAGCGCAATGAGGCGGAGCGCAGTGAGGCAGAGCGCAGTGAGGCAGAGCGCAATGAGGCAGAGCGTAGTGAGGCAGAGCGCAATGAGGCAGAGCGTAGTGAGGCAGAGCGCAATGAGGCAGAGCGCAGTGAGGCAGAGCGTAGTGAGGCAGAGCGCAGTGAGGCAGAGCGCAGTGAGGCAGAGCGTAGTGAGGCAGAGCGTAGTGAGGCAGAGCGTAGTGAGGCAGAGTGCGGTGAGGCAGAGCACGGTGAGGCAGAGTGCGGTGAGGCGGAGCGTAGTGAGGCAGAGCGCAGTGAGGCAGAGCGTAGTGAGGCAGAGCACGGTGAGGCAATGAGGCAGAGCGCGGTGAGGCGGAGCGCGGTGAGGCAATGAGGCAGAGCGCGGTGAGGCGGAGCGCATCAGTGAATCAGTGTAAATTTCTCTAAACGTATTTATTTTTGAATTTAAAGATTTATTTTCTTATCTAAAGAAGAAAGTGTAGAATTGAAAAAGCTGCTTGTGCACATTCAAGTCTTCAATTATACTTTCATTACTTTCAAACATTATTTGTACTATAAAACACACAAATATCAAGTAATGAAGGAAAAACCGAGCGCTTTCTTTTTCCCACAGAAAGAAGAAGAAACTCCTCATTAAAAAGAAAGAAAGTCAGGAAAAAGTGTAGAGTGGAGGAATGGCTGAAGAAAAGAAGGAAAGAATGGAAAAAACAGACCCCAAAGTAAAACAAAGAGACAAATAATAGAAAAAGGTGGATGAATGAATAAGACACTAAAAAGTAGAATGCAAATAAACACAAACAAAGAAACAAACAAATACATAATGGAAAGAAATAGAGAAAAACAAACTTTAAATTCTATACAGAACAGAGTGAACACATCAGACACACTGCGGGATAATTCTCACGTGTGTGTGTGTGTGTGTGTGTGTGTGTGTGTGTGTGTGTGTGTGTGTGTGTGTTCTCCTGGTGCACATTTATCTTCCCAGGTCTCACATTTAATTTCCATCAGTGTGTCAGAGACGGCGTTAGCGTTAGCGTTAGCGGTGTGAAAGTGACAACGCTAAATGACTTCCACTGGTCTAATTACGTGTGTAGTGAGTGATAGAGGACTGGAGTTCACCTGCGTGAGGATCATTGTGCTTTAAAGAGATTTGTGTGATGTGTGTGTGTGTGTGTGTGTGTGTGTGTGTGTGTGATGATGATGATGATGATGGGTATCTGTATGGACGTGTAATGGAGCTCTGATGTAGCTGATGGTCCGTGACATTTATTTCTGAACATCTAAAACACTTTGACAAGGATATTACCACCTGGACTCTGCGCCTCGAGCCCGCTCAGCTCTCTCCACAAATACACTTGAAGACGTGTCTCTTTGCCGTCACTCCTTAAGTCCAATCTCAAGTCTAATCATAACTGTAAATGACTAAATAACCCTAAATCATTAAACACATATGACCGTCAGATAATAAAACAGCAAATAAATAAAAATCAATAAAGATAAAGAAAACACCTAAAGAAACAAAGGACCTTAAGAAGGAAAAAGAGGAAAAAGGAAAAGCTCTCAAAGAGAAAGAAAGATTTTTTTTTATCAGGAAAGTTGTTGCTGAAGATTTGGTGGTGTGTTTGGGTTCAATGTGGTAAGAATAATTTATACATAAGTGTTTATTTGATATTATTTAATCAGGTGTGAGACAGAGCCAGACTGGACCGATGACGTGTGTGTGTGTGTGTGTATGCGTGTGTGAGACTGAGAATCGAGGTGATTAAATAAATAAAGGCGTGTTATGTGAGCTGCGAGTCGGTTTGTCATTTATCGAGCATTTGAGAGTGCTGCTTTAGGTTCTCCTTCTCCAAATGAACTTTTAACTCTTTTACAGAAATCGAATCGTCTGTGGACGGTCGCGCTCTCTCCGGCTCCTGCGCTCCTCTGCAAGACGTTTTTCATTTCTCCGTCTCCGCGTCCTCCATCGTAATTCCCGTCTTCGACATCCACTCTTCACTCCTTAACGCAATCAGCAGCAGCAGGAGGAGGGTATCATTTCCTTTCTTCGCTTTGTCCAAATGTACTTTTTTAAAAAAAAACTCTTCATGCTAAGTGGTGATATCTCTGTGCTAACAAGCTTACAGATCCATTAAATCCATCCAGGAGGAGCTGAGAGGCATCGACACGTCCCACATTCTCTTCTTGCGAGGAGATAATGAGGAGAGTTTCTGTGGAAAAGTGTACAGTGCTCCTGTCTTTTGGCCTAAAGGTGTTGTTTTCTCGGGTTTTTTTTCTCCTGCTGTTATTTATGGTAAAGCGTTAGCAGGGTTAGCTCAGGGTTAGCAGGTTTAGCATGGCAGATTTTGACCTGAGTTTGTATCCCGGGGCGATAATTATGAATTTTTATAGTGTGAAACGTACATTTACAGCACAATCACAATCATCCATCAATACAGCCGGTCAATTACTAAACTCATTACCTAACTCTTCTTCAACTACTGTAATTGTCTAAAAAAAAGTTTTTCAGTGTAACTTCTTGAAAGAGAGAGAGACGGAGAGAGAGAGACGGAGGGAGGGAAGAAATCAATAAGCCATTTTAGTCTCTATCTATCAGAGCGGACTGCCTCTTGTCTGTGTTAAGGC
This sequence comes from Notoglanidium macrostoma, assembly GCA_030068235.1. Taxonomy (NCBI): domain Eukaryota; kingdom Metazoa; phylum Chordata; class Actinopteri; order Siluriformes; family Auchenoglanididae; genus Notoglanidium; species Notoglanidium macrostoma. Next base: position 4,628,385 of record JAQQZR010000038.1, read on the forward strand.
GCAGGACGTGGCACTTTAATGGGATGGCGCGAGCTGTTTGAAATGTATGCCAATGATTCCTGTCATTTCATGGCAGCCGTGCCACGCTTCAGCGAGCGCCCGCTCCTCCCCTGTCAGCTCCACGCAAGACGGCCGTTTAGTTGCAAACTTGGAGCATTTTTTTGCGCAAACCTGAAATGATGTGACTGATATTCAACCCCCCCGCCCGAACCCGGCCATGTCACTCGCACAGCAAACCCTGTCTGAGACGTTCACCAGCAGCTGGACTGCAGCTCTGTTTATTATAGAGACAGGATGATCCCACCTTTTCTTTTCCTGTACAGACACTGAAACCTCCAGCACCTGCCCGAACCGGCACCCCGAAAGACAGAAAGCGTGCATGCAATAGAAAATGCAAAAAAATATAATAAATATTTACAGAAAGGCAAAGTCAAACAAAGAAAGGCGAGAATTAATAAGCAGAAATGTAAGGAAAGACAGAAAGAAAAAGAAAGAGAATGCATACACACGAGGGAAAATACAGAAAAATAAAGGAAAATGTATACACAATTAAAGAGGAAAACGAACAAACCAACAAATATAAAGAAACAACCAAAAAAAATTTTCAGAGAAAGAAAGACAGATAATGAAAAATATATAACTAAAAAAGATAGAAACACACAAAAATAAGTACAGAAAGAAAGAATACACAAAGAAGTTTCTGTTCCAGACACAGTTCCCATGGTTGCCGTCTGCATGACGTACTCAGTTCCTGAGTCCTCGCCGCGTTTCGGAGTAGAATCTGCTACGTTCAGGCCGTTACTTCCTGCAGCAGCTCAGTCGAAGCTCATCACAGTCACGAAGCAGAAGAAAAACTGATCTGAATTCTGACGCGGGCTAAACAAAGTGCAACAAGCCTTTTCATTTCCTGCTAAAATCTGCTTTAAGAACGTCACTCATTTATAAATACCGAGCTGAAAATATTCCTCTAACAGAACATCCTGCAGTGTTTCATTATTTATTTTTATCATTTCATGTTACAGTTGGTTCCTGTTCTCACGCACGTTATAGCAGCTGCAATAATGATTATACACGTTTGTTTATCATTAGCAGAGTGTTTGCCGTACACGTCTGTAAGAATAGGCTGTTATTTTAGAAACAATCATTGTAGAAAACTAATCAACGCCTTCTGATCAATCCAGAGTTCAACAGTGTGGTGGTCTAGCACCTATTAATAAGCTGGAGATGTTCTACAGTGTCTGTAACATCAGGGCTTATGGTCAGGAGAGTTTAAAAGGCTCAATAGGAAAACGTTTAAGTTTTAAGGTGAGATTTAAAGATGCAGGTTTTGCAGATGGTCAGAGTGTAAGGAAAGAGATCCAGAGAGAGAGAGAAGAGCAACAAAACACCAAAAGGTGGAGAAACAGGGAAGAAACCAACGCTGGAGAGCCTGAGGGTCCGTGTGGGCTGGTAAGGTTGGAGATCAGATAATCGAGAAGGAGTGCGATTATTAACCAACTTAACAAGTGGAGTGAAGAGTTTTGAGGTGAGCTGTAGCGCAGGAATCTAGTGAAGGTGTTGGTGAGAAGCAGAGAACCTGAAGAACTGATGGTGGGAAGTGAAGAACCAGGTTTTGGAGCTACATCACTAGGTCATTGTGAAGGATTAGGATTTAGGGGTTATAGGCTTGAGTATGAAGAACATGAACAGAGGAGCATCAAAAAATGTGCTGGTAGTTTAAGAGAAGACACATAGGGATTTAGGGGGTAGGAGTTAGGGTTTGAGGCTGAAATTATGGTTTAGGCTTTAGAGTTTGGGGTTAGATTGGGGTTTAAGGTTGAGGGTTTGAGGTTAGGATTAGGGTTTGAGGTTGGGTTTGATTTTGGGATTAAGGTTTAGGTTTTTGAGTTTGAGGTTGAGATTGGGGCTTAAGGTTGAGGGTTTGAGGTTAGGATTGAGATTGGGATTAGGGTTTGAGGTTGGGTTTGAGTTTGGGATTAGGGTTTAGAGTTTGAGGTTTGGATTAGGGTTTGGGGATTGAGGTTAGTATTAGGGTTTGGGGTTTGAGGTTGGGTTTAGGGTTTGAGGTTGGGATTAGGGTTTAGGGTTTGAGGTTGGGATTAGGGTTTGAGGTTTGAGGTTGGGTTTATGGGTTGGGGTTTGAGGTTGGGATTAGATTTTACGATTTAGGAGTTTAACAGTAAAGATACACGATACATGTGAAATAACAAATCAGTTACATATA
>JAQQZR010000038.1:4937863-4946171 GCA_030068235.1 Notoglanidium macrostoma
CCGCCTTGGCTCTCTGCTTGCCAGGCCTCATTTGGTCTGTGCTGAGCTGAGGGGTCTAACCCTGCCAGCCAGCGTGGCCCGGCCCTCCCCTGTTTGATCTCTACCCCTGGCCCGCTGTTCCAGGAACCCCCCCCGTTCCCCCCCTGCCCTGTCCTCCTAATCCCAGCTGAGCTCATTATGATGTAGCCCGGCTGCCTGAGCTCGAGCTGTCCAAGCTAATTACGGCCTAGTGCTGGCCGCTGCCTGCTCAGGGCCCGCTGATGCTGCTGATGGGGCTGGAGAACGGGGATTCTGGGGTGGGGAAGGGGCACAGAAGTGCTGCTATACCTGTGAGTAGGCCTACTGGGGCTGATGGGGCTGGAGAAGAGGGATACTGGGGGTTGGGAAGGGGTGCAGAATTGTTACTGTACCTGAGACTTGATCTACTGGGGCAAATAGGACTGGAGAACGGGATTCTGGGGGCGATGAAAGGGCTGTTTTACCTGGGAGTTGGCATTGTTAGGGCTGAAGAGGTTCTGGGGGTGGGTTGGAGGTGCAGAAGGGCTTCTGTACCTGATACTTGGCCTACTGTGCCTGCTAGGGCTGGAGAGGGAGACTCTCATATTCACAAGTTCCTGTTTACACAGTTAACACTTTTTGACTCTTTGGTATACAGTTATAGAAGAGTAATGACTTATAATCGCACTATTCGGTGTCACCCAGATGTGGATGGGTTCCCTTTTGAGCCTGGTTCCTCTAAATGTTTTTTTCCTCATGTCTTTTGAGGGAGATTTTCCTCATCACTGTTGCCTCTGGTTTGTCCATTAGGGATAAATTTCTAAATTACAAATTTATATTCAGAATTTACATATTTTTATGATGCTGATTTTTGTCCATTGTTAAAAGCACCATACAAGTAGAATAGATGCAGATGTGCTGCTTTATCCAAGTGTTGGCCTGTGGGGGCTGATTTGGCTGGAGAGGGTGATTCTGGGGCTAAAGAAGGGCCTGTGTGGTATTTGGAAAGGATCAGTTGGGGCGACTTTAAGATGGAAACATTGATGCTTCATTTTGAGTACTCTGGATTGGAATAATTTAAGTCTCCTAGAGTGGAAATGGAACTTTGGTGATGAGGATGGGGCTGGTACTGGGATCTAGATTAGGTTGATATAATTTGGTGGTAGTTTCTATAGAGGTTGTTGTTATAGGGGCTGTGATTGACGGTGTTGGTGTTGGGGCTGTGATTGAGGTTGGTGGTGCTGTGATTGAGGTTGTTGGTGTTGTGATTGAGGTTGCTGGTGTAGGGGCTGAAGTTGAGGTTGTTGGTGTAGGGGTTGAGGTTTTGGTGCTGTGGTTGAGGTTGTTGGTGTAGGGGCTGAGGTTGAGGTTTTGGTGCTGTGGTTGAGGTTGTTGGTGTAGGGGCTGAAGTTGAGGTTTTGGTGCTGTGGTTGAGGTTGGTGTAGGGGCTGAGGTTTGGTGCTGTGGTTGAGGTTGTTGGTGTAGGAGCTGTGTTTGAGGTTTTGGTGCTGTGGTTGAGATTGTTGGTGTAGGGGCTGAAGTTGAGGTTTTGGTGCTGTGGTTGAGGTTGTTGATGTAGGGGTTGAGGTTTTGGTGTTGAGGTTGTTGGTGTAGGGGCTGAGGTTGAGGTTTTGGTGCTGTGGTTGAAGTTGTTGGTGTAGGGGCTGAGGTTGAGGTTTTGGTGCTGTGGTTGAAGTTGTTGGGGCTTTGGATGAGGTTGTTGCTATTGGGGCTGTAGTTAACATTGTAGCTATTGCAATTATTACGAGCTGTGTTTGAATTTGTTTTAGCGGGGTTTGCTATTGCATCTGTGGTTGAGGTTGTTTCTATTAAATAATCTCTGTACCATGTATAAAACCAGTCTGCTCTTGGGGTTGAGCACTGAGAAACATTACTGGTTAAACCCGTCACATTAAATCTGATGTAGGAAGTCATGATGTCATCTGCAGGAGAAACACGAGGCCTTTTTTTATGAATTGATCATTAAAATTGCTATTAATTACAAGTTAAACTAGAATTATTTTTATGTAGACTTTAAATGATCATCTTTGACTGAAAGGCTTCACCTGAACGACTAATTAATGGTAAGCAAAAAAGAATTCCATAAAACAATGAAGGGACGAACCTTTTGGCTTTTTTTTTTTTTTACCTTGCAAAGATTTGTTGCACATCAAAGGTAAGGTATAAAATTCTGCAATCAGTCTGCAGTTTGGAAAAAAGTGTCTGTGAAATAAACCTGTGAAGAAAAAATATACTGGGTCGATCCTGCTTTTGGACTTGAGTATTTGGGCCATGTGTGAAAACGGCCTTAAACTTTAAATCCAGGGGCTTTTAAGTCTGGTGTTTGGGAGACTGACCTGCCTGGAGTGACCTCAGAGGAGCACGAGGGAGTTGCTTTCTTCCTATCTGCCCAGTGGCAGTCCTGCAGCGTTAGTGCTGATCCTCTTTGCGTTTGCTTCAGTGGACGCTGAATAAACTCACCCACATGGCCTCGTGCTCTCCTTTAGAAAAAACAAAAAGAAGAAGTGCACGACTCACTTTGATCTCGGCTGGCCCCTACCACCATTACCGGCTCGGAGTGTGATCGAGAATGCAAGAGGTCCCCTGCAGGCTGTCTTATTTTTTAACTCAAACAAGACACTTCTTTTTTTCCTCTCATTAACAACTGATGAAGCTCCTATGATGAGCAGAGAAATATTCACTAGAAATGTTTCGACTTCAAGTTGCTCACTGATTTAATAACATAGATGACTAGGAAGCGTTATAGAAGCAGTTTTTCGGTCATTCTCACTTTTCTATTTCTCTCTCCATCATCTCATCATTCTCTTTCACTTCCACCTGCTACACCCCCCCCCCCCCCCCCACCCCTTCTGCCCCTTGTGTATATTCATTACATGCAGGAAGAGGGATGGTAGGAAGATGTGAGGTGTAATTAGGCTGCGTTTCTTTATCAAGCTGTTTTGCGGCCTGGTGAACTAAATTACCATTGAAAGGCGGCGATTAGAGCTGGATGCCCGCTTTAAGAAGCCGATGGGCCTGAGCAGTGGCAAGCAGCCATTTTGCTGACCGAACCACGGTGATTGCAGTGGTGAAGGTTGCGCTCGGAAGTGTTGCAATGATCTGCTAATGGTTAATTACCTCCTCACGGCCTGGAGTTCTGGGACATCTAATTGCCAGCGAAGGCGGCTTGCCCGATACTTAAGCAGCAGTGGTGGGCAGGCATTCACTCATCTCCCAGAAATCATTTCTTCACCAAGCGCCTAGTGGCCAGACACTCCCCGCCGGCTGCGGTCCACTCCACAACCCTAAAAAAGCATGCGTGAGGTCCAAATGAGGTGAGTTTGTTTCCAGGTTCTTCTTGGGGTTTCAGGAATACAAAGTTCTTGCTTGGTACAATGAGCAAATCTCATAAACCTCTCGATTCATCTCAGCACAAAGGGTGAGGTCTTTGCCAAGTGGTAAGGGACCACCATTTTCCTTTATTGCAAATTAAAACCAGCAGGAGAGAGCAGGGCTGGTACTGATGGAAGGCAGGGGCAACACGCAAGACGTCGAGCTGGAGAGCACTCTGGAGGAAAATGCGTTAAATTAAGTAAATTGCCAAGGCAAATAAAGCCGAGAGCCTGGCTCATTCCCACTGCAGATTCCTCCTTGTCGTGCTGCAAGCTGAGAATGTTCATTTGCTGAGATCATTTGCACAACCCCTCCACCCCGACCCCCTCCTACGTTAATCTCTTTCTACCCCCCCGTGTCTCTAGCACTCTCGTTGTCCATGCTTGTTAATTGTAGTTAAAGGTCTGTGGGTACAAAGATGATTTAGGCCTCATAAACTGAGTAAACAGGGCCCTTAGCCAGAGACAGCTACACTCACACGACATCAAAGCATAAATTAGGCGGCCATTATGTGCGAAAAAAAGCCTTTGAGATGATTTGCTCAGCGCTGCCTCCGCTGAGAGTGACCATTACAGACGTGCTCCGGGAGTTTGACTTTAATGAAGTTTAATAAAGTTTACCCGTTTTGCACTTATGAGTGTTTTTTTTCCCACCGTTTCATCTTGATTGCTAAAAGGTATTAGGAGTAATGAGGGGCTTTTGGCCCTCGGGTCCTGCTCTGAGAACACACAAAGTGTGAATCTTTAATGTGTGTTTTGATGGCAAGTGCCCCCTTCCATCAATTATTTGTTAATTAATGATTTTAAAAAACACACGATGATTTAAGACGGTTTTATTTTAAGAGATATATCTGTGCTCATATATTAAGATATCACTCGTATTCTTCCTAAATAGTCAGAGGAGGTTTGTTTTTTTGTTTATTTTACTTTACAAACCCGAGCAAATCTCATTTTGCTTTGCTTTGCAGGAAACAGAAATTTAAAAAGCGGCGTTTCCGAGGGACGTGATGTGTCCGTGTAAACATGCGCTGGGTGTTTACGGTAATTAAATGCTAAGCAATGCCTCCATCTGGATGTGTGCGGCCCCGGTGGACGAGGATCTGTGACTCGTGAGCGTATCGCCTGCAGCCACAGAGCTGAGATCTCTGTGAAGCGCTCTGATTCAGCTGATGGCCAAGGACTCGTCTGACCTCAGGGCTTGCTTTCTGGACTCAGACAAGAGCACGGTTCCCCTCGGTCCCTGCAAAGGATCCTTGATTCTTTTTCACGCTGATTTTTTTTTTTGTTTTGTTTTGTTTCTGGCTCAGAGTCCCTGAAGTGTTTTGGTGTGTAGTTGTTGTGCGCCTGACTTGTCTCAGGTAAAAGAGCAGGACAGCGAGGGACGAGTGCCTCCAGGCTAGCCGTAGATTTTACAGCGTTTTTTATCGGGTGAGAAGAGCAGCCAGCGCTGCACAATTATGACCCATTGTTCATGTTTTTTACTGTAAAGTAGCGCCATAAGCATATCAAAATTTCTCCTCCATTCAGCGACGAATCCTTTCAGCTGCTTATTGTATTCTATCATCATCTGGATTTATGTGCATATACATGTAGCTTCATTTTTTTTCTTAATATCTTGCTTTTAATGCTGGCAGTGTGTTTGGAGTTTTACACAAATATAACAGTGAGAGGTTCAGATTCAGTTCAGTCCATCTTATCACATACAAACATCAAGTTAAGTGTAAATTAGAAATTACATTCTTATTTGTAATTTATGTATATATACATATATATATATATGATCACAAAAACTAGATGCCATCTTACGTCACATCCACGTGCTCCCACACTGCAGGTGGCGCTGTTAAATTTCATGAAAATTTCCACGACTGCGTGAAGAATATTATTTGCAGCATTAACCATGCAGCCCATAAACTGAAGAAAGGCCACGAGGAAAAGGAGGAACTGTTATATTTCCAATATTTACAAAAGTAAAAAGAGAAACAGAGAAGAGAACGCCTCCCTGCGACACCTGCGACACGCCTCCTGTGTAACGACCAGTCACAATAATCAGTCGTGTAGCGAGACTTTAATTAAGCTAAGTTTAATTAAGTTTTCATGCATTGAATTACATATGAACATGAATTATTATTAAGATTTACCTGATAGTTCTGTGATATTAACATATTGAGCCACGAGGTTTTGACATCAATTTAAATACCAGGACAAATATGTAAGTAGTTGGATAATATCCATTAAAATAAAATAAAAAATCAGTATTAGTTTAGTACTTTTTTTTTTTTTAAATAAAAAATAAATAAAATAAACAAATCAGTAATTAACATTATCGTCTTGTGAATGGCGTCACCGGCAGATTGTGATCTGATTGGACAGTAATTGGCGCTTGACCTCTGACACACACGTACTTTATTTCTCTTTGTTGTATTTTAACCTCCAGTAATGATAAGTCTCAGAGATCAGGCGTTAAATTATCGTCCAATCAGGTTACGTTTTTAGAGTGTGTATGAGTTAAGGTTGCTGCGCATTGCTTTATTTTTTAGCTCTCTCTGGTCGTTCCTCATTAAGTGTGAGAGTTTGTGATTGGCGGCGTCCGCTGTCCCGATCACGCCGAGCTGAGAACGGCAGGATCTCGACCCCTGAAACCCCTCCACCGCCCGCCGCGTCTTTATTTATTTATTCCGAGAGCTATCCGCACGGCTCAGAAGGCTCCACTAACCGTCCTGCGGGAGCAGCCTAGCCTAGCAAATAAACATCTGTTATTCAAATGGAGTTATTCAGAGCTGGAGAGAGAGGAGGAGGAGGAGGAGGAGGAGGAGGAGGAGGAGGGAGGCGGCGCTGGGAGTTAGCAACATCTCAGAAAACAATTATACGCTGTTGACATGAAAAGAGGCGCCGCAGTCACTGTGTTTTAATTGAGCGGCTGTCTGGGGGTCAGGGGAGACCGACTGCGGCGTCTCTGCAGCTGGAGCACTAATAAACTCACCTCGGCGCAGCGGCGCAGCCAGAGCGCGCAGGAGTACGTGCAGACGGAGCTCTTATTAAAAGCCCACAGCTGACATTAATGACTTTTCACCAGCGTCCCTGTCTTCACCTATCTCCAACAGACACCTAACAAGCGCAACATGTTTATGGCTGTTAATAACACCACGTCTTCCTTTCTGGAGGAACGCAACAAAGAGCTGCCGGTGATGCAGCGTGCACCTGAAGCCGAGTCTCGCTCTCGCTCTGTGTCCACGAAGCCTCTTTTATTAAATTAAATCTGCATTGCGCACTGCTAACCAGCCTCCGATCGATAACTAATTTCTCTATTGGCGGATGTCTCCAAACTCCAGCGGCTAATTCCATCTCTGGCAGCCGCGTCTTCTCCGGAGTGTCATTGTGGCTCTCGAGGGAGCCGGAAGTGAGAAACTCGATCCATATCTCCATCCTCATGAAGAAAAACTCAGCTTTTTTTTTGCTAATGAAAACTGGCCTGCACGACTCTGGCTGTCGCGTCAATATCCGGACATCTATAAAGCCCCCGCATTAGAAACCCGAGATGGCCGAGGCCTGCTAATGCTCAGCGTGATGGCACTCGCGTGCCCCGTTAAAGCGATGGATAGCGTCTCTGTTAGCTAGCGCTGCATCGACTCCGCACCTTTATAGAGCCAGAAATCCATAGCTGTGGCACACTCAGCCTCACTCCATCACACACTCCATCCGACACTCCACACACACCCGTTTTATTTATAAATGCATTTATTTAAGCTCTCACCCAGCGCGGGCACCGATTACACACCTTACAGTAAAACCTGAGGAGATACGGATACCGTAACGAGCGCACACACACACACACACACACACAGAAATGTACTCTAACTGTAGTTAAGAGATTAGAAGAGAACACACACTGAGACTGAACACTGAACCTTTCCTGGTTTTTGTCACGGCCAGGATTTTCTCCGCTCTTCAGTGCAGTCTGGATCAGCTTCTCATCGCTACACCTCCGATCTTTCTGAAAAATAAACTAAAGCCCTAAAGAACTTCCTGGATGACAACACAGCGTCCAGCGATCAAACGTTCTGTACCTTTGTTCAGATTTGATTTGTGCGCTTGTTCTAATGCGTCGTCGTTTCCATAGTAACAGCTCGCTCCACCGATGATAAACAGCTTGAATATGTTGTGTATCCTGTGTGGAAGGAGTCTCCAGTGTCAGGGTTCTCACCGCTTCAGGACGGAGGAGTTTACACGTCTTAGCGCTTTCTCACTCGCACGACAAACTTGCAGAGAGAATAAAGAGAGGCTGGTGAGGGAAGGACTGCGGCAGTTATTCAGTTATTCAGTGAACATCGTTACTGTTACAGCTGAAGCTTTTCACCAGCAGTTTTGTGACTCTGACTGATGAACGCTTCGCAGGTTACTGAGCACAGTGAGATTTAGAGCAGTTAGTGTTGAATACCGTGGCAGTGTGTACTCCGGGTTTAGTGTGTGTGTACACATCAGCACGGAGATGTGGAGCAGGACAACAAACACCTCCCGAACTTCAAAAGGTTAAAGGATCATAAGTAAAGATGATCAGGTGAATATAATCTGGAGTCTCAATAAACAACTTCTGGTTAAAATGTCTGTTCGAACCGTTGCACGTGATTTAAGCTCTATAATCTGACTTAGGAACTGTAAGCGTTCTCGCTTCTCCTCTTTAATCATTCGAGACATTCGGACAAAATGGCTTTGTCACTCCTTTACAGCTTCGTGTGCAAGTTACAAGTATCCGTTGTTGAATTTTTGCGGCTTTGTGTGGCGCAGAAGTATATTTTTTCGAGCGACTATCCTGTGAATGACCGCTTTCACATGGAAGACGAGTGTTGGCACGGCCGAGTCTCTCGTTCGTGTACTGTCTCAGAACACGGCGCTGTGTGACGAGGATTATAAAGATGCTA
>JAQQZR010000038.1:5073825-5085016 GCA_030068235.1 Notoglanidium macrostoma
CTCCCCCCTCTCTCCCTCGTTCTCTCCCTCTCTCTCTCTCTCTCTCTCTCTCCCTCTCTCTCTCTCCCTCTCTCTCTCCCTCTCTCGCTCTCCCTCTCTCTCTCTCCCTCGTTCTCTCCCTCTCTCTCTCTCTCTCTCTCTCTCTTGCTCTTGTTTACAGGGACTTTGCTCTGTGGCTGTGTCCTGCTTTGCATATTGTGACTTCAGTCCTGTGGGAAAAGCTCTCCGTAACAACGCAGCAGGTGCTTAGCATCAGCACAAACTCACACAGCCCGCGTTTGCACTCAATGCTCTCCTGGAATTTTATACTTTTACACTTTTTACTGTACAAAAACAATAACACAGACATCAGGGTTACATTATTTTATCTGTATAAGCACAGTAAAACATGTCCTGACTCTTTAGCACAAATAGATTTCTGACAGAACATACAACAGCCCTTCAGAGATTATTGGAGGAAACTTGTACTTAGTCTTAAAAATAGGAACTGCATAAGCAGAGGTCAAAGGTGAGCCATTACCAAGGCAACAAGGTGGGCAGGCAGGGAAATGCTTACCTTTGAGTTTGGTGCTGTACTCGGTCTTATCCGACTGACTCCTTCGCACCAGCGTATTGATGTTGACGTCCCCTTTACCCGTGTCATCGTCCACAATGGTGTCTGTCCTTCTCCTCTCCAGGTATCTCAGAAAGGGCCTTCTCCTAATCCTCCTGTCCTTCTCTTTCTTCTCCTCTTTTTCATTCTCTCTGTCATTTCCTTCACATTCCTTGGGATCCATTCCTTAGTCGAACCCCCTCCCCCAAATGAAAGGGGGAGTGAGAGACAGAGAGAAACAGAGACAGAGAGAGAGAAGTGAGAGAGACCGAGAGAAGAGGAACAGGTGCAGCTCTCCTGTTGCTACTGTGTACTCTGACTCTCTTTGCACACCGCTGGCCCCGCCCACCCTGACTTACCTGGCTCAAGAGAAACCACAAAACACGCCCACTCTACACCTGCTTACTGCATAGAGAGAGAGAGAGAGAGAGAGAGAGAGAGAGAGAGAGAGGAAGGTGGTGTGTTTTTTTCTCTTTCACTCTTGCTGTCAGAGAGAATGAAGAAGAGAAGAAGAAAGAGATGGATATATGTAGGAGAACATAGAGACAAAAGGAGACAGAGAGGAAAGACAGCGATAGAAAATGGGGAGAGAGACAGACAGATAGAGAGAGAGGTGGGGGTGGTGATGACAATATTACAATCTTACTTTGATAGGAAATATTGTCATGGAAACAGCATGAAATAAAAACTGATGGAGATTGGGAGAATCCTGATGTACCTTCACCTGCTTACTAGACAGAAAGAAAGAAAGAAAGAAAGAAAGAAAGAAAGAAAGAAATGAAGGAAAGGAAAAAGGGAAAAACAAAAACACTGATAGATGGGGAAGGATAGATAGATAGACAGACAGATAGGTAAATAGATAGATAGACTGTGAATCTGATTGAAATGAATTATTCTCTTCATTTCCCTGTGCTGTATTTAATTACACTTTATTCTGACACTCAGACTTCATTCCTGTTCTTCAGTCCTGGTGTTGATCTCAGACCTGATCATCTGGTGTGTGTCAGATCGCATTTCACACATCAATAACCTGCTAATTGTTTATCTTTTTCTTAACTAGTGTGTAGAATGACAGAGAAATAAATTACACTTTGTTCATAGTGCAGTTTTATCACTCATCTAAAGAAACTCTTTATTAAAGCTGAATCTGTGCCAAATCTAAGATTATTACTCATCATGTGTAACAGACTCTTTGTATAACTAGAAGTGCACTCAGACAGCACTGTCCTCTGCCAAGGACAACTGTGGAGTCTTCTATGATATGCAAACCTGCAACCACAACCACTTCATACAGCTGGATATATTTCCAATGAAGTCATCCATATTTCTACATTGGCTATGTTTTATCACTATTGAATCTTACTGCTGTCTACTGGATTTTTAGATGACATTAGATGACACACAGCTCAGAATGCCTGTTGTTCAAAGTGAGCTTCAGCTTGATGTAATAAGGATCTTTATTCTGTTCAGTAGTATATGTTTGTCTTGAATGTGTCTCTTGGATGATAATGAAGTATATCATATGCTGAGGCCTTCACAGTCACCACATCTCAATTCAACTGAACACGTATGGGGGATGTTTTTGGAGTGACGTGTTAGACACGTCTGAACGTCTAGTTTCCACAGATGTGTACAATCTATGTTAAGGAGCACCGAAGCAGTTCTGGCAGATTGTGTACGCCTAAACACCTTACTAACATACTTTATGGTAGGTTTTCCTTTACTTTGTCACTAATCTGTATATACAATCATGATACATGATTTTTGCAATTGTATGCTCTGCCTCATCACTTTGTGATTTTGACTGCTCTGTGTGATATACGCATTGTGACGTTTTGTCTGTTGCTCTCAGCTGATCGGTACACTGTAACTAGTTTTACCAATGAAAAGTGATGTCATGCCTTGGAGGATGTGAATGAGCACAAGACTAAGTAAGACTAATAACAGAAGCTGTGAGTCAGTAGGAACAAACACCATGGAGACACATGTGATCTAGCTAAGCAAACACACACACACACACACACACACACAGACACACACAGTACACATGCAGTATACACACACAGAATTTACGCATGGTAGGTCATAGTACATCTGAATTATGCCTGGCCTGTAATTCATGATTTATACGATCTTAACCAGTATTAAAAATATGAGACATCAAATATCCTGACAGATTTCACCAAATTGTCATGAGCAGGGAAACTTATGACAGAATCCTGGTGCAGTTCAGTCTTTTTATTAAAAGAACAGATGAGCAGAAGTACCAAAACGACAGACAGAGACAATATCCAAAAACAGGCAGGGTTTGTGTGATCAGCAGACAGGTTATCAGCATACACGAAATCACAAAACTGGGAAACAAACACAGTATAAACCAGGAAAGCAAACACAAGACACAAAGGCTTGGTAGTAGCAGATACAACTGTGGCCAAACTATTGCTTCATAAAGGTGAGAGTCTCTTAAAAAGTGAGTGTGTGTGTGTGTGTGTGTGTGTGTGTGTGTGTTAATTGAGTGCACCTGCACCCAATCAGAAGTCTTGGCAGTGTGTAAGTGGGAGTGTGTCGGACTCCTGTACATTCAGGAGGATGAGGTGCGGCCATTCTGCAGGTGGAGCAGCAGTGCACTTGATTACTGCACCACTTGCTGTTATAAGATTGTCCTCGGCAGGATTCTGTGAACGCTGACTGTCTGGTTATCGAGCTAGCGAGGCTTGCCGGCTGTCCTGCTAGCGGGACCTCACGTCTCTGACAACATCCGAGCAAATTTGGAAATTGCTACAGATTTGAAGATGAAGCAGCTAAACACTCGACTAAAAACATCTTAAAATTACTTTCCATTATAGAATAATAACAACAATAGAATGATTTCATAAATTGTAATAACGGTTGTGAGTTTTCTCCCCAACCATTGCTGCTGTTTGATGCGAAGTGCATTCTGGTTCCACAAGAACACAAGTACAGAGAAGAATGCAGACTGAGAAACGGCTCCTGTCTGAGCCTGCAGGTGCGGCCATGTTGTCGGCCTGGGAGTGACCATTGGAAGTGGAGTTCATGGGTGTGTTTGCGGGTGATACAGGTGCGAAGCTGTGAGGTACGGGAGTGAACATGGTCCTGACTCTCGCTGAGCCCTGACCAGTGATCCTCACTGATGTTTAATGTCATCCTTTTGGAAAATGAGAAGATACTGATAGATATGGGATTTCCATGTTTATTTGGATGTTGTGCTGTTTCATGTAAAATTAATCATTTTATGTCAAATATTCTCATTTAATTAAGAGTGCTTTATGATATCCTTAGTGTCAAGAAAATTAGTCATGTTTAATTGGTATAAATTTCTTTAATCATACAGGGAGCCAGATTGTCATTACAGAAAACAAGTATAAATAATACAATAAAATTTAGATCAGGGAACAATCACATAATAATTTCATAAAATATTAAACAAATAAGAATGAATAAACATAAATAATAAAAAAACAACATTAAAAAAGTGATTTTAAAAATGGGTGTAGAAATATAAGCCAAAGATAGATAGATAGAATGAATCATCAGGTGAACATGGTTTAGTTACATGTTGTTTGTAATAATTTGATTATCTAATTTCTAAGAGTGCTCACATGGTTTTTGTTTAAGTATTCATTTCTCATAAGAAAATGGATTACATAAAATTAAATTTACTTCAGGTAAATAATTTGATTGTGAAATTAAGCTAATTAGTTACAATAACATTTTCCCCTTATTCTTTTTTACCCATCTTTAACAAGAGTGCCAATAATTCTGTAGCTGACTGAAGAGACTTTAGAGAGAAATATGAATTTACAGACAAGCCTTTAAAAATATTTTATATTAATATTTTTTCATCAGAACTGTCTGTAGGCTACACGTCCTTCATGAGGTCATGGAGTTTTTTTTTATTTTTTATCTCTGTGTGTAAACACAAAAAAAATATTTTAACTGCCCGACATCAGTTCCAAAGTTCAATCAGGACAAACAGAGTAACTTTATTCATCAAGAAGGGTTTTATGACAGCTGACGTGTATATATATTATGATGTATAATATATTTCTTCCCAGATTTCCAAACAGTATGTTCACCACACAAGTGGTAAAAGCGGTCATGGATCTGATCTGAGGCAACGATATAAACACCAAATGACTCCTCAGTGTAGAAATCAAGTTAACAATTTAACAAATTGCCAAATTAACATGCAGCTTGTACACAGTGACAGTGGAAATGAGGCAAAGCACGCCAACATTTACTTCAGATGTGTTGGTATATTATTAGGAAAAATGCCTTAATGACAAGAATTGCACTTTAATTGTAAATAGCATTGATCAGTTGAGTTAGTTTTTACCCCACAAGCCTTTTATACAGACGATGTAAAGATAAATTGAAAGTGGAAATGGCACAGAACCACCAGGAACGTCCAAATTTACCTCAGTGGTGTTGGTATATTATCATTAAAATACACTGTATAGCTAAAATTACACCTAGCATCAACCACTAACCCCACTAATATGGATTGTCCAATACTGAATAGCATGATGATGTGTCATAACAGAAACTAGCCTAGCTAGCACAATTTTCTGCTGTATAACATTTAAAACCACACACACACACACATATATATATATATATTTCATAGATAAAATAATTCTGGTTAATAATTGGACAAAATGAATTAAAAACATTATTTATAGGAACACAACGTTTAATGTGTTAGGTGTCAGTAACAAAAATGGTCAAATATTATTTTCTTAAGTTATTTATAATGAGGAAACCAAAATGGCATAAGCTAAAATGTGTGATAGAGATGTTTATTTATTTTTGTAACTTTTAAATTCTCACAGTTCTAATAATGAATGCACTTTGGACACACTCAGTCTCTTTGACCCTGAAGAGAGCATTAAGGGTTAAAAACGGTGCCCTCATGAGTAAGAGTAGCGCAAACAAGAACTTTAGCTGACCAAAAGTAAGCACACACACACACACACACACACACACACACACACACACACAGGCTTTATTACCATTGCAGGGCCATCCATTACCTACTGTATTACTATAGCTAAATGGTTCTAAATCTAATCCTATGTTGTAGTTTGTGTCTTGCACGTATGGCTGTATCTAACGAGTTAAACACAATTTAAATAAAACATTAATCAGTGTGAATATCAGCTGGGTAATTTCCATGTTACATGCTCAGCTTCATACTAACTTTGTTTTCAGATCAGATTAGCAAAGCAAGCTAATTGAACTAGCTATGGACACATGGTGCCATACCTAATTTGCATAAATATCAGGGCTCCTGAGTGGTGCAACAGAATATCGTTTGCCTTATCGTACAAAGATCAATGGCCCAGGAGTTCAAGAGAGGGGTGAGCGGGGAGCCATACTCTCTCACCAATGTCAATCACAGCATCACTAGCCTGTCATGAGCATCTGTGAGTGCACGTATGCAGAAGAGGGCGGATAGCACTGAGCATGTTATGTCGCCTTGTGACATCACAATTTGGCCCCCTATCAAAGTCACTCAGATTCTTGCCCATTTTAAATGTTTCTAACACATCGACTTCAAGAACTGTTTACTTGCTGCCTAATATATCACACCCCTTGACAGATGCCACTGGAACAAGATAATTAATGTTATTTATGGCTGATCAGTCTGTGCCAGGTCTGAAAACATCCGGAGACTACATCAGACCATGCCCTACTGTAGATATAGCAGTTGATAAACATGGTTTTAAAGTCTCTAATATATTATTGGAAATAAAGCTTCTTTATTTTATCTTCTTCTCATCAATCTGCACCTTGTCCATGCTGATAATACATTTCAATAAAGACCTACAGTTGATGAAACAGAGACTTTTCTGGTTTTCACAGTACAATGCTTACACTCATAATGTTGGCCTTGTTGCACAATTCCGATATCTTGGCACAGATCAGATTTTTGGTCCTGTCTGTTTACATATACACAAGACCTGACCCATGACCAATTTCTGCTTATATCTTTCCCTTGCTAAAATACATTTGGCTGAAAAAAGCAAGTATCGAGTGAAGAGAAGATATTAGTACCGCATTTGAATGTGGTCCAAATCAAATGTAAAAAAATCAGATCAGTGTGTGTCAAAACAAAACAAAACAAAACCCCCAGAAATGATTGGAATTGAAATACAACCCAATATTTATTAAAAGTTACAAAGATTAACGTCAAAGGTAGGTGTGAGGTATAAAAGTTTTCCATGAGATACTGTGGGATAAAATTTTATTAACAGAAACAAAACTATTAGACATATAAATAGACATCTATTGAGATGTCTGTCTTTGACAATTTCATAAGTGGAATTAGGACATATATATATATATATACAGTATATGTAGAGACAGTTAAAAGACATCCTTCTTTTTATGCACACAGACTGTAGGGACTCTGCAGGTTTAGTTCAGTAAAGTATGAAGAATCTCTCAGATTGAGACCATAAATGATCCATTTAAAAGCCATCTAAACACTTTTAAGCAATGACAATAACATCATTGGGCTGCTTCCATTTGGCTTCTATCAATAACAGGACACTTTGTCTGTGTGAAGAAGACATATGATTCTTACTGTAATCACACAGACACACCCACATTAAACATTGCAGGACCTGATGGAAATGATAACTGTGACGCATGAGAGGCGTAGGATTTTGCAAACACAAACACACAAACACCCACACACACACACACACACACCCACACACATGACTTGTTGAGATTGTAGATCAATAGAACAGTAGATATGAACTGTAAATGGGTGTGGCTTAAACTGAAAGGGATTTGTAAATTCTTATTTTTATTTAGTTTAAAAAAAAAAAAAAAAATTACATGCAAATCACTACCACTATGCCCCTGGAAACACTGGGCTACTGTTATAGTCACAAAATGTAACAACAAAGCAATTTACAGCACAAAATAATCTCTACAGTTTTCAAAGAATGCCACAACCACCATATAGAAAATGAGAAGGGCACTTGGAGGGTGCAGACTTGCATAAAGGACGGTAGTCGACTCTATTATCTGCAAATCTGCAACCACACCCACTTTATATGTCTGGAGTCGTTGTATTTCTACAATGGCTATGTTTTGTCACTACTGAACTTGACTGTCATCTACTGGACTTTAAAATGTATGGCATCATTGAGTACAGACTTCTGTCATGTCCAAATGCCACATCTCACAACATTAGCAAAAGGGAAACTAAGTTCGTGGATTCATCCCATGACTCGGATCTGTTCCAAAATTTAATGGGTTTTTCCTCGGCCCATGCTACACCCTTCCACCAAGTTTCATGGAAATCAGTTTGGTAGATTTTGCACAATCCTGCTTAGAGCCAGACAAACAAACAAACAATCCACACTGCAAACCTAACCTCTTTGGCTGAAGTGATAATAGTAGCAATGTTACTCCTTGAGAAATCATGTACTAAAATGTGAAGAAGAGATGCTTGTGTGTGTATTAGTGTCATGGCTGTATAAATGAAGACAACTCAGAATCTCAGAATGCCTGTTGTTCAAAGTGAGCTTCAGCTTGATGTAATAAGGATCTTTATTCTGTTCAGTAGTATATGTTTGTCTTGAATGTGTCTCTTGGATGATAATGAAGTATATCATATGCTGAGGCCTTCACAGTCACCACATCTCAATTCAACTGAACACGTATGGGGGATGTTTTTGGAGTGACGTGTTAGACTGCTCTATAACTCTACAACTGAGGCAGGAACTTTTGAAAGGAACGTTCTTCATCACTCCAATAAATTTCCACAGATGTGTACAATCTATGTTAAGGAGCACCGAAGCAGTTCTGGCAGATTGTGTACGCCTAAACACCTTACTAACATACTTTATGGTAGGTTTTCCTTTACTTTGTCACTAATCTGTATATACAATTTCATTATATTATCCCTATGGCTTTCCAGTAAGATAAAAAAAAAAAAACACCTTAATAACAAGAAAGCACAATGTAAAACATGCAGAACTAACATATAAGTTAAACTTTAAAAATAATCAGGCGACATTACAGTAATTGTTTGGATGCTACAGTAGAGATAACTGAGCTGTGTATGGTTTACATGTGCTATACACGGCCCTGCCGGGAAGTGACAGGGGGACATCTTTAAAATGCACTGTTAAGCTGAAAACATAATTCAGTCAGTTAAATAAAAGCATACGTAAACTCTTTAATGAGTTTAAGGGGTGTTTATACAGAAATGTGGCAGAGGTCTACTATATACATCACTAGAGCACAGTTGTGTAAAGAGAGCACACACAGCAGAGACCCCAGTGTAGGATGCATTCTGTTTATATCTGTACCTATTTGCATCTGTTTAAAACATATGATCTGTTCATTAACAATATATGTTTTTATGCTTAGTTATGTAACAGATGCCTTTCAGTCAGTGGTTATAAAATTAAGTGCATAAATAAAGATACAAATGAATTAAAATGCAAAAAGGAGCACAAATGGTAAGCAGTATAACGGAAATGAAGAGAGAATGAGGTGAGAAAATAAGGTGTTTTTGAAACCCAAACCCAGAAGCTCAGTCCTCCAGCAAGGAGACAGTGAATGAGAGATCTTGCACTATGAGCATATACTGTACAGACCTTGCAGAAGGAAATGGCAAATAGTCTGAAGTTCGCAAGCAGAAAGCAAGGTGTGTAAATAATATTGCACTGTAGTGGATACTTCAAATGCAAGGGCAAGATTTTTTTATGGATGTTCCAGGAAGAACATGCAGAATGATGGAAAGTTGTTTTGGAAAAGGTGTGTGTGTGTGTGTGTGTGTGTGTGTGTGGGGTTATAGCTCAGTGATATGTTGGGGTGGGTGGGGTTTATACACCCTGCATGATGGTGTGTTTGATTGTTCTCTATGTGTGAAAGCAAACATTCCACACACATGAGCTGATGTTTACATAAAAACTAAGGAAACAACAAAAAGCTAATGAGGACACATACACACATCACTGATGTTTCTGTAATATTGATGTACCAATAACATGAGCAGAAGGGAATTTAGAAAACTGGCTCATGCTTACCTTTTGTCATATTTCCCTTTTCTGAGTGTCACTGTGCTAAGTATTACTACTAAGCAGAAAAAATGCAGAACTTGGTTCCTCTTCGTAAGGCTTCTTAAGACACTGTGTGATCTGAGAGGTCCTTTAAGATTATTCCTTGTCACACTGTATGAGATCCCAATACACTTTGTTCTGAATTCTGTAGCAGACTGTGATAGAGTGTGTCTACGATTGGTCTGCGATTAAAGAACATCACTCTGCTCTGCTCACGTCTTCAATCAGCCTAAATCAGCCATCAATCTCAACTACAATTACAATGTGCAATATTCCTTTGTGACAGCCAAAGTGGACTAAAAATCATAAAGGGTCGATATGGAATTTTGGACTCATGGATAGTGGTGACAAAATAACATGAACATATTTCAGTCCATGGGTAAAGTAGCAAATGTGTTCAAGTAGATGCTCACCCTGTAACACTCCGTTAGCACCGTGAGTGACATGCATAATTTTTTGTAACACTAGAAAATAATATAATAAGAACAACTACATGTCCATGGAGTCTGCAGCTGACCATGTACACATACACAAAGATGTATAACTGGGGCTTTAATGTGAGTCATGACCAGCCACTCAAAGCACAACTGGAGTAAGGACACATAGTGGTAATAAAGCATGTTCCTGAACTGAATCCTCCACATTTATGGACAGTGTATCCTGCAGGCTGTTTGACCAACTTACAGTGCATATGAAAAGTTTTCAGACCCTTTCAAGTTGTCCTTATTTTATGTCTCAGACTCATCTTAAAATTGACTAAATTCCTTAAAAAAAATCTATTATTTTTCAAACAATTAACACAAACAGGTGTTTGAAGCAAAAACAGCAAGTGTTTTGCTAATTTATAAAAAAAAACCCACCCTGAAATATCCTATTTACATAAGTATTCAAAACCTTCACTTAGTCCTTGGTTAAAGCACCATTGGCAGTAATAACAGCCTCAAGTCTTTTAGGGAATGAGTCTACAAGCTTGGCACACCTTTCTTTTGGAATTTCTGTCCATACATCCAGAACCATTCAAGCTCACCCAGGTTGGATGGGGAATGTTGGTGCTCAGCCATTTTCAGGTCTCTCCAGAGATGCTGTATTGGGTTCAGGTCTGGATTCTGGCCACTCCAGGATTTTTCAGAGTTTTCCTGAAGCCATTCCTTTGTTTTCTTGGCGGTATGCTTTGTGTTGTTGTCCTGTTGAAATGTAAACCTTCACCCCAGCCTGAGATCCAGAGCACTCTGGAAAATGTTTTCCCTGAAGATTGCTCTTATAGTTTTATGCATCCATTATTTCCTCTATCCAGTCTAGTCTCCAAATTCCTGTTGCAGCAAAACATCCCCACAGCATGATGCTACCACCATTGGGTTTGACTGTAGTGAATGTATTAATTACAACCCGAATTCCATAAAAGTTGGGACATTCTTTAAAGTTGAATAAAATGAAAACTAAAAGACCTTCAAATCACATGAGCCAATATTTTATTCACAACAGAACATAG
>JAQQZR010000038.1:5099760-5115768 GCA_030068235.1 Notoglanidium macrostoma
TAGCTGTTGAGGATCTCTTGGTCTACTTCACTTTGTCAGGCAGGTCTTATTTAAGTGATTTCTTGATTGAGAACAGGCGTGGCAGTAATCAGGCCTGGGTGTGGCTAGAGATATTGAACTCGGGTGTGATGAAACACTGTTAAGTCATCTTTTATCAGGGGGGACAATCACTTTGTCACACAGGAACATGTAGGTCTGGATTTTTTTTCTCCCTTAATAATAAAATCCTTCACTTAAAAACCGCATTTTGTGTTTACTTGTGTTGTCTTTGATTAATATTTAAATTTGTTTGATGATCTGACGCATTTAAGTGTGACAAACATGGAAAAAAATGAGAAATCAGGAAGGGGGCAAACACTTTTTCACACCACTGTATGTACATTTTTTTGTGTGAGTCTTTTCTTGCATAAAATATGAAAATAATTGAAAATGTTTCTCACACAGTGGATAAATGGCATTTCCTGTCCCAGTGACCCTGAAAGGTGCGGGCTCCGTACAAAATCTCACTCAAAACACTGACACCAGTATTTATTAGTAGAGTGGACATTTGCTCCTATATATTAGATGCAAATTTGGTTCATTTCATTGATGTTTTATTATTTCATCACCTAAATTATAAATTCATTCTGCATCTTTTCAGTGATTTATGATCAATTTGTACTAGATTAGCAAACTGAATTTTGTGCCAAAACAAATTTGCTTTATTTATCCAAAAATTATATATGGAAAAAAATAGGAGTTAAAAATGGCATTTAGTGATGCCAGAGAAAGGAATCACAAATGTCGACAGGAGCACTTGTACTGAAATAAAAATAGGGTGTGAGCTGTGAGTCTTTAAATCACCGAACAGCTAATCAGCAGAAAAATTAATATTTATTTTGGGTGTAACTTTTTATTTTTGTTAAATAAATACCCGATAAATGTACTATTTACTATTGTTTCATTTATTTCTATTTTTAAACATTTTTTTCTTGGACTGAAAAAATGGACAAAAAGGCTGAAAGTGAAACTGCCCTTTAAGAGCTAAAGACGTTCATAGTTGCTGGTGGAATTATTACATCAGATTAGAAAAAAACACAGTACAGTATTTGAAATGCATGAAATAAATATAAATTTTATTAAAAACACCCACATCTCGGCAACATCAGGAATGATATAATAAACAGCTTTCAAATAAACTGCTTTCAGTACTTCAGTACATTACAATACTTACAGTATTCATATCCATCCTTAATTTTGAAGCATACCAAACTTTTAGGAAACAAGGAAATAGGACAGAGACAGAAATGTTTAAAAATTAACCCATTTAGTGTCTACATTAAAAAAAAAAAAAAAAGGAAAAAAAAGTGTAGCGCGCACTCCGCAAACCAAAAAGTCTGAAAGTCCTTCAAGTAAAGTTGACTCCATGCAAAACAAGTATGTCTTCAAGTATGGCTATGTTTTTCACCCGCTAATCACCTAATTAACATCGTTTCATTTTAACAGTTTTTCTTCTCTCCTGTTAACCTGCTAATCAGGCTGGATTCTGTACACTGAAAAATCTAATATTTATTTACAAAACTATTCAGGAATCAGATACTACAGATTTCTCTTTCGGAGTCATAAAGGGTTCTTCTGTTCTACATCTGGATAAATGTTTTAAAGGTTCTACGCAGAACACTGCAACAAATAGTGTGTGAAATATTCGGCACACTGAATTGTTACCATGGAGACTACCTCTCCACCTCATCCACTCGGGAGTAGGGACCCTGCGTAGGGCGAATTACATCCTTATATAGTTTATTAACTATATAATGTTAACGTGATTTGAAGCCTAGATCTGCGTGATGTTTAACCCGTTCAGCCATAATTACATTTCTGAAATCTGGAATGCTTTATGAAATATAGGTTTGGCCTTTGTGCTCATGTCTCGTTTGTTTTGCAGATAAAGTGTCAAATAACAGAATTACTGTTACTAAACCTTCCTGAAACAAGTAACCCATAACGATTGTAATAAAACATTTACACACAGTGGGGTCTAAATGTCTGAGATCACGAGTCAAAATACAAATTTTTTCCAATACCAATTGTATCAGCGACAACTTGAGTGAAAAGTATTTGAAATAATCTTTGAAAGAGTGTTTTAATGACAGTATGCACTTTTGGACTCCACAAGGTTGTGTAAAATCTTACAATTCATTGTAGATCAAATCCATCAGTGTCGCCTGATCACACACTTAAGTAGAAAATGCGTGACCTGAGGAAGATCTGATCTTTTGTGCAAAACAGTTTGTGGTCAATAACACATTTGCTTCATTTAAATAGGGAGCTAGAAATAGTGCAGAATCTTAAATATTCAAGATATTGAACAGTTACTCTATTTGTTGGACATTTTTTTTTTTCCAAGAAATTTCTCATTATTTCTAGTTTGAAATTAATAATATCCCAGTGGAATGAGATTTTTGGACCCCACTGTTCACCAAATGTTAAGAATTTTAATGGATCGAACGGAGTGCTTAAAAACCTGCAGCAGGGCTGATAAAATATGCATGTATGAAAATAAAACCTAGTTGCAATTCAGCAACACTCATTTTCATAACATGAACTAGTGCAGCTTCTTTATCAGATCCTCTGCTCTGGCCAATCATGTGTGTGTATGTAAATTAATTAGCTGAGCGCAGCTCATTGCACCCTGAACATTACTAGTTTTAACGTTTGTATTTATGATTATTTCCAGTCTTTGAGAAAATATGTGCTTGTACAATTACATGTTAAAACGACATATGCAACTTGACCTTTTTTGTTTGAACATCTCAATCTGTAGTACACACTATTTCTCTCTGGTGTTATTAAATAAATTCAATTACAGTTAATACATACTGTATCTGTGGCTGAAAGGGTTAAACATGTTTACTGCTACAGGTTACTTAAACCATATTATGAAAGGTAGCTGGTTTTAAAATAAATAATTTAAAAAAGCTTTTTTTTGTTTGTTTTGTTTTTGCACTGAAGACACAATTAACTTGGTTAATTTTATTACAGTAACCTTTTTTTCCCCATTTAAATAAATGATTTGAATTAAGTTTCGGAAAAAATATTTGAAGTGCTTTCAGAAAATGATTCTTGTTCTGGTCACATTTAACTTGGAGAGAGGGAGATAAAATACATTGAAATAACCGTTAGTGGTTATAAATAAATTTGTAAGCTTTTTACTTATAACCATGCACAGAGGACGTGCGTCTGCATTTTTTTATGTGAATTTCAAGGAAAAAAAGTGTATTTCACAAAGCCATACTTTCCCTTTAATCAATTCAGTGCATATTATTGTACTTCTAAAAATGACCCACTAAGCATAAGTACAAAAAAATGCAAATTCAGTATGTATTCGTTTTTTAAAAAGTTAATTATTTGTCTTTGAGCTATATACATGGGATTCAGGATGCAAAAATTAATCCCTGAACAAGAGGAGACAACACAGGTGATGTGTGAAATTAGCTGAAATATCCCTGATTTTCTTTTATTTTATATAGAAATGTGAAGTTTGAATTTCAAGTAACACTTTCTAGTAGATCAAGAGTGATAAAAATCAGTGAGCAAAGGGTTGCGCTGAACTAAAAGTTTGTGAAATTTGTAGTTTCAAATACAGAACAAAATGGGAAAAAGAAAATGAAGACACCTTGGTATAGTAATCCTATTGCCAAAAATGCTTTGAGGTATATGACAAATAGGTTCTGTACATCATTCATAAACCTTCTCACCACCCATAGAGATTCTCACATTATATGTTTATAGCAGGTCTATAAGTAGCACCATTTTACAAATAACCCTCAAGAATTTTACTCTCTTTTACAGTACTAAAATCTAAAATCATTTTAGAAAAAAGAGAGGAATTAATTTACTGTACAAATTTCACCTTTTTATGATACATCTAGATTACAGTTATTAAAGGATCCCCTTTACAGCAAGCCAGCTGCCTTAGAAACTGAAAATGACCAAAAGGTGGCACTAACCCTGTTGAATAAGGACATAACAAAACTGTAAAAAAAAAAAAAAAAAAAAGGGAAAAAAAAGAGAAATCCCAAATCCGATGCATATTTTTCTAAAACTCATGGCAGACATTTGCGTTCTAGGATTCTTTAGCCTATTTCTGTGCTTTGTCTGTGAAAAAAATTCACGATTACAAGGATTCATGTTGACAGTGGCTCAATATACGGTAAATATTAAATACATATAGTGGACTGTGAAACCGTAAAAGCACCAGGTGAATATGATCTTGTAAAATGCATGATGAAATTGCATGATTTTCTTGATTTCCAGAATTGAATGAAATATTAAAAATAATTACCAGAGCGTGAACCTATCATACCTCCATAATTAAAAGTGCTTTAAAAACACTGCCAAAAAAGTTGCCAAAAAATCATGAAAGTATTTGCTTAGTACTTCAGAGGTAACATGCTAATAAAGTTTTTTTTTTTTTTAAACCAAAAGTGTATATTAATAACTCTCTTCACTTAGCACCGTGAACATGATTAGCCACCACATCAGTGTTTTACACCAGGATTTTACCTTAAGGTTACGAAAACTGTAAAATTAAAGCCATTAAAGATATTTCCAGTAATGGACATCCAGATGTTGTGAAGCACCAAAGAAGAAGAACAGTGCGAGTAACAATGCAATAAATAAATACATTTTTATGAGGGTCAACCAGTAAAGCTTAACTTTTTTCCCTCTTGTTGATCTATTGTACATTTTGCATTTTGCCCATAGTATGGATCTGTCTTCAAGTTCCTCATAGAAACTTCTGTAGGTCTCTGGGTTAATACAGCCAGTGGCACTGAGGTCTGAAAAGTAATATTTTAGCACCATTTCACAGTTCCGACACTTGTTTGTTCCCCTGACTGAGGATGTTGTAAACCTAAGCGGATCCCTACAGGAAGTGGTTGTAAGGCCCAGTGACCTTAGTAAAGGCATAGGGAGCTGAGCTGACGTAAGTGTTGGTGGTGCATGACAGTGACTTTTCAGCGAGCATCTGAACAAAACGTTTGTATGGTGGTTCTGTAGGCTCAGAAGGTTCTAGATGTTCTTTCTTGACCCTCTTGCCACCACTCTTGCTGGGTGTGCCATCTGTGCCATTCTTATCAGTGTCCTCCTCCTTCTCCCTTGCTTTTTCTGCCATCTTGGCTTCCCATAACGCTAGCCCATGCTTCGCCTCATTCAGGTTCTTGTGCTGGTAAAAAACCAGTGAAATTCGGGTAGGGTGGGTGCGATCAGGCTTCTTGAGTGGCGTGGTTGCATGCAACTCGCGCTTGGCACACTCAATGAGAATTGAACCATGACTGGGTGCCACTGCTACACCACCAATATCTGGATCCAGAAAGCTGTGCTCATTGTCTGACCATACATCCTCCTCCTCTTGAGGTGCAGGTGTTGTGATTCCTGGCTCTTGCTTGATTATAGAAGGTGGGATGTTTCCATTAGGCACACTCATACCTGGAGGTTGGCTGAGGTTCATGCCTTCCCTGCCTACAGAAGGAAGCACCTGAGGGAAACTGTTTGCCCCATGGAGGCTTATCTCTGACTTTTGCATACTTAGGGGTTCCATATTTGGTGAGAACAAATGATGATTCTGGGCCAGGTAAGGATTAGCGTATCTACCAAAGTGGCTATATTTATTTGTGGCTGCATAGTCCAGGCTTGGGTGAGCTAAAGGAGGTTTGGAGATAGCATCCAGAAACTGGGCATTAGGTCCCCCAGTTGAGCTGTATCCTGGAAAGTGTCCCATGGTGTGCATGTTGGGTCTCATGTTACAGTTGTCATATCCATTGACGGGTAGGCCTGGCTCCCCATAGCGTGGTGGGTATTTCATTCCATAGCACTGCTGAGGGTTGAATTGTTGGTCAGGGTACAGAGATGATCTTTGTTGTCTGTATATGTCTAGGTGCTTTGGATTGGAATAGTAAGGGTGGTAGTTGTCCATGGGAATACCCCCATTACACTGGTAGCCTGGATAGAGGTTGTTGGGAGTTAGTGACCTAGGGTATGGGCTTGGTGGATTTGAACCGTTCATGTAGGAATTGTGGACAGTTAAAGGGGAATGATAAGGGCTGGCTGAGCTTGGAGACTGAGGAAACATATTTGGAGGTTTGGAAGTGGCAGGAAAAGATCCTGGAACATTGGGGTACCTTGTGTAGTTAACAGAGGATGATGGACTGGAGAAAGGCAGAGGAGTGCTAGGCTGTGACAGCTGGTTCTGCTGTTGAGGTTGGTTTACAGCAGCTAGAGGGTTCTGACCAGGCAGAAGGGGTGCACCCGTGTGACTCAGATGTGCACCTGTAGTAAACATAAAAGTTTTCAGAATGTTTTATGATATTTCATAAGTTTTATGATATGTCAATCTATCATACAGTACATACTGTAATTTGCAATGTCGAGACCTGCTCAAATCTACTGTGCATGCTTTATAAACTATAAATATATCTACACTATATGGACAAAAGCACAAATTGAGCTCCATGAAGACTCCAGGTTTGCCAAGGCTGCTATGGAAGAATTTGCGTCGCCTTCACAGAACCCTGACCTCAACACAGACTGCACCCCAGGATTCTTCACCTGACACCAATGTCTGACCTCACTAATGCTCATGTGGCTGAACGAACACAAACTCCCACAGCAATGCTCTATAATCTAGTTTAAAGCCTTCCCAGAATGGTGGAGATTATTATAACAGCAAAGGGGGACTAAATCTAGAACGAGATGCTCAGCAAGCACATATGAGTGTTATGGTTAGGTCTCTACAAACTTTTGTGCATATAGTGAATGTGTAGGAGAATTTTTGAAAAAGTAGAGACTTTATTGTACCTGCTGCAGGTGTGTACTGGCCCATAGTGTCACAAGAGTTTTGTCTCTGTTGCTTTGCTTGCTGAATGCTGTCTGGTTTGGAGTTGAGTGTGCTGAGGTGAGAGGGTTTGTTAGCTCCACCTTTCTTGCCTTCTAGTTTCCTCTGCCGGCAGGACTTGGCTGGCTCTGATAGCATACGGACCTGCCGCCGGAACGTGCTAAGCACCTGGATGGCTCCTGTTTTTGTTTTTTCCAGCTGGGCCTCAGCACTACCAAACTCATCAGTGGATGCAGGCTTGTACAGTGGTAGCACATGCAGTTGCTCATCCTCAGGGATCTTTCCAATCTCACGATTGTCCTCTTGTGTTAGTGTACAGACCTAACATGGCAAGAAAGAGAACACAGATAATGTATATTCAGGATATGAAGTCCAGTGAGATATATTTTCCAAGAATGATGCAGTTCTGAATTCAGTTTAACCCAAAATACTGAACTTTAGAAGACAGTTGTGAACATTTGGCAAAAACTCTAGGTACTCCTGAACTGACCATACTAATTACAGTATTCAATATAACTCATTATCAGCACATGCCCAGTCATTAATTTGTTGCATTCCTCATTTAGAATAAAAAGTACAATTAATCTTTATTATTGTGGAACACATGCATTAGCTAGTCTCAGAATCCACTCAACTTACCACAGTACTACCTCCTGGCATGTTGTGGAGATCTCTGTGGGCATGGGCACAGAAGTCTAGACACGCCGTGACTCCAGAAAATGGGCGGCCTTCTTTGAGGCCCAGGCGGCAGTCTGGAGCTCTGTGTTCATGCTCCACCTGGGAAAAATAAAATAAATGAACAAAGATCACTAAACATGACCTAATAATCATTTCCCTAAGGCTTTGTTTAAGAAATTATTTACCAGCGTTACCATCATAGAACCATTCTATTTTGTCCAAATCTAATACATCTTATAATCCCCAAATCATAAAGCCAGATTGTCAGTAGTTGACAATCCAGATGTGAGTTACACTTGAGGATGATTCTCAACTAACATAGTGAGGGTGCTGGTGCCAGCATCTAATCTGAATAAATTGTAATTATTTATATCAGACAAAAATAGTCTGGGGTTATTGACTCTGTTCCAGTACCATAAATCTACTGGTATGGAATGTAAAATCCAGTAGCACCAGGACTTGAGGGAGCACTTTACTAACCTTATTTTTTATAACACTGCATTACCTTTAATGTAATGATTAGATATTGGTGGAAAGTGGTATAAGATTCCTCCAAAAGTGAGTTTTGCCGAGTTGAAATTAATATTTAATCTCTTTAGATGCATACCTGGTTGCTATAAGCATCAGGTGCCATTTTCTTGTACAGTGGAGCTACCAAAGTAGCAAGGGCCTGAAAATTCCTCTCCAGTTTCTCTTCCTATGAAATAAATGACTTTTGTTAATTCCACAAATGCTTAAATATATTAGCCTGTAAGTCTGCCTCTGATTGGCTGGAAAGGTAGGTCATACCTCTTTGGGATCATCACCAAGCAATTTGAATTTCCTTGGGATTTTACTCCTGGCAAACTTGCAGCCATTGTAGTACATACTCCAGGAGCAACCAAATGAGAAGGAAGCCCCACAGGCATCAGGGTCCCGACCCTGACATGCACATGTCCTCCTGATAAAGATGACGCAGAGTACAATAAGGTGCTTCATCATTAGTTATCTGCTTGCAGTGATAATTAAAACAGGGAAGCAATTTGAGTAAATGAACAGATTAATTTAAGAAACTATAGATTACTGCATTAGGTTATAAGTGATATGCTGATGCCCTATTGGATATAAATACTATGGTGGAAAACATCTGTTATTTAGACAAAACCTGTGGATAAGCTATAAGTTATACAAAGCACTTGGCATTAATAATTAGATAAGAACTCTCAGGTTTAAATTTAAAATTAAAAAAAAAAAAATTTATTCTGTTTATAGAACAGTACTTGTAGATTACCTTTTACATTAATCTAATGCAGTAATCACCAATGCTCCTCCTGGAGAGCTTCCCGAATCATTTAATTTAAATGATGCCTTTAGAAGTCCTCGATTGTGTGGGTGAGGTTCATTAAACTAGACCTCCAGGAGGAGGAGGCTCACAGTCGCCACTAGCCAGATGTTTTAAGGTAAAAGTGTTAAACTATCCTTACTCTTCATTATGTGCACATCTGCGATTAGTCAGGGTGCCATGCTTTGTCAGTGTATCACTAAGTTCCGTGTAGAGGCGGTCAGCCAAGCTCACTGGTATTCCCTCCCATATCACAATTACTATCACAATGCACGATGTTTCACAAGTGTGACCGGCCCGCTCTCGTACCAGCACCAGGAGCTTCTCATCCACATTGGCTCGACGTATTACCTATGTGCCACAAATATAGATAAAAGAGCTTAATTAAATATACTAGTTCTATAGGAATGTTGTAGTAATACAGCTTGCACCCAAGAAAGCAATAAACAACTTACCCATTTAGCAATGGGGCAACCCTGTGTGCTCTTGCCCTCCTTGCCTGTATAGACCACTTTCTCAATCCTAATAGCACCTCCAGTCAGGCCAGACCTTAAAAATATATGTTTTTATACATTATCGAAAATACAAGTAACTAGATAACGTCATGTTAGTGAAGAAATTAAAGAGGATGTCTCACCTCTGCTCCATTGTTTCTCGGATACCATTGATATTTGGAGCTGCTCCCAGATGAGTGTAATATGGGCCTTCATCCTTTTCACTGATTTGCTCTGATGAGAACAGAATAAAAGATGTAGTAGAATGAGTACTGGTAGTTGATCGTTTCTAATTCTCAGTTAAATTGGTTTCTGACTTCTGGTTGGAACACATACATACACACACACACTTAAATAATGATGTATATAAAATTAGGTAAACATGAACTGTGTATATTTGTGTGCTGTTTTAAGCAAACTAAAAAAAAATTAAGCCTTACCAACACAATGGCATGGTGGAATCTCATATTGAGTTTTAATGGGTGTATCCAGCAGGTTTTTGATGGGGGTATCCAGCAATTTCATGGGTGAATTCAGAAAGCACTGCAGCCCTGTCTCTTTTTTGGGAGTAGAAGCAGGAGGTTTACACTGGTCCTCACTATTTCCTTCAATATTTGTAGAAATCACTGCCACACCTCCAGCCATCTCCACCTTCATCTTATTGGGGGGCTTGATGGCCAGGGACCTCCTCTCAAACACAGGGGAAGGCTGGTACTGTTGTAACTGCTGCTCCATAGTGGCCAGGATGCTCATATGCTGGCTCTGTGAGCAGGCTGAAGAGGTCCTTTCCTTTTTGACTGTTGCTAGCATGCTACTGGTCAGGTCTCGATCAGGATGCCGCATATGAGGGGGTGGCATTTGGATTGGGTCCTCAAATCTTTGGTCATTCTCATGTTTAACAAGCTGCAGGTCAGGTCTGATCATGTTGGGGCTCTGGGGGCAGCGTGGCCTTTCCTGCTTCTGCAGGAGCTGCATTCGCAGGGCTGCATGCCTTTGCGTGTCCCCTTGTGAACCGGGGCTTGGAAGGTGTTCTCTCTGGAATTGAAAGCATGAGTCCTGTGATTCAGCATTTGGAAACATCTGGACTGGCATCTGTTTACTGTGGGTACCATCTGGTAGCTGAACTTGCAGTTGTGTATGTTGTGTGTGCTTAAAGTCCATATTATTGGCCTGCATTTGTTTGACAAACTGGAAATGGTGGGCACTTAGAGATGGTGTATACTGTCTCTGTGGCTGTTTTTGCATTTCTGCTGAACCACTGATGTTAAATATGGATGCCATATCATTAGGTGAAGGCTGTGAGTTAAGCTGAAGCTGATCAGGAGAAGGAAAAGTTGGTTGCATGGATCGAATGGATCCATCCTGCACTTCACCTGTCAATTTAGTTTGCCTGTATTGTGAAGATGATATTTCTGCCTGAGTGTAGCCTTCTATAGTGTGTCTGATTGGAAGTTTGGAATTCACCTGACCCTGAGAGTGGTTCTGTAACTCTGGCACCATTTTGGGACCCTGTGCATCATGAAGCATGAGGGTGCTGGCTTGCTGCTGGTGGACGTCATATTGCTGGTGGGGCTGTGAAGGTTGTCGATGCACAAAGTCAGGAGGTATTACCTGTCCTAGGTTTTGATCATTTTTGCATAATTGCTCTTGTTGCACTGGGGAGGAAAAATGCTCATTTGCATGCTGCTGGGGCTGGACATTGTTGAACTGCATGTTGGGCTGTGGGTGCATATCAGAGGGGGTTTTAGGTGTTCGAGGCTGGCATTCAATGGCAGCATTAGGGTGAGGTTGTGCAGGAAGCTTGTAGTCATTTTGTATGTGACCCTCCTGCTTTTGGGGGAAGCCTGGCTGCATCTGAAAGCTATGTGAGGTCTCAGGATTGAGGAGATCACCCTGGCTCTGCCTGGATGTGTTCTCATTTGGAGGGAAACCCTTCCACATGTGTGCCTGGTTGGCATGGTGCTGTGCAGTTGGAGTTGGAGTAGAGTTCAAATTCATCCAACGTATCTGACTATCAGAGGCCACATTACCTCCCTGGTCTGGGAGAGGCGCTTTGTGTTCCAGCTCATTACACTGATTTTTTGGAGCTGCCTGAATTTCTACGGGATGAGAAGTAGAGACTGCATTTCCCTGGGGGCTGCCATCAGCTGAGCAGGAAACATCTGACTGGTGCTGTTGCACCCCATATTGTAAGTGCTGCTGGACTGTAACAGTGCTGGGCTCCTGATCAGAGGCTGAATTCTTGAATGGTCTGAATGTGCCAGCTACTTCAGCCTGGACTGGCATCGGGTAAGACTCCTGACTAAAATCTTGCCTTGACTTGGAGAACATGCTTAAACCCATTGGGTTGCTGGCAAAACAATCCCTGCCATTTTGAGCCTGTAAACTATCACTGATGCTCACTGTTGAGGCAATTCCTGGCCCTTTTCCAGTATCACTTTGAAGTCGATTTTCCAAAGCTGGGAGGTCAGCGAGAGCATAAGGCAAAGGCTGATGCTGCTGGTCTGCAAAATTTCCAGAGTACCCATTCACCATAAACTCTGGGTCATAGCTATTGCTGCCATGCATTTCTGATGGTGTTCTGGCAAGTGGCTCGGAGGTGGGCATCTGAGCCGATATCGGAAAACCTGAGGTAAGTGAAGGTGAAGAGATGGCCTGCTCATGTAGATTGCTGGTGTCTTGTGTTGTGGACACATGGTTTGGGTAATATTGAGACTGAGTTCTCTCTAAGAGGTCACCAGCAGGACCTTCTACTGAAGGTGGAATTACTGAAGCACCATTGGGTATTGGCATCTGCTTGTTCCTTGATAATGAGAAGATGTCCCCATTGGGATAATCACAGTTTCCTGTGTCTGGTACAGGCTTGCTTAGCTCAGGGATTATGTCTAAACTTTCTTCTGTATCTGTCTCTTTCTCTTCCCATGGACCAGTTGTCTCTGAATTAACACAGAGCTTTTTGGGCTGATGAAGGGCCACTAATGACTGTTCGTTTAGTGCATGCTTCACCTCACCATTTATCTTATACAGGTCCTGATCATACATGGCGACTGGGCTGGAACAGTCATCCCGGTGTCGTTTCATTGCCTTGAAATTGCTCCAACTGGTATCCCCGTTAAGTTGCTGAGGACTGGTGTCTGATGACTGGTTCCCATTCTGCAGTTTTGCAGGTACCTGGAGGGTGGCTCTAAGCTGTGTGTGTATCAGACTTTCTTCCGTCTCATGCCTGGCTTGTTCTGTTTCCATCTGGCCTGCTCTGAGTCCATTCACAAGGCTGCCTCTTCTTCCTGCAAAAATAAAGATGTCAGAATCCACTGATCTCTCAACACCCAATCCATGGATGCGTGTAGTGCTTGAGGAAATATTTAATCTCTAGGACTATGGCGCAGAGCACAAAACAATCTACAAACCTATACAGTTTAATTACACCATTATATTGTGTTTATCAGTGAAGGGTGTGTGTCATGTATTTTGTTACTTTTTTGGCTGATTGTGTAACCAGCACAGATTTAGACTTGCCAGTACTGTAGAAACAATTTCACCCACTCATGCACTGATAAAACAGCACGTCGTCCTCGGATAACCTCTCGCCACCATCACTTGATGTACATGAACATGTCTACGCCTGCAGACATGTGCTTATTGTGCAACCTTCATGTTGTTTACCTCAGTCTCTCTCTCTCTCTCTCTCTCTCTCTCTCTCTCTTTCTGAGATGAACCAATTCAAGGAACCTTGTGAAAGCCTTTAAAGAGTCTCCAAAGTAAAAATAAAAACACAGGCTTGGAGTATACAGCATTTTCAAAATAACCACCATATATAATAATAAGCACCCAAATTAACCACCATGATCAGGAAGTCATGTTAGAACAGATACTGTTTTTTTGTTGTTGTTGTTGTTGTTGTTTTGTTTTGTTTTTTGAGAATAAAGTAAAAAATAACGTGGTTTGGAGTGATAAACATTGATATCCCAAGAATGTTATGCTACTTTCTAGTTTGTCTGCTAATTACCAGTTAGGAGTTCATGAGACAGGTCTCTTCTATCTATCCATCTGTTTTAGTTTTGAGTTTTTAATTTTTATTTGTTATTTATTGTTGTTATACTGGAATATGTGGGAAAAGAAAGGAGGAAAATAGGGATGTGGAATAATGATAGTGACTATATACTGATATATGATTATATACTGTATAATACTACAGCTATATTGTATTCTAGTTATTTATTATGTTATTTATTTAGACGTTATAAATTATTATAAATTATAAATTAATTTGTAAAAGCACCATTACTAATAAGAAATGGCTACCAGTTAACAGTCTCAGTGAGATCCTGTGTTAGCCTTACTAGTTATGTCTGAGGTCATGTGAATTTCTGAGTTGGCTATGGACATCTGCAAAATAATTAGCGCGCTCCGAGGCTCAGCATAGTGATCCTACATCATTATAACATCTCTTCTCTCTGTCTCTTCTGCTACACTATCTCCCCCACTTCTACACATTATATAAAATAATAAACACTAGGGTTACGGTTAAGGTTTAATCTCTATAGCGTTCTGTCAGTTATAGCAAACTAGCATGATTTGTAGCTAGACTAATGTTGGCTACCTTGCTAACAAAAGTAGCTACAATACAAGGGTTTACGTTGTCTAGTGTGCTGTCTATCATGGCTAAATACACATGAGCAGAAAACTAATGCTATAGATATAAAATAAATAGTAGCTAAGCTGAATAGGTAGCGTGATCGCGTTAGTGTACTACTGTATTTTGGTAGCTTATTAGCTTTGCTTAATTGTTTATGATATTTTTCGTTTGAAAATTAAAATCTAGAATTTTATGCTAGGACGTATGCTGTATACAATCAGAACTGAAGTCAGTCATACTATGTAGTGCGTTAAAGCAGTACATCACAGGTAATGTATGCTATTTAGCAAGGAATGTTAGCTAGCTAGCTTGATACAACAAAACTGGTGATTGTGTGGCTGTGTTCAAAACCATACACAAATATACCATTGTAACTATATAGTATTATTGTGATGTACTAGATTGTACTACAAAACTTTGCTGTAACTGCTAAATGTTTGGTTAACGTGTTTGCTAACACATTTTTGTCAGGACAACTTTTACATCTATATTGCTGGGCTGCATCCCAATATAGTTGTTCCCAGGTGTTAGCTAGCAAAGACTTCCCAACCACACAGTACGGTAGCTTTAATTATAAACAAAACTTACGCTCATCAAAAACAGGTGGATAGATCAAACTAGCAACACACACGCCAAGCGAGTTTATAAAGCTATTGCTGATTAGCTTCCCTCCATGATGATATTAAAACACCACACACACACCAGGGTTTAAACCTAGGGTTACTTTACTGCACATGTTAATAAGTGTGAGCGAGAGTGATGTGTTTCTGTTGGCCGTGAATCACAGTAGCTGTATATCACATCTGGAATCCATTAGCACTGATTACCACACACACAGACCTGACAGCTGGATGAAGAGATTCATAAATTCACAGAGGAAATATCTCTTTATATCTATAGTGGATTCGGGTGCAGTATTAATTCAACTCAATCACATGATATCATCGCTAACTCTTTCTTGTTACTTGTTTTTTTTTTTTTTTTTTTTTTTAGCACAGAGTTTTTTACACAATATATTATTTTTATTAAAATTAGCTAATCTAAATTAGCTAAAAGTGTCTTGTGTAATTTAAATCAGTATTTTATGCTGTGAAGAAATGCTAAATATAAGCATACTGTACATGAGCACTTCATTGATAATATTAATGCCACTATTTTACAGGTGCATTATGGAACAGTATTACAGTGTTATTTTGGCATTACATCCACAGTACAATACAGGGTAAGGAGTATTGTATAATACCTAATGATAATAATAATAATAATAATAATCCTCTCCAGATGCAGAATGGATGTAGTATTAATATTAATTCTGTACACAAAATGCAATACACACCACAATATTAATAATAATAATTAATAAATATTATTGTCAGTTATTATTGTCAGTAATCATAATGCTAATACTTATCTATCGGTGCAGCATTAATGTGTAACATTGCAGTATTTTCATAGTACTCTAGTATTGTGCAGTGTCTATACAATAGTAACGTTCTAAAGGCACAATAATAATACTATGTGAATGCAGAATTAGTATGGTTTAGGGCCTGTACATCTGTATTATATTTATAGCTGAACTACTAGCATAAGGTTGTTTCTCATGTATCTATAGTTGCAGTGTTAATAATCTATACTATAGAGCATTCAACATCATAGAGAAAATAGTTCAGGCACCTTCTTGAAGTACAAAAGCCATGAATCTGTGGGTGAATTATGGATGAAGTATTGACTCGCTGTAGAAGCAATCAGTGAAGTATGAGAAAAATACTAATGCTCTAAAGGTGCTGCACTGAAATTCCATATTGGCAGTAAGTATATATTAATCTATCTATAGGTGCAGTATTAATACTCGTTTACAGCATTTGGCAGATACTCCATACTGTATGTAAACTAGAGTTTGAAAGCAGGTGCAATCATAAGGGACGAGCACTGGAGCCAATCCCAGCATCTTGGGGTGAGAGGCGGGGTACACCCTGGGCAGGTCGCCAGTCCACCACAGGGCCAA
>JAQQZR010000038.1:5127097-5152263 GCA_030068235.1 Notoglanidium macrostoma
CACACACACAAACACACACACACACACACACACACACACACACACACACACACACACACACACACACACACACACACTATAAAAGGCCCCTTAGTTTCTGAGGGACTATGCATAGCTTTACTTTATTATCTGCCAAACTATTTAATCACATGGTTTGTTTTGACTGTGAGTTGCTTTTCTGGATTTTGTATTTCTGTCTTGCCGCTGACATTCCACTTGCCTGATCGCCTGAACTCTGACTCTGTTTTGGACTCTGATTTTGCCCAGGGTATTTGTGCCTTTGCCTAACATGTGTTTAATAAACACGGTTGTTTTACTGCCATCTCCTACCTGCGCATGTGTCCAACTGCACCCTGCACATCATGACTATTTTAAACTACTTTACACACTATTTATACCATTTTAAATGATTTCTATACTATTTCAAACACTACTTCAGACATTATACTATTTTACATTATTTTATATTATTTACACTTACACACAACATTTATTTTTCACATTATTTGTATACTGTTTTACACAATACCATACACTACATGTTTTATACAATTTTAATTTCTTAAACTATTTTACACCATTTCACACAGTTTACTCTATTTATAGTATTACTTTATAATGTGCCACTAGAGGGCAATGTGTCCACTGGATTGAGATGCAGCTGATGGAAAATCCAATACAAAGAAAAACAGAAAACATCTCTGAGCTGGATGATGGAAACAGGAAACAAAGATGGTGAAAAGCAGAAAGAGGCTGATTTTACAGTACACTGGACAGGTTCTTGTCTTATAATGTGTATGAGTTACTAAATAATTTACAGTTGGATACTGGAGATATGATAAGATAAAAAATTGTAAATTAAAATAACGCACTGTAAATTGAGGTTTTTATTACATAACAGCATACCTTAAATTGTTACAAAAACATGACATACATACAGGTCTTGTCATATAAAAGATTTTCCTTTAAGCATTATAGATATAAATATTTCTTTAAAGTTATCAATGTAAATATATCAATATGTGCTCTGAATGTGTGCAATATTCTTTGCAGTATTGAGATGAATTATCATCCATATGAGCTGCAATATATCCGTAAAGATGGCGGTGGAGGTTAAAGTCACATTAATAAGGAGCAGAGCTGCTATAATCCCGAGATGTCAGGAGGTTTACACGCACGGAAAATTCAAGGCAAGGAGGAGGAGGGCGAAGCGGGGAGTCGGAAGTGCAATTTCCATCTGCTAATTGAAAAGCCGAAGCCGTCCTCGCCTCACAAAGAGTGTGTGTGTGTGTGTGTGAGTGTGTGTGGCCGCTGCACCCTGCGGCGCTCCTGGAGGAACCGAGTGGTAATGACCCGCCATCATCGCCCTCACAATTAATTGCCGCTCCGCAGGAAAAAAAAGGAGGCAGAGTCTTCTCATTATATCACCGTAGTGCAGCCCCCTAGTCTACACACACACACACACACACACTCACAGCTTCTCCATTATATTAGTTTGTCATACCGCTTCTTCACTGACTCACACGTCCAGTAATATCACATTCTCATATCATGATAATCACCACATGTTCCTTCATGGATTCATTAATGATTGAACTGAGAAACTGTGCACTAACAATGACAATTATCAAGGTATTTTAACCTGCTAGAGTGCTCCAGTACTGCAGATGGCACTGTTAAAATTTCATGACAAGTTCCATTACTGCAAGAAGAGGATCACCACACTTCAACACCATTCATCTGATTTGTAATGGGCAACCTCAAACTGTAGTTGCATATTCATCACAGAATTAAAGAGAAATCACACGTCATGTGAACTCTCCACTTGAGGTCCCTTGGCTCATGTTATGTTATTGTTGTGTTCTATACCTTACATGCGCCACAGGTGGCGCCAATGCATAATGTGATGTACGATGCATTACTGAATGTAATATGTGGTACGCGAAGAAGAGTAGAAGAGAAGAGAAGTAGATAAAGATGGAGAATGGATTACGTATGTCTGCTGCGTATTTATTTACTAAGTTATAAGTACTGTTTAGCTTAACTTCATCTCTACGTTTATTGCACACTATACAAATGTAACAAATTGGCGATGAGGATTCGTACCCACTACAACCATGTCTGCTTTGATACCTTTTTCACCCCCGTTTTTGCAAAACCTGCGTTACCCTTCCACACGTGGCTGAGGATGTTTAACAACTACTTGCTAGTGATAACTAGTGATAACCACGAACACGAATGGGTGGTCAAATGCTCGTAAACGGCCACTACTTCTTCATTGCATCCCGTGCACCTATTCCAGTCAATTGCTGTCTTCCTGTTACTGTGTCCTGGAATAAGGCTATGTGTCAAACTTCCTTCTTCATAGTGGAATCTGGTACTGCCCTGCTTGGCTTGGACTTGATAAATGGCTTGAACCTGTGCTTTGAGGGATCTACTGTCCAACCTGCTGCTGCGATTTCCCCTGTCATGGTTACTGCTCCTCTGCCCGCGACCACGCTTGGCTGTGCAAAAAGTGTCTCAAATTCAAATTTTATTTGTCACATACACAGTCATATTGTACAACATGCAGTGAAACGTTTCCTCTGCATTTAACCCATCCAAGCAGTGAACACATACACGGAGCATTGCGCAGCTCTACAGCACCTGGGGAGCATTTGTTGGGGGGGGGGGGGTATGGGGGCACTTCAGCCATGGAAAGTGATGTTCATTCACATTTTTCCTGCATGTCCCAGGAATTGAACCAGCGACCGTTCGGTCCCAAACCCACTTCTCTAGCCTTTTGGCCATGGCTGACCCAAAGGTACTGTGAAGCAAGCCAGGGAGCACCTGGGTTTGAACCGGGGACCTCTTCGTCAGACATTACGCCACTTACCTCTGTCTGTGCGGAATGCTGTGAGTGTTGAAATCCTATGCCTTCTTCATGCAGGTGTGATTGAGAGGATAGACGCTTCTCCCTGGATCTCCCCGATTGTGGTCGTACAAAAGAAATCAGGTAATATCAGAATATGTGTTGACCTGCGTGATCCCAACAAAGCTGTGATTGTAGACTCCTTTCCTCTTCCACACATTGATGAGATGCTGGGCCTGCTACACGGAGCTACTGTGTTTTCCACCATTGACCTGGAGAGTGCTTATTTTCAGCTGCCATTGCATGAGGACAGTCATGACCTAACTGCTTTCATTACACACAAAGGACTTTTTAGGGTTTACTGTGTTCCATATAGACTTGCCTCTGCACCTTCTGCTTTTCAAAAGATGCTAGCCATGATTCTTAAAGGCCTGCCTAATGTTGCTAACTATTTGGATGATGTGATTCTTTGGGGTTGTACACAAAATATGACCCTAAAGGTGTTGGAGCTGTGCTACAATGATTGAGAGACGCTGGGCTACAACTGAATACATCCTAAGTGCCACTTCAACAGATCCAGTCTGCGCTTTCTTGGACATACAGTGATGGCTGATGGAATTTAGCCAGATGAGGACCACATTACTGCTGTTCTACATGCTCCAGCTCCATGCGGGCAAGTTATGGTCATTTTTGGGACTTTTATCCTTGTACGACAAGTTCATCCCTAACTTTGCTACTGTTGTGGAGCCTCTGCACCGCTGCATTCGTCAGGACAGTGAGTTTACCTGGGCTGAGGATGCACAGATCAGCTTTGAGACTGTGAAACAGTTGCTTGTTGAGAGCCCATCTCTAGCTCTTTTCAACCCTGATCTTCCTACTATCGTCTCAACTGACGCATCTGACTATGGCCTTGGTGCTGTTCTCCCGCAGATCCAGCCCAACCACATTGAGAACTCCATTGCGTTTGCTTCAAGAACTCTGACTCCTGCTGAATGCAAATACTCAACAGTTGAGCAAGAAGCTCTGGGATGCGTGTGGGCTGTGGAGAAATGGTGAACCTACTTGTGGGGTAGACGATTCACGCTGCATACAGATCACCAGGCGCTGACCACGCTCCTGACTACTAAAGGTGCTGACTGCGCTGGCATGCGTATCGCACATTGGGCAGCATGCCTGCTGTGTTTTACTTATGATGTTGCATTGCATTCTCGGATCGTAGATGGATGGCCTCATTCTCCAGCTACCTTGAGTACAGTCATACATCCATACTACAAACTCCGCAATGAACAGTCTGTACAAGATGACTTCATTTTCCGTGGCCTACGACTCATTGCACCTGCCACTTTGCGCCATACCTTAGTTGACCTGCTCACGAAGGATATCAAGGCATCGTGAGAACCAAGCAATGCCTACAGGAAGTTTACTGGTGGACAGGTATGGATGACCTTGTTCATACACAGGTGAAGTACTGCTACCTGTGTCAGTCTATGGACAAGTCTGCTGCCCCTTCAGCCGCACCTCTGCAACCAGTAGAGTTTCCATCAGAGCCTTGTGAAAAGATAGGAGTCGATGTGGTTGGTCCGTTTGAGAATGCCACTCCGGACTGCTGTTTTGCACTTACACTGACTATCACTCCAAGTGGCCTGAGGTTGCTTTCTCATCCACCACCACTACAGCCAACATTATCACTTATCTGTCTTCAGTATTCAGCAGATTGTGTAATCCGAGGACCATTGTGTCAGACAATGGGCTCCAGTTCCTGTCTACAGAGTTTGCAACATTCTTTAAAGTTCGTGACATAATGCACACACGTACAGCAGTCTACCACCCTGCAGCGAACGGAGCAGTCGAGCACTTTCACCGTGTCCTGAGATCCTCTATACAGTCTGCCATCTTACAGCAGAAACCTGGGAAAGCTACAGTGACAGACTCTTTGCAAGTGTACCGTGCCACTCCTCATGCGGCTACTGGACTGTCACCTTTTGAGTTACTGCTTG
This sequence comes from Notoglanidium macrostoma, assembly GCA_030068235.1. Classification (NCBI taxonomy): domain Eukaryota; kingdom Metazoa; phylum Chordata; class Actinopteri; order Siluriformes; family Auchenoglanididae; genus Notoglanidium; species Notoglanidium macrostoma. Next base: position 5,131,946 of record JAQQZR010000038.1, read on the forward strand.
GAAGAAAAATGCGCACACGCCTACACGTCCTTTTCTTGCCACTCACAGACACTGACACTGTTGCACTTCACCAGAGGGTGTTTTCCCAACAAGTCAGTATGAAGTCGTACACTGACTTCCGTCGTGGAGCCTGCATCATTCATTTCAAACAAGGGGACAGAGTGTGGGTTTGGAAACCCTTTCATGTTCCAAAAGGGCATCCTCGCTACTCCAAGCCATTGTTGATAATGAAACAAGTTGGACAAAGCACTTATCTTCTGTCAGACGGTAAGAAATGGCATGAATCACGGCTTGCGAGATATCATGCCCCGCCTTCCTCAGAGACACTTGCTAGCTATGCACCTGCTGTGAGTGATGACAACACAGTCTTTGAACCTGACCTCACGGGTGCTATGGACTTTCACACGACCCCAGTTGGTTTCAGGACTATGTAACTTAAGCATGTACATAATCACGTTACACAGTTACATAATGTTAATATAGCCTGTTAAGATGTTTATTATATTAATATGATTGATGTAAATACTGGTTTGTACTTAAAAATATGTTGTCTAATTTCTATACAAAAGGTTTTGTTCTTAAGTAAGAGGGGAATGTTGTTTACTAAGATATAAGTACTGTTTAGCTTAACTTCATCTCTACGTTTATTGCACACTATACAAACGTAACTCAGACTCAGTTCAGACTCGTTTCCTCACAACAATTTGCTAGCCTAGATTGGAACTAAATATAGCTCTGCTTTTTTAACACAGCTCTTGAACCAAAGAGCAAGCTAATTTAGCTAAATAATTAATTCACATATCCATATACAGTCTGGAAGTCATTACTTGTTTTCTTTAAGGCAACCCTTAGTAACTAGATTGCATGCTAGCAGAGATAGTAGTCTCAAACTATGAACAATGCCTCTATGCCTGCGTTTCCAAATCTTAGGCTTGTGACCCTAAATGGGTCACGGACTCATTTTTATTGGATCACAAATTGGCAGAGTAAAATGCATAACAATGCTATGATATGTGAATTCATTTTTGTAATTAAAATAGAAGACCATTCTTTTTCCCTAAGCTAATTGTTCAGTTCAGATGCTCTTCTCACAACCTGAATACATGCTCTCGATTTCTGGCTCGGGCAATGTCGAGTGTGACATCCATGATTCCTTCACTGTCGATCACGTGCATGATGTTGAAATGAAAATACAAGGAAAAGTTTATTAAAGTTGGTTTCACCAAAGCCATTTGAAATAGAGAGGAGAAGCCCTTAACATCGTTTATGTGGGGAGAAGCTCAGTAATGAAAGCTTAATTGAATGAGCAAATTGGACAGACATTTACAAATGATGCATTCTCAGTATTGGGGCAAATCAAAAGAATTTTTCTTGTGCAAAAAAGTGACTTTCAAGAGGAAAGTGTTTTGACAGCAGAAAAGTAACTCAGTCATGTTTTTGTTTGTTTATATTAGCATTTGAATAGTTTGTTCCGTGTGTTTGAGTTGGTGAGTAGTGAGTTGCTAGCTAGCTAACATTACTTATGCTGACATTATCTTGCTAGCCACGATTGACATTCCGATATTCCATCCCTGACTCACGGGCTTGTCTTTAATGTAGATTAGGCACCAAAGTGCATTTATTCTAAGTCTGTACATGTCAGTTTCCATGCTGTGTGTGAGACTAATGTGGTGGTTCTGTGCTGTGATGTACTTTATTTACTTGACCACTCTACCCACTCCAGCTGGCATAAGGAGTGTACTGCCTTACTGTTTGTACATCCTCATTTTTCATATTTAATTGTTTTAAAAGTTACACTGCTCTTAGCATGTGTGTGAATGTCCTAGTGTAACAAAAAATCCATAGCTCAAAACTAAGGTAGCCAGCTAGTTAACCTAACTACCTTATAGCATACAAGGCATATTTGTGCTTGTCTATGAGACCTGGTCATATGGTAAAACCTTTAAATTAATGTAAACCACAGCTACTTTACAAAGAAGCATAGAAAGTGATGCTGTGATATTCAACACGACCAAAATTTCTAGCTCCAAGCCAATTCCTCCAAGTTATCAGTAATCTTCTGAATAGCCTTGCTGACATTGGAAACAAAGCTTATCTGGTGGCCAAGTAGATAAAACCTGCTAGAATTTAAGTGAAGAATAAATACTGAAAGTGCTAGTCCAAGTACTTCCGAAAGAGATGGGTCTTTAGTCGTCGTTTGAAGACACCCAGTGACTCGGCTGTTCGGACATCTAGGGGAAGTTCATTCCACCACCTTGGTGCCAAAACAGAGGAGAGTTTATATGCAGGTCTTCCTTGTACCTTGAGAGATGGTGGAACCAGTAGAGCAGTTCTGGAGGATTGGAGGGAGCGCGGTGCAGTGCGGGGTGTGATAAGTGCTCTGATGTAGGAGGGTGCAGGTCCATTTTTGGCTTTGTAATCAAGCATCAGTGTTTTGAATCTGATGCAGCAGCTGCAGGAAGCCAGTGAAGGGAGCATAGCAATGGGGTGGTGTGGGAGAACTTGGGAAGGTTGAAAACAAGTCATGCAGCTGCATTCTGGATCAGATGCAGGGGTGGTATGGAGCTCAGAGGCAGACCTGCTAGGAGTGCATTACAGTAGTCTAGTCTCGAGATGATAAGCGACTGAACAAGTACCTGAGTGGCCTGTAGGGGAAAAAAAATGGATGGTCCTTCTGATGTGAAGAGGAGAAATTGACATAAGCAACAAAGATTAGCAATTTGAGAAGAAAGCAACAGGTGATTGTCCATAGTTACCCCAAGGTTATCTATGAAGACAACAGTGTTGACAGTTTTTAAATATGGCAGTGATAAATAAGTCATAAAATAAAAAGTGTTTGTATGACACTACACTTAAGTGCACAATACTAAACTGCAAGCTATTAGCTAGCAATACTTGCTAGTTACATTAACCTCATGGCTCCAGTGCAAAATGAAAGAGAAATTGAAACGCAAACTGAAGTGACTGCATTGGTGTATGTTTCATTTTCATTTGGTGTAACTATTCCTTTAAAAAACTAATTTTGCTTCTACAGGACCTTGTTTCATTATTTAACAATTACATAGGTTGTGGTGAGTCATCTATATTAATCACTTTAACTGCAGCTATCAGGAATTACATTGTTACTTCTCGATTGTGTTTATGGTAAAATTCCACCTGACAGGCTCACTCTTGAGATACTCACAATCATGTAATGTTGATATTTATTAATATGGTGGAAACCATGAAAATTGAGTTATCAGTCAATGCTAAGTGTAATTACAATGTAATTTTAGTCTTTTGTCAGTAATATATCAACATGTCTGAAGTAAATTTTGATGTGCCGGATGGTTCTGTCTCGATTCTGCTCTGACTGGGCCTGTAAGCGGTATGTGCTTGCTACCTACATTATTAGCCTCAGTCAGTAGATAGCTTACACTTGGCTTTCTCAGTTTTCCTATTTCCTGGTTACTTAGCTACAGTTACAGCATTCTCACTGCTGTAACTACTTGAACATTGACTGTATTTTGTGTTTACTTTCCTTTGTCAAAGTTTATGACTTCCATTGAAATACTGCCATATTTTTGAGTGTTAAAGGTAAACATATATGATGTCTATTGCCAAATTTCTAGTGTGTTCTAATGTTATACATACAACAGAAGTGTGTGTGTTTGTGTGTGTTTGTGTGTGTGTGTGTGTGTGTGTGTGTGGTTGGGGGGGTGCAAGTGCTGGTTTGGCAGAAAGTGTGTACACACTAATTAGTGCTGCACGGCAGAGCCAGACAGAGAAAGCATGGATGGGCTAATAGCTAATGCGCTAGGTGTGTGATAAATCAGAAATAGGAAATGAGGCACACTTTTAAATAAACAGCTCAAGGTCGATTCACCTTAAACTATCTCTCTTTATTCCCTCTAGCCACCTGGTCTGTCTCTGTCTGTTTGTCTCTCTCTATTTCTTTATGCCTCTCTCTCTTTGTCTTTTCTCTGTCACTAGGTTGTCTCTCTCCCAGTCTCTCCCTCCCGGTCTCTCTCTCTCTCTCTCTCTCTCTCTCTCGCTCTCTCACGTGCAGTGTATAATACAGGAGGAGGAACATGCTCTCAGACAAACAGGATGCAATTACAGAAAACACACTGATAATAAAAGAACAGGGAAAGTTGGAATATTTAACTAGTAAAAGTGCAATGGAAAGCCACTCTATTAGAATGGCCATATTTTGGCTTTCAAAAAAGAGGACACTGGGGGCAGGATGGTGCCATAGGGCAGATAGACACCTGAAAAATGAATGCTGACTATAGAAAGTAAAAGCCAAATCCTGGCCAAATAAAAATTGCATTTTTGACAATTTAGAACTCCTTCCACTGGCACATTTTTTAGGTCCCAAAAAGATGATGGGGTGATGATCCTCTTCAAGGATGTGTCTTGGAAAAAGAGGATGTATGGTCACCCTAACTGTCAGATTTCCAAACAGTTAAACTTAAATTATCTCACTGAAGTCAGTTTTTGAAGTTAAGCTTACTATTTGACATCATTTACCCTAGCATTGCTGTCCCTGAAAAAAAAAGGTAACTATGTAGCTTTCCTTATCACTAATGTTAATATTTGTGTGGATAGATTTTGCTAGCATCAACATTGCAGTTTAATTAAGGTTCATTTTAGGTTCTCTATTGTTTTTGCTTTATATTTCAGCCTCTTAAATTACGATAAAACATTATATTGATTTCCCCTTATGTATATGCTGATGTTATGCAGTTATACAGTATGTATCATCTCAGTCAGACTTAGCAGCACAAAATACAAGATGCAAAATACATCAAATTGTAGATGAAGTGAAGATGAAAATTTTTCCTACTTATCCTAAATTTCATAAAACTGAACTAAGTAAGTATGCCCACAATGAGGCTGATTTTCACCTTAAAGTCATCAATGAGAACATGTGATAACTGAACAACTGGACACTAACAAGATGCTGGTTATATTCATAACAGGTTCTTAAAGCAAAAAACAGTGAACAATGAGAGGGGCAGTGAAAACCCAAAAGCAGAATCACTGAAAATTTAAACTCCAAGGAAGCAGTTGCAGCTAGCAAGCCCCTAGTGTTTACTCTGAAGGCACAAACAGCTGACTTTGACATGGGTTCCAACACTTCCTCATTGACCACCCATGGCTGCAGTCTTCCAGAACTGGAAATGGCCCCTTCTCCTTTAAGTCCTGTGTGGACAGCGATTCTGTCCACTATAATGTAGAGAATATAAGGGTGACTGTTACAACTGGCCTGAGAAATAAGACATGGACATAGGTTTCATTTTGTATGAGGGTGGTAGATATAGTCTGTATACTAACTGGACTGATCTACTGGGTAGTGACTTTCCTACTGAGCCTTTTATTTAGTCTGGTGATTTTGGTGAGAAGCCATACCCTCCACTTCTTCTGTTAGGGTATATTGCATTCATGCTAGACCTGAGCATCTTTCAGGTCCTGCTACTGCAATGAAACCATTCATCAGCTGCTGGAACCTTCTCTCAGGCAGGGTTTCTGTGGAAGAGTGAAACTTGGTAACCAAGGATACATTATAAGGATGTCATTCCTGATGTAGGAGTAAAAGAATCCTTTGTATTTCAGCCCAGATGAGAAACTATCCATCTGGCCGCCATCACAGTGACTGCACAAGAACTGGCCAGGCTTCCAGATTAGTCCGTCTACCTGTGCATTAGACTCAGGGTGATGACCAAATGTCAGGCTGACAGTGACATCTTTTTTCCAAAAAGACTGGAAATAATTGGATAAAATGCCCAACTTCTACAGAGTGTTCTTGGCGTTCTATAGATCACAGGAGCATGAGGCTGGTGTAATTTGAACACTTCTGAAGAGCTCCTTCTAGCCAGCAATGCAATTCCTACAATTAGACCCCAATTGATAGCCTTGGAGTAGAAGGCTATGCTAGGTATAGCCTTTGCCAGAGCTCCTTGATTATGATAAGACAGTCCCCATTTTCACTTTTGAAACATCCACCTTGACTATATAGCTTGTAGACGGTAACTTTTGTTGCTGGTAACCAGGAAGCCAGTGCAGAACACTTTTAAATACGGGTTGTGAACGGCGCAGCAAGGGTTATAAATCATCTATAAAAGCTTGCAAATCCCTAGTACCAGAAAGCTTTTCATGTCCACAGGCACCTTTTGAGGTACCCTAGAACCTCTGGAGCTCTCGAACATTTTTTCGGGTAGGCAATTTCAGCACCACTTTCTCCTCCATGAGTGCTCTCTCTGGACTTAGGACAAGTACCCATGTAACCATTGTGCTCCTCCCAGCATAAAAACCTAAACACAGCTGATGTACAAGAAGACTGATTTCTATTAGTCTCATGTGGTTCCTTTAATGTAATCACACTGAACTTTCATGAGGATTCTGCTAAACTTCCTGTGGTCCTGAAAAAATTCTTCACTTACTAAAACAGTTCCTGGATTTCTGAAAAAGGTCCTTGGATAGTGAAAACGTTCCTTGCGTCCTAAAATTGTTATTTATAAGTTCCTGGATTCATAAAATTCCTATTGAAAAATCCTGGATTCATAAAATATTCATGGGTTCCTGATTAAGTACCTCACTTCCTAAATTGGTTCTTGAGGTCCTCATATGTTCCTAGATACATAAAAAATAGTTTGTGGTCTCCTGAAAAAGATTATTGGGATCCTGGAAATATTTTGCATTTCCTAAAAACATTACTAAAAAGGTTACAGAAATCCTAATCAGTTCCTGGATTCTGAAAAAGTCCCTTGATCCCCATAAATGGTCCTGGGATTTGGAGGTCCTGATCTGTTCCTGGATTACTAAAAAGAAAAAGTTCTTGGTTCTCTGAAAAGGTTGCTGGGATTCTGAAAAATCTCCTGGTTTCCTGAAACGTTCCTGGGTTTCTGAAAAAAATTCCTCACTTCTTAACAGGTTCCTGAGGTCTTGATAGGTTCATGGCTCCCTGAGAAGATTTCCTGGGTTCCTGAAAGTTCCTGTTAAGGTCTTGATAAACCCTAATGCACTTTCTAAGTAGAAGATTACTGAAAGACACTAACATACGAAAGATCTCAGTGGTAAGAGAAGAGTACAATTTAGTACCATTTTTTTCTGAGAGTGAAGTGTTCAGGGCGATGAAGAACATACATGACGTTATTAGCATTTTTTCCTCGAGTAGATGTTTCTGCAGACATGACTGTAATAACTTTATTATTCAAAATGAAGTCAAATTAATATGGACAAATATTTTAAATTAGTAATTTTAATTTAAAATATTTAGTTAATTATGTTAATTGCATAAGCAGATATACAGATCATGTATCTGACTACAGATACTGAATTAGCAACTGAGCTGTACATGACATTTTCACAACATAATGTGTGTGTGTGTGTGTGTGTGTGTGCGCGTTACTGCCAATAATAAAACCTAGCTATGTAAAGTTGAAAGGGAATGCTAATCATTCTGTAAAGGACTGCGTGAGAAGTAAAGCTAACATGCTAACAAAAAAAACGGACAGAGAGAGGGGAAAAAGTTAGGGCTAGGGTTAGGGAGAAAGCAAGAGTTAACTATGAGAAAGTAAGTGTGTGTGTGTGTGTGTGTGCGCGTGTGTGTGCGTGAGTTTGGTGAGTAACAGCGGGTGATCAGTAGGTGTCCGCATCGCAGTTTCTGCAGCTCCGCGCTCACCGATCACACACGCGCGCGCGCGCACACACACACACACACACACACACACACACACACACACATCTCCTCTCGGTTGTGCCGCTTTTATTCACGGCTGCGCGCGGCAGGCAAGCAGACAGGCACGAGCTCGCGCCGCCATAGTTCTTTATTTTTCTCGCGTTTCCGGTTCGCTTCTCGCGTTTTTTCTTTTTCTTTCTTTCTTTCTTTCTTTCTTTCTTTCTTTCTTTCTTTCTGTCTTTCTGTCTTATCTGTGTCTCAGAGCGGAAGGATGGCGCTTCAGTTCTGAGCTCCTCTCCTTCATCTGTCCATCATGAGCCGCTAACAGGAGACCGGACTTCTCTCTCTCTCTCTCTCTCACACACACACACACTCACACACACACACACACACAGTTACACGGATCTCGGGAGGTAAGTGAAGCGCGAGCGCTTTTAAAATCCTTTTTAGCAGTGTATCACTTTTTTCTTCTTTCTTTGTTTCTGTCTTTCGTGAGGAATTAATTTCATCCGGTTATTACTGACACAGTTCTCTCTCTCTCTCTCTCTCTCTCTCTCTCTCTCTCCCCCTCTCTCTCAGGTGTTGAGTTTGTCTTTGTTTGTCACATGACTCAGGTTTATATATTAAACTTTAGAATGAATGTTGCGAAAGTGGTTGTGTGTGTGTGTGTGTGTGAGAGAGAGTGAGAGAGAGACTGGAAGTCTGAAAGAGTGTTTAAGCCACTGATTGTTTTCTCTTTAGATCTGTCTGTCTCATTACACTTTCAGCCCCTGCCTGAGACTCTCCTGCTTTAGATTCAGGGTTCTCAGCTGTATAGAGCGGTTCTGCGCAGGAACCCTGTAACAGGAACATCGTTATCACTTCTCACAGAGGAACAGCTGAAGAACCCTTCACTGTTTTTCTCTAAAGCTCCACTGCTACTCTCTCTCTCTCTCTCTCGCTCTCTCTCTCTCTCTCTCTCTCTCTCTCTCTCTCTCTCTCTCTCTCCTGTCACTTTCTCTCTTTTTTGTCTCTCTTTCTACATTTATCTCTTTTTATATCTAATCTTTTCTCCTTTTCTATCTATCCCTGTTCCTTTCTGTCTGTCTCTCTCTCTCTCTCTCTCTCTCTCTCTCTCTCTCTCTCTCTCTCTCTCTCTCCTTTGCTGTCTGTTCTTTACTGTTTCTCTCTTTCTCTTTCCTGTTGGAGATAATCAGTGAATTTATTATATCATTAAATACTAAAAACTAGACCAGACTTCGGAGCCCACCCAGCTTGTGTGTGTGTGTGTGTGTGTGTGTGTGTGTGTGTTTATTGCCCGTTGCCCCGAGCACGGAAGCGATTCGTGACGCCGTAGCTCGGTTAATTAAAAAGCGCGAGCAGCCGGAGGAAGGTAACGTAAGCGGTGGGAAATGTGTTTAACGCGCTTTTATCGGTGGAAATGAGACGCAGCCGGAGAGGGGAGGGGGTGAAATGCACACTTCCTCCATCTCCATCACACACACACACACACACACACGCACGCACGCGCGCACGCACACAGGGATGATGGAGGGATCTGAAGCTCTTTGGCTGAATGAGAAACGGATAAGTGTGAGACAGATCACACACACGAGGACCTGTCCAGATTTAGCGCGTTAGCAGCAACTACTCTGATAACAGGGTTTATATCAAATTATTATAACATCATAACCGCAATATAATCACAGCACACACATTTTTATGGATATCAGTCTGTCACTAAGTTAGTGTGTAAATTGTTACGGTATCACGATGACATCCAAATTGGTTCATCGCGGTTTTTACCATAATATCGCAGTAACCCTGTTACCATGGGAATGACAATTCACCTGCAATGCTTTCACAATTTTTACACGCGCACATGAAAGCACTTATAACAGTCATGTGTCAGTGATGAGCTAAAATCATTCACATGACAAAAACCCTAAACAATGTTGTTTTGTAAAATCAACCAATTTCTCTTTCTCTTTCTTCACTTTCTTTTTGGTTAAAATTTAATCACACGATCTCCACAAAATTCCCTCTGCTGACAGGAGGAAACAAAGAACCACGAATATAAATGTCAGTCAAAAACAGCAAAAAATGACTGAAAACACAAGCATCTGTTTTCACGTTTTAACTTGTGTTCTGAGTAAGTGTGCATAAGTTTCACAGATTTGTGTGGTAAAATTGTTGTTTTCTGCAAAAGTGTGTTTTTTAAAGATAACGGACAACTTTACACACCACATGGTGTTTTTTCCTATTAAATGAAATGAAAATGTAACACATTTCTGTGTGTAGACATGTTTACGTAGTTCTGAATAATTTACTGAGTGAATCATGTAAATAGTATCACAGTCCTTACAGTTATTTCTCTATAGAAAACTCTTATAGATTTGTGCAGTAACGAGACAGCACAGGTTTTCCCCCAGTAACTGTAGCTGTAGCTGTCGCAGGCTGCGGTTCCTCACAATCTCCTTATAACCTGTGAGAAAGTTGGAGAAGTTGCATTTCTGCAAGTAAAATGGAGGAAGGCTGTGTGGCCGATGTGTAATTATTGTGTTCTTGTTTCAGTGCGTGGTGGAATAAATGCAGTGGAATAATCGCAGGATGCTAACGCATTAGTTTTGGAGGAGTTTAGTGTTGAAGAAGGACGGACCCCATCGCAGTTTAACGTATCTGCCACAGCACTAATCAAAGCGAGCGGCCATGTCGAACATAAACAGTGCGCTCTGCATTGAGACCGGTGCTAATGCAGATGTTCCTCTGTTACAAAAGGATGCCCTTCAGGAAGCTGGATTAAACCAGTTGTTGGATTACAATGCAGAAATCGAACGTTACCGCTCTTTCGCAAACTTTTACAAAACCAACGGCGCATTTCCACAGAGCGCCAAGATCGCCCGCATCACTACGCCCATCTTTCCCAGCGCGCGGATCGGCGTTTCGCCATGGAACTGTGACAATGCTGTGCTCTGGGGACGTAAGTCCGCGCCGATCCACCCAAACAGAACCAGGAGTGAGTCATCTCAGCGGCCCGGGAAGCCCGAGACTCTGCAGATGGCAAACGGTAACTTCCTGTCCACGTTATCGCCAGAGCACTGCAGGCCATTAGCAGGGGACTGCGTCAACAAGCTGAAGTGTGGTGGCACTGCTGAAGCGGAGATAATGAACCCAGCATTCTCTGCCCTCCCTGCTCTGGGGGGCATCTCTTTACCCCCCGGGGTCATCGTCATGACGGCACTGCACTCTCCTGCCTCTGCATCCGCCGTCACAGACAGCGCGTTTCAGATCGCCAACCTGGCAGACTGCCAGCAGCACAATAATAATCACAGTAATCACATTTCCTCTCCTGCGTCCGGAGGAAATGCTGCCAAGAAAAAGAGGAAGCGCTGTGGAGTGTGCGCCCCCTGCAGGCGGCTCATTAATTGCGGCGTCTGTAGCAGCTGCCGGAACCGCAAGACCGGACACCAGATCTGCAAATTTCGCAAATGTGAGGAGCTGAAGAAGAAACCGGGCTCATCACTCGAGGTGAGACTAAGCCTTACCAAATTAATGTACAGATCTGGAAGTGTCTGGGTTTTTTTTTTGTTTGTTTTGGGGTTTTTTTGTTATGTTTTTGCAAAAGTTCTACAAAGTATCTTGGGTTAAAAGTGAAGATCAGTCATTTTGTCAGTCATATCTGGTGCAATTAAAAGTTTGAATTAAAATTTAAAAGTAAAAATTTTTCTAAGTGTAGAAGTTGGCTTGTGCTGTAGAGTGGCTCCATATTTTGTTGCATTGTTTCTTTGATATTTTTAAGTTCACACTCCTCCATTTTTAAGGCAATGGCAGCTTAATATGAATAATAATATTAAAAATAATGTAGTTGAGAAGTTTAGCGCAATATGAGGTAGGTAGAATTACACCGAGGGGCTGTTACTGGAGTGTGTTAGTTAACCTAAACAAACCTAGCTCAATTATACAACAAAGCTAACTGGTTAGTATTCCACAGAGGGGTTGACATTGGTTAATACTACTAATAATAAGGGTAATAGTGCTACTACTGATACTACTACTATCATAGTAACAGTAGTACTGTTATTTTAGTCATATTGTTTTTTGCTCTCAATTCCTCAGTAACATTTCCTCCATCATCTTCACCTGACTGCTCTCTCTGTGTTATAGTGAAAGTTACTCCCAACACCATAAACCTAACACCATTTAGACTGCTAGTAATAGTACTGTCACTACTAAGACTAGGCGTGTAATGATTATCTGAATTCACGACTCAACTCGATTCACTACATAGGAATCATTTTGGAAGCAATTATTTTCCTACTCTTTAGCAACATAAATATTCCTTTTGTTTAATTAAAAAGTATACATTTGTTGCATTTTCTTTATAACCAACAGCAGTTATTTACAAACATCTGTAAAAGTTGTAGCAGGGGTGCACTAGGGATCTGTCACTTTATCCAAATATTTTGTCATTGACTGAATTTATTTAACAGTTACAGAAACATAACAGAAACATCTTTAATTTCTTATAAATGGTTTGTTCAAAGTTTAATTTGTAGTTGATTAATTTGGTCAAATTGCATTGTTCATATTTGCCTGTTTAGGCACAGTGTCCGTGGTGTTGTAGTGCCCTCTGCTGTCACTGCGGGAAAGAACTCATTTTTTGTCTCTGTTTTCGTAACAAAGAGAGCTCAGATTTCTTGTCGAATCTGATTGTAAAGTCAATCGCACAAAAGCTCTTTCCCATTTTAGATCTGGTTTTCTTGGCCTTAGAGTTGTGTAACTTCTGCCTACAGTGACATCACATGTATTCCAGCTATTGTACATTATTGCACCCTCTGGTGTGTAAATAACGCAATTACAGCTAGGAAAAACTGAGAGATTAATTGCAGTTCATCAGAAAAACATCAGACATTTGGACTGTGATTTATCGATGCAGGATTTATCATTACATGCCTGCCTAAGACCACTAATAATAACGTGAGAATGAGGAGCAGCAGTTGGAGATTTGCGGTCTGAGCCATACGCCACGGAACCTTAATTGCATTTCTGAGAGACATTTATCATTTCTCATTATTTCCCTCAGTAACCTTTTCCTTCCAGTCACGTATCCAAAGCCCTTGAAACCCCCCCATTACCCTCCCCTTACTTACCCAATCCCCCTCTTCACCCCCTCGAGTCTGAACGCTCCCGCGGCTTCTCCTTTCTCCCTACACGCCTCGTCTAATTGGCAGTAATTAGGGGTGTGTGTGAGTGTGTGTGTGTGTGTGTGTGTGTGTGTGAGCGTAACTTTGGCTCAGACACAGTAATTGCTGCCAGTCAGGCTGAGACTGGAATTCAGCCGGAGAAAAAAAGCCAAGGTTTTTGGCTGGTGTCCAGGCCGGAGCTGGGAAGTGGTTTTCCCTCTCTGCACTCGGCCATTTTAACCAATTACGGATGCCGCCTCATGATGATCGATGCCCCACGTTGCACTGCTGCAGCAAAAATACGGGCGAGATAGTGAGATTTAACTATACACACACACACACACACACAGACACACATACACACACACACACACACACACACACACACACACCCACCCACCCACCCACCCATTGTACAGAGTGATATTCAGTTCTCAGATTATGATAAAAACATTTTATCCCTGAATTAACAAATCATTAACAGGCAAAAAATAAGTAACTTCCCACAAAACTTATTAAATTAGTATTAAAGATAGTGTATTAGTAAACTAGTAGTAAAAGTAACTTATTAAAAAATAAAAACACTTTTAAATATTTCTTAAACAGTCTATAAAATAAATTATCACGTTACATTTGACACTTTATTTATCATTTACTATCTGTTTTTATTTTTTAATCTCTCACTCTGCATTTTATCGACCACAAGATTATGTTAAGTCATTTATCTGTTTTGTAGATGTCTATACATATAGCATATGCACTTTTATGTTAATGAGGGGGCATGGCTAAACATATCTGGGTGTTAGATTCGTCTAGGAGGTCGTAGAATAAATTGCAACACTTTCTTATCATTTATACACAACAACTCAAATATTTTCTGAAACAGACAAAAAAATCATAACATGATAAATCCAGCTTTTCTGTTTATTTTTAACTTTTCTTTTTCTGTTTCTCTTAATCTAAGCTCACACCAGCAGGTTACAAGTCACATTTAGCTACTGTTGTGGGCACGGCCTGTCCAACTTTTGTTTTAGTTCTGATGAGAAACAGTAATAGCTATATTTCACTTTTAATGTATTATAGCTTAAAAACATACCACAACATTAACAACATGTAACATTCATGGTTTATTCTCCTGGGCTATTCCTCAGCTATTCCTCCAGCTGTTGTGGAATTATGGTGTTAAACACTGAGCTGGAGTCAATGAAGAGCCTGGCATAGGTGTTCTTCCTCTCCAGATTTGACAGCGAGAGGTGGAATGTAGTAGAGATTGCATCCTCTGTATGAAAACTGAAGAGGATCTAGGTTTCCAGGGCCTCGATGTTCTTCATGCCAAGCCTCTCAATGCATTTCATCACTGTGGGTGTGAGAGTTACAAGGTGGAAGTCATTCATGCAAGCTGAATTTGAGTTCTTGGACAAAGGAATTATGGTGGCACTTTTGAGGCATGTGTTCACAGCTGCCTTAAACACCTTTCAGCTGTTTTGAACAATCTTTCAAAAAGCTCCCAGTGATGTTTCCTGGCCCTGCAGCTTTGCATGGGTTGATGCTAGTGAAAGCGTTATTTAACTGCAGCTATGGACAGCTGAGTTACCTGGTCACTGGATGATAGTGGAAGCAACTGTGCATCGTTGTTGTTGGTTGCTTCAAAATGTGCATAGATGTCATTAAGTTTGTCTGGTAGGGAGGGGTCTATAGGCCTGCATGCAGGGTGGAGGGCTTGTAGTCACCTATGGTCTGAAAACCATACCACAAGCATTGTGTGTCTTTATTGTACATGAAGTGGCTGTTGAGCTTCTGTCCATACCATCTAGTTTCTACTCTAATGCCCCAAGATAGGTTTCTCCTATCAAGTCTGTATGCTGCTGTGTCCCCAGATTTGAATAAAGCATTGTGGGTTCTCAGCAGTTGAATGCACGTTGCTAGTGAGCCAGGGTTTCTGACTGGTATGCTGCTTGGTAGTTTTGACAGCAGTCACATCATCTGTGCACTTATTAACATAGCCAACAGCAGTGAATTCTTGCAAGTCAGTGATGTCATAGGTAGTAGCCACTTTAAAGATGTGTGTTTTTAATGTGTATTCTCAAAACAGTCTTGCAGTGCTGGAATTGCATCCTTTGGCCACACCATGACAGTTCTCAATGCTGGTGACAATCTAGCTCTGTAGAATGGCATTAGCATAACAGCTAGGTGGTCAGAGTTGCCAAAGTGGGGGTGGGAGGCTGCTTTTTTGAGAATTTTTGATGTTTGTATACACCAGGTCTAATGTGTTGTCACATCTTGTTGCAAAATTCACATGCTGATAAAGCTTTGGTAGGACAGACTTTAGCTGACTTGAAGTCACCTGCAGTAATGAGGAAGGCATCAGGGTGGGCTGTCTGTTGCTCACTGATGATACTGTAAAATTCACTTATAGTCTCCTTCACATTAGCACTTGGTGGTACATAAATGGCTACAATGACGACCACTATAAACTCCCACTGCAGGTAGAAAGGTCTGCATTTCACAGTCATAACCTCTACATTTGGTGAACAGAAAGTGGAGACCCTCTTGGCATCCTGGCACCATGATTTGTTGATGTACACAGTCAGGCCACCACCACAGAGCTTGCCAGACTGTGAAGCTACTCGGTCCACTCTGTGGCGTGTTAGCTCATCAGACAGAAACAAAGACACAGAGAAAGAGAGAGAGACAGGTTGAGAGAAAGAGAGACATAAAGAAATAGACAGACAGGGAGTCAGATTGAGAGAGAGGTAGTGAGTTTAAGAGCAGAGCAGGAACAGAGATTGAGATAGAGTGATAAAGGTAGTGAGACAGAGAGACAAACAAACAGACAGAGAGTGAGAGAGAGACAGCTATGGGACACAGGTCAGTCCTACAGAGTTCTGCATTAGTGCGCTAAATTAAAGCGGGTATTAGAGTAAATCGTTTCTCCGATTTCAGGCTGTGACTAAAATTCTGATTTGCATTTCACTCGGATGTTTAAGGAGAAATTAATTCCCTTGTGAGAGAAAAAATGCACTCCAAATCCGAGTGACGAGCACAGACTCACTCTTCTCTCGAGGCAGAATTAGCAATTGGCTAACCTTTACATCCAGGAGAGAGCAGTGTTAGCATTAGCATTCTTAGCCATGCTGTATTGTCACAATATTGAATGGAGATGATGTAAGAAGGAATCCCATAAAACACTAAACAAAACATTTTTTTAAATTTAAGATAATTCTTTCTTATTCAAATTTTGTATTTGACAAATCTTAAAAAGAAAATCTCTAATTGGAAATACTTGACTATGGAACAGCTACTTAGCTAATTCACAGCAAGGCACTGTTAGTGTTATATACATAGCTAATATGTAGCAAATATAGCTAATTATCTAGTATTACAACATGATTCATTAGAATATGTTCAAATATAACAATATAGCAATTAGCTAATTAATAGGTGTTTTGTATATCTGTATAGCTAGATCATTTTACAAAAAAGGAGCTGTTATAGCTTGATATGAATATTTAGCTCTTGTGTAGTATATTAAGCCAGCATTACATAAGTAAATAAATAAATACAGAATATATTTATTAGCTAGCTTATAATTATGATATCTAGCTAGTTTAACTATAATTTAACTAGTTTAAACAAGGTGCTACCCTGCTGATAAAAACTAGAAATTTAGCAATTTTTACTAGTTCCTGATGGGTACTAATTTAGATGGTATGTGATTGTCTGTGATGGTAGTTTAGTGGATTGTGTGGTTTAATAGTCCCTGGCTTATCTGGTTTTATTCTGCACATGAAACAAGGACATATTGGGTTCTACTGGTATATAATAATAACCGGAACATCTTTAATGGAAATCATTACAGATTCCCTGATGGACTGTTTTAGGGCTGCACAATAATTAAAATTATTTTGCTTAAATATGTTTCTGTATCCTGTATGAAGGAGTCTCCAGTGTCACACTGTGTAACTGTCAAAGGTAAAGCTAGAACTGGAAGGTTTCCCACATCTTCAGGACAGAGGAGTTTACACTGCTTTATGGTTTGTCTGTAACTTTGACAAGCTGTGCTTTTTTTTATAATGTAAGTGAGAACTGGAACTAATTTGTTTCATAGTTCTACAACATTAAATGTAATTATAAATAGATAAAAATGTTTGATGCGTTGTTCTTAAATAAATAAAAATCTGTAATTGTTGATAGATTGCAGTGGCAACTAAGGACTCAAACACAGCTAATTTTTCTCTAACAGAAAGACAGATTGTTATATTGCTTACTTTACATTTTAATGTAATACATTAACAAATCATTAAATATTTGAGTGAGAATAAGCAGTAAGATATGATAAGTTTACCAACATCACAGTTAATTAAATAAAGGTGAAATATGATTATAAAATAACGTGAAGAGTGCTGAGGTTTCTACACTCTGATTTAAAAAAACTTAATAATATAAGAACTGAGAGCAACATGTGTGGCATCACCAACAAACAGAAGATCTCTACATATGTCTGTGTGTGTGTGTGTGTGTGTGTGTGTGTGTGTGTGTGTGTGTGTGTGTGTGTGTGTGTGCCAGTGTGTCAGGGTGAAGAATCAGTGTATTTTGCCAAGGGCCTGATTTGCATTCGCCTCCCACACACAGCACCTCACACACTCTCATAAACACACACACACATGCACGCACACAAACACTTAAACAACCGACATTAACATTTCACAATATCATGATAGCTGCCTGGCTTCTTAACACAGCATACACTTTTATCACTACAGTGTTGTCGTGGTAACAGCCACCATCATTACAAAAAGACCTTTGACCAATCAAAATGATCACCAGAACAGCAGTCCGTTCTGCATTGGTTCTGTGTGTAATGTTCATTATTAATGATTCATTACCTGGTTCAGAATACCAGGTGAATGATTGCGGCCCCAGAACCGACCACACAGGGACTCAGACTGTAAGATTACAAGTGATTCTTTATGATATGTTGTAGGATACATCTTAATCTTATAACACTGTATAGCTGTCATAACACAAACTCCTTAAACTAATAGTTGCAAAACATTAACAAACCAGAAATGCAACACAAATTTCATAAGCACAACAGGAAAACCAAAACTATAACAAAGATTTTGGGAACATGATGGAAAATTCAGAAATACAACAGGAAATTCAATAACACAGCTGGTGATTTATGTAGCTAGTACAGTTAGCTTGCTAACAAATATTCTTCATAGTGAACTCGAGGTAATGAGGACATTTTTACATTTCTCCATCGCTGCCACCTAGGCATGTAACGATTCACACAATTCACAGTTCAGTTTGATTCATAATATTGGTTTCACAGTTTGATTTTCCCAGGATATTTTGAAAAAAAACCCAAAATGAACCTGAAAAATTAAAATGAGGAATTTCCATTCCTATTCTTTATCAATTTAAATATTCCTTAAAATACTTTTGCTTCATTTTCATAATAACCAATAATAAGTTTTAAAAACATTTGTAAAGTTTTGAATAAAGTATAATAGTTTATTAACTAAAATATTCCTTTTATTTTTATAAAAAAGAAATGAAGAAAGTATATAACAAATTTTTTTGTTAACAAACACTGATGTGTGAAGGCTGTGGTCAGCTTAGCCATAAACAGCTCCCTCCATTTGCTTCTCTTTTCTTTAGCTTTCAGCAGTCTGTAAAAAGATGCTTCGATTTCTTGTTGAATTTAATCATACAGTTAATTGCACAAAAGCTCTTTCCCATTTTAGATCTGGCTTTTTTGTCATTAAGGCTGTGTTACTTTTGTTTTTCATGACATCACATGTATTCATTTACATTTACATTACATTTACAGCATTTGGGAGACACCGTTATACAGAGTGACTTACATAAGTGCTTTGAAGTCTCTAGCAGTAAATATATTCAGATCCTGGCTCACTAGGACCTGGGCTAAGAATACTATCACACTAGAACTGTTGGCTGTAATACAGAATGTTTGGGTTTTTTGGTGGGTTTTTTTGGTGGAGAAGTGAAGAATAAATAAGTGCTAGTCCAAGTACTTCTGCAAGAGGTAGGTCTTTAGTCATCATTTGAAGACACCCAGTGACTCAGTTGTTCAGATATCTAGGGAAAGTTCATTCCACCACCAAAACAGAGAAGAGTTTAGATGCATGTCTTCCTTGTACCTTGAGAGATGGTGGAACCAGTCGAGCAGTGCTGGAGGATCGGAGGGAGCGTAGTGCAGTGCGGGTGTGATAAGTGCTTTGAGGTAGGAGGGTGCTGGTCCATTTTTGGCTTTGTAGGCAAGCATCAGTGTTTTGAATCTGATGCGGGCAGCTATGGGAAGCCAGTGAAGGGAGTGTAGCAATGGGGTTGTGTGGAAGAACTTAGGAAGGTTGAAAACGAGTCTTGCAGCTGCATTCTGGATCAGTTGCAAGGGTTGAATGGCGCTCAGAGGCAGACCTGCTAGGAGTGCGTTACAGTAGTCTAGTCTTGAGATGACAAGGGACTGATGTACTTGAGATGACTGATGGACTGAAAGAAATGGACAGATCCTTCTAATGTTGAAGAGGAGAAAACGACTTGAGTGAGAAAGATCAGCAATATGAGAGGAAAACGATAGTTGATTGTCCATAGTTACCCCAAGGTTACATGCAGTGACCGAAGCAGAGATCAAAGAGTTGTCCAGGGGGATCACAAGATCCTGATGTGGGGATGAATTAGCTGGGATGAATAGCAGTTCAGTTTTGCTGGGGTTGAGTTTCAACTGATGAGCTGCCATCCATGATGAGATGTCTGCCAGACATACAGAAATCCAGGCAGAAACATGAGTGTCTGAGGGAGGAAAAGAGAGGATTAGTTGATTGTTGTCTACATAGCAGTGGTATGAGAACCCATGTGAGGATATTACCCCACCTAGAGACCTAGTATAGATGGAAAACAGTAGAGGACCAAGTTCCGAGCCCTGAAGGACACCAGTGGAGAGCCTGCGTGGAGTAGATGTGGATCCCTTCCATGTCACATGATATGACCTGCCTTCTAGGTAAGAAGCAAGTCATTGCCATGCTGAGCCACGAATTCCAAGACTTTTAAGGATAGACAACAGAGTCTTGTGGTTGACCATGTCAAATGCTGCTGAAAGGTCAAGGAGGATGAAGACTGATGACCGTTTGGCCGATCTAGCATGTATCTTCTCAGTGACAGCCAAAAGGGCAGTCTCTGTGGAATATGACTTTTTGAAACCAGACTGATTAGGATTATTATTCCTTCTATTGTAAGTTCAATACAATTCAATTCAATTTTATTTGTATAGTGCTTTTAACAACAGATATTGTCACAAAGCAGCTTCACAAAGTATATAAATTCTGAATATAAACTTATGAATCTACACATTTATCTATATATATTCCTAATGAGCAAGCCTGTGGCGAGGGCGGCAAGGAAAAACTCCCTGAGATGGCAAAAGGAAGAAACCTTGAGAGGAACCAGACTCAAAAGGGATCCCATCC
>JAQQZR010000038.1:5152363-5165124 GCA_030068235.1 Notoglanidium macrostoma
CGGGGAACAGACACAGTCTCAATATGGTGGAACCTGAGTGACGACTCTGTGCAGCTAGCAGACGGTCGGTTTAGCCTTCTTGTCTGCTCCCTGGCCTTGGCTCTGGTTTGTCACAGATTAACCAGGCCTGTCATGAGACTATGAGCTATGTTACAAGAAATGAGAGCAGCACATTCCCGAATGGGATGGATACCGTCCCGCCCTAACAGGCCAGTCTTGCTCTCAAAACTACTCCAATTATCTATAAAGACCACACTTTTTTCGGAGCACCACCTGGACAACCAGCAGTTCAGCGACCATAACCTGCTGTAAGCTACATCGCCACACCACATTGGGATGAGGCCAGAGCATACTACTGCATCGGACATCGCCTTCGCTAATTTAAACACCTCAATAAAATTACGCATAGTAACCTCTGACTGACGAATGCGTAAATCGTTAGCTCCTACATGAATCTTAGAAAACCTGTGGTTGCCTAGGACCCTAAGATTACCTGCTATGTCCGGCGCCCTGGCTCCCGGTATACACCTAACTATAGCTGTTGGTGCCCCTAAAGGCAAGTCTAATTTCACGTGCCTTGGGATAGAGTCTCCTATTACCAGAGCTCTTTCAGGTTTCTCAGCGGGCGCTTCACTGAGGAGAGCAAACCTGTTAAGAACGTGACGGGGAGAGGAGTGGTGTTTTGTTGAAGTTTTTTGTTGAACAAAAAGAAGTTTTGTTGATAATATTTTCGGCAGATCCGCCTTGGATGGCCTCCACTTGCAGTGTTTAGACAGGGAGAAAAATGAAAAAGAGAAAAATCACGTTCTCCAAAGAGAAAGACGAAAAAAGAAAACGTAACAGAACGAAAAAAATAAAAAAAACACTGCAAAAAATAAAATAATAACACAAAATTACATATGAAAAAACAGAAAAAACACGTATAGCATAAACACCAACAGCGGCAAGAACTCCCGGCAAACGAATCTTATTGTTAAGTTATTGCACCCTCTGTTGTCTAAACAATGCAATAACAGCTAGGAAAAACTAAGACTGCGCAGCTTGATAATAATCATGGTTCATTTTTTATTTCCTCAATTTGAATTGTCATAAATTTGTACAAATATATCGTCTCATGTCTACCACTACCTTGTCTATAGTTGTGCCATGAGTTTGTCATTCTCCTATTGTTGGATTTTAGGGTGTAGCAGCGCTCACACTGAGATTTTAATTAGAATTTCCTCACACTGACAGGTACTTTGTCCTCGGCTCTGGTTGGTTGCGGTGACACAAAATTTGTCCGGGGAAAATGTGATCAAATAATGCGATGCGTTCTAAGACTGCAGATCTCAAATCACAACATTTATGAGGTCGTTCGAAAACCATACAGTGTAAAGTTGCCTTTGTATTCCACAGGATGACAACAGAAAGAATCAGAGACGACGGAAAGAAAAAAGTCAGTAACAAAGTATTATGTTAACACAGGCTGCAGTACAGAGCAGTATTGAAAGTCACTCTTTGAAGTGTACTGGTTTGTTAGACCTTGAGGATAGAATGAACTGACTGCCAGACCTCGATATAAAATATAAAATAAGTTCTTTTCATTAGAAGTGTAGAGGTTGTAGGAGAAGGTGTGTGAAGTGATGATTGAGCTCAGTGGTTTAGTGTACATGAGTGAGTGAATACTCAGCCCTGAACACCTCAGGCTGGAAGAACCAATAAACGTGACATCCACGTGAACTGGTATGACTGATCCTGGAGACACGAGAGACTACAGAAGGCCTCGATCCTGATGTAAAATGATGGGGCAGTTGTGGCCTAAAGGTTAGCGAAGCGGATTTGGGACCGAAAGGACACTGGTTCGATACCCTGGACTGGCAGGAAGAATGTGTCGGGGAGTGAATCTCTCCTCTCCATCCACGGCTGAAGTGCCCTTGAGAAAGGCACCTAACCCCAACTGCTCCCCGGGTGTTGCATCACTGCTCTGGGTATGTGTGCACTTCTCACTTGTACTTGTGTGTTCACTTCTTGGATGGGTTAAATGCAGAGGAATGCTTGGTTCAAGGTATGCCATATGTGTTTTTTTTAAAGAAGTCTGCTGAAGCTCTGTGTGAGCCGATACGTGACCTCAGTGTTCAGTTATATTTCTGTTATAGAGAATAAAAGTGGTCCTAGTACACGAACCTAAGGATCTGCTGAACGGTTATGAAACATTAAAATCACTCTTTTTCGCTAACAGCTGGTTGGAATTCTTTCTTAAAGTTATTAAGACAAAAATGGTAGCGTGTGATGTGAGTGAGAAAGCGCAGTGCAGAGTAAACTCCTCTGTGCTGAAGATGTGGGAACCCTTACAGTTCCAGCTTTACCTCTGACTGTTACACAGCGCTCACACTGGAGACTCCTTCATACAGGATACAGAAATGTCTCCTTATAGAAAACTTTGTCGTAACAAATATTTTTTTATCTGTTTATTATCAGTGATGCGTGCGCTGTGCACGTCTCTGTGAATGAGCTGTTACTATAGAAACCATAACGTATCAGAGCGAGTGCATTAATATAAAGCTGCGCTGCTGTCAGAGCCGCTGTTATAGAGAATTAATCACCACCTTCTGACCAATCAGAATTCAGCAGTGCTGCATATGTATTAATATGATTACAGTATGTGTATTTTGAGGCAGACATTTTTCCCGCTCAGTCCGCCACGATTCAGATGTTGACAGGAGGAAAAATTCCCATCAAACAGTCAGAGGCAAATTTGATATTCAGATTTTTTGAAAGCGGAAAAAAATACTCAGCGTGTGCACAATAGCATCGCTAATACGTGGCGGCAAGGCCTTGACAGGCCCTGAATGGTACGGTTTGTGATCCGATTGGCTGAGTGACACTGCCAGGCATGCAGAAAAACGGGAAAAGAAATCTTCCGACCCTGAAAAACAGCGTACAATTAGCGAGTGCTGCGGTATTCGCTGATGTCGGGCAGAAGAATGGGTGACGTGGGAGAAACTCGGTGCTTTTGTGCTCGCACTGGGAGCACGTTGTAATGAAAAGGTCACAGTGCCATTGTACAGTGCTCTCACAGCCATGAGATTTTTTTTTTTAAATAAATAAATGGTTGGTGGCAGGACCTTGAAGAGTGGCGGCTTTAATGAGAGCGGAGGAGCCGAATAAGCGTCCGCGGGCAGCGCTAATTTGTTTTAGGTGTGCTCAGAATAGATAAGGAAGAATGTGTGGCCTTCCAGCCCTGCTTTTCCTCCTCCCTCTTCCTCCACAACCTTTGCTTCCCTGGAGATAACGCTGCACGCTAGCAGCCAATCTCAGCGGGAGAGACGAGGAAAGCGAGGAGAAAAAAGACAGGAGGGAGTGAAGGCGATAAAAAAGGAACGAAAGCAAGGAAGGCCTGAGGGACAGACAGCCTTAGATGTTCCGATTGGTGGATTCATTCACGCTCTAAACTTGCAAGCTAATCTAGCCGACATCTGAGACAGAGAGAGAGAAAAACAAATATCCGAGTTGCGTAATGAGTCTCAGACCTAAAGGCCAACCTTAAGCTCCTGTCAAGACGATGTGCGATTGCTTAATTATACCAATCTCTGGCTTTGGCACTGACGAGACACAAACCGTTTCTCAACTTTCCCTCCGTATTATTTTTAGTCCACGTTTTTTAATGCTAGTTCAAGAGATTTTTGGTGAACAACTAAATAAAAACCCTGATAGTTAGCAGTCTCATCGCATCAAAGTATTAAAAATGATTTTCTGAAATAAACTTTTCCAAAATTTCATTCCAATAACATTTGCACTGAAATAAAACCTAATGTTTTACTTCTATTCGCACAACGAAGGTCAGATATGTTGCTTAATTCTTTTTGAAAAATTAAAAAGGGCCTTGAATTTTATTTTCATATATATTTTAATAAAAGCGAAATTTTCTAATTAAAAAATAAAATCAAAAGAAGTTTACATTTGAACAGTAATGCACAGTCGTACTGAGAGTAGAGTTCAGCGCTCAGTGAGGATTTAATACTGAAATAACACACTGTTGAGAAGGTACACACACAGGGGCGGAGTTTGGCTAAACCAGGGGCATGACCCACTTGAACTTAAGCACATTTCATGCATCATATCTGTTCAAGAGAGCAGCAGTGTTAAGTGTAGCGCTGATCTGATATTTTGATATTTCTGATATAAAATCTGATATTTTGGTGGAACTACAAATATACAATTTATGTTCTGGCTGTAATCACCCTCACACACTGTGGAATGTCATTCAAAACCGATGTTAATACAGACATCTGAAAAAAACAATTTTTGCACAGAGAACATCAGAGGAGACGCATCTTAATCAGAGACATGGTTTATATAATGTGGGAATTATTTATAGATAAAATTATAAATTCACTTGAATTGAGCTTTTAGCATCTCAGATGAGCACTCAGTCAGATTGTCCTCCCAATCTCCTATTAGATTCATCATCGTCATAGATATATCAGAGTATTAGTATTTTTATTTTTCATTTTTAAATTCAACATCAGGTAGCCTCAGACATGTGAGCTACACGGAGGTGATGTTAATAATCTGAATGTGGAGCTGTGGAGCAGCTGCATAACCCGACGCCGAACATCAGGAACTTTCCTCACTGACTCTGAAACAGAACCAGACGAGAGAGACACTTTAAGTGGACATAACTGACACTCTGACTGAGGACCAATGTCTTGGCCATGTATGTCTTAAGAAAAAACAGCTAGCATATCAGGTATGGATGATGCTAAACTGCTGGTACTTGTTAGCTACATTAGCATCGTGACTCTTCATTGAAAGTTTGTGCTAAAGTGATATCGTGGATGTATAATGAGTATAAAATTAAAGACAAAAAGAAAAAAAAAATAATAATAATAACAATAGTAACAATAATAATAATATTTATGGTTAATCAGTGCTGATATGTCCTCTGAGTCGTCCTGATCTAATGACTGTGTCTCGGGCGTGAAAGGGAATCGGACGGTGTGAAAGTGCAGTGCGGTGAACGCTAATGTGCTGCGCTTTAAATTTTAAACAGACATGTATGAATAATTGATGGCGGCTCTGGCTGGGAAGTTAAAAGGTATCTCGTCATTACAGAGACGCTGTTTGGGGGGAAAAAACACGACACTGAGCTCTGAGGCCGCAGGATGGACAGCAACATGAAAATAGAACCGAATGGAATTTAATACTACGATATTTTCTGTTAAAGCACACAGATCTCATGTTGGAGTTAGACTAGTGTTGCTGTATTGCTTATGTTTGTATAAAAATATAACTAAATAGTGACACTGATGTACCTTTATTACACGGATTCAGCTGCAAAGTTATGATTTTTTTACCAGTTTACTGTTTAATACATCTGAGGAAAAGTCACCTGTAGCAGCGATGCATAGGGGTCCAAGCACTCTTCTGGTTCTGTCTTTTTCAACTTTTTACTTTACCTTTAGTTAGCTAACTTTGAAAGACACAACAGAATGCAAATATTTATCAGATGGTTATTAATCATGTGTTGATTAATTGTCTATACATTTTTAAAATGGCTTTTTGAGGTTATGCAATTTAGTAAGAAATTAGTAAGACATTTTAAACATGTACATGATATGATACTGTGGTGGACTGGCGACCTGCCCAGGGTGTACCCCGCCTCTCGCCCGAAGATGCTGGGATTGGCTCCAGCTTCCCCAAAGCGGTATAGATAATGGATGGATGGATGGACATGATATGATATGCATATATGATATAACATGTACATGATACATGACTTCGCCCGTTCACAGGGACAAACGGTTGAAACGTACATTATTCCGACCCCCTCCCCCGTCACCTCGCTGTTGCTGTTCAGAAGCTTTTGACTCTCAGCTGCCCTCTGGTGGATTTATTGCTTAATATTCCATCCAATGTAAAGGATGTATGGAGGTATGTGGGCAGTGATGGCCACATCATTTGAAATTGACTTTTTATTTTCGTACGTAAAGGAGCACAAATGAGCCTTTATTTAACATTTGTGGAATGAGTCTCCAGTGTGAGCACTTTGTGGCGGTCAGATGTAAAGATGTACTCAGCTTAATTAGCTGAAACATTTTTTAAAAACGGTGCTTAAAGGCCATCACTTAAATCAGCATGGTGTTTTTGTAGCTTTCTATTCCCCCAGTAAGAGCAGCTCCTAATGAGCACATCTCTTCATCATTAGTGTCCGAGTGACATGTTGTTTACTGCAAAGGCCACCGGGTTGTTTGAGTTCAAACCTGGGGTAGGCGTGAGAGTAAAAGGGCAGTATGTTGGGGCAGATGGGGAAATTTGTTGAGGGCAAAGCAACAGAAGTTTTATTGCTCCAGTTACTGTCACTTGTGTGTGGAATACTGTGAAACTATGAGTTGTAACATAATCTCTGAAATATCTCCAGTAACGAATATCACTGAACGTTACCTCAGCTCGACTGTTTGCTCTTGTCTTTATCACACTTACTTAGAATGGCGCTTTGGAAAGGTTTATCATTAGGAATTTGTCTTCCCTATCTGGCTGCTAGGAAATATTTATTTACAGATTATCAGTGTACTCTGCTAAAATATAGAAACAGTTTTGGATGTTTTGTTCATGGGAAAAGGAAAAGAGAAAACACAAACCAACTACAGTCTTATATTTATAACTCCATGCACGCAAACTTCAATCTAGTCTCTGTGGAAATAACATTCCTGACACCATTAATATCCGTGTAGCGTCACTGACCCGACTGTACACACATGGGCCAGAAAGAGAAACCCAGTTTAAACAGAACGTGTGTGTTTTCCTGCAGACGAACGTGAGCCGTGCTGCACGCTTGCGCTGGTGCTTATTACCTTAAAATATCAGTGCTTCCAATTTAGGCCCCCGAGAAACCGCCAGCTCCCACACATATGCTGCAGAATCTGTCGAGAGGAGCGAGGCGAACCCGCTGCTGCTGCTTTGCATTTTGATTTAACATTTCAGAGAGCAGACAATCTGCTCACCGCGCCCGATTAGCGTGCTACGCTACGCCAACGCAGCACAGGTAGTCAGCCTTTTCCACCTCATATACCCCGAGGATGGTGGTGGGGGAGAAGGGGGGGTATCTAACATGGTGTTGGAGCAAAGTAAGACTGAACTCAGTGTGAGGATTTTGAAGAGGAGAAATAAGATGACATCATCAAAGAGGACTGGATAAACACTGTTATAATAATATCATTAAAATAATATTGAAAAAAATTTGTTATTAATATGTTCATAACTGTGTGACCATCTAAGGTGTCAGTCAAAAATGAGATGTTAAATAAGCATAAATAATTAGAAATTACAGGACCTGTAGAATGACACTAAATATGTCATTTCCATATTTCAAAAAGACAAAGTAGAAAGCTAAGTCACTAGCAAAGGGGTTAGCCATGTTGTCAGGTTTTAATGTTAAACTGCCTAAATGTAAAACATAAAATATTGCATCCCTCCCTAAAACAAGCTGCACTGAAGTTATATTGAAGAATATTTAACATGAAAATGTAGCTAGCAATAATCAGACACCTTTATATTAGCTTGGATGCTAATTTGCTAGCTAGCTGTTTTGGTACTCGACAGGTGAATATGCAGAATATACAAAATATTCAGAGTTTATTTTGTTTCAGTTCCTGTGAAATTTGCTGTGAAATGCTACATGTTCAATCATCCCACTATCTTTATTGTAATTTTTTGTCATGCGACTTCTGTAAGTGATACCCATTTTTTCCTGTAAAAGTGTGTATACATATATTTATATATATATATATATATATTGCATGAAAAAGCAGCATATAAATGGTGTGAAGAACCTTTTTGTGGATCAACACTTTCCTCCTAGAAGTGAAAGTGAAGTAGAAAACTTTTCTGCAAGTTCTTTTCCATCAACCTTCCATCAATGTTTAAAGCTGAACTAATAATCTTATAATATATTTACATATTTATTTATGCTGATGAGATTTCTAAACAGGATTGTGGTGCCGCTATGGTAACAGGTCTGCGTAGGAGCGCTGCAGATTAAAACCCCTCCAGAGATATGTATATTATATGTATATTATATTATATGGTATTATTTTGTGTGAGAACGGTGTCCTGCGTGTCTCAGTGGAGATTTAAATGCAGCTTTTCCGACTGAAGGTCAAATTTAAGGACGGAGAACATGAAACAACACATTTTTTCCCGGGAGGAGAGATAAAAAAAAGGGAGGCATCGAAAGGGTATTCAAAGGCAAGTTTTGGTGGGCAAGTTTTGTATGATAACTCATTTTATGAAAAAAGTAGTCAACTAGTTGTCTTTTCCATAGTTAAAGCAAAGCTGTTTCAAACAGTTTCAAGACTATATCAGACTTTTATTCGTTCAGCAATGAAGGCATTAAACCGCACTTCAGTCGACAGTCACACAGAATCCACATAGCATTTCAGCTCCAGTGCTTTTTAGGCTTCACAGTGAAAAATGAATATAAGTAATCTGTGCACTAAATGTGCAAAATAATTAATCTGGGTATCATCCATCCATCCCTCTATCCATCCATCAACCCCTCTGCATTATCATTTTACATGAATTTAAAGCATAAGAATTCTTAAAGTGCACTCATCTGAAACTGCTGATTCTGAAATTGAGAGCATGCAGTGTGGAAGCTCGTCAGCGTCGCTCTCTGTAGAGCTCAATGAACCTCATTTTGGTGGAGAATGTGATGTCTACAGCAGTATCTGAGATGTTTTTCCACCATGTCCTAATCTATATAAATATGAGTCTGGAGCAGGATATTTGAGTTGGCATGAGCCTCTGATCTCCATGGATGTTATATACATTTCATTTAGCTTTAAATTACAACAAAACTAACTACAGCAGGAACTTCTCCAGGAGCAGCCGGAAGTGAGATTCTTTTCGCAGCATTGTCTTGTGCAGCTGACTGTAGCATTCACTGTATGTAGTCTTTAATATATCCAGAATAATGAAATACATTTAGCTGCTTTCTTCACCCACAGCACGGTCTAAGGCTTTAGTCCACTGATCTGCACATGCTCTAGTCGGAGACCACTGAGAGACAGGGTCTAACCCTAGGGGGAATTCAGAGGGCACTCAAAGGGCATTGGAGAGGTTATTTCAAAGTCAAAGTCAAAGTGAACTTTATTGCCATTTAGTCCGTACAGCACAGCTGAACGAAATTGCATTTCTCCATTTGAAGGGCATCTAGAAGGCACTGAAAGGAACTCAAAGAGGGCATTAAGAAATGAGATAATAGTAGGGCACTGGGGGGAATTCGAGGTTACCTGCTACTCTAAACCCTGGAAGCTGTAGTTTACCCTGCTTTCAAACATTTCGTTAAATGGTCCTAATGAGCAGATAATTAGTGGCGTCAGAAGTGTTAGAGGAGGGAAATCCATCCGTAACCAGGACTATGGATTGGATGACTGCTCTGAAATGGCTTGAGCTTGAGTGAAGCTGTACAGGAAGTTTGATGAATTTCCTGTGTGGGTTTGTCAGCAGTGATGTCGTCTTCTAAAAAACAAGGGGCTAATCCAGGCCAAAATCTCAGCTCCACAATCGCCTCCTGTGCTCCTCAGCAACCCGGGAAAGTCGATTTATTGAAAATAAACGTTTCTAATCATTACAGTTCCCTGGATGCTTTAGATTGCAGCAGATTCTGGACGCCGCAAGGCTAAAGTAATCACCTGCGGAGTGAATAGATGAGCGAGAGTGTGTGCGGTTCGGCCTTGGCTCAGCGTGCTGAGATGAGATTTCTCTCCCAGCATGCCTGTGATGGATTACTACACCGTCCAGCGTCGAGCTCAGCAACGCCCCAATATTCCTGCGAAATCGACTGACAGGCGATATATAACCCATCAGTTAGGGACCAGCGCACAAACTGAACTTATTTTTTTCCTGAGAGTTGGATTTTGGCTGACTCCCAGCTCTTGGTACTGACCGACTCTCATCAGCTGTGTTCCTGTTGCAAGAGTGAGAATCCAAGCTGCTTTAGCGTGTATAAATTTGTGAATGGATTAGTGTTGTGTATTGTTAAACATTTTGTTCATGTACATTATTTATATCATAAAGGTGTGGACATGAAAGAAATGTGCTTGTCTCACCTGTGGTTTAAACCTTCCAGCTCCACTGCTAATGATCATCATTTATTAATCAAATATATACAATATATCCAGTACTTTTTATTTCAAACCCAAGAAGGGTGGAAAAGAATAGGTCTATGATTTAAGCTATAGGTCCAAATCAAAAGAGACAGAGCGAGGGGCGTGGTTAGTAATCACAGCTCTACTTACAGCTACGTTTATATTATTTACAGCTAAATCATTCAGAAAAATTATATGATTTATTACATGCTAACATCTAACTGTCCAACTGAGGAACCACTGTAATTATAAACAGATAAAATGTATGATGTCTACTTCTTTGATTAAAAAAAAATTAATCATTGGCAAATTGCTGTGCAATAAGAGGAATAAAGCACATGGTGGCATGCTGTTAGAGAAAAATCTAAACACTGTGGTAGAAACAGTAACTCAATTTAATCACACCACCCCATTTTTGTTTTGTTTTGTTTAATATTTACTTAAATATGGAAAGCTGGCGAGTTAGGATGTGGGGGTGGAGTTATGATGAGGATGTGGGAGGGGTTAGTGTCTGCATTTCAAAAATACAAATGCATCACTGTTACTAGTTTTACTATGATTTCATCAGTTCATGTTCCTCTTTTTCTCCTTTCTCTGTCTCTTCGCAACAATATAGAGTCACAGCGAGATAATTTTTTGCCTTGAGACATTTTAATTCAAAACAGAGAGGCTTTTTGTCATGGCAGAGGAGTGAGAAACACTGTGGATTGAAACACAGCCGGGTTGGCTGACCTTACTGCGTTATTGAGAAAATTTGTGTGAAATGTGTTTGTAATTATGGCAGGGAGGCAGAAAAGGGTCGAGAAAGAGAAAACAAGAGAGACGGAACAGAAAAGGAGAGTGTGAGAGACAGAAAAGGACAGAGAGAGAGATTATTTATTTATTTGAGAAAAAGGCCTGTCAGAATCTCCTCCAAAGCGCTGCGCTGCGGTTGTGGAAGGCGTCCTGAATCTCAGTCCAGACGTTAATAAATAATGAGTGTGTGAGGGTGACGGAGGGAACAAGGGGTATAACGAGCATCGGCTCATCCCTCCATCCTTAGGAAGAGAGACAGAGAGGGAGAGAGTTTTAATATTTTTATTATTTAAAAATACCAACATTTACAGAAATGTGAAATGAATTGTTTTTCCATTGTTAATAGAATTTATAAAGATAGATAAATAGTGAAATAGAATAGTAGTTTGGTTAGTCTTGCTCTTGAGAACTCTGACTCTTAGGTAATCCCAATATTTAGAGCTCTGACTCTTGAATAGTCTCAGTTTTTGAGTATTTGATTTGTTTGGAAAGGAAATTAAATAAAAGTAGAACTTATTATCTGATTATTTTTCTTTTGACAGTGTTAAAAAAAACCAAATGCCTTTAAAACGTCAACATAACAGGAATAACAAAGAGAGAGAGAGTGAGAGAGAGAGAGAGAGAGAGACAGACAGACAGAGAGAGAGAGAGAGAGACAGACAGACAGAGAGAGAGAGACAGACAGAGAGAGAGAGAGAGAGAGACAGACAGACAGACAGAGAGAGAGAGAGAGAGAGACAGACAGACAGACAGACAGACAGAGAGAGAGGTATAAGACTTACAATAGCAAACCCCTTTCCACTCTCTCTGCTGCTGCCATCCTCCCTCTGGCCGTCTCTTTTATTCAGACATTGTATGATGCCTCTTTTTGTCCTTTTTTTGACTTCTATGAAAAAAGAGACATTAAAAGAAAGAATGGCACTCACAGAGAGAGAGAGAGAGAGAGAGAGAGAGAGAGAGAGACAAAAATAGGAAGAGACAGACCCATTTAAAATGTCTAAACTCTCTCTCTCTCTCTCTCTCTCGCTCTCTCTTCCGCTTTTTTCCTGCTGTAGGTTACTCAACTCTGCTTTTTCAGACAGGAGAATAAAATGTCTTCCCTAAGGGATTGTGGGTAATTAGAGATGTCTGATTTGGCGGAAATTAGTCAGAGGAAGAGCGTGGAATAAATGATGATGTAATGGTTGTATGTCTGGACGGCACTGTTTTGATGAAGTCATCTTATTAGTGTGGTGCATGACTCCTCATGATGAGGTGGTCCGTCCGAAACCATAGAAACCGTTCCATTGGCTGGAACCAGTCACATGGTTCCCTACACTGCTTCTAGGGCAGTCATGCTAGTTTGCATTAATTTATTATTAAATAATCATGCTAGTGTCATACACAGATGGCTAATAGTCTACGAAAATGTAATGTCAGTAATTATAGCTAGTGAGCTGTTGTTGATTCTAGTATCTAAACATAAACAGCTAAATAGCTAGCACGATAGCTAACTACTAAATAAAACAACTGAACAAAATGTTGCAGCGTGAAGCATTTACATTTGTGAGATTTGCACAGAAACATACTGTGTGTGTTTGTCACTTTAATACACATTCGGATTACGGCTTGATTATGAGTCAGCAGCATCTGTCCACCCCTCACACACACACCCAAACACTCACACACACATACTCCTCAATCAGTGTGGGACATGCAAGGCCTCGCCATTAAGCGCACCTGCCACCTACAATCAGTGTCAGTGGCTGTCAGGACCCCAACACACACACACACACACACACACACGCGCACACACACACACACACACACACACACACACACACACACACACACACA
>JAQQZR010000038.1:5203156-5217443 GCA_030068235.1 Notoglanidium macrostoma
GGGGAAAAACCTTAACTAAAAGCAAAAAACAACATTTCTACCTAGACAAAACAATTTATGGGCCTAAAAAAGTGTGCAACAGGGGTTAAAGGGTTTTAAACAAGAAATTGCATATCAAATATCACATAGTCACGTGGTAATAACTGTAATAACTGTATAATGTTTGTGAGCTGTTTATTATTTATCCTCAGCTCGGTTTTGTCCTACAGAAAGCACTGATTTCATAAAACTGTTTTTTTTTTTTTTTAACCCTAAATTATGACTCATATCCTGAACTTTGGTTTCAGTCAGGAAACTGTATTTCAGTACATCACTATTCAAAAATGTGTTGAAAGTAAAATCTGAATATCAGATACAGCTGCAAAGTTGAGTTAAAGGTTAAGATTAGGTCTCTAGTGTCGCTAACTTACCAGCTTCACCGGTAATAAAATACTCCATGTCGGAAAAGCCCTGGCAGAGTCTATCCTGGTTTTACTCCGTCTCTTGTCCCTTCAACCATGGTTTTCTTTCAGAATAGACTGAGATGTGGGCGGAGTGAACAGGTATTGGAGGTGTGTCTATAAAATGACTGAGGTGCTTCCAAATCCAAATAAGCGTTCCAGACTGTAACACGGTTTTCCAAAAGAGTTTTCTCAGCCATGTAACACAGGCTCACTGAGGCCATGCTTACAATGTGATTTATTAAAATTATTTTTACAGATTTTTACTGGTTAATTTGTCCATATAAAAAAAAAAATTAATCAAGTATTGCACCTTTAATTAACATTAAATCTACTCCCTTGGCCCGAGGGCTATGTCATTGACTGTTTATTTTTAATTATAAATATAATAATAATAATAATAATACTGATCCATTTATCTTCCTAGATGAAGTGTAGACACTGTAGATGTGCACTGATTAGTTATGAAATTTATTTAGTTGAAAACTGTCACTTCTTAATGAATTTAAATTTCCTTTTCTTATTTTTTCCTTTTCTTATTTCTAAATTTCTTTCTGATATTCTTTCTGATATTTATTACTAAATAAACTTCCGTCTTCATCACTTCAGCATCTCATCCTCCACAGGCAATTAATTAACCATTTATATTAAAACGTTGGATGTGTTACTCACTCGTTAATAAGGAATTGGTTAATAAGCATGTTGCGACTTGTGTGTGTGTGTGTGCGCATGTGTGTGCTTGCGTGCACGTGCGGGTGCCTGTAGGTGATGATGATGGGCAGTGAGCGCATGGCCAGCCTCCTGCTATCACACGGTGCGAACCCGCACATGGTGGATGGGAGTACGGGGATGACGCCGCTACACGACGCTGCCCGCGAGGGTTTCCTCCTCACTGTGCAGCTGTTAGTCAGAGCCGGTGCTGACGTCACTGCACTGGACTACAGGGGGTGGAGCCCGGAACAGCACGCACTGAAGGCTGGCCACACCCACATCGCAAAGTATTTACACACCCTCTAATCCCTCTCACTCACACTCACATATATATTGCTTGTAAACATGATGGACACTTGGTGCACTTTAATAAGGGTTAATAAGAGAAAAGGTGTAATGTTTTGTGTGTTTAATACGATGATGTATTGTAGATCTTATTATTAAATGTTTCTGTGCTGGAACGCTGAAATATTAATCTGATATAAATAAAGATGAAATAACAGGATATTTAAATTATTAATAATGAGATAATTATTCAGTATGTGTATTCATTCAGATTGTCATTTCTGCTGTGCTGATTTAAATCTGATAAATATCATTATATAAATATAAACAACATTATATATATATATATATATGTTAATAAATTAACTATACTGTACATTATGAGTCGGAGTTATTTCCCATCACAAGTGAATTTATACTGGTGAACTTTATAGTGGTATTTGTTTTATTTTACCTGTAATTCAGTGTGAAAAATATTTTATATTTTATATGATCAGACTCAGACTAAACACAAAATGAGGGAAAAGTTTTAATTGTTTATTATTCAGGCTGATGATTGACATGATTTACTGTAAATTACCAAATACTTAAAATCAGGATTTTTCTGCTGTAAAAGAGATTTACTATAAAATAATGTAAAAAAAAAAAAAACATTAACACGCAAACATATGTCACTTAACCCTTGCCGTGTGTGAATATACCTTGTGTGTGCATGTGTGTGAGAGAGAGGGCGAGAGAAATGCTAATCATGCTGTCGATCATCAGGACATTCAGTTTTTGGGCAACATCACAGAGGAGAGAGACATCACCTCTACTTACACACACACACACACACACACACACACACACACACACACACACACGAAGATGATACACATTTCATTACTGAAGTGAAAGTAAATGTGTGTGAGAGTTTCATGTTGATTAACATGCACAGGTGTGTGTGTGTGTGTGTGAGTGAACATGTGTGTGTACGAGTGTATCAGAATGAGCTACATTCCATACACCGATTCAGCTGGATGCATTTCTGCACTCTGGTTTTAAATTGTATTTCTTTTACACCACGAGCATTAACCTGAAGTGTTTTGAGCTGCATCTTAACATCGTGAGAGTTGCTATGGATAACAGTGTGTGATAAATGGCTGAATGTAATGTGTGTGTGTGTGTGTGTGTTCACGTGTGTGTGTGTCTGTGTGTCTCCCTCACTCGGTGCTGGCTGATCGTCTCCTCCCAGTTCATCTGGCTGATCAATGGGATGGCCGTCAGTAAGATGCTGCTCGCTTTGTTTGCGTTTTCTTTCATGGTTTTGAGCACATTGTCCACACACACCTGCAAACATTACACACACACACACACAAACACACACAAACATACACATACACACAGACAGGAGTTGGTAAATATGATGATGTAAAAAACAGTGTGTGTGTGTGTGTGACGATAAAGTACCGAGTGACAGGGTGGTGTGATGAAATGGAGTCACTGTTGCCAAAACCACAGCAATTTACCTACTACATTTTTTAATTCAAGAACACGTCATACTTTTCATCCATTTATAGTTACATTTAACTGTCAGGGAAGCAGTTTAGTTCCTCTTACGTTATAGCAGCTTTATACAATCGTTCCCTCATCAGCCTCTCTTTATTGTCTCTCCAAGTTAATAAGACAAAAACCTACAGCTTGTCAAGTTACTGTCCTACAGTTCCACCTCTGACTGTTACGGAGCTCACACTGGAGACTCCTTCCATAAAATCTCACTATATTAACCATTACACACGTCCCTGTAAATGAGCTGTTACTATAGAAACAATAACGTATTATAATGAGCGCATTACTATAAAGCTGCGCTGCTGTCAGAGCCGCTGTTATAGAGAATTAATCATTAATGATGAATCAGAGTGCAGAACTCAGCAGAGATGTGGGATAAACACTACAGTGCAGTTTTACAATCTGGCACTGTTGAACAGAAAAAAAAAATGCTCCATAAAGTACTGAACATCAGAATCTGTGTTTCTGCCACCATTTAATTATCGTTTTATGGGCACTGATTTCTATAGGTTTTAGATTCTGCCAGTTTGTCAGTTACTTGTGATGATCAGCTTCATCAGCTCTGGTGAAGACACGTTTCATTCGAAAACATTCACACTAAAACACCATGCTTGACTTTGCAGTGTTGCTTTGTAGTGTTGAGGAAGGAAAACAAAGCTACTGAAAACAGTGACGTGTGAATGTCACATGACATCCACAAGTCCAAGATGGTGGAACTTACAGCTATGTTTATTAGGTTGTTGCTTTAGATATTTTAAGTAAACATTTGCCTTATTTGTATCACCACTGACATGCAGGCATGCAGGAATATATGTTTTATGTTCATTTTATCAAAAGAAAATGGTGGAAACTTTGAAAGTTCAGAGGTCAAACACTCAACAGTGAGACAATTTCATGTTTTGTTGTGGACACGTTTAAGTGGATTAAAAACTTGTGTTAATATGGACTTGGCCTGAAAGACAGAATGATTGATAGAGGAATAAGAATGGATGGAGAAACAGCATGCAAGTGGGTGTATGTACAGGACATGAGACTGTGTGAGCTGTCTGAGCAGTGAGACATCATTTTGAAAAGAAAGAGGAGAGAGAGAGACGGGGGGGGGGGGTTAATGTGGCAACGTGTGTTAACTCAGCAGAGGGCAGCGTAAGGAAATCGGAAGGTGCAACAGCTGGTTAATGATTATACACAACTGTGTGTGTGTGTGTGTGTGTGTGTGTGTGTGTGTGTGTGTAGAGAGAGGCAAGTTTAATAATGGTGTATCTGTAATAATAACTGTAACCACACATTCCATAGCTATGACTAACAGTTATTATTAAATAATTACTACACATGAATAATAAGTTTATATTGGAATAAATAAAGAAGTTAAACAAATTACATATATCAAGTTAATAAAGTAAATTCATAATTTAATAAATCAATAGAGAAAAAGTAAAATAAATAAATAAGGTGCTGTTAGAGTAAAGAAGATAAAGATCAACCAAAGAACTTTAAACAACGCTCTCACCGCCTCTTCATGCTGTTTCCAGCAATCGTAGTCAGTTGCCATGGCAACAGCAGCATAGCAGAGTCCCGCCTCCTTGGCCAGCACCACCTCGGGCACAGTAGTCATGTTGATGACATCAGCGCCCCACTGGCGAAACATCAATGACTCAGCACGCGAGGAGAACCGGGGACCCTCGATACAGATCATCGCACCACTCGCATGAAAAGAGACACCCAGAGACCGTGCCGCCTCACTCAGAACCTGAGAGACAGACACACGGGGGGGGAGAGAGAGAGAGAGAGAGAGAGAGAGACCAAGCACATGATGAACATGGCTAGCAAACTTGCTAATCTACTCATATGACTCCGACAGTATACAGGCATTTATTAAACAGCTCTGCTCACCTTCCTTACCCCATAGGTTTATCCAGGCTGAAGGAATAAGACTAAATAATAAAATGTTCTAACCTCTCTGGTTCTGGAGCAGAAGGGTTCCGCCATGGGAATGTGACTCACACCAGGAGGACTGCCGAGTTCACCATCATAAAATGTCTGAGCTCTCTTAGTTGTCCTTCAGTACAAAGAAATGAAGAAGAGTTCACACTGGGGTTACATAATGCCAAGATAGTTGAACTTCATAAGTTCACTAATGTGAATTAGTAAATGACTATTGTTACTGGAAAGAGATTCAGTCATCTTCAGCACCTGGTTAGGATACCAACAAGTGGGCCTTCACTTCAGGCTTTCTGGCACCTATTTAAGATTTGTTTTGATGGTCTCGGCATGCTCACTGTGATTCCAAAGAAAGTGAATGATGGATAGATGGCTGGCTGGATGGATTTTATCCTCAAGGGGAAATCTGGGGTGCTATTAGTGATGACAGTTTTTACAGTGTTGTCGACCTACTAGACCTCTGAACATGTAATCATGTTCCTCTGGTCCTTGCCATTCCATTAATCCACTGCATTTCTGTCTTATTAAACCAGCTTATGACTGTTGGGCCCAAACCTGCCCAAACCTGTCCTGCCACTTGAAACTCCAGCAATCATACTTAAACCTGTTTAACTGCCACACCTATACTCTAACACACTCCTCCTTAACACTTCTCCCATCCTCACACAGTTTATTCTTTTGCCCCTAAAAAAGCAATGCTGTTGGAACATTCCAAAAGCTAGTGGACCTTTATAGTAGTGGATATTTCCAGGATGATGCAAAGTCAACAACCTGTCTCTGAACGTGGACAAAA
The DNA here is from genome assembly GCA_030068235.1 of Notoglanidium macrostoma. Lineage (NCBI taxonomy): Eukaryota > Metazoa > Chordata > Actinopteri > Siluriformes > Auchenoglanididae > Notoglanidium > Notoglanidium macrostoma. The sequence goes on from JAQQZR010000038.1 coordinate 5,208,872, forward strand.
CCAAAGAGATGATTGTTGACTTCAGAAGAGCACGGAGCGACCATTCTAAACGCAACATCGAAGGATCCTCTGAGGAGATAGTCAAAAGAGCACCAAATTCTTTGGTGTTCACCTGGCGGAGAACCTCTCCTGGTCCCTCAACACCAGCGCCATTATCAAGAAAGCCCAGCAGCATCAATACTTCCTACGAAGGCTGAGGAAAGCCCATCTCCCGCCACCCATCCTCACCACCTTCAACAGAGGGACTATTGAGAGCAGACCACAAGACCCTTCAGTGGATAGCGAGAACAGCTGAGAATATCATCGGAGTCTCTCTTCCCTCCATCACTGACATTCACCACACACGCTGCATCCGCAAAGCCACCAGCATTGTGGACGACCGCACACACCCCTCACACACACTCTTCACCCTCCTGCTATCTGGCAAGAGATACCGAAGGATTCAGGCCCTCACTGCCAGACTCTGTAATAGTTTCTTCCCCCAAGCAATCAGACTCCTGAACACTCAGGGACTGGACTGACACACACACACAAATGTACACTCATCTACCTCTACAATTTTGCACATTACATTTGGATTAGCGCTGCACTGTCTTGTCTCGTGATGTCTGCACCGTCTCATGACAGTGTCTTGTTTTGTGTCGTGATGTCTGCACTGTTTGCACATTCACACACTTGCACTTTGTTGTTTCTGCCATGTTTGCACACATGCACTTTATGTTGTTTTCTGTTGCACACGTGCACCTTTGTACTTGTGTGGTCTTATGTGTAGCACCTTGGTCCTGGAGAAACGTTGTCTCGTTTCACTATACACTAAATCACATGTATATGGTTGAAATGACAATAAAGCCACTTGATCTTGAACTTGATGTCATTGTGGTAAATTCATGCCACGAGGTTTGTTTGGAAATTCAAATTTCTTTTCAAATTCAAATTTTATTGTTCACACACAAACCCATACATAGTATGCTGTGCAGTGCATTACTTCTTAGGACTGTTCAATGACCTAAGAACAAAAATTAAATAAACCAGAATTTACTTATACATAACAAAATTTAATATGTGCAACTGTATGTGCAACATCGTGCTTAAGTAGTGCAGTGAAATTGCTAACATATATAATAAATATTAATAAATATGGGGTAATACTGGTATATAAACAGGAATGTAGGTGGTGTGGGTGTTGGTGCAGGTGTACAAGTTCCTTAGCACCTTAAGGGGCAGTTTAAAGTCTCTTAAGTTTTTAAGGTGGTATAAACACTGACAGCTCTTCTTCACAAGGTTGGTAATGTAACAGGCCCATGATAGGTCCTGCATGATGTGTACACCAAGGTACTGGAAACTGTCCACTCTCTACTGGAGCCCCACTGATCTTAAGGAAGTGGTAGCTCCTCTCCTGCTTCATGCTGAAACCATCATCATGCTGCTATTAGCCCTGTTGCTACTGCTAGCATCGTTAGCTGCAGTCTCAAAGTGAGCATAAAATGTGTTCAGCTTGTTCACCAGAGACTCATCCACATTGACCATTCTGAAGGATGGTGTTTTATAGTCGGTTACCGTTCTCAATTCCTGCCCCAGGCTCCTAGAGCCACCCTGTAGGAACTGTAATTCTAGTTTCTGCCATAGCACTGCTCCCCCTTCACTGCTCTGTACATGCCACAGGATGCAGCCTTGTACTTGTCCATGCTCCCAGTGGCAAGCACAGAAACTTCAGACAATCAGGGATGGTTTTATCCACCCACAGCTTCTGGTTGGGAAACCTTTCAATACTGATTTTGCAGACTCTTTTCGCCAGCTTCCTGATAAATAAATGATAAACTGCTTCTATAAACATTTTGATGTCATAATTTTTTTTAAATAAATCTTTTTCTTCAACACTAGAAGCCTTTACTTGGTTTGGCTAAAAATTATCAATGCTGAGATGAGAAATCTCTCAAATCTAAGAGGATGATCTCAAAAAGCTGTCCTGAAGGTTTATCACATACCTGACCTGGTCAAGAATCCTCAGGACTTCACTTCCACTGACTCAAACAATTAGTTCAATTAAATTAAATAAAATTTTATATACATTCTGCTTTTAACAATGGACATGGTCACAAAATAGCTTTACAGAATTCTTAATTCCAGAATCATCATCCAAGTGGGTTTAATAAAGCCTGAAACCATAGCAGCCCCTTCTTTCTATACCAATTTCTAAGCACTCTGTAAGAGCTACATGGCCTGGCCAGGAGACAGAACATAAAAGAAAGTCTTTTCATACAGAGAAGAATAATGGACCTGGTTACAGTTCCTGAAATCTTTTTACCTTGAATATTTAAGGGTGATGCCATCATTCAGAACTTGATCACAGAACTTGCTTTGTCATTGTAGGTGTTGTAACAATAATGCTTGTTTATTTCAATAGTGCATGAGACTTGACATATTTTCAAACTTGATCAAAGCTGGTAGCGTAAACTTAACTGGAATGAAAGCACCATGATTGTCAGGTATGCGGGGTGTGGCTGGACACATGCGCAGGTGAGGAGACGGCATTGTGAAATTTTAAAAACACATGAGGCAGAGGTAGAGATTCACAGCAGGCAAAGGAGTAATCCCAAAAACATAAATAGGGTCGCGCAAATGGTATATCAAAGATAATCAAAACACAGAAGTCAAAACAACAGGCAGAGTCCAAACACGGGTATGTCACGGCTTGGCAGTAGCGTCGCGGGGCTAAACTAATGCTTCGCAAAACTGAAGCGCAACGGCGTCCCTTTTAAACACGGCTAATTGTCTCTGAATTGGACGCATCTGCATCCAATTTTGGGTCATGTGATCTGGCAGGGAGTGTGGGTTTGTGGGGGCTGTAGTCCTCCAGGCACTCAGGCAGGCAACTCAGGCAGGCGCGGCTTCCGGGACTGGGACTGCGACAGGAGCGGCTTCCGGGACTGGGACAGGAGCGGCTTCCGGGACTGGGACAGGAGCGGCTTCCGGGACTGGGACTGGGACAGGAGTGGCTTCCGGGACTGGGACTGGGACAGGAGCGGCTTCCGGGACTGGGACAGGAGCGGCTTCCGGGACTGGGACAGGAGCGGCTTCCGGGACTGGGACTGGTTCTGCAGCTAGAGCTGTGACAGGAGCAGGCACTGGCTTGGAGAGTGTTACTACTGGAACAGGTTCCATGATGTCTGTTGTGACTGTAGCAGGAACAGGCCCGGTAGCTGGGACTGGAACAGGCCCGGTAGCCCGCTCAGAGACGTCCGCTGCAGCTGTAGCCCGCTCGGAGACGTCCGCTGCAGCTGTAGCCCGCTCGGAGACGTCCGCTGCAGCTGTAGCCCGCTCGGAGACGTCCGCTGCAGCTGTAGCCCGCTCAGTGACGTCCGCTGTAGCTGTAGCACGCTCAGTGACTGGGAGAGAATCAGGCTCTGTGACATGTACTGGGACTGGTACAGAAACAGGATTGGTGACAAGTACTGGAACAGGCTCTCTGACTTGCACTCTCGCTAGAAGGATCTCTGTAACTTGTGCTCTCACTGGGACAGATTCTGAGACGTGTACTGGAACAGTGACTTGTACTGGAACAGGCTTTGTGATAAGTACCGGAACAGTGACGGGTGCTGGAACAGGTTCTCTGACTTGTGCTCGTTAGAACGAGTTCTATAACTTGTGCTTTCTGGGGAACAGGTTCTGGGATGTGTACTGGAACTGTGACTTGTACTGAGACAGGTACTGTGACGAGTACTGGAACAAGTCTCCTTGACGTAAGGAGTCTCTGTGGCCATGAAGTGAACAGTCTCATCGTGAGCGACTTTGACTAGAACGGGAGCGGTACTAGGAACTGACGCGGACGTGGACTTGGATTCCGCCTGGATCTGGACTTGGATTCTGGGGTGGACTTGAATTCTGGCACTGACTTGGGCTTGGACTCTGGAGCAGACCTGGACTCGGACCTGGACTCGGACCCTGACTTGGACTTTCGCTTGGACCTCCGCCTTGACCTGGGCTTTGGCACAGGTTCCGGAGCAGTAGCCTCCCCGTCAGCCTCTTTTCTCGCCACTGGAGGGGGCTCTGCAACGATTGCCTGTTTTGTTGCCACTGGAGGGAGCTCTGGAGCAGTAGCCTCCCCTTTAGCTACATAGAATGCCCTGAGTGCATCCCCTTAGTCCTTGGGGTTTTGAAGGCACAGGTGTTCCATCCCAATGAGGCTCTCAGCAAATATATGAGAAGGTCCAGTGAGCCACCGTATCATGCACTGCACCCAGATGTCATCCGCGGGCTTGGGACCAAGCAGGTCCTCGAAAAAGGGCTGGAACTGCAGTAAGAATCCGCCTGGAGGACACTGCACTACATTGTAAGGTCCCGGGACAAACAATCCTACCTTCTGTAAGAAGAAGGATGACATGGTGTGCATACGGCCGTCTTCCCATTGTCCTGCTGCATCCCTAGAATGGCGAAGCATTCTGGCAGGTATGCGTGGTTTGGCGGAACACATGCGCAGGTGGGGAGACGGCTTTGCAAAACTCAGTGTTTATTTTAAAAACACACGAGGCAGAGGTACGGAGTCACGGCAGTCGAAAGAGTAATCCCAAAAACATAAACAGGGTCGAGCGATCGGCAAACGGTATATCAAAGATAATCAAAACACAGAAGTCAAAACAACAAGCAGAGTCCAAAACACTAGAAAAACAAACATGGGTATGTCACGGCTTGGCAGTAGCATTGCGGGGCTAAACTAATGCTTCGCAAAACCGAAGCGCAAAAGAGTCCCTTTTAAACACGGCTGATTGTCTCTGAATTGGATGCATCTGCACGTGATCTGGCTGGGAGTGTGTTTGTGGGGGCTGTAGTCCTACGTCGCTCGCGCCAAAAGAGATCAAAAGCACTATGCGAGCGGCCAAGTCCATCGGGCGCACTCACATGTGTCATGAGGAGCAGGTCCTGACAATGATAAAGGTATTATCACCTAACAAGTGTAGTAAGTGGTATATCAAAGCCATTCCTCTGTTCACACAGACTGCCATTTAAACCTTTTAAAATGTCAAAAGTCTCCCTATTCTTTTAGGTGTTGGTAGACTAGGTTTGAACCTTTGAAACTGGCCTTTTATATGGACATGCACATGTACATAGAGCAAGCAAAATATGAACTGCCTTTGGTCAAGCAGCAGCAATGAACTTCTCACTTGCGCCCACTGTCCATTTTTGCGGAGAGTAATAAAGCTTCTTTTGATGACAAAGCTTTGCAACCTCAGCAACCACAAATTTCACCTTTTTACTTCATAATTTCTGGTGTTTGGCCATCAAAGCTTTTAACATCCAGGTAAAACAATAATCACCATCATTGTTTAGAGCCTTGAGTCTTGAGTCACAACCCTTCGACACTGCTTTGACTGGGGTGGACATATCTGTAGCCTGGATGCCCGAGACCACATTTTGTGTCTGTCCTTCATAGTTCAACAACCAATGAAAGATTTAATCTCCACTTCCTTTTGACAGTTTCAAATAAAAAATAATAATCTGTGGTTTATCTAATGTTGCAGGCTTCACAGAGATGTGATGCACCTCAATTCCGTAGCTATCAGAATCCCAGTGCCTGCTGCACTACAAACACAGGCCAGGTTTTCACTGGGTGGACTAACACACAGCATACAAGTTTGTGTAAACACTGATGAAGCGGAGGAAAACAAAGTGCAGCAAAACTTGCATTTGAATTTTTGTGTTTCTTCATGGCTAGGTAGATCAGGCCACCTATTTGCATCCAAAATGACTCAGTCTCTTGGTCTTTCTCCCTTAAGATTCCCCTGATAACTTTCCCACATGGTGTAGCATGATGAGTCATCCTGAATCTCTGACTAAACCTGCTCAACAGAATTAATGTTGGAGTCTAGACATTATGAACTGAGTTTCAAGTCACAAGAAAGAAGCAATTTAGGCAGCCAGGAAATCTGAGTGAAAAGTGGCATTTTGGAACATTTTCGTATGAATTCTTCAGAGGTTTTTGCCGAAACCTTATCTTATAGCATGGGCCTATACAGCTGCCCATGGTACTGGTTCTCTTCTATGTATTGACAGTCTGACAAAAGCAGGAGGATGAATTCTGAAGTGTATATTGCTATACCATCTGGCCAAATTCAGCCACTTGCTTCAGAACTCACAGGATGTATATTGATTCCAACATTCAGGCGCTCATTGACTGCAAAAGACTTGCAGCTGAATATTAAAAATGATGATTTATGATTGTTAGTTGGTCCAATTACTTTTTGTCCCTTAAAAGGGGCATCGTACACAAAACGTGCTGTCATTTGTACATGTTCACCCATTTTGGATGAAAATACATAAATATTAAAGCTGAAAGTCTGCACTTTAAGCTCATATTTATTATTTATCTCTCTGTAGTATTTTTGTCTGATAACTACCTGATAACATTTGAGAGTTGGCAAATCTGGAAGAATATGTAATTTGGAAAAAGCATTTTTTTTTTTTTATACCAACAATAAAATAAAAGAGTCATTCCAAGACTCAAGCAAACCAAGTTTACACTTAAATGACCCGGTAGTATTCACTTCTCATAATTAACTACAGATTTACAAGCTATTTACATTTGCATGGCAGAATGTTTGTTATAAGCAAAATATTTTACCATGAAAGTCCCATTTTGGTCAAATACAAAAACGTATAAAATTCAATTTGAAAGTAACATTATATAAATAAAAGGTCATGAAATAATTAATTCACAAATCAATTCGAGAAAGAAAAACATTTCCTTTTTGCAGAAATCAAAAATTATAATCACAATTTAACTTTAATTTAATTAAACATTAATCACAATTAAACATAATCAAACTTTAACACTGGTGAAAAACATCAGCCCAGAGAGAGAGAGGAGAAACTCCCAAAGGCATGTACTGTACAGATGATTTGAAAAAACCTGAATGTTCCTGGAAATGGAAAAATCCACTGCAGAACCCAACTCAGAATACCAAGAACTTTTAAATGTTGATGTAACTTTTGAACTTATATTCTGAATACAAGCTAAAAAAACAGAGCTGATATAGAATGAGATGAGAAATTATTTCATAAATATGATAAAAACAAAAAAATCAAACACTTGTCTGATCAGTCACAGTGGAATATCAAAAACACATCATTCCATCGGCATGATATACACTCGTCGAACGACATTACTCAATTAGACAAAAACAATGGCAGGAACCTGTTATGCTGCCTGGAAATTCGAACATTTAAAAATCTGAAAGTGAAACTGAAACACTGAAAAGTGATGAAGGTTAATCTGACAGCGATAAAGCGTGTGTATGTGTGTGAAGTGCGTCATGTGTGAAGCGCGCGTGTCGTGTGTGAAGTGTGTGTACCTGTCAATGAACTGGTCGATGAGGACGATGTCCCCGGGTTTGATGTCCTCTCTCAGCGAGCCGCACGCTGTGGTGACGAGGATGTGAGTACACTTTTCCTCCTTCAGAGCCCAGATATTCGCACGATAATTCACATTCGATGGCATGATAGTGTGTTTCCTGCCATGCCTTCATATATAAAACACATACACATGCACGATCAGATCTTTGTGTGGTCCTTGTCTTTATTAAAACGCGCGTGTGTGTGTGTGTTACCTGGCGAGCAGCACACAATCCACATCTCGGATCTTGCCCAGAATCAGAGCGTCTGACGGCTGTTACACAAACCGTGTGTTTTATTAAAGCATTTAAATAATATTGATGTTGAATTACTAATTATTTATTAACCAAATCTCTCTCTCTCACACACATACACACCTTTCCAAATGGCGTCTCCACATATCGTTCAGTTCGGCCCTCAAGAATATCAGGATCATCAAGACCAGAACCACCAATGATCCCAATCTGCGCGCACACACACACAATTTTTTTAACATTTGATTTCACCTCAATTTATGATTTTTGGCCTGTATTTTTAATTAAACACTGTTCATTTGCCTAAAACCTTAAAAAAATACTATTTAAATATGCTTTAATCAGTCAAATACAGGATCATAATCAACACTGTAAATATGAGAAAGAAAGAAACAAAGAAAGGGGCAAAAAGGAAATGTGAATGAAAAGATGAACAACCAAAAGGTTTGAACAATGAAAAAAATAATGATCAAAAGTAAATAAAAGAAAGTGAACAAAAGCAAACAAAAGAAATAAAGGAGAAAGAAAGATTATCAGCAGAGACACATTCATAGGGAGACAAAACAGCAGGAAAATGGTAGAATGTCTAAGTCAGGGCATCTAACTTACAGGACCAGGCCATAAGGGCTCTAATCCGGCCCGCAAATGAATTCAGAATTAATAAAGCAATAACGCACTGCCAAGAGTGCAGTTACACTGAACATCTGCACAGCTGTGATTCAGCCGCACAATCACTGCACTGATATCACTGCACAATAAAGATTCTGCTTCTTGAACACTGTTGGGTGTTTCTTATAGATTTATGGGTGATATAGATTTTTCATGAATATCACATCAAAATTTAAACATCACATTCCGTTTCAGAGAAATCTTCAGTTTTGTCATGATTTTTTCTTATATTTGTATCCAAACATTTTCACTCCTGTAAGTGA
>JAQQZR010000038.1:5243618-5255290 GCA_030068235.1 Notoglanidium macrostoma
GGAGTAGGGGGTAGGATATAGGGAGTAGGGTATAGGGGTAGGGGTAGGATAAAGGGGGTAGGATATAGGGGGTAGGGGGTAGGATATAGGGGGTAGGGGGTAGGATATAGGGGGTATGATATAGGATATAGGGGGTAGGGGGTAGGATATAGGGGGTAGGATATAGGGGGTAGGATATAGGATATAGGGGGTAGGGGGTAGGGAACTGGTACGTGATTTAGTCTGTAATTTGCTCCAGTTGATGATTAATAAGGAAATAAACACAACACTCATCCCATTTCACACACTTTAATGACTTTATAAAGTGGAATGTTTATATTAATAAAGAGTTTGTGGCTATAACACCAAATGTAGCGTGCTACTTTAGAGGTGAGTAAATAAAGTGAAGTAAATAAAGTTTTGCAGTAAAGTGTGCAGATGTGAGTGAAGTGAAGGATGAGAGTGAGAATAAAGAGTTAAATACCTCTGTCTCTCCTCTCCAGATACTCTGCAGCCTCGAGCAGGATTAAAAGCGAATTCAGCTCCATCCCGAGTCAACTGGCACAAAAACTGAGAAAATATTTACAAAGTACAAAAATCGAAACCGATTCTGTGTGTGAGGGGAAAAATAGCCGAAAAAAATAAAAGAAAAACAAAAAAGTTGGTAACGCCCCGTTATGGCCAAGCAGCTCTGTGTAGTGAAGCGAGTCGCCAAATTCACATCAACGGCAGCGAGTGAACCTTCAACGTGATTGACAGCTCAACAGGCCAATCACAGCATACCATGAGCCTTAGGGCAGGAATAAGCGACGCGTCGTGCCCAATCCGGTGTGGTTCGCGTGAGAGAATTTTGATACCTCACGAACTGGCATCTCATTGGCCAGGCAGCGATAGTAACAAAGTAGAAGCTATAGCCCTAGCAACAGCGCTCGTGACCCCACCTCGACGATCTCTCATTGGTGGGACGAGTTCTGTGTTGGCTTCTGATTGGATAATGCACTGACTGGGAGGTTTGGCTTTTACTTCCGCTCAAACTCTGAACTTGACTACGTGTTGTCGAGTCGTGGCGGAAGTCACGTTTGTTCCTCAGACAACATTGCGAAAACTGTCAAAAATCAGTGAAAGTCTGAGAAAAATGCAAAGCATTCTGTTTAAAAACTGGAGAAGTTATTTTTTAAAATAATACAACTGTCAAAGAAAACCAAAACCCTACAAAATCTCGAGAACTTGGACAGATTTATAAACTAATTTCTAAACACAATCCATTGTATAACGTACACTTTTAATCCATCATCTTCCTCTCAGCTCTAAATAACTTCAAAATTGTCTCTGTAATAGAAAAATCAGAGTTCTAAAGGTGACGTCTCTGGTGGCCGTGTCCAGGTGCTTAGTTGAGGTTCATTAGTTGAGTATTTGAGCTGTTAGAAGGCCTTTGTGCAGGTTTAATGTACACGCAACACTGTATCAGCGTCACACCCACAACAATATACAACAGTAATGTAGTAATAATTGAATAATTGGGGTGTGTGTCCTGTCTGCTTCATGAGAAGTCATATATGATTAGGTTTAGGTTAAATTATGAAAAGTTTTTGTTCCTTTGTTGTGTCAAATCGTAAATTAATTGCATGTAGGAACTAATCTTGAGCGGGGAACTGAAGAAATGTTGAACTGCATGCACCATATGGTTGGTCCTAGTAATTGTTCAACCAAATCGTTTGTATTTGTCACTTTACAAAGTCAAATGTAATTTGAATAGAATTGAATACATCGACTGAAATCAGTTGTTGCTGAAACTGCTGCTCTATCTCACGAACATATATAGAATATCAGTCACCTCATGCTTAGTAGGGTTACAGGTAATGAAGGGTGGAGAAAAACTAAAAACAATGCAGTTGCAACCCCATGAATGCCTTCCCCCCATGTGGCCACGCCCTTAATGATTTATGTGCATTACAGAAACTGAGCCAAGCACATAAAGCTCCAAGGTGGAACCTGAAAACATTTATGCCTTCATTTCCCTTCAGTGAGAATGGTTAGTGTGTGGAATTATTGGAAGTCTTATATTTAAACCTATTAACAGTCAGCACTTGACCACTACTTAGTGGATGATGATTTGTGCTAAGGCCCAGTCATGCTCAGCAGCATGGATAACCACTAAACCTGTATTTTATTTTTGTCTTTTACTGTTCATGATCAGTAAGTTAGCAACTTTGCTCTTATTTCTAACCACAGCTAAAGTGCTAAATCATGGTTACATTGCTCACTGCACCAAAAATGAGTATTTTTTATTTCTTTACCAATCATCTAGCCCCACATTAGTCATGTTTGTTTTGGAAGGAAGAACAAGTGTCATTGGTCCTGGTATACTTCAGACAGACTGCTGCAATGTGTCCTGGGTAAATTCTGCCTGGAATGAGAGAATAATTTGAGACACTGCAAATGTACACATCTCAGATTAAAAAAAGTAATGGAGTGGACTCAATGGGACTTTTTTTAGAAGAGTGAATCTTAAATAATGAAAGAAATTCGACAGACACAAGCATGGAAACCCAAATATGGAGACTGAAGTAAAAAAAGCACTAAACTGAAAGTCACGCGTGTCACTTCCTGTTTCCACACTTTTAACGTGCTGAGCAATAAGTAATGCGCGCACGCACACACACACACACACACACACACACACACACACACACACACACACACACACACACACAGAATTTTACTCAGAACAACTTTTCCGTGCACTACAACCACAATAATAATAACAACAAAACAACCACCATAATAATAATAATAATAAAACTAAGCACATGAAGCTGTAAGTGATGGTATACAATATAAACTACCTTAAAAAAGTTCAGTGCTGTTAGTCATTGTGGGCGGAGCTATAACACAGGGAATCTGATTGGCTCTTTGCATATTTGTGTACATACATGAACAAACTGATCACAGCTTTTAGTTCTAAAACATTAATGACTGATGTATGGTTTTATTTACACCAAAGTGAGGTGGTTTTGTTTCACATAAACAGTTGACTCATCCGTTCTGAATTTGATCTAGAGAGCTTAGACACACACTTTTACATTCTGGATGTGTTTTCAACATTTATTTTTAAAACAACCACGTCATGAATTTACTTCATGATCAGACCAGAGTTATCATCTCGTCTGACGATTTATTAGAGTTGCTATGGATGTTTTTTTTTTTCAATTCAGTCCTACAAGATACTTTTCTGGGTCACAACACTGATGCAAATCAAAGCTGTGTACTGAAATTATCATGACAAATATCCCTTGAGGTGCCAGGTTGCAGAAATAAGCCACACCTCCAACATTTGTTCGCTCAGAGCTAACATCCTCACTGAAACACACACTCAGGTTTTTCAGACCTCTCTCCAATTGGTTTACTGTGTTTATGCTAATGGATTAATAGATTAAAAAAATGAGACAAAAATATTATTCTTGGTTTTTTATTTATTGAGGAAAAATATGCACACCTCTAGGATTAGCAGTTAATTTGCAGGTGAAATTAGAGTCAGGTGTTTTCAGTCAATAGGATGACAATCAGGTGTTGAGCCATGTCCGGTTTTATTTAAAGAACAGAGATCTATCTAAGTGTGATCTTCACAATATGTGTTTATGGAAGTGTACCTTGGCACAAACAAAGATGATTTCTGAGGACCACAGAAAAAAAATCAGGCTGGAAAAGGTTACAGATTCATCTCTAAAGAGTTTGGACTCCACCATAGAGGAGATTCAAGACCATTGTTACCCTCTCCAGGAGTGGAGACCAATAAAGATCACTCCAAGAGCAAGGCGTGTGATAATCCACGAGGTCTCAAAGGAACCGAGTGTAACTTCTAAAGGCCTCTCTCCCATTGGCTAATTTTAATGTTCATGAGTCCACCATCAGGAGAACTTGTTCTCCAAAAAGAACATTGCTGCACATGTACAATTTGCTAAAGATCACATGGACGAACCAGAATTCTACAAGAAAAATGTTGTGGATGGATGAGACCAAATAGAACTTTATGTTTTAAATGAAAAGCATTATGTTTGGAGAAAGGAAAACACTGCATTCCAGCATCACAGCCTTCTCCCATCTGGGAAACATGGAGGTGGTAGCAGCATCATGGCTTGGGTCTGTTTTGAGCATCTGGGCCAGGACAGCTCGCCATCGCTGATGGAACAATGAATTCTGAAGCTAAAAATGAGCTCCACCCCAACGTAAAAAAAAATACATGCAGCTCTGATCTATATTTATAGTGCCATGTTAGAAATTGATATGGCTCTCTGTGTGTGTGTGTGTGTTTTGTAATGAGAACTGTTTAGTCACGCAGTTTCACCACTTCCTGTCTGTGTCGTGTGTGTTCAGGTTCACAGGACAGGGTGTGACAGACAGACAGACAGAGAGAGAGGCAGACAGACAGAGAGAGAGAGAGAGATATATGTAACCCAAGTTTTAAACTCCCTAACTCAGGAACCAGAATCCCTCCCTGCTTGTAATGGAGTAACAGAAGGACCATCATGCATGCACGCACGCACACATGCACACTAGAACCGGGCGATTCATGACTCACCCAGGTGAATCACCCGAACCCATTAAATAACTCATGAGTCACGAATTTGAGGTCTCCACTGAACCGAATCCATCGAGTCCTAACTACATCATGTCTAAATTGTGAACTTCGTCACATAAACCAGAGTCATGAGTGAATCCGCCGGTTAAATAGAGCCGAATCTGAATCATTCATATGAGCTGAAGCGGGGATTCAGCCCAGGCGTAGCGCAAAGCACACGAGTTCCAGACTCGTTCATACACTGGGCACTGATTAGACTTCATTAACTGAAAGATTATAGCCCAATCCTTCATTTGACCACAGTGCCTTTCTTTTACATTCAAAATATGCACACCCCACTTTCTTTCTATCTAAGAAGACGATTCAGGCGACTCACAGCCGTCGATTTGGCAACACTGACTCGACACACACACACACCCACACCTCCGGATCAGTTTAGTGAGTGACTCAGAGGGAGCCGAATCCTAAAAAGGAACCGAGTCATACACACACATACACACACACACATACACACACACACACTCTCTCTCTCTCTCTCTCTCTGTCTCATACCAAGTAGCAGTCTATCTGTCTGGCCATCTGTTTCATCTACCTTTCTAAATTTAATAAAATTATTTGCTGTTTAATGTTTTTGCAATACTTTATTTTTGCACAAGGGGAGACTGTCATCATCATCAGGCTCTATATTTAACTTTCTGTTAATTTTAGTGTTACAGGAGTGTGACTATGATCACACAGAATAAAAAATTCTTGTTCAAGCTTGAAACAGAGAAACTGCTCCGTTTCCCGGTCAGATACACGACACACTCCAGTGGCCACGTTCATCAATTTAATACTGATTTCTGTTACTTTATACACACCGGCCGGTATTAATTAAAAGAGAAACCCTGGTTTGCAGTGAAAGTCTTTTTTACTTCATCTGTGTTTATCGCTCCAGTTGGAAATGGACAATAATATTAAAAAAATAATCACAGAGAGAGTCTGTGGGTCTTTACCACTGATATTTATATTAGAGCACTAGGCAGGGGACCGAGTCTACAATTCAGAGACATGTGCTCCTGGAATTATTTGTGCAGGAACTTTCTCTGGAGAGGATGGAAGAACACAGGTATTACTGATCCAGAGAGAAATAAAAATCACATGCAGCTGGAGGAATTAATCCAGCGCAGGTCAGACAGACTGAAGTACAGTACGTTTATATACTTCTAGGTTTAGAAAGGTCTAAAACTGTGCCAGCGGGTTCTGCAGTGGGTTCTGCATTGTAAGGCAGTTCCTCTGCTGATGTTTCACTAGACTGCTCTTGTAGGCAAAGATCTGGCCACAGTGCTCACAGCTGAATGGTTTCTCCCGCGTGTGGATCTTCATGTGTGTCTTCAGATTGGATGACTGGTTGAAGGTTTTCCCGCACTGCACGCAGCCGTACGGTTTCTCGCCTGTGTGCACGTTAACATGCTTCTTCAGGTTGCTCTGATCTGAGAAGAGTTTTCCGCAGTGCAGGCAGCTGAAAGGCTTCTCTCCTCGATGCATGCCATAGTGTTTCTTCAGACTGGACGCCTGGCTGAAGCGCTTCCCGCACAGCGCGCAGTAGTACGGCTTCTCGCCCGTGTGGACTCTCTGGTGCAAAACGAGGGCGCTGGCGTGCGGGAAGTGTTTCCCACAATATTTACACATCACAAACCGGTCAGGTTTAAACGGGCTGGCGTGGGACTGAGAGACGATTCGCTCGTCAGCGTGAGGGAAGTGACCTTCAGGAAATGACGTGTTACTAACAGAGCTGACCTCGGTGCTGTAAGAACACACGGCGTCTCTGTGCATGAAATAATCACTAATGGATGTTCCTGCACTGATGTCTGCTCCAGGGTACGGGAGGTTGTGTGGGGAAGAGTCAAACACGCTGCCTTCCCATGATGCATCAGCAACAGAGACTTCGTTGTCAGCTTCGATACTTGAAGTGCCTTCGTCAGGACAAGTTCCTAAAATAAAATGTAAAGATGATCAGCTAAGACAAGTTAATATTACTTCTTTAGTTCAGCACTGAAGTTATAACACGGATTTGTCAAACTTGTATTACAAGAAAATATTAGAAATACTTTGTAGTAACATTATTTAGCCATAAAGGCTTAAACTGTTGGTTCTGAAGAACACATCAGGTTTGTTGGATTTCTAGTTACTAATGTCAGAACCTGATTGGCTCTCGGCCTCGCGATCTTGTCTTATTTAACCAAACGATGGCCACCTGTCTGCCTCGTCCCAGATCAGCATGCGAGAGATTTAATGCACCGTCTCCTCGCTTCAGTCTTCTGCTGTTCTGCATCACAGCTGATCAGTCAGAGTTTGTGCTTATGTCAGGCGAGGGACGGGGATAAGGGCGAGAACAGAATGTGGTGTTCCTGCAGTGAAACATGGAGATGGATCTGTGAAGGTACGGAGGTGTTTTAGGGAGGAAGATCTGGAGACTTCATTCAAATTAAAGGGATCATGAAAAAAGAAGAGCATCACTCAATTCTTCAGCATCACACAATTCCTTCTGTTTTAAGTATCATTGTACAAAATTTCATTCTTCAACAGGATAATGATCCCAAGCATTCTTCAAAACTGAGCCAAAATTATATCCAGTCCAAAGAAAAGCAAAAGTTTTTGAGAATTATGTCTTGGCCTCCCCAGATCGTTCCCCCATTGAGCTGCATGGGAGAAGCCAGAGCGACGAGTTTGGAATGAGCGTCCAGCAAATGAGACAGAACTGTTTACATGCTTGAGAAGGTGCTGGGAGAGTCTGGACACAAGTTATTTAACTTGCTGTGAATTTGTGTTGCTGTGAAAAAGACAAATGCTGGTTATTTAGATGAAACTCGTACTTACGCACTCGCATTCATTAAAGGGCACTTGTAACAATGTATATTGTTACATTACACTTCAAAACCAGTCAGTTACATTTGTTTTAAGTATTTCTAATATTTTGTTATAATAAAAGATTGACAAAGCTTGTTTTTTTTTTTTTAATCCAAAGGTGGGCCCAAATTTCTGTCCTTTAGTGTGTATACATATACACACAAACTACATATGGGAGAGAGAGAGAGAGAAATCTCGACCTACTACTGTTTTTCATCAGAAGTAAAATAAATGCAAGGCCACGCCCACAAGCAACAAGAGTAGTCATCAGTACAAGTGCACAAGCAACAAACTACAAGCGACGTGAGTGACTTGCTGTGTGTGCGAGTGTGGACGCAGAGTAAAGAAGCAAACGTCAGACAGCAAACACGTCTCAGCCCTTGCTGCTGTTCCGTATTTGAAATCCTGGAGGGTTACACTACGAAAGGAGTCTCACCTACGGAGGGGTAACTCAGGGTTATTAAGTCGATAAACCCAGACTTCCTAAACCGGTGTTAAACAGTACTACGACACTAATACAGATTAGTTAGTTAGTAGATTCAGTGTTAACGTGCGTGTTCACGTGAAAGGGGCGTGGTCGAAAGCGAGCACAGCTTTTTTACTCTGTATGTCTCTGAGGAGGAATGTGCAATAATAATTTCTGAATACGAGGTATTTTAGGGCACTCTTACCTGCAAGTCCAACACCGTGGCAGCCAACAAGGCCAGGGAGGCTCGCTAGCACCGCAGTGCTACAGTCAGTAAATACTGTAAGAATATTGTTCTTGTTGCATGTTCTCTATTTATCTGACAGACTCTTATTTTAAATATGATTGAAATAAGAACACATAAAATAGTCTAATATGTGAAACAAATAAAAATATTTCATTGCAGCCGACACATAGGCTACATTTCTGAAACTGATCCATTAGTCGCTGCTACTGGATGTAGAGCTTCTCCCCAAAGCGCTTGGACTACAGGTCTGTATGAATGTAACGCTACTGCGTCAAGGATAACTTCATTAATACCATCACTCCAGCTGCAACTCCAGTGGAAAGCACAGCTGGCAACAAGTCAGGATGAAGTACAAAAACATCATCTGAAGTGACAGCTATGCATTATTCATTCTCATCATTAATACTGACAGATGTGGCGCGTAGCAAACACTGATGCGGTGAAATGATTTCCACAGTGATTGAAATGATTTGCTCAGATGTTCAGCATCACCGATGGAATACAAGAAGAGTCCACTGTGAGGGCATCACTCTGCAGCGTGGCATCACAGACGTCTGGCCCCAAGTTACACCCGACATCACAAAGTTACTCCTGAAGTTAACTGGCCAGTTACCCCGCTTCGTACTGCACCCTCCTGGTAAATGATGTTTATTTGTTTTTGTTTGTTTAGTGTTTTATTTTCCTTTAAGTTACCGTCGTGTGCTGCTTCGTCTCCTCCCTCTTCGCGCTGTTCTTCCTTCAGAAAGTCATGTTCTTCCTCAGACTGAAACACACAGAGCATTAATTACCTCCCGAGGGGAACTTTTAGTAATGCACAGTTTAAGCTCCGAGTGTGGGTGGAGTCGAGCTTGTTGCTACAGACAACAAAAAACTGGTTAATAAGCGAGTATGAATTCTGACTGGCTTGAATATCAACAATGAACATACTATGGCAAACCTGAAGTGCATTATGGGTAACACACTATGAACACTCCAACATTACATAACCACCATCCAGAAGAAAAACTGAGTGTGTGTGTGCGCGTGTGTGTGTCTAACCTCCTGTTGCTGGAGCGAGTCATGCTGCAGGACGTTTTCTCTGCCTGCTGTAGTCACACGGAGAAAACACTCATTAACACCATGGTTAGTGTTTAACACGGCTGTAACGAAAACACCAGCGACTGCTGATAATGCTAAACTAACGCTAATGCCAAAGCTAACCTAACCACCCCAGTGTAAAGCCCTTATGATGTTGCTGTTTCAAATAAATACACAGTGAATGGAAGTGTGTGTGTGTGTGTGTGTGTGTGTGTGTTGTACTTGTGTCTCTGGTCTCCGTGTCTTGTGCTTTACTGACGCTCTCTGTTCTCTCCTGTTTCAGCATGGGAATGTCTGATTGTCTGTCCTGCTCCACACACTCCATCACACACTCCTATTCTCGCGCACATACACACGCACACACATACACAAAGAGTGGAATTGCACACCTACACAAGACTGAGATATTTAATGATTTATGTTACTGTTATTATCATTGACTAGTATCTGAGTGTTGTGGAGCAACAGAGTTACACACGGGTGTGTAATTGTGATAATCATTTCTGTGCATCTGCACGTGTGTGTGTACCTGTTGAGCAGGTGTGTGTCTTACAGGATCATGTGGTGGTGTTTCCTCAGTGGGGTGCTGTTCACGCTCTACTGCGCTGATCTTCACCCGCACCCTCCTGCCTACAACACACACTTAATACACTTAATACACACACACACACACACACACGCACACACGCACACACAGGCAGTGCTAGCTTGGTGTGTGGCGGTGCTGTAACTCCTAGGCTCCACCAGGGGGCACTGATGGACAATAACTGACTGGATTTTAAGGTGCATTAGGGAAGACTGGTCTTTTTTTTATTTTTATTTTTTTTAAAACATTATGTTTTTGATGGTTAATTCAGTTGGTTCAACATCTGGATATTTGTCTCTTTGAGCCCACCCCGATTCTCACCTCCTCGCCGGACCTACAGCAGCTGCTGCAGAGTAAAGTTAATCTGGAGTTACTAAATTCAACTAGCTTTATCACTGCAGAACAGAACTGTGGAGCGCGCTCTATACAACAAGCATTCATTCAAAAGTTTTTGCACATACTAAGATTTTCTAAAATTTCCAATATTACTTAATATTTATTAAAATAAAATTCTTCACACTGAGGATCCTTTGCTAACAAGTAATTAATTCACATTCACTGAGTATGTTAATAAACTGGAAAACTGGTCATATCTGTGATTCATCAAAGTAGTAACTTCAAGATATTCTTTCTACACGGGACATTAAATACTGCTCAGTCTCCTTTTTCTTTCCTGTTTAAATTGTGTTCAATCTGGAGGTGTGTCTGGGGTCAGTGTCCTGTTGCAAACACCTGAACTTTATTAAATGAATGGAAATGTAGTAAAAAACCCTGTGGTGTGCAAAGCCTTTTGTACGCAGTGAACATGGTTCTCTAACATTCCATACATTTACAGGTGGTTAACCCAAACCGTCTTCTTACCCGACTCTCAAAGTGAGCAATCTTATCTAATGAACATGTAGATTCTTAAACTAAAACTGTTTAAAGCTTCATACAGATTGTGTTTACAGACCTGCTCAGGAGCGACATCGCTAACGCTGTGTCCCGCTTCATTCCATCATCAGTAATTAAAGACTCCATCTTGAAAAGGCACTACTGGTGTTTATGCTGGTGTTATTGCATTTCATGTCTTTATGTTGTTCCCCCCCCAGTATAACACCGCCACTCCAAGCCCAATAGAACACAGTAATTATCTGGCTGCACTGGGAGCTTCCAGGCTTCAGGTGTGTTCCTGCTGCAGTGGGAGGCGGAGTGAAGCGGCACGGACTGACACACGGCCCATACAAACACGTTTGCGCGGGAAGTGCAGCTGCAGCTTTGCAAATTTTTTTTGCCATGTTGATGCCATGACTTAAACCTTTATTTTTATCATGTCCTGCATATTTTCCATGTTTTACATATTTTTAAGGCCGGTGTACATTACACGACTTCAGCCCTAAGAATACACCCGCTGGCTCATTTCAGGGCTTAGACACTACAAATTTAACAATGAAAATAAAAGGTCATTGATTTTAACGGTCAACGGCTTTATTCATTTTTTTTGTTTATCTAATGTTCTTGTTTGCTTATAATTTTGCTACAATAAAACATTCAATTGGAGCAGAACTTTATTTCATACATATAAACATACTGTATGTTCATGTGTATGAGCAAGACACTAATGTGCACAAGGATGGCGATGTTAACAGGGTATTTTCTGTTAACTTAAAACCTAAAAGATTGACGTGTTAAGGATATACTGTAATACTGGTAGAGTCGCACACAGTTGCCCAGGTGATGCACTTTCTAGCCGCTCCCTTACTGACTCCATCACTGTACAGCTGCACTGTACAACTGCACTGGCTCCCAATCAAATTTCGCACAGATTATAAAATACTACTGTTGACCTATAAAGCACTGAATGGTCTCG
>JAQQZR010000038.1:5283584-5309823 GCA_030068235.1 Notoglanidium macrostoma
AATTAGAATATCATGCAAAAGTTCATTTATTTCAGTAATTCAACTTAAAAGGTGAAACTAATATATGATATAGACTCGTTACATGCAAAGCAAGATATTTCAAGCCTTTATTTGTTATAATTTTGATGATTATGGCTTACAGCTTATGTCAAAGTACACAGAAAGAGAGTCAAAACACAACCAAAACATGGGTATAGAAAAACGCTCGGCAGACAACACTATGGTTAGTCAAATGCTTCACAATTTGGAAGCGCATTCGGTAGACCTTTTAAACACCGCCAAATCAGTCCATGAATGAGAGACACCTGCCTCCCTCTGATTGGTCTGTAGGCTGGGGAGCAGGTGCTCATGGGAGCAGTAGTCTGTGTTTTCTCTGTTGGGATGCGAAAGTGCGCGTTTCGGCGACAGAGATGAAGAGCGCACCACGCGTGTGGCCGAGATTTCATGGCACGCTGTGTGTGGAGTACGGAGCAGGGTATGACACAATTTTCCCATGGCATAAAAGATGGCAAAGTCTCCAGCCATCAGGAAGGATGGAACAGGAGGAGCTAGTGGGTTAATGAGTGAAAAAATATTGTGGAGCTTGCAAGGGTTTTGCACAGAAATTTCTAACTTTTCCTTGTAGAATGCAGTCTTAGCAGAAGTCGATTCAGATGAGAATTTGGACAATAGAGCATGATAAGAGACAAGATCTTTGTCGAGTTAAGATTTCTTAGATTTTCTCTCTGCTGTTCTTAATTCTTTACAATTACTGTGCAACACATCCGATAGCCAAGGAACCATGCACAAAACCTTCCTGGGTTTAGTATACAGAGGGCAGAGGAGGTCCATAGATGAAGAAAGTGAGGAGAGGAAATTGGAAGGGATGATATGGTGCAGGTATCTACAGAGGAAGAGGAGGAAAAAATAGTGATCACTGAATTTAGGCAGGATATGGAGGATGATAGTTAGATCCGGAGTGGGGCATTAATGTCTGTAGTTGGAGATCAGGTCCAGGATGTTTCCTTCCTTGTGTGTAGGAGGGCAGCTTTTCATCATTACGGAGCATCTAAGGGAAATGTGTATTGTGTTTAATCGCTCTGTGTGTGTGTGTTTAGGCTGCAGCTGGCCTAAACAGTGTTGCAGGACAAAATGTCCCCAAGGTGTGTGTGTCTGTGGGCTGCATCCTAAAGCATACAGTACTTTAATAAACAGCATTTATTACAAATACTATAGAAAGATGTGATTTGAGATGTTTTATGATAACCAGAACATTGTTGGAATAACCAACACTAAACCCTTCTTATGATATTCATTACTCTCTTAGTGTTTGATGCATTATTTTGTAATTCTTTCACGTGAGTGTGTTGTGCTCTGTTCACTGCTTTTCACATTGACTGAAAGTTATGTAACAAAATACAGCTGTAATGCCACTTAGATAAAAAGATTTGTTTTAAATATAATTTCTTTTTGCTTTATTTCAGTTGCTGCTTATTCAGCAGGTTCCAGCTCTCTCTGGTGCCAATAATAATCAGGGAGCATGACTTCCTGTGATATTTACTGTTGTTCAGCAGCAGCAGCAGGCTGGAGCCATTAACCTTCAGGCACAGCCCAATTCACCTGTGAGTACTTTATCATAATATTATAATTTATAAAATAACACTATTGTTTTATATTAATCCTCTTTCCTGGTTACATTTCTAGATGGTTCCAGTTTTAGCTTTACTGCCAAAAGGACCAATTGGAATGAATGGACAACAAATTCAGGCAAATGTATGAAGAAAGGTTTTTTACAGACAAGAATGTTAGCATTGAATCTGTAGTATACAGTATACTTACTATGCTCTCATGTTATATTACACTATACAGTATAACATTGTGTGCCTTTCTCAGTTGGTTCCTGTTGAGGCTCTGAATGTACAGCAGGGGGCAGCAGTAGGAAAAGCACGAGTGAAGGTGCAGTAATAATAATAATAATAATAATAATCCCCATCATCAGAATAATGATGATAATAGTTTTTAATTAAAGATGTGATGTTTTAACCATGTATCACATAACAAATCAGACTATAAAGGGTTTATAATCTGCTGTGAGCACTGCCAGCCTGCCCTATATGCTAAATACACAATTGTGCAGGCCCCACAAATCTCTCTCTCTCTCTCTCACTCACACACACAAAAACAGTCAAATAGAAAAAAAGCTTAATAGGGAAACCAGTCTGCCAAGTTCATAAAGTTTTTAAATGTTTCCTCCATTTTATCTGTTAAAAGCATTATATTAACAAAATTTAACTGAATTAAATTGTCATGTAAAGAAATATGGAAATATTCTGAGGTAACGTTTTATTTCTTTTATCGGTTATGCAGCATTCAGTAAATGAGTGGTTGTCTAAAGACAGTACAAACAAACACAGACACACACACGTTGGCTTTACCATGCTTGTGATGACCTTCTATTGACAATGATTAATGCGACTAAATATTGCTATACCCGCACTACACCTAAACCTAACCTTAACCTGAGTAATGAAAATCAAATTGCAAATTCTTTGGCTTTTGATTTTTCCTTTCTTTTGTTCAAATGCCAAAAAAAAGCCCTGTGTGGACCATCCAATTCTGGGTAATATCCAGAATTGTTAGATCTTAAAATACTTGTAAGGACTATCCTTGGTATGTAACACACAACACGCACACAATAAATTATGTGTATCTCTCTCCTCAGGTGAAAGAAGATCAATTCAGTCCATTTTCTGATAAATGCTGAAATTTTGGAAATTTATTCTCACAAATAGTACAATTGTATCATTAATAACTAGGAACTTACAGTTGCAAAACAGTCTCTTCTCAAATTGCTCTTATACTCCACAGGTTCCAGAATCTGTTCCAGAATAGGAAGCTGTTCACTTCCTTTAATCACTCAATATAATCACTTATGACACCATGTTAATGTCATAAACTTCATGTTAAAATGGATTAAAATTAAATAAAAAAGCAAGAATTTTACATGTTGGTGACAGTTTGTTTTGATTTGAACTCATGACATGCTGAATTAGAACCTTCACAACAGGGCGAATCGGTGATGACTTCGTAGCATAACTGCAAGTGGGAGCACCACTCCTCTCTGCTTCACATGGGCTTTATAGATAATTGAGGGAAGGCTGGCCTGTTCAGGCCGGACGGTATCCATCCCACTCTTTTACACCTAAAGTGCTTATTGTTAATGACATTACTGATCAGTGACTGATCAGTTAATAAATTGTTACTGATCAGTTAATAAATTGTTACTGATGAGCAGTTTAAAGTACAGTGTTTAACAAAAAAATGGATAAAACCAAATGAGTATGTAGTATAGAATGAAGCTAGTCCTCCAGGCTATAGTAATATACACCAGCCTTGTCTAACTGGCAGAGGAGGAGGTGATGCAGTTGTTTTTAATGATAAACTAGGCATCACACAATAACCTGGACATATATACAATGCGTTTGCTGTTCTCCACACTAACTTGACATATGTAGCCATGAAAAATAAGTCTGTGCAGACGTTTCTGCTATTTATTATTTACAGATCCACAGGGTCATATTCTGAAATACTTTGTGAATTTGCAGATTTCATCTCAAACCTGGTTGTCTCTTTAAACAAAGCATTAATTGTTTGAGACTTGAATATTAATTTCAATGACCCAGAAGATCCTCTGAGAACAGCGTTCGTGTCCTATTCTAGCTTCAGTAGGGGTTAACCCATCCAAGCAGTGAACACACATACCCAGAGCAACGGGCAGCTCTATGCTGCACACTATCATTACAAACAAACATTCAGGTCAGCTATTGCACAGAGTTTTATCAATGATCTTCCTGAACTATCAACCTTGATTGCATCACCATCGGACTCCCCAGAATTCAATCAGCTAAGTAAACGCTTAGAGTAAACATTTCACTATACAATAGATAATGTAGCCCCACTTGAAATTAAAATAATTAATTGGAAAGAAAAAAATTGCACCCTGGTATAATGAGGACACATGTACTGTTAATCAGACCACTCGCAAATCAGAACATAAATGGCATCAAACTAAACTGATAGTATTCAAATTAGCATGGAAGGAGAGCCTCCTGAGTTATAGGAAAACCCTTAGTGCTGCTCGATCAACATGTTTCTCTACTCTAATAGAAGAGAACAAAAATAATCCTAGATTTTTATTTAATACTGTAGCAAAATTAACTAGGAATAAGAACGCCACATAAACATCAATACCATCAACATGCAGTAGCAATGACTTCATGAATTTTTTCAATGACAAGATTGACAATCAGGCAAAAAATACAAACTATGAATTTAAAGCCATATATTCTGATAACCAACTCTGTAGACAACAATATAATTATAATCAGATCGGCCATTAAAATGTTTTACCCCCTTCAAGAAATTGAACTATTTTCACTAATTTCCTCATCAAAATCATCAAGCTGTATATTTGTATATTAGATTTTTTTTATCCTTTACCTGCATGTTTCAATTCAATTTTCTTTGTATAGCACTTTTAACAACAGACATTGTCACAAGTCACAAAGCAGCTTTTGATACCTTTGATCTTACTATTCTCCTTGATAGATTAGAAAAGGTTGTGAGAGTTCAGGGAACAAGTAAGTTTTCCAATTTCATAGTAACTCTGGATGGCCTGTTTCACCATGTGCCAAAGTAAAAGACCTTGGTGTGATTATTGCCTCCAATAGGTAATTTGAAGCTCATGTAGATAATATCACTAGGAGAGCCTTCTTTCATCTCAGAAATATTGCTAAGATAAGAAATATGAGGTCACTGAATGATGCAGAAAAACTACTTCATGCTTTTGCTACCTCTAGGTTAGATTATTATAATGCCTTACTGTCTGGATGTTCTAGTAGCTGCATAAACAAGCTCCAGTTAGTCCAAATTGAAGCAGTGAGGGATGGCCTTATTAGAACATGAGTACATCATCCCTATCTTATACATATCTTATATAGCCTCCCAATCAAACTCTGCAGTGCTTATAAAACACAATTGTTGACATATAAAGCACTGAATGGTCTTGCACCCCCGCAAGCCTACTTAGATCAAAAAGAGAAGGCTATTTGTTGGTACCTTGAATAGTGAAGGCTACAGCAGGAGGCACATCTTTCTCTTACAAAACTCCTCAGTTATGGAATAGCCTTCCAATTAGTGTTTGGGACTCAGACACAGTCTCTGTGTTTAAGTCTGAAAACATATTTGTTTAGTTAGGTTTTTTATTAATAGCCTTCTATTAGGTAAAGGAACAGATCTGGAGCAGTTTCAGGCATAGAATGTTTTGGTAAACTGGGATGCTTGGATGCTGTCAACCCCCACACACTCACGCGTTCACTCAGGTTTGTTGATGGTGGAGTGGCCACTTTATGTCCCACGGTGCCCTCATGTCCGTGTTACCATCTGGCTCTCCCATTTAGTTATGCTGTCATAGCTAGTCTTTCCAGAGTTCCTGCTTGCACTCAGCATACAATATACACTGTTCCTTAACGGTCACGTGACTATGAGCATATCTAACAATCTGCTTTCCTCTTTTCTCTTCTCGCTCTCCCTCTCGCTCCGTGTTGAGCTGCTCATGCTTCTACTACTACTACTAGATACCAGTGATCCACTGATTATTTCTACAGCACAGCAGAGCTATTGCATTTCTCTTCTTCTGTGCATTAGAGCAGTAAATTCTGGTGTGTCATGTGACAGTGACTCCTAGAGGTTCTCTTAGAATCTACTCCTGTTCCTGCATCAATGCAGAAGTATAAATTAGCCTTTGGGTTGATACAGATTATACAATTTGACTAAATCAACTGATTTAATCCAAAACACAAAGGAAAATGCAGAAAATCTTTATTTTTTTTTGGAATACACAGTGTGAAAATGTGCAAGTTTAATGCCGAGACCAAAAAAGCTTTCATTCTCACTCTCTCCCTCACACACCTACACACACACACGCAGTAACATGCCTGAGTAAAAGCTCAATAATTACTATAATTGTGTGTACGCAAGTATGTCTGGTTATCTTTTAGTGCTTCACATTTGCTTTACATGCAAATTAACTGTGATCAAATTAAGCTCCACCCAATTTCTTACATCACTACTTAAAACTCAACTCTGTGTATTTGTTCATTTTCTCCACTCCATCTTCAGCTCTTAATGATCCCTCCGTCTCCTTCACTCACAAAGCGCTTTCGCCCCCTGCTAAACAAACAAATCATTGTTATATCATGACATCCTCTCACCTTTGCTCACTTCAACAAACCACTATAAAGTATACATCATTTAGGGCACTCAAGTGTGCACTTCCAGCATGTATAAAGAACAAAGTGTTTTAATTGTTTAAACCATTAAATCTCTCTCTCTCTCGCTCTCAATAATTTAGCTAATGTGTCTGAAAGTTTACACTCTCTACTCTCAGCAGATCACTTAGTACTTTACAGTCCAAGGTATCATCAATATGAAGCTTACCTGCTGCAACTCAAGTGCCAATATGTTAACCAATCACCTCCTGAATCACAGACACTGCTGGTGAACACAGTTGTAGACAGTATGTAAATGAGCCATACCTGAAAGGGCAGGCATCTCTGAGCTGTTTGGTGATGATGGACTGCTGATAACAAACATCTACAAACATCTCCATGATGGAGTGAGCATGAGGAACATCCAGGCTGATCTCTGGAAACTCATCGTAGATACGCTGAAAGCCCTACACACACACACACACACACGCACACACACACACACAGTTTACAGTGTAAAGTGCTAAATGTACTACTACTACTACTACTACTATTATTATTATGGACCCAAGCACCAAAGGTGCTGGGACCCTATTGTAATTACTAGGATTTTTTCTTTAATTAAACCTCATGCCTGGAACCCCATTACATTTGATAAGATTTTTTTTCCTTATTTTTCTCCACTAAATTGTGTAGATTTTGAATACCACAGTGGAAATTTTATTTTGCTTCTACCTTGGGCTCTCCTGACCTCCTGACCAGAAACTCCAGAACTATTTTGCTCCACCCACTTAGCATTTTAGTTAATTGGCATGCACAGCCTACTATTGAGAACTTGACAATTTTGGTATCAAATTGCTCAGCAGTGATCAAAAATCTGCTGACATTTGTAAACAATATGGCCACCCTGTCAATCAATTCTAATGAGGCAATGCCTAATTTTACTTACTTAATTAAAAATATAAGACAGGATTATCACTGAAATATTCCTACCTAATCTGGTAGGTAGGTCTCATATCTAACCCCCTGCTCAGGCAAATGAAATGACCCCATATCCACCTGAAAGGGGTGGTATAATGAAACAATTTACCTTTTGGTTTATATTTTCACAACTGTAGTATATAGAGTAAAAAGAATTCCTGGGGTCTCCTGAATATTTTTGCTACATGGTTTAATTACCTTTGGCTGAAATCCTTTCTGATTTAGTTTTATGATAAACTTGATTTTTCAATCTAGTTCCATGCTGCTCATCTGCTTAGCATTACATACAGCAAGTAAAGAGTTTGGTGACAAGCATGCCTGGGGGCCAGGCATTTGCTTATTACATAGTAACTCTGGATGGCATTTCTGTTTCAACATGTGCAGAAGTAAAAGCCCTTGGTATGATTATTGACTCCAGCCTTTCATTTAAAGCTCATGTAGATAATATTAGTAGGACTGCCTTCTTTCATCTCTGAAATATTGCTTTAATAAATATGATAAACATGTTAACTCTGCATGATGCAGAAAAAATACATCATGCTTTTGTTACCTCTAGGTTGGAGTGGCTGGCCTCTTTACACCAATCACCCATAATATTAAAACCAGTGACCGGTGAAGTGAATAACACTCTCTCATTACAGTTGCACCTGTCAAGGGGTAGGATATACTCTTTGCAAAACAAATTAAGGGCACATTTAAATTGCACATCAGATCTCGATGAATGAAATAATCAAGTTGAAAGTCAAGTTGAAATCTTTATTGATATATATATATATTGTGCAATTCACTGAGAACAAGATGATGCAAAAGTGGTCAATGGAAACCAAAATCATTAGCCCACTGAGAGCTAGATACAAAAATCACACTGATCAAATCACAAGTTGTGTGAATTTCATGACGACAACTCAATGTGGTTCAGTAATGCATAGGGTCCCCACATGCCTTGATGCACTCCCGACAACATCTGGGCATGCTCCTGATGAAACGACAGAAGGTGTCCTGAGGATCTCTTCCCAGACCTGTATCAGGACATCAGTGAGCTCCTGGACAGTCTGTGGTGCTACTTGGCGGTGTCAGATCCACCGATAAATAATGTTCAGAGGTTCTTTACTGGATTCTGGTTTTGGGAGCATGGGGGCCAGTCCCTGGCTTTGAAGCAGTCATCATCCAGGAACTGCCTACACACTCTGGTCACATGAGGCCAGGCATTGTCCTGCACCAGGAGGAACCCGGGGCTCAGTGCACCAGCCTAAGGTCTAACAATGGGTCTGAGGATTTCATCCCAGCACCTAACAGTAGTTCATTTATCATGAAAACATTCAGCTTGTTCAGTGTGTTGAGTGCTGAATGTTTAGGCATTCTTCCTCTGTCATTAGTAATAGTTTTACTTGTGAAAAGTGCATATTAGTTAGCTAACTGATGGATAAGATTACAACATTAGAGGAGCACATCCAGTTTCTAGAGAGGGTTAGTGAGAGTGAGAGCACTAGTGTCTGTAGGGGAACGTCTGGATGCCTTAGGCAGCATTAGTAATCCTCCAGCTCCGGCATTAGAGCCCTCACAGTGGAGCGAATGGGTGACGACTCAGCGGCATAATCGCAGAGCTAACGCTAAGGCTTGCCCACAGGAGCACCACGTGTCCAACAGGTTTGCTTTCCTCAGCAAAGCACCCACTGAGAAACCTGAAAAGAGCTATGGTTATAGGAAACTATCTTAAGGAACATAAAATTAGCCAGGCTTTTAGGGGCACCAGCAGCTATAGTTTGGTGTATACTGGGAGCCGGGACCGTATCCATATGAGAGGAACTCTTACACATCGGTCAATTCACTTGAGAAACTTTTTCACCGTCTTTCACCAAAACTTTACAGAACTTTTAGTCGGAGGAGAAGCCACTCTTTACAGAATTAGAAGTTTGGCCAACAAGATGGATGAACTGCTGCTACTAAACAGAATAAACACGGACTTTTCCAGATCTGCCGCCCTGTGCTTCACCGAAACCTGGCTTGGTGAGCACATCCCTGGTAGCTCATTATACCTGCTGAGTTTCCAACTTCTCTGTGTGGACCGCGTCATGGAGCTCTCGGGGGGGAAATGAAAGGAGATGGAATCTGTTTCTACATAAACGAAGGTTGGTGTGCAGATGCCAAACTGCTAAAGAAAACATGCAGCCCTTACTTCAAGACCATTTTTCTTGACCGTAAACCATTCTATTCACTGTGGGACTTTTCATCGTTTATTCTGGTCGGTGTTTACATCCCACCTCAGGCCTGTGTTAGTGAAGCATTACAACACCTGGCTGGCCAGATAACTAACATGGAGCACAAACACCCTGACTTCCTGCTCATTGTTCTTGGTGATTTTAACAGAGCAAACCTCAGCCAAGAACTACCAAAATACAGACAGCACATTAAGTATTCTACCAGGGACAAAACCATACTGGACCACTGCTACACCACATTAAAGGATGCCTATCGCTTGGTCCCTCGTGCTGCCCTGGGACTCTCTGATCATTGTCTGGTTCATCTTCTCCCGAATTACAGTGAAGAGATGGACCAACGAGGCAAAGCTGGAACTACAAGCCTGCTTTGACTGTACTGACTGGTGTTTTTGAGGCTGCAGTGACAGACATGGACAATCTCAGACACTGTGACATCCTACATCAGCTTTTGTGAGGATATGAGTGTGCCAACAAAAACTTTCTGCACATACAACAATAATCCCTGGTTTACAGCAAAACTCAGGCAGCTTCGTCAGGCTAAGGAGAAGGCCTTCAGAAGTGGGGACCGAATCCTGTACAACCAGGCCAGAAACACACTGACAAAGGAGATCAGATTAGCAAAGAGGTGCTACACTGAAAAGCCGGAAAACAGGTTTTCAGCCAACGACCCTGCATCACTGTGGAGAGGACTGCAAGACATCACCAACTACAGGAAACCATCCCCCACACTGCCGAGAACCATCCACTGCCCAACGACCTGAACTTGTTTTACCGCAGGTTCTTTAAACCCTTTTTCACACCTCTCACCCTCACCGACCACATCACACACCCAGCACCAACTGCCACACAGCACCGCTCCCCACTGATACTGTACCTGGACTCAGGATCTGTGAAAATAATGCGAGTCAGCTCCTCAGGAGACAGAAGATCAGGAAGGCACCAGGTCCAGATGGTTTGTCACCCTCCTGTCTCAAAGTCTGCGCTGACCAACTAGCCCCCATTTTCACATATCTTCAACAGATCCCTTGAGCTATGTAAAGTTCCCACCTGCCTCAATCGCTTCACAATCATCCCGGTTCCCAAGAAAACCTCCATCGCAGGGTTAAATGACTACAGGCCTGTCACCCTGATGTCTGTGGTCATGAAATCCTTTGAATGACTGGCGTTGACCTACCTGAAGGACATCACATGCCCCCTGCTAGACCCCCTACAGTTTGCTTACCGAGCAAACAGGTCAATGAGTGATGAAATCATTATGGAACTGCACTACATCCTGCAACATCTCAACTCCCCAGTGACATATGCTAGGATTCTGTTTGTGGACTTCAGCTTGGTATTCAACACTATCATTCCAGAAGTCCTACACACCAAACTCACTCAGCTCACTATTCCAGCCCCCAATTGCCAGTGGAGCACAAACTTTCTGACAGATAGGAGGCAGCAAGTGAGGCTGGGAAAAAACACAACCAGCACATGGACAGTCAGCACTGGCGACCCCCAGGGATGTGTCCTCTCCCCTCTGCTCTTTTCCCTCTACACAAATGACTGCACCTCAGGAGACCCATCTGTTAAACTCCTGAAGTTTACAGATGACATGACGGTCACTGGCCTCATCAAGGACAGTGAGGAGTCTGTATACCGATGAGAGGTCGAACAGCTGGCCCTCTGGTGCAGCTGCCCCCCCTCCACCCACCCCCCACACGACTTCTACATATCTAGAGTCAGGAAACATCACTGCAGATCCATCACACCCTGGAAACAACCTTTTCAAACTCCTTCCCTTTGGTAAGTGCTACAGAGCACTGTACGGCAAAACAACCAGACACAGGAACAGTTTCTTTCCACAGGCCATCACTATCATGAACACTTAAATCAATCACACAGCATCAGAGGCAATACCAGTGCAATAAACCAGTCAACAACAATCATCCACTGTACCAAACTGGACCCTATGTGTATATAAAGTAACTGGTTACCCATTCCATATTTATTCTATATTCTGCATTTATTCCAGTATCTGGCACACTGCATAATTTTTTTTATGTAGATATGTGTATACAGATATACATTTCTTTCTTGTACATGCACTAATGTTTCTTTGTAATAGCTGAATACACATGTATATCCTTTTTAAGCACACCGAGAGCAAGGAAAAACCAGAGTCTAATTCCTTGTAGGTGTACATAGACTTGGCCAATAAAGCTGATTCTGATCCCACTCAGGAAGGTGCTGCTCTCATTTCTTGTAGTATAGCTCATATTCTCATGACAGGCCTAGGTAATATGTGACAATTCAGAGCCAAGGTCAGGGAGCAGACAAACAGGCTAAACAGACCCCTGCTCCCCTGCATAGAGTCATCACTAAAGTTGAACCATAAACCATATATTGAGACTGTGTCTGATCCCCAAGTTAAACAAACCTGTAGAAATACTCAGGACATTTGGTCTAATAACCTAATTAAAATAAATTTGGATCACATTGAATGTGCAGACAGCACCTTTGATGTAAAGCAAAAACACAAACTATGAATTTAAATCCAGACAATTTGATAAGCAACTTTGTAGACAACGATATAATTACTGTAGATCAGATCAGCCATTGGAATGTTTTAAACCCTTCGAGAGACTGAACTAATCTCACTAATTTCCTCATCAAAATCAACCTGTGTATTAGATACTTTACCTACATGTTTCCTCACAGATAATACCAGACATAATTGAACCTACTCTAAAAATAATCAACTCTTCCCTTAGCAATGGCTATGTACCTAAATCCTTTAAATTAGCAGTTATCAAACCCCTGATTAAAAAACCTGATCAT
The DNA here is from genome assembly GCA_030068235.1 of Notoglanidium macrostoma. Classification (NCBI taxonomy): domain Eukaryota; kingdom Metazoa; phylum Chordata; class Actinopteri; order Siluriformes; family Auchenoglanididae; genus Notoglanidium; species Notoglanidium macrostoma. The sequence goes on from JAQQZR010000038.1 coordinate 5,295,853, forward strand.
AACCCAAGTCAGTTATCCAACTACAGGTCAATGTCAAACCTCCCTTTTATTTCCATGCTTCTAGAAAATGCTGTAGCACAGCAGTTATGCTCATACCTACATAGGAATGACATTCATGAAATGTATCAGTCAGTATATAGACCTCACCATAGCCCAGAGACAGCACTGGTTAAAGTGGTAAATGACCTACTATCTGCCTCTGATCAGGGTTGTCTCCTTGCTTGTGTTACTTGATAGTGCAGCTTTTGATACCATTGATCATACAATTCTCCTTGATAGATTAGAAAAAGTTGTGGGAGTTAAGGGAACGGCCTTCTCCTGGTTCAGGTCTTATTTGGCTAATCATTATCAGTCTGTTGATATAAATGACTCCTCTACACATAGTAAGGTGAAGTTGTGTTCCACAAGGTTCTGTTTTAGGCCCATTACTTTTTTCTTTATATATGCTACCTCTGCATATATTATTCATAAACACGATATTAGCTTCCACTGCTATGCTGATGAGACACAGTTGTACATTTCAGCAAAGGCAGATGAGAGACACCAGCTTAATAAAATTGAGGAAAGTGTAAAGGACATTAGACAATGGATGCTTAATAACTTCTTTCTACTTAATTCTTATAAGACAGAAGTACCATTACTAGGACCACATGTAGGTAGAAATAAATTTTCTGATTACATAGTAACTCCGGATGTCCTTTCTGTTTCACCATGTGCCAAAGTAAAAGACCTTGGTGTGATTATTGACTCCAATCTGTCATTTGAAGCTCGTGTAGGTAATATCACTAGGACAGCCTTCTTTCATCTCAGAACTATTGTTAAGATAAGAAATATGATGTCACTGCATGAGGCAGAAAAATTAGTTCATGCTTTTGTTACCTCTAGGTTAGATTATTGTAATGCCTTACTGTCTGGATGTTCCAGTAGAAGCAAAAACAAGCACCAATTAGTCCAGTATGCAGCAGCAAGGGTCCTTACTTGAACAAGAAAATATGAGCACCTCGCCCCTAGCTTACCTACACTGCACTGGCTTCCAATCAAATTTCACAAAGATTATAAAATACTACTGTTGACCTATAAAGCACTGAATGGTCTCACACCATAGTATCTGAGCAAACTTCTGGTCCTTTATGACACCCCCCCCCATGCCTACATAGATCAAAAGGTGCAGGCCATTTGCTGATACCTCGAAAAGCGAAGGAGGCACATATTTCTCTTACAAAGCCCGTCAGTTATTGAACAGCCTTCCAATTAGTCTTTGGGACTCAGACACAGTCTTAGTGTTTAAGTCTAGGCTGAAAATGTATTTCCTTAGCAAACCCTTTTGTTAATACCCTTCTACTAGGTAAAAGAGCAGATCTGGAAAATTCTCAGGCATAGAATATTTTGGTAAACTGGGATGTTGGGATACTGTCACCCCCCACTCTCACACATTCGCTCAGGTTTGTTGATGGTTGCGTGGCTGGCCATTTTATATCCCAGGACGCCCTCATGTCAGCATTACCTTCTGGCTCTCCCTTTTTGTTATTATAGCTGTTATTGCTATACCCTGTTCCTTACCGTTAGGTGACAATGAGCATATCTAACAATCTGCATTTTCTCTTTTCTCTTCTCTCTCTATTCCCTGTCTGTCAAGCTACACATGCTAATCCTGAGATACCAGTTATTCTGACCCCTTCTGCTTTCCAGACCTGCCTGATCCATTCTGGTATCCTACTCCTGGTTGGAGTCATCACTTGGAAACCACTTGCTCCTGTTGAGGATGGCACCATATGAACTGCGTCAACATACACCTAGAACTGTGAAGTCGGCGTTGGACTGCTGTTGAAAAAAGCGGTTCTGCTAAAATGGCATAGGACTCAAATCACCATGAATGGTCTTGCACTCAAAACTTGACCCTATTACTAAAGTGTGTTAGTTGTAATTGCCCTATACAGTGCCACCCAGATGAGGATGGGTTCCCTTTGGAGTCTGGTTCCTCTCAAGGTTTCTTCCTTTCATCATCTCAAGGAGTTTTTCCTTGCCGCCATCGCCACAAGCTTGCTCATTAGGGATAAATATATAAATTCATAGATTCGTCAGTTTATAATCAGAATCTATATACTTCTGTGAAGCTGCTTTGTGACAATGTCTGTTAAAAGCACTTTACAAATACAATTGAATTGAATTGAATGTCAGTGGCCCCTTTCAGCAGGATAATGTGCTCTGCCACTGAACCACTGAAGCAACATTAAATATTGTAACATTAAATATTGACAATGACAAGCAAGGATGAGTCCTACATTGTGAGTTAATCAACTAATGAATAAATTTACAATATTTTTATTATTTGCAAATTATAAAAGACTTATAAAATAAAAGTGTGGATTTTTTCACTTTTTCACTTGGCCCTTGGAGCGAGGGAGAGTTCAGCTACACATGGACCACAGAGAATAACTGTGAGTACTCGAACTTCAAAATTAAAATTCCTATCCCGACCAGTAACCATAACAAATTGGTTAATGCTAGCTAATCTTAGATGAAGCTCAACAGTTACCTGTTCAGAAGAAAATTGGCCAGCTTGGAACCCATCTTAAAATCCTTCTGGGCTCTTGGCCATCTCCATCTTTCAAACAATTCTCCAATATTTAACATCTTTTTATTGCATCTCTGGTCATTGAGATTTTTACAAAGATGCCGAGGCTTTTTAGATAGGGTAGACTAACATATTTATTCCAGTTCGTTTGCTTGCTTCCGAGGCTGCAGAACTCCGTTTGCCTGACTATGTCTTTCATATCTGGCAACCCAGGGTGTCGAAATGTTATTGGTAAACATGCAGTGGGGAAGGATTACACAGGCCAAAAGATGAACAGAATTTCTGGAATGGAACAGAAATTTCAAACAATATTATATAGGATGTAGCAGCATCATTATAAAAGCCAGCATTCCGACTTGGCATGTTTCCTTAATTTCTGATGATATGACATATGGTCATTTTATGATTTAGTACAGTAAATAAATTACATGCTGGTAATTTAAATGATTTGCTGTGAATGTCTTGGTGCCATATACCACAATAATCCTTTAGAGGTCTTGCCTAACCCTAGGAGCTCTCATGTTTTTGTTGTCTTCTGGCGGTCCTTTTTAAAGTTACGCGGTCATAGCTAGTCTTGCTGGAGTTCCTGCTTGAATAGCATGTGCCGAGTGCAGTGTTCTTAACAATTGCACGACCAAAAGCATACCCAAAAATCTGTGTTTCTTGCTCTCTGTCAAGCTACACATGCTACCCTGAAGATACCAGTGACCCTGACCTTTTCTGCTCAATGGACTGGAAACCACCAGCTTCTGCTGAGGATGGCCCCATATGAACAGCCTAAACATACACTAAATTGAAGATGGTTTTGGACTGCTGTTGTTGATACAAGTGGTTTGCTACAATGGTTTAGGCCTATAATTGCCATGAGAACATTAGAACTTCCATCGCCACAAACTGTTTTGCACTCAAGAAAATGGGTTCCCTTTTGAATCCAGTTCCTCCCAGGGTTTTTTTCCATATTATATCAGAGCTCTGATCACCACTGGCCTTCACATTAGGAATAAATTTATAAATTCACATGTTTAAAATTTATAACCAGATTTTGTTTGTAAATCTGCATAAAGAACTTTTCCCTCATGTTAATGTGTTTCTTCATGCTCTTAAAAATGCATTTTGAAGAATTTAGAGCCACCTACTTAAATCTGTGATAATTTGCTTAAAATGCAAAACATACTTCTGTAAGCTATTCCTAGGTTTTTCTTCACAATTGTGAAGTTGAAGTATTCTGCACTGTATTAACCTCAATAATCATCAAAAATATGCTGACATTTGAAAACATACACATCAATTCTAAGAAGGCAGAGGTGGATTACACAAGGGTTAGGGTTAGTATTTGAACCAAAGTTGAAAAACACGTTCTGTACATAGATTACCAGAGCAAGTTCAGCCCAGTTGGATGTCCTCATATATAACTATATCTGAAATTACTCGAAAAACATGGCCACCTACAGCCAATCAGATTTCAGCAGGAATTTCACAAAGATAGCATTGAATTATAATTACAAAAATTTAGAAGCATGTTAATGCATTTTTTCCCCTTTATTCCAGGTATATTGGCAAGCACTGCCCACTCAGGGCACTATTTGTGAAGAGTGCTTGGACTCTGCTATTTATTTTATATTTAATATTACCCGGTTCATCTGGTCCAGTGTGAGGAGTCCAGACTTCCAAAATGACTTCAGCAGTTTCACCATGGACTGAATCGCTGCGTCTCCATTAGACTCCAACACCATCAACACTGCCTACATGACATGCACACACAGACAACAAAAATGCCTACACAAACTTCACACCATTAGGAAGACATTATCTCAGGTGTGTGGTGGCTCCATGGGTTCATGCAGGCTAGCAGCTGCACATTTTCACATGTGACATTAAGCACTGCAGCAAAGTAGAATAAACATCTTTACCATTATCAACACTAATTCAATGCTAAAAGTATGAGATTTAAGAGAAAATTGACAATGTAGGTTTGGCAAGTTAATACGTTTACAAAGCATTTTAGGTATAAAAGCAGCACCACTGACCACAGATTCACGTCACTGTGTCTGAATCACTAATGTTAAATATGTGATTAATGATGCAATGAAGTTCATGCAATTAAAATATTTAACAATGCCAGGCTTTAATAAGATCATAAGATCAAGTATGTGTGAATGACACTGTAGCCTTAAAGAACACCCACCACACACTTTTCATGTATTTAATAATATTCCTCGAGATGCTTTTGTAAGCATACAAGGGTTTTTTTTTAATAATTTTCTTAAAATATTCCTTCATCTCTTGTTGTTTTAAGATTGGTTTTGAAAACCCTTTACGATGAAACAGGCCAAGTTAAAGAATGTGTCCTTAAAATTAAATATGTAAATAGCCTCGCCTTGATTCGCCACCATGATGAAAGGATAAGTCTGTTCACTGCACCCTCACTGCACACACGAGAAACTGCAGCCTAACTCAGAGGTCAACAATAGCTTCTTCATGAGGAGTTTTTTTATTAATGAAATCGAGTTTGAAACAGGAAATGAAGTAGTGGAGAGTGAACCACCAGTTCCATAATCAAGACTACAGTTAGCAGTTACAGAAAGGTAATTTTAAACTAACTTTTAAATCTAATGTTTTAGTTACATGCAAATAATATTTAATAGTATTTAACAAATAAGCAAAATACTGTGAAGAATTAACCAATCACATTCAATATCATGTTCAAAAGTAATCATCCAGCTCTTATCAGTGAAATTTCTGTTTAACCCCAAATAAAGAGCAGCTGTTTTTGTAGGATTTTCTACATACTGTGATTTCATCTGACTGCTGAAGCCAGAGTCCTCTAAGGGCTTACAAAGCCTGTATGTTACCTTTCATCAGGTGAGACACCAATCAGTTGAAGGATATAAATGAATTTCCAAGACATTAGAAATTCACATTAGGTGTACCAAGGAACACCATGAAGGCAATCAACAACAAGTGGGGAACATGGAGCACCACAAAAGACATCACGAAGGACATGGCATCCCTACAATATTTTAGACAAATCTTACCAGGGAGACTGCCAAGAGACATGTTTGGCACATAAAAAAATAATAATCAATAACATCAACAAAAGAACACCATACCCAAGGTGAAACCTTTTATCAAGGTGGAGGGAATGAATATCTACAAATGCCAGTCATTTTTAGTGCAAAGGTATGCAGGTGTCTGTTTGCAAGCTGAAGATGAAAATTTCCCTTTTTAGGACAATGACCCAAAGCACACATTCAACCAACAAAGCAATGACTTAGGCCAATGTTTTTGCATGGCTTAGCCAGAGCCCAGAGCGGAATCCAACTAAAAATCTATGGGGTGACCTGAGGCAGGCTGTGCACAGGACATGCCCTCACAATTTGATGGCTCTAGTAAGTTTTTGGAAGAAAACTAATGAGAGAATATTGCTAAGTCAAGATGTGCCATGACGATAGACTTTACTCAAAAAAAAAACACTGAGTGGTGTAATAAAATCAAAGGATGATTCAACACAGTATTAATTTAGGGGTGTGCTCATTTATGCAACCAGGTTATTTTTATGTTTTTCTAATTTTTCCCCAAAAATGAAATCCAGCCACTTTTTTTGTAGATTACCTTCCTTTGGTAGACTACGTTGATGGCTTCTTTTTTTTTTTTTTTGCATTCTGGAACAGCACACTTTCGCTATCTCCCCGACATCTCTGCTGGTGGTTTGCGGATTCTGATTACTATGGGTGGTCATTTGTTAATAAAGGGGGAAACGTTTTCTGTTACGGTCCAATGACAGCTTTTCTTGTTGGCCCATTCGCTGTATCTATTTTCATTCAATGGCCATTACAGACTAGGAAGGTAACAGCCCACTTTGAAAGTCCTAGTACGTCTCGACAGATCTCATTTAAAAACAAGATTTTCATGGCAGTTCTCCTTCAACAAGGAGGCAGCAAGTTAAGCAGATCATCAGAACTCTGAAAATCTGCAATGTTCACAAACAGGAACATTTCCCTCCAGACCAGTCCAGTCTCTGTGTCGTTAGAGTGAGCTCAGGACTTTAGTAAATGTTCTTGAGTTTTCTTAGAAGATTTTAACAGGTAACCCTTAATCACATATTTCTAGTAGTAAAATATACATTTGACTAATATGATTCCAGATTCATAATTCTCAATTTCACACATGTGTATACCTCATAGACCAGTTCATGGTGGAAGTGTGGAACCTCAAGATCACGCAGGCAATGATCCGCCTCCAAGAGCTCACCTGAGACCAGGTATTCCTTTAAAAGCAGGTTCATCTACACACACACACACACAGTATAATATCTAAGTATGGAATTATAAAAACATGTGTGTAGCTGCATTTTACTTTACGGGTATGTCTAAGTGCAGACTGACATGAGAAGAAAGACTGAAGTGAATACATAGGTAATCAAGAACACTTTTCATTGGTATTATTTATTTGGCACACAGACACACTGCTGAATTTATACCTAAAGCTTTAAACTAGCATTAATCAAACCGCCAATTAAAATATCCCACCTTGACCCCAATCACCTGTCTAACAATAGGTCAATATTCACCTATTGTAAAATGTATTCAACTATTGTATTCTAAACCTCCGCTTTACATCCAAGATCCTAGAAAAGTTCAAAGCACAGCAGTTAAGCTCATACCCAAATAAGATCACCGAGACTAGATATTTTTTTTCCTTCATTCTGATGTTTGAGGTTACCATTGACTGAAGCTCTTGACCTGTATCTGCATATTATGCTCTGTGCTGCTGCCACATGATTGGCTGATTAGAGAACTGAATAAATAAGCTGGTATACAGGTGCTGATGGTGCATGTATAATTATATGAAGTTTTAGCCACGCCCCTTTGTACCTCCTTGATAAGGTGTTTGACAGGTCTCTGGCCACCACCCACTCCCCACACATTATCCAATCTCACAATTTCTTTCTTCATGGACAGCAAGACTGATGCTCGGTCCAGAGCTGCCCTGAAACACATACAGCACACATTTCCCACAATGTACAGTTTTTTCTCATGTATTCTATTCTCCACCCTAAAATGTGTATGTAATAATATTAATACTATGTTAGGTTTAACGCACCCTACCCGCAATGCACCAGTCCACTGTACTGAAACACATACCGAGCATGTTCACAGTCCACTTTTCCTTTGTACTGGTCCAGGAAGTCCATGGGCAGGGCGTGGTCAGCAATGGCTCGAGCAATAAACTGTCCCAGCATCTTTGGAAAGGGGGGGGGGGGGGGGGTAATCCAGGATGAGCTCAGATGGTTGTATATGTGTATGTGACCGTGTGAGCGTCTGTGGGTGAGGGTTACCTGTGGAGCATCAGGTGTATCCAAGATGAGCTCAGGCAGCTGTGCGAGTGTGTGGTTAAAGGCAGTTGTCATGTCACCCTCATTAAGTACTCGTTTTGCCATTAGGTCAGACAGCAGGCGGGACGTGAGCTCACGCTGACTGGCTTTACATTCCAGAGACAAACACACAGCCAGAGACGGAAACACACACTGGCGGGGTCCCAGGTTCAGGTTCTTCAGGAGCATCTAACACACAGTTATCAGTGAATATGCCTGCACTCCACCTACACTTCACTATACACCGAATATGCCTGCACTGCACTACACTAGCGTATATACCTATAATTCACTACATAGCCACTACAGCTGCACTATAGGCCCTGAAGGCTTGAAATATATGCCCCAAACACCAATACTGCATTACAAGGCCCATATGCCTGTACCGCACTCCTAATATTCTTACGCTGCTCTTCACACCCCAAACGCCTGCAATAGCACTATATGCCCTGTACGCCTAAACTATAGTACAAGGTTGGTATGCCCATGCTGCCTACATTCATGCCTACAATTAATGGCCTGAATGCTTAAGCTGCATGTGCCATACTCTCAGGCTGCACAACAGGCCCTTTACACCAACACTGTACTACATATCCTGTACTCCTCCACTACACAGCCCGTACGCCTCCTACACTGTACAAACCTCGTATTCCTACACTACATGGTTCAGACGTCTATGCTGCACTACACTCCCCATATGCCTATAGTGCATTAGACGCCTCATGTCTCAGATTAAATTCTGCCTGTATGGGCCTTTATGTGACTAAACCATGTTTGAACCTCCACAAGAACTAAAGGAGAATTTCTCACAGTTCCAGAGGTCCTTCGGGAACAAAAATACAACTATACTACCTACAACACTCCAAAGAATTTCTCAGACTTCCACATTTGCAGTGCTGCAGTCTTCACACGGTCTCATTTTGAGCAAAATATAAAACACAAGCACCCTCTAGTGGCTCCACCTCTCCTGATACAGGTGATTAAGGTTTGTGTGTGTGTGTGTGTGTGTGTGTGAGAGAGAGAGAATCGTACCTCCACCTCTTTAGTATCTCCATGTTCAAAATACTCCTGTATGATGGGACTCATGACCTTCTCTAGCTCTCCTTCCTCCAGCTCAGGAATCACTGTGGCATATACCGTGTCCCCCTACACACACACACACACACACACACACACACACACACACACACACACTAGAATTGCAAGGTTTTGTGAAATGGTACTAGGCAGGTGTGTGTTCCACTCACCTGTGCAGATTCATCATAGTTTGGATCTTTACAGTCTGGTTCCTCCATCTCATACACCAAACCAGCAGCTCCCCACACACCCTTCCCCCCGGCTCCACCTATTCACTCATACGCACGAACGCCCCACACACAACTTTTGAAGTGCAGTGACATATCACAGGGTTACAGTAACACACCCACAATCTGACTTCACATTACAAAAAAATCGTGCAGCTGTATTTTAATCTTCCTAGATTCTATACTTAGATTTACTGAAACCACTCATCTGCACTGATCTCTATGCCGACAATGTTCAATCATTCTGTGCATCTGTGTGTGAGAGAGTATTAGCACAGTCACTTACCTTTCTTAGGCAGCCCTCGACCTTTCCCCATGCGGGACCTCCTGTCATGTGTTTGCATTTTCCCTTTAGGGCTGTGAGGGTCAGGCATGTCCACGCTCACACACTCTGATAGAGAATCACGGTTGGAGTCACGTGATGATGATGACTTCCTGAGGCGACGTTTAGCCTTTGCTTTGAGCTGGGCCTCATGAAGAGCCTTTTCCTGTGGAGTCCAGTTTCCATTCACCTGGCTATCAATCAGATCTTCATCATATACTGACTCAGCCTCCTCATCTAGCTCTGCCCCCATTGACAAAACCACTGTGTGCGCGCACACACACACACACACACAGGTTCAATGTGTTTGATCATCGAAATTTAATTATTTAGAAAAAAAATTTCACTTATTCAGGCAGGACTTTCAACTGAAGTGTTCATGTTTGAACAGCTGATAATTGTTAAATTAGAACTAGAGGTCTCTTGTATCTGAAATTCTCTTGTACTTGTATCTGCAATCTAAAAGCATGGTCTGAAGCAGCACTTGGTCTCTTAGTTAATCATTGGTGTGTTTTGGGTGCAAGATCCCTTTCCTTTTAAAAGCCAGATGCGCTTACACTGTTGCGGATTGCTATTATATTGGCCGATTTACCAGGTAGTAGGACAGAACACTCTGACCAGGAAACAGATCCGCTCATACATGAAGTGAAAGCATAAGAGCAGACCACCTATGGCAACAGCAGGATTCCACCAATAATAAAAGAATCTTTGTTATTACCAAAATCACATTGTAATCATTTTATTTTTAATCTTTTGCATGTTTGTGTGCTGCTTGATAACGCACACTTGAAATAACAATGAAAATGCATTTACTTTCCTCTGCTGCAGGATAGCAATGCACCAACAATGCATCTGACCACACCTTATCTTAAGGCTCAAAAGCTAATCTATGCAACTGCATTTGCTATTTAAACGTGGGCAGTGGACGGGAAAATGACAACTACAGCGGTCTCAAACTTGCAAAGACACTTGTGTCGCGCTTGCCTCCGGGTGTAATAAAGGGCCTATCAAGTTAAAACTTTAATGATGCTCAAACTCAGGTTAACACACTTGGCACTGGTTGCCTTTATAGTATAAAGGTTTGATTTTTTTGCACATTCTGGTGTCACCCAGTTGAGGATGGGTTTCTTTTAGAGTCTGGTTCAAGGTTTCTTACTCTGGTCACTGCTGCATCTGGCTTGCTCACTTGGATCAACTTAAATTTTATATTCAGACTTGTACAAAGCTACTTTGCAACAATGTCCATCGTTAAAAGCACTATATAAATAAAACTGAATTACATTTAGATTAATTTCAGAAAATAGTCACATATTTTCTTTGCCATACTACTATGTCAACCATTCATTAACATTAGCTACAACACAGTGATTTACCATAAATCTCTATAAGAGTTATCAACTTTGACTGGATCACTGCCATACCCGACAGAACTCAATCAAGTGACTGAATGCTTTCCCACACTCTAGATAATGCATCTCCACTTAAAAATAACTTGAGCGAAAAACTAGCACCCTGGAATAAGCTCAGATCTTAAACACGGTTACTTTATGTGCATGTATAAACACTTTATTCTGTGAGATGGTCTATGTTGTACCTACAGTGTAGATCCAATTCATAAATATTACTAGTCTTAAGATCAGCATGAGTCTTTGGAACATGGAACAGTTATTCTTAAAACATGATTTGGTTTCTGGCTTTTGGAGAGAAATTGCACTTAAATTTATTGACTTTTAATAAGCTTGTTGATATTAATAACTACATGTAATGCCTTTATTTTGTTACAAAAGACACAAACATGTGAATAATGCTAGAAAATGATCTCTTTCGGGGAAATTCTTCATTTTTTCAGTGTTTGATCAAACATGAGCCCCAGAAAAGGAGATTTTTTTATACAGTCCTGATATTCATGAGACTCCTGTAAAAAAATTAAACCAAAAATAAATCTTTATTTACTTCCCAAATTCAACTTGTAAATTATCTGTAAAGTTTTTCTTTACGATTTTATTAATGAGTTTGTCCCCCAACTTCCCATTTTACTTGCTGTAATTGTCTGTTGAATTTTTGATGAGGTGTCCCATACATAATCTTCTTCAAAATATAACAATGTTATAATGTGGAATAAAAAAAAGTCACTATCTAAAAAACTGAGCTTAGAACATACACCAGTGAGAGAACGCGTCACCCTAAAGTTCCCAATCTGCGCATGCGTTATATTTAGTGCGCATGCGTTAAATTAACACGCATGCCCAATGCATTTTGGTCGTCTTGCTTAGCCGAGAGCTAACAGGAAAGGGTTAACACGTCTACAGGTCATTTTACAGACATTTATCAAAAATTATTGGAAAAAAAAAAATACATCTACATCTCGCATTTCACTTTTTGTAACACCGCCTAACCATAATAATATTAACCAACATTAGCTGTGCTGACTTTGCAAAAGGAGAGCACATGGCGGAGCAAGGAAACGCGTGCAAACCACGTTATTAACCGGTGCTGAATAAACACTCAGGTACATGTTTTACTCACTCGTGTGGATCTAAGGCAAAGTAATTAGTGTCAGCGAGCGTGTGAATGTGAACGTGATTACCGTCGGGCTGAGCTGCGCAGTTCCACCCCTCCACCTCCGCCGCCATTTACCTGCTGATATAAAGCCTGTTTACACACACTGAGAAAGAGCTGCAGTGATTTATTCAGAATCCCTGCGTGCTGAACCTGAATTCAGTAATAAAACTGAATTCACCTCAACACTGAAAAACAACGCTTCTGATCCTTTTGTCCAAAAATCAAAACAATCCCTCAATTTTAAGACGGTCCAAAATGAATACGCACCTGAAAGTCCTATGAAAGTTATTACCAATGTGATTTGTGTCGGTGTAAATTTGCTGTTTAAAGCCTTGTGGTAGTTTGTTTCTACAGTTCTCCAACCAGAGGTAAACACTGTTTACAACGCCACTATCAAACCACGTGACCAAGCTGGAGGGGAGGGGAGTGCTTTCAGCCAGTCAGATTTCAACATGGGTTTAAAGTTCGAGTAATTCGTTTCTCCGCTTTTAGGCCGCGTTCACGACAGCTGGTAACTCGGGATTTTCCAACTCGGAACCTCCTACTTGCTACATTAACGGAGTCGTCTGAAGTGGAAAATAAAATGAATACTCACTGTAACCTGTCTACAAAAAGCTGGAATCAAAGGGTTGAAAAAAATTAGTTTTTAATTTATTTAAATTATTATTTTATTGTTTTTAAAGTGCAATTTGATCAAAAAGTGCAGCAGAAAGCGAATTATTGGTTCAATTATTATGGTTGAAATTAACTGATTGATTCATTGATTTATTTATTTATTTTGATTGACATACCAAATATGTAATCAGTTATGTTATTCTGTATCACATTGACAAGTGCCTATATATATTAATATGAAACTATGCACTGGAATGTATTAGTAAGCTCATTGAATTATTATCACTGGACTGTATGCACACTTTATATGTAATTGCACTGAAGTAGTTAAGATGTTTTCACTTGAATGTATTCCTATTAAACCTGGGCACACAGAATTGTTCACACTTCACTGTTTTACAAGTTGTATTATGCATAGTTATATTATTTTTACACATTTAAATAAATATGTTTGCCTTTTATTTTTTTTTTATACTCAATGGTAGTGTTCTGAGGTAGGAGAATGTCTGTATTAGGCAGTAGGCCTCGTCTGTGGGTTGGCCTATAGCACCTGCTGGATGTCTGTCACCAATAAAGATGGACCAATGGGATTTGATGGAGGGTGGAGTCAGATAAAGAGGAAGACTGGTACATGTTGGTGCCAGGCAGCCAGGAGCTGTGAATTTAAAAAAGGGGTTTGTCATCAGAATGGTATAAAGAGGGCAGTTTAGAATCATTGTGTGGGTCTTACAGGGCATACATGGCTCATGGGCTTTTGAGAAGGCATATTTTTGCTGTGGGCCCCACTTTGTTAGTCCAGACTAATAAAGTTCATTTTTTCTGCAACTTCAACCTTTTCGTCTCCACCTGAGTGATTTCGAGGTCTTTTCTCCACGACATTATCAAAGTATCAAATTTGATTTCAAATATAATAAAAAACAATTTCAATTCAATTTAATTCTTAATTCAATAATATTCTTTGTATAGTGCTGTTAGGTAAAATTCTTAGGCTACATTTTCATATCAGTATTTTTCTAGCCACTAACTTAAATTTTCATTTATTGTGTCGCGTTTCCCAAGTTAGCATATCAATTGACCTGACCCCAGCACCCCACCAGCTTTCGGAGACCACATGTCATCTTACATCTAAAGCGCTTATTGTTAATGAAATGATTACTGATCAACAGTTTAATGTACTGTGTTTAACAGAAACATGGATTAAACCAAATGAGTATGTAGC
>JAQQZR010000038.1:5309923-5339874 GCA_030068235.1 Notoglanidium macrostoma
CTCTCGCCCGAAGATGCTGGGATTGGCTCCAGCTTCCCCGCGACCCAGACGGATAAAGCGGTATAGATAATGGATGGCTGGACATCAATAATAGAAAAAAAAAATCAGCACCAAATACACATCAAAGCTGATCGTGGAATGGATAAACATGGTTTAACATTAAGCTTAAAACAAGTCCTGACTTCAACCCTATCGAAAATATGCAGCCTGTGCTTAAACGTCAGGTCCGGAAGCCCAAAAATTTCATTGAGCTTTACCAATTCTGCCAAGAAGAGTAGTCACATCTTCAACCAGAAGCTTGTTGATGGTTTCCTAAAGCGTCTGGTCAAGGTGAAACTTGCCAAGTGACCAGATATCAGATGTGCCGTATGTATGTTTTTGACCCTGTGTTGATTTCAGAAAATTCTAATTCTCATTTTCAATCATTCAACAATTATTCTTCCATAGAAAAATACCAGTTGAAGAATGAACTGAAAGCTCAGCGATGCCACGGCATTCATGACCATGATGATAATGGCTGTATGTAAACTTCTGACTGCAAATGTACTGTTTGTCATTCACTAGAATTCAGCAATGTTAGAGGGCAGTATGTTGCCTGAAGCATAGTTAATACCCTAGGCTTTATATATGTATGCATGTATGTATATTAATATTAATTGCTTGTTTAAACTCTAATGAGGAACCTTTGTTGATACTGAGAGGAAACATTACTTTAGTACAAAGCTTTTTTTTAATTTCACAAAATAATAAGCCAGTTTTGTCTTTCTCTAATCGTGTCTTGTCTTGTTTATGCATATTAATCCATGAGATCTTGGAGCATCTACAGATAATCAGCATTGTGTGCATTTGCTAACCTTGTAGGTAAGAGCAGCATACAGATAAAGCATTGAAAACATTGCTTGTACATCGAGCTAAATCGTTCTGCATGTTTCCAAATCCAGCATACATCTAAAGCTGAAACAAAAAGCTCATCCTGTGGAGAAGACTGGAGAACATATGACTACATGACCTGCATTATATCGCCGAAAGTTTGTGGACATCCAAATATCACAACCATATGCTGTCCCAACGAATCCCCACAGCCAAAATCTAGTAGAAAGCTTTCCCAGAGGAGAGGCGGTTATTATAACAGCAAAGGGGACTACATCTGAAACGAGATGCTCAAAAAGCACATATAAGCGTGATGGTCAGGTGTCCACAAACTTTTGCCAACTTGTGTATGAGGGCTCATCTTATCGGTTGCACTTCCAGAAGGTCAATGTGAACCGGGTCAGATATGAATCTGAGTGAACCAAGGCAAGTGACCCCGCTCTCTCCATGGGGGTAAACGATGGTGGTTTTGCCCCGATCATCTGTAGTCACTTGATAATTTTCAAGTTAAAATATATTTATTCAACGTCTTTGTTAACCGTATTCCTTATCTCTCAGTATAAAAAGCCTCATATAGTTGAATCTGCATTCGAGTCCTTAAGGCATCCAATCTAAATGAAACATTGCTAGACCCATTAAGAAAAATGATGCGATCGTGATCTTATAAGTACTGCGTTTTTATTCGAGTTCCTAATGAGGTGTGCGAAAATAACTTGAGTGATCATTATGAGAAGAAAAAAAAGGTTCTTTACAACTGTTCAGCTACTGGCAGCTTGAAGCATTTAATGGGCTGATTATTATAGCTAGCATCCTGCTGACAGAAATCACAGCTCGGGTCATCGCTGCTAGCACAAGAAGCGCAATGATTCGCAACTCTATTGCTGCTTTAATGTAGCATGATTTCAGAAAATCTGTCACTGCACAGGCAGTTGCTAGATTTCATGACATTGTTGACAAAAATGATGCTTAAGTCAGACAAGGAGAGCACGAGTGTCTGTTTCCTCCCCCCTACTGAGCAGCAAATTTTATTTTATCGCGTTCACTGTTCTTTTGTCTTGCTCCCGGCTCCTCTTCCTGCGTTTTTGTGAACGTCTCGGACGAGCGCGCCGGATTTCAGTAAGGGTGTGGTACAGTTGTAAATCAGAAGACGGAAAAAGAAGACGCGGCGTTGATGAGTGCGAGGGGTCGTGGCGTCTTGAGGCAGATGGTCTTCAGCTGGTGCCGTGTGTTCGTCACAGACCCGCTCTCCTTTCCCTTCAACATCCCTGTCGTCTCTAATCCGCATCAACACCAAAGCGCACATGGTGCTGCGGGTCTCAAGCAGGCGTGGAAATGAAACGCAATCCGCATCAAAAGATCGTGTTAGATTTTAGCAATGTGTCTGTAGGGAAAATTGTAACTTGGTGTTATTTTAATCATCCAACAGTTTCCTTTACTTCTGCTAATGGCTTTGACGTTTAGTGCATATAAAACACAATCAGAAACTAAAGGACCATTTCAAACCCCGATGAAATTCACCAAATATCATAAATAAAATATTTTTTGCATTTCTGGTTCATTTTACAGGAGTAGACTCATTTGGTTTGGTTTGGTTTGGAGTGATTTATGCATACATAAATCTTATGTATTAAATGGAGGCATGTTTTTTTTTTAAAAAAAGATTTAGGCTGCTTCTTCCCTATTTGATATCTGTATTGTTCCACTTTTTTAATTGTAGTGTTTCACACACGTATGACACATGGGTGTGTCATGGCTGTATTGAATACACTAGAATATAGGTGTTCTGAGGAAACACTGTAAAATAAATGTAGCACAAGGTCAGGGAGATTGGGAAGGTATAGCAGGCAAAATTTGACAAAAAAGGTTAATATAGTATAGGCATTTTGGAAATGCATAAAGAAATGGTTTTTAGTTCACCTTAGTTACCCACATACATGTCCTGATTGGACGTACATACTATAATATCAATCGGTTATTTCCCTCTACGATCACTCACCAAATGTATAACCATTCTCTCTGTAATCACCTGACGTGTAGCCACCCTATGTAGACGTGAACATACCATCCTTGTATATAACCCCCCCCCTCTCCTTCTATATAACCCCCCCCTCTTCTATATAACCCCCCCCCCCTCTCCTTCTATATAACCCCCCCCCCTCTTCTATATAACCCCCCCCCCTCTCCTTGTATATAACCCCCCCTCTCCTTGTATATAACCCCTCCCCCTCTCCTTGTATATAACCCCCCCCCCTCACTCGGTCTACTCCATGAATGAAACAAATACCTGATTAGCTTACTTGGTGTACGGTGCTGTTTCTAGACTGTATAGCTTGATAAAGTCCCCTTGTACCACCCATGTATTGAAAATCTGTAGGAAAACTTTGGTTGGATCGGATTCTGAACTGTTACTGACTGCAAGAGTTTTGTGGTCTGCAAAAGCTCTGGACTGTGTTGCAGAATGCCAAAAGGTTTGCCTAATGACTGGAGGATGTCTGTGCCAGTTATTCAGGAAGTTCTATCTTAATTGTAGGAGTCAGCATTTTGAATCCAGTCTGTCTGACTACGTCTCTAGTGAAGTGGAATAGCAGGACTGTTCATGAATGTCTGATGGCAAATAGACCGTATATTCACATTTAATAGTTTAATAGTGCTAGGCCCTTTTTTGCCCAGCTCTAACTTTGCCAATTCATTGAATAAATAATCAATGAATTCTAAGTCTGCTTAACAGAAATATTTTGTGTTCGTAGTGACAAACGTCCACCAGTAAGAGCATGTCATTTAAGGCAAGCCGACATTTTGAGAAGTTGCTTCAGGCAAAGTCTGAACTTTGACGATCTGTACAGGCCAGGCTGATTGTCTGACATAATTATTGAAATTTTGCTGGTTTTATAA
This sequence comes from Notoglanidium macrostoma, assembly GCA_030068235.1. Lineage (NCBI taxonomy): Eukaryota > Metazoa > Chordata > Actinopteri > Siluriformes > Auchenoglanididae > Notoglanidium > Notoglanidium macrostoma. Next base: position 5,313,686 of record JAQQZR010000038.1, read on the forward strand.
TTTAGGATTAACAGTGATTCTTCACTAGTAGCCCTATTTTGTACTATAAATACTATAATACTAAAAAGGCACCCTTTTCCTCATGGCCTTATATGTCTTAATTAATTAGCTTACGCTCTGGTTTCTAATGGCCATTGTGATCTATGCCAGCTTTTCCGCAGGGCTGCTAATGAGGTCAAAAGGTGCTGCACTTCTTGTTCTGTTAATGCCATTTATTATTTTTTCTTTTCTCTATTTTTTTTTGTGACATTTCATAAATCAAATCTGATCGGTCAGCTGTTAATAAATATTTTAGCATTTATTTCGGAACACTTTAGAAGTGCTCTGTTTAAATTTCTAACTGACTCTCCTGTAAACTCTCTGGTGTGCTTTCAGGTTGCCCCTGTGATAGAAGATGTCCACAATGGTGTATCCTCGTGAAGAGAAGCTGGAGAAGCTAACGCAGGAGGAAATCATCTCCAACACTAAGCTGGTGATCCAAGGCCTGGAGGCTCTGAAGAGCGAGCACAACTCTATCCTGCACAGCCTGCTGGAGACCATCAAGTGCCTGAAAAAAGATGAGGAGGCCAACCTTGTGCACGAGAAGTCTAACTTGCTCCGCAAATCCGTGGAGATGATTGAGCTGGGCCTGGGGGAGGCGCAGGTGGGCCTGTCTTTCTGGATTTTTGCGATTAAGAGTCTGTCCAAGGAAAAAAAAAACAAGTTCTAATGGTCTGTTTTCAGTGCATGTATGCATCTGCTTAAACTAGAAGCGAGCTGTACTGCAAATAGGCATCTTCTCAAAGTAAACTAATGTTCGAATGACGAAGCATTTGGAAAAAGTTATGGAAAAAGATCTGATTCACACAAGCAAGTCAGCCATCTTGTGTCCTTTTTATCCTCTCACTCTTTCCTTCATTTACCTTGCAGTGGTTGTGTGTCTGCGTCCATGTGCAGGTCATGATGGCTCTGTCTAATCACCTTAACGCCGTGGAGTCAGAGAAGCAGAAGTTGAGGGCGCAGGTGCGGCGTCTGTGCCAGGAGAACCAGTGGCTGCGGGACGAGTTGGCCAACACGCAGCAGAAACTGCAGAAGAGTGAGCAGAGTGTTGCCCAGCTGGAGGAGGAGAAGAAGCACCTGGAGTTCATGAATCAGCTCAAAAAGTATGACGAAGACGTTTCGCCCTCGGTAAGAGAAACCCCTTCGATCTTTCATCCGGATGTGTGGGTGAACATTATTTTATTTGCTCTATTTTTCTAATCAGTTTGGATTTCGTTTTTGGACTTTTCTTTACATGCAAACTGTCTACACGCGTAGTAATAATAATAACACCGATAATATTCATAACAATGAACTGGTATTAAAAATGGTGCAAAAACATTTATTTTGTCTCTTCTCTTGTTGTCAGAATTAAAAAAATATATATATTTTTTTTATTAAGCTAAGAATACCAAAAAGCATCGGTAATCACATAAATATTAAAAACAAAAAAATAAAGGGCATCACATTATCGTGTAAGAACGTAGAGAACGTTAGCTAACTTAGGAACCGTATTGATTTATTAGATGATTATTGTACCAATCATGCATCTAGCTATAAAGTATTTATTATTTTTGCCAAGTACCTTGCAGTGTGTCAGCTATATTTATTTACATTTACATTTGTCATTTAGCAGACGCCCTTATCCAGAGCGACTTATACAATTGTGCAGTAGAGGGTTAAGGGCCTTGCTCAAGGGCCCAGCGGATAGTTTGGCAGTGCTGGGATTTGAACTCACAACCTTCCGATCACTAGTCCAACATTATTCATTTTTATTTATCTGTAGTTGAGTAACTTGAGCAAAAGGGTTGTCTGCAACGTTTTAGTTGAGCAAGCTAATTACATTTCTAGTAGCCGTTAGTAGTTTGTGGAATACATCCAGGCTTTATGCTCTTAAAGCTATGAGACTTTTTGAGCCTGGGGCACAAATTTACTAAGATAGTAAATAGTGAGTGCTAAGTTGCCTGTACTTTGAGATAAATTGTGTGCATAAACAGTGGGTGTGTTGCAAATGAGTTGCAAAGAATAGTAGTGTGAATTGTAGTGTGTCATGCACAGTCAGGGGGAATTCAGGGAAGTGTGCAAAAACACTGTACAAAAGAGTGCGCGAACCTCACCGCAGCATGTTTGGGTATCAAAGAGTAAACTAAACTGTAAAAATATAAACGAGCACTAAAGGCAAGGGGAAAATATGATTTAAATGAGCATGCATTATATTTTATTGGGATATCAATTTTTGCCTTAGCATGCACTACTAATGCTGACACCTTCGCTAGTTTGCATGCTGTGTGTGAGCAAAGCAGCAGCGGGTCATGTTTGTTACAGGGAGTGGTTGAAATTCCACTGTTATTTGGTTAGATAGCAATACATTTGTTTATCAGTAGTTAGTGATTAGGTCATTGTGTACTCGCTGGCTTCTGCGTTCTGACTTTGCATTCACCTTCCTCATGCAGGCAGAGAGCCGAGCTGCTTACATCAGCACTGGGCTCAGGTAGAAGCGTAGCCTCTGGGGCCGTATATTGGGTCAGCTCTTCTCAAGCTTCTAAAGCCTTTTTTTAAAACCTGTGAGAAGCTGCCAAAGAAATCCTTTTTAAAAATGTGGCTTTTTTTTGTATTGCCTGTGAGGATTTCCGTATAAAGCAGTATGTGAGGTGAATGCGACATGATGTTATTCAGAATCTTTCCATATTTTACGGAGGAAACATTTGGCCCGCTGATAATCCTGTGTGGCAGGTGTATATTTCAGTTTTGCTTTTTGTCAGTAACCTTCGCCAGAAGTAAAACAATCTGACGTGTTAGTGTGTTGTGGTGCTGTCATTTTTCTGGCAAGCCGTCAAAACGCATTTGGTTGTAATTGGACACAGTTGTCGTGATGTGTTTGATCGAATTCACGAACTGAAAATATTCCAAATATTGAATGACAGCTTTTAATTCTAATTTCATCGGAAGGTATACGAACCTTTTTTTTTTTTTTTTTTTTTTTTTCTTTTCTTTTCTTTTTTCCTCCTTTTTTTCATTGAGATGACTTATACTTTTGTGAAGAGGCTGATATGTATATCTATGAAGCAGAAAAGCAGTTAGTGGTTAAGCCATACTCACAGACAAGCTAACGTGTGTGTGTGTGTGTGTGTGTAATTAGCAGAAGTATAAATCAGTGTTTTTAGTCATTGTTTTTTTAAAACTGTGCTTACACTCTTTTGACATTTGATGTTCTAGGAGGAAAAGGATGGCGAACCACCTAAAGACTCTCTGGACGATCTTTTCCCTAATGATGAGGAGGATCATGGCCAAGGAAGTAAGTGAACCTTATTGCTGATTACTTCATGAAGTACTGCAATATTCTGCATATTGTTAAGATGCCGATCATTTCTTGTTCATGAGAAAGTTAATAATGGGATCAATTTTGTGAATGGTTTCTTTAGCTCTTCAGTGCATGTTTTTTGAGACAGAAGTGTGTCTCTTTTCCTCCCCTCCAGTGCAGCACCAGCACAACAGTGCAGCCGTGGCAGCAGCACAGCAGGGAGGATATGAGATCCCAGCCCGCCTCCGAACCCTCCACAACCTGGTGATCCAATACGCCTCTCAGGGTAGATATGAGGTGGCAGTGCCGCTGTGCAAACAAGCTCTGGAGGACCTGGAGAAAACCTCAGGCCATGATCATCCCGATGTTGCCACCATGCTCAACATCCTCGCCCTGGTGTACAGGTTTGTAGCTGAACCCTGTGCATCCTCTTAGTGTTATACCGATGGGTATTAATTGTCACTGTTTTCATAGACTTTTCTCACTTTAAGTCTGTCTTTTTGCTTCTGGCACTGTTTGAGTTACTCATAAAATATTAGCGAAATAACCGCCATCACTTCCTTTGTCACACGCAGGGATCAGAACAAATATAAAGAGGCAGCACATCTGCTCAATGATGCTCTGTCCATCAGGGAGAAGACTCTTGGCAAAGATCATCCTGCAGTAAGATACAGCTGCTCTAAACCTTTCCTTTAACGGCGGTGCCAACATGTACGTTTTAGCTTGTGGTTTTTTTATTGGTTTTTTTTGGACGATCCAAGCTACAATCCCTTTTCACTAAAGCCAAACACAAATAAAATTTGGGTTGCACAAAAGCCAATTCACTATAAAAGAAAAGACGCAGAGATGTGAAATGCACACATCTGTTTATGGTAGCAGTTGCTTTAGAGTTGGCTTTCTAGGTCAACCTCAATAGACGCATTCAGTCCGGAGGAACTGAATTTTCATTTTTCATAGTTCTTAGACCTGTTGGAGGAATTACATTCTTTTTTTGAGAGTCCACACTGCAGGAACTGAGGACGATTATAGTTCTCAAGTCCCTTGAAATGGCATTCTTTTAGCTCCTGCTTCAGGGTAGGTACTCTCCCAGCACAAGAGGAACCGTGAGTGACATAAATGTACAGTGATTGGTCTAGATGTAAGTGTACTCTGATTGGTTGAACACATGAGCCAGTGCAACACCGGCAATCAACATTTAAAAAAAAAATCTGCTTAAAATGTTAGCCGTGGAAACAACAGCTCTTGGTGTATAAAAAATGGGAAAAACACGCTTTTGAAGTGACATCACTATATCAACCATCAGCCAGCTTATGTCTCTTCAGCATTCCTACTGGCGGTGCGAATGCAAACAGGAAAAATGCCCATGAAGCTGTGCGGTTCTTGGGGGAGCTCCCCAGTGGGTCAGTGAGTCCCTAGAACCACTTGGTCTGAAAATGCCTGAGGTGAATAAAGGGACATGAGAAGACAATAGAAAACATTCTGTGGCCTCTTTGATACTTAAAAATAAGCAGTTACGCCATTTTTAATACTGGCCAATCACACCTACATGCAATTTTGGGGAAAAAGCTGTCTTGTTAAAATTTCATTTTTGCTCTCTGCGAAAAAGGATTTCTTTTGTTAGCATTGTTGGCACCTCTGCTACTATAAATTGAATTTACTTCAGTTGTAAAATATAATATATCATGAAGGTAATTTACAACTAATTCAGTGAATGTGAAATGAAAATTTCTGTCTATTCTATGTCCAACAGAAGCTGAATTTGCATTTCTGTCTGTTTCCCCCATGTAGTCTGCTGATATCGAATGACCTAATAGGAAATTGCCAGTAGGGCCATATAGATTCCCAGTATTGATCTTGGCCTCATTATTCATCTGTCTTGTTGTGTTATCATACACTGTGTGTCTCAGAATAGCTTTTAAAATGATAGTACTTAATCATTTTTTATCAGATAGCATTCATCTCAGCAGTTGGATCAGGTTTGGTGATCACAGGTAAAGGATTATCACACGTGTCATGGTGGTTGTCAAAACTGATCTCTCTGTGTTGGTGTGTTTGTGTGTGCTGTGCTGCAGGTGGCTGCTACCTTGAATAATCTGGCTGTGCTGTATGGGAAGAGGGGCAAATATAAGGAAGCTGAACCACTGTGTAAGAGAGCATTGGAGATCAGAGAGAAGGTAAACACACACACACACACACACACACTCATGTAGAAAATCCCATGAGAAAGTCTGATCTATCTCCACTACAATCAGTCAGGCACCATCAGTTTTATGGTTATGGCCACAGAAAAATGAGACATTGTGAGCTGTTCTGTTAGTAGCTTTGTTTGCTTCTATTGGCTGGTCATTCACTGGCTAATCATTTTGTATGTGAAACATTTTAACATGTACCATAATCACGTGCTTCAAGCATTTGTCATTGCCTATGGTGGTAAATCATTCACCACATGACATTCTTAAGATGAAGCATGAATCTTTCAAAAACCTTCCATTCCAACATGGCACATTGTATAAGACTAGTAAAATATGACTAACCTGTATATGTAGTGTGAAAGCATTGGTATATAAGAAGAATAAATTAATGCTATTTAAAATAATGCCATTCTGTAGTTAACTAAAAACTTAGTAAACTAAATTAACTAAAAACTGGGCTACTACTTCATTTGGTTTTTTTGTACATAATGTGCATTATAGTTTCCATAGTCTACCATCAGAATACAATCCCCTTTGCCTGCCTTTGACTCTTCTGACTTTTGGCTACCTCGCCATTTGTGTGTGTGTGACATCATGTTACGTCAAGTTAGGCTGCATGAATGTGAAATTTGAAAGATGATAATATATATTTATTTACTACAACCAAACACTAAAAGTCAACTTATGTAAACCCCCCTCCCCACCAAAAAAAGCACATTTTCATGTAGGAAGTGTAAGCAAATAAAGCTTGAAGTGCAGTTACTAAGAGCCTGAGTAAGCTGTATAGCAGCCCCTCATATTGATTCAGCTTTTATGAGCTCATGTCGATACTGAGCAAACAGCAGACATCTTACACCCACTCTGAATAACCTGCTTAATGCTGGAGAGAGCAGTGGGGTTGGGAAGAGTGGAGCTCATTACGTTTTGAGGCCATAGAAATGTTCTCTCCTTTTTCTGTTTGAGCCGTCTCCAGTTACAACTGCGCTACCTTAAAGCTCTCCAATCAAAAGGGAAAGCTCAGAATATTTTTATAACTTGTATACATCGTGTGTTTGGTCTTCTTTCCCAGGTGCTTGGAAAGGACCACCCAGATGTGGCTAAGCAGCTGAACAACCTGGCCTTGTTGTGTCAGAACCAGGGCAAGTATGAGGAGGTGGAGTACTACTACTGCAGAGCTTTGGAGATCTATGAATGCAGGCTGGGCCCTGATGACCCTAATGTCGCCAAGACTAAGAACAATCTGGTGAGAAGCAACCATTAGTAGCGTTGAGAATATAGCCGTTCCCAGACTTGTTATGGATCTATGTTACTTTGAAGGTCACACCTTGTCAGCTCAGTCACATCCTCTCAGTTTCGTAACAGAATGCTAGAGGGGATGATTTCTTTTTTTTTTGTAACTATACATGCTTTGATATGAGTAAAATAATATTGCTATTCTAGCTCAGTGTTCAGGAGCGACTAGATCCAATTAATCATTCACTCTAAATAATAGCCCTGTTACATGGTGGCGTCAGTGCACCAGTAAGCTTAAGTGAACGTCCTCAAGCCAATGAATAAAAGTCAAAACTGATCTATTTACCTAGGTAGTTCTTGTTTTATTGTGTTGTGATATTACAATATTGTGCAGTGTTTTTTTTATTTTATTTTCCCCCAATAATCTTCAATTAAAACATAGTGGCTTTTGCCTGCTTGAATGCTTTCTGATTTTTAAATCCATCATGTGCACACAGGCAGAGGAAATACAAGAAATTACAGAGTCTATTAATTCAGAAAGGTATAAGGTTAGAGAAGAAAAATGCCTAATGCTTTCTTTTTCATATAGACATTAAGTTACATTTCCAGCTGGCAACTGCAGAATCTTGGTGGTGCATTTAAAATCAGTTTCAGTTTTAAAAAGAATTTCATTATGATGTTTTTCGCTCACCCTGAAACGTATTATTTGGCACACTGCTTATCACAAGCAGCACAATGCAAAGTGACCTTTAGTGTGTACTAAAGCTCTGACTTTCCTCTTTTTTTCCCCAAAGGCTTCATGCTTCCTCAAACAAGGGAAATACAAGGAGGCTGAGATACTTTATAAAGAGATTCTCACCCGTGCCCATGAGAAGGAGTTTGGATCAGTTGATGGTAAGTCCTGGTGACATTTATAAGTGGCATAAGTAAACATCTATTTTCTGTATGTGTAAACAGGTCCTAATAAAATGGGTATAATTGTTGAGCTCTTTGTTGCCAATATAGAAGATTGCAATAATGAGCTATTGTATTATGTCTGTCTTGTTTCTTTTCTTTTTATTGTTTTATTTACATTCTTTAATTTTCACTCCTATTTTTCTTTTATCAAAACAAAATACTCTAAACACATCCGGTCAGCAAGGGCAGTAACAGAATAGGATTTATTTTTTTTCTTTTTCTTTTCTTTTCTTTTTTTTTTTTTTGATGAAGCTGCTTATGGGAAGAAATAAAGCTTCCATTCACCATTTTAGTGCTGAATTTATTAAAAAGAATTTATAAAATTTTGACCTGGATAATAAATTTCCCACAATAAAAATATAGACTGTTTATTACATACATTTTATGTTTATTTATACATCAACATTCATCTACATCTGGTTTTCTTGTTAAAGCGGGACTAGTGAATTTCTTTATGAACCTTTTTTGTGTGTAAAGTCACACTGTACTCCATTCCAGCACATAACTTTACATTATTGTAGCTTTATTCTATTTACTTATAAAGCATTGATGATAACGCATTAACTTCCTTTCAATAAAATCCTAAAGTGGCACTCCCAGAGCAGAATGGATAACTTTACATACTAAGCTACCGTGTCTGTGTCCACAGCTGAGAACAAGCCTATCTGGATGCATGCTGAGGAGAGGGAGGAGATGAGCAAAGTAAGTATGCGTATCCGTGCATGCCCACATCCTTTTTCAGACAAACGCTAATCCAGAGATTTGCTCAAGAACTCCACAAGCTTTTTTTTTTCTCAGTCTTTGGAAGCCCTTAGAAATTGTAAATCAAAGCTGCTGAAAGTGACAATTCTGACCCTCTCTGGTCATTGTTTCACAAGTGCTGATTAATCTCACCTCTGCAAGTCATTGCACATTAAATGAGAATTCAGTGCTGTGTTTCAAATTGCATAGAGTGCACTAATTAGTCTGACACGCAGTCAAAGTATTTGCGACTTTGGGTTCATAAATAATCTGCTGCTCAAATGGAATTAAGGAAGTGTAATGAGAAGAAAAACTTTCTCACAGACATTGTGACTGTGTTCATACAGCAGTCTGCCTGTGCATCGCCAACCTGCTGCGGTGTAACTTTGCTCATTCTGTGGAATCGAAAGCAGCACATAATCTACAGAGCCAGCTCACATTAGCTCTCTAGCTAAAATATAAGTTCTGTTTGATGGGAAAAGGGTTGCTCCACTGTAATGTCACAGCACACTGCTCAGCCTGGAGTGCAGGGTGAACGTAGGAGGGAATATATCTGTTTGCTAAAAGATACTGAAAAACACCGAACACAACTAGTTTTGTTTGTTCATCCTAGGAGAACCAGTCTCTGTTTGTCTATTTTTAACTCTTTAGACAGAACTCCTTCACAACTGGATAAGGATACAAATTCCACAACGATAAATCAGCTGACAGTTCACCAGCTTATCACTAGATCAATTAAATGCCTTTCCTGTTCAACAAAGAAAAGAACTAAAACTCCATCACACGTGAATCCATTTTCCCTTTATTTATTGTATTTGGCTTTCACATGTTCCCATATTGTCTCCTCTGATTGGGTGCTGGCTTTCTCCTGTCCTCAAACGTCTTTCATGCCTAAAGTTGTGGTGAGGTATCGTTTGAAATATCTGATTTGGCATATGCGCACACCCCTGATACTCACTGCAACTCGCAGACACTCAAGAACCTTGGGTTATTTTTTCCCTTCCTGAATTTTAATAAAAATCCTAAGCACTTGTAACTCATCCACTTATAACTCTTCTGTGGTGTGGTTTACTTCAGGGCAAGCACAGAGACAACACCCCGTATGGAGAGTATGGTGGCTGGTACAAGGCCTGCAAAGTCAACAGGTATTACACAAAGTCTGTTAAATATGTGAAAGACACCTTTTTTAGTCATGTCCATGTAATGGTAATATTTGTTAAATCACCAGTCCAACTGTGAACACCACTCTGAGGAATTTGGGTGCACTCTACCGCCGGCAAGGCAAGATGGAGGCTGCGGACACCCTGGAGGAGTGTGCCATGAGATCCCGCAAGCAGGTCGGTTGCATAATCTGCCTGAATCTAGTGGAGCAGTAAGACTGTTAGTAGCACATTTTTGGCAAACTGACTGGTTTTGTATTCTCATCAGTTCAAACAGTCATACTGATGTCTTCTTTTTACTTCTTTTCTTCTGTGGCTTGCTTTGGAAACCAGAGTAACCCAGTAAGTCATTTTGTCTGAAATAGGAGCACCCTCAGCCCTTCACCAGTCACAATATCTTCATCACGCATAACCCTCCTCCCTGTAGAACAAACATTGTAGATTAAATCACTCATGGTCACTGCATTGCAGCCAGCTCTTATTTAACAGTCTCTATAGAGTAGGAATTCACATGAGAAAAAAACAGCATGCTTATTGACATGCCATCTAATCAATTGCATGTGTGTGCTTGTGCCTTTTAGGGGATCGATCCCATCAACCAGAGCCGTGTGGTTGAAATTCTGAAGGAGGGTGATGGAGAGAGGAGGAGGAACAGGGACAGCATGTCCAGCGTCAAGTACGATAGCAGCTCAGAGGCTGGAGAGGAAGTGAGTATGGGCGTAGAGTGGAGCGGGGTAAGTACATATCCACTTCATCATCCAATCAGAGATCAGTAGCATTCAGATACGGCACAGAGCAGCCTCGCCCTAATCACTGCTAGCAGAGAACAGCAGGTTAGAGTGATGGAAAAGACTATAACAGAACAATGTACTCTGAACCTTAAGATTAAAATACCCTCATTTCCTCCTGCACTGATAGAGCAGTGTCTTTGCTAGACCGTGGCAGATGGATTCGTAATTAGGTTGTTGAATAGCAGGATTCTCAGTGTAGAAACATCAAATGAAGAATAGACCTTAATCCAAAATGAGTTTCAGCACTGAGGTATATAGCAGAGTGCAACACTGTTCCAAGAATAGACATGAATCCAAAACCTCTGGGGTTTCTGGGGGAAAAAAACAGCATTTGCATCACATATGTTCATTTGACTATTTTTATTGGAATATTCTTGAAACGGAGGTCTGTGCGTCTGGTATGTTTGACAGAATGACAAACATAAAGGCCTGTAACTGCAGAAATAATGAATTTATCCTGGAAAATGAAATGCATAACGACAACAATAATATAGTTATACTGAGACATGGGTAACCGTCTAGTTTACATGGGTAAGGCTGCTCTGTCCTGTTGGAGTCTACTGATATTTATGTAGAACCAAATGCTGATTGAGTGTCCTGGCATTTCATCTCAGTTTAAGCATTGTTGTTATGCTTGTCTCATTTATTTCACTTCTTTTGCCTGAAGTATTAATACATTGTATGTTTTTGTATGATGTTAAATGTCACTTGGGCATTTTGAACATCTGTAAAAGCACATGTCTCCTGCAGAAGCCAGTGTTAACTGCTCCTTACTCCACTTTAGTTCTCTCTACCAGCTTTTAATTTTAAAGGTGCAGTTTGTAATTTCTGAAAGTGTACATAAAAAGATTCGCTATATTGCTATGCAGCGGATCTAGCTAGTTTCTTCATTTAATTTCTATAAAAAACTTCTCTTCATTTTTCTGGCCCAGAAATAAGCTCCACCCCATCTGGAAAAGTGCTGTATAGTGTGTTGCTTAAAAGGCAAACCAGAAGGTATAGCTTTTGTTTGGTGCTGAGAAGATGGTTATCTGTCTATATTTCAATCGCGATTCTCTTTGTAGCAGCAAAGAGTAATTATGAAAAATTATAAACTGCTCCTTTAATTCTCCAAAAGATAGCAAACTCCCATTTTCATGATCTATTTCAATTGTTACATCAGGTTTAGGGGAACATGAGTAACCTGTTTTTATTTATTTATTTATTTTAAAATGAGATTTTTAACATTTGTGATCCAAAAATTCATTTATAGTCGATTTGGGATAAGGAGTTCTGTTTTCAAAACTCTGCTGGTGAGCGAGGAGTAAACCTGTAGGGGGCTTCTGCGGGAGGGAGAGATGCTGCGTGTGTTCCAAATGCTCTGCTCGCCTCAGCACCGTTTCCAGCTTTGCTTTATTTTAAACTTCACCGCATGCACTGCTCATCTAGCCCCGTGTGTTCCTGCACCACGTTATGCGCTTTGTTTTTTAGAAGGTTTTTTTATTTTTTTTTATTTTGGCTTGATGGATGAGCTGCACCACACTGACAGTGCACATTAACCCACGCTTCTACTGTTCTGCTGCTGCTCACACTTCTTCTGTCTATTGGAATGTTAGTTATACAACATGTTTGTGCTAGTTATCAGAGAGTGATGCACGGGTCCATCTACATTTTCCAAGCTATGACCGTGAGATTTTAGTTCTAGGAAATAGAAATATTTGGATACTTCTGATTTACCCAAGTTATTTACATACATGTTTGGATTTCAGTGAAAAACTAAATCCCACACCACCACAGAAGGATTATTGGAGATTGATCTAAGCCTCAGCCTACATTTTGAGAGCCTGCTGTTTGGTCCTTTCTGTTTGTGTTTTTCTCTAAGGTGGTGTGTGGAGCTGTGTGGGTTGTGTGGCGCATGATTATGGTCATATCCCTGGCGTTGCAGTTCATACTGAGAAAATCCAAAGAACTTTGCATTCAGAATAAATAAAGCTCGCAACTGTGCCTACAGTGTTCATAGAGTTTATATATGTTTCATTTTATTTATTTATTTAATCCTGAACACTGAAACTACAGAAACGATCCTTGGCTTCATTTAAATAGTCCGGTAGTTTCTATAGCGATTGCTAATTCACAGGGACCTGTAAGGTAGATGCTCCAAGACTAATAAGAAGCTGGTTAAAAATTTGTTGTTAATCACAAAAGATAATGTCTAGTAATTGATGCAGCGAAGCTTTTTATAAGGTGACGGTCATTTAAAATTAATGGAAGGAGTCTCCAGTGTGAGTGCTAGACAGGAGTAAAGCCCTTCTTTTAATTATTTTGGTCGCAATTAAAGTCTTACAGATGGAGGACGTTGCATTTTGCAGTTTCTCAGTAACAAGCTGCTTAGTTTTGTTTTTGTATCTTCAAGAGAAATTGAGTCAATGACTAACTGCTATAACGTATGTAAGTGATGACTAAACTGGAACATTTTGCAGACATTCCACAGGATTAAATGTAACTATAAGTGGATAAAACATAGATGTCATTCTTTAAAAAATTTTAATTATAATGATTGATAAATTACTATGGTGTTAGAGTAAAACAAAAACTCAAAACACTTTTGTGCTCTTATTGGAAGAATAATGAATTAACTCCACTTAGTCAGATTATAAGGCTCTATTGTTGATTATTTCCCTAATAAGAGCACACCCTGTTTTATTCTTTGCTTGTTTGATAGACATTTTTTTTTTTTTGCAACATAATTTCCAGACTTATTGAAGATGTACAGTCTGTATAGTGTACATTTTGTGACACATTCAGCAAAATGGCGTGTTCTATAGTGTAACCGTTTGAAGAATTTGAAGTCACACTGCAACTGCATTTGGGCTGTGTGTGTGTGTGTGCGCATACACTGAGCCTGGTTATGATGTTTTGATTGCACTGAGCACGTAATGAGTGCTGGACTCTGCCATGCCTGAGAAAATGAGGGGGTAATGTAATGTAGAGCTTCTGTACACAGTCTGTCACATTTGGAGGGTTGCCAGGGTTTCTAAAAGCAGGCTGGAAGGAAGGGCACCATGCTACCTGGCCGTGCTCTGCTATCCTGCCGTTTGGCATCCCAGCACTGCAGTCTGTTTATGGTCACAGATGAAGTAAAAGCAGAATACAAGTCATTTGATTGTTCCAGTAGGAACAGTTATAGAATATTCGTATTGTGATGTGCTTGAAGTGTGTTTGTGGTTCAGTTCTGCATGAAACGGGCGTGACCTTCACCTCATTGCTTTTTTTCGTTTTGCATTATCTAACTATGCATGCAATTGTGCACTAAGTATATTGAGTTATGAGCTGTTCTCAGTCTTCTGTGTTACTAACCAACAGCATCCATTCGTTTGTTGTCCTTAACATCGCCATGACAACCAATCAGCCAATGAGCTCAGTTCTTCTGGATGTGGTGGATTGTACTCTCTTCGTGCTGTCCTCATCTCCTCCTTGTATTAAGGGAAGCAAAAATAACAATAGCAGCTAGCTCCAAATAGATAGCTTACAGTTAGTTAGTCCTTAGTTTACCTTTGCAAACAGGCACTGCAGTACTACAGCCAGCAGGGATGAGTGGGGACTCTGATGCAGGCAAAGAGAAAATTTAGTCATTTACTTGTCATCTAGTCATTTAGTCATTGTTTTGCTTCAAGATGAAGCCCATGAAGTGTAACAACCTCCACACCCAGACCAGTTTTTATTTGCATTAGAGTTACTGCAGCATTGGCAGGCTGTGTGTTGGTGTGTGAGGTTTGTGACGGAGCACAGGGCAGAACATGCCAGGCCCGCTCTCCACCCTCCCTGCTGCACAGTGCTGCTGCAGCTGAGTCATTCGTACACTCCCCTGCTGGAGGAACACAAAGGGTAGACCAACAAAACCACACTTCCTTAGCCAGACAATGCCCATCATTCACCTAGGTTCAGTTTTGATGTTGTTTTGAGGCCAGCTCTTCACAGTTAGCCAAATAAACTGATCGACTCCGTGATCCTGCTTAATGCTTATGAGCAAGTCAGAAGTTACCCCAGCTGAACCTTGTGCTTCTCCAGTTTTCCAGTGGAGCACATCATTGTTGGTTCTAGCATATTTGTTGCCCTGGATGAGGCCCAACCCTTCGCTCCCCCTTTCCCGCTGGACTCCATTTCAGACAGTTTGTGGGGAAATGGGCTATTTCCACTTCTGTGTGGTTCTATCAGTATCCATAATGATCAGTGTGTGTCTTCACACCAGATCAAATCACTACGAGTTAAACATTTTTTTCCTATTTTGACCTATGTAAATATAATTTTCCAATAAAGTGATTTTTTTTATTTTTATTTTCTAAGTACGGTCATTTAACAATGAAAAATCAATTAACGTTACTCAGGTGAAGCTTTGGTAAGGAGGTGTTTAGTTAAAACCAATGAAAGAAGGCAGTCGGATACTTGAATCAGTATCAGTGCGTATCCTTCGACGTACTTAACATTGAGCATAAACGAGCCATTGAGAGGAACTGAATATTCCGTCAAACACTTTAACAGCATGCCTTTAGTTTTTCTTTCTTATGTAATCCTCTGATAATTGTCTCTATATTTATCTTTATCTTTAAAATGTCTTTAATCTAGTTTTAGCTAATATTATGGCTTCAGCCGTAGCAGGTTATGACATCTGAATAAAATGCCAAACACTGAATTTGGACCACGGATAGCAATAGGTTCCAGCTACACAGTGGCACTCCTCATGCACTCCTAAACATCATGTCTGGTCTAAATTCATCCAGATGTTTGCACTTGTTTGTCTCGTCTGGAACAAGTCCATTGTATCACTGCGCTGTTTTCTGAGAGCCATGAAGCAAGACAGCAACGGCTGCTTGGAACTGGCCACACATTTGAAGGCTTGGTAAAATGTCACCCATGCCAATTACTGGCCCTGGAGCACATACTTTAATAACAAGCTGATGACATTACTATTATGTACTAATAACAAAGTACATAAATATTGGGATGTCCTGCATGAGAATAAACTAGAGCTGAAAAAGTGGTTATTATTATTATTATTATTATTATTATTATTATTATTATTATTATTAGCGGGGCCCCCCCCCCCCATTTTTAGATTGAACAGAATGGCTGCAGTGTGTATTTGCAGAGGTTAGACAGCTAGAGCTAGTTGAGGCTACTTACAATGTTTCTTGTGATTCTCAATGGTGTGGTTTCTCTCTCTGTCTGTTCTCTCTCTCTCTCGTTTTTTTCTCTTTATTAGGCATAAGCCATCAAGATTTTCCCTCCACCTTAGTCTCCCTCCCCATCGCATAGCAAAGGATGTTCTTGTTCGCTCTGGTCTTTCAATTACACATCTACAGATTCATCCTGTTCCATTCCTGGTGTCTTCGGCGGAACTGCACCCTGATGCTTTCACCTGTTCACTCAGCAAATTGGGATGGTTGCTTTTTGCTCTTACTGCTTAATTATCTTTTTCTTCCTCTTTCTCTTCTGTCCAGCTGCCCTGATAAATGTAGACGTTTTTCCTCTGTGTCTGCTTTCACTTTCTCGCTCTCTCTTCTCTTCTTCAGTATTAGCTGTATAAAGTGATCTTTACAACATGAAGATGAATAGATGATACCTGCTTCTTTTTGCCATTTAATCCGCTTTACTGTGGATCGCATTTGGAATTTGTTTTACATTGTGCAGTGAATTATTTTGTTTGTTTTTTCTTCGGCCTTTGTTTTGTAATGTTGTATTTGATCGGCCTGTATTGAACAGGTAATGTCCGAGTTTGCGCCGTTATCTTTGATAACCTGCGTGTCAGTAATATATATTTTTTTTAAATCCAAGATTTTACTGAATTTTTTTTTTTTTTTTTTTTTTTTGGCTTTCTAATTTTAACTAGTGAAGTATCCAAAGGTGAACAAGGAGATGAGGACTGCTGTCTGTAAACATTATTCCAGTTAGTGGTGGGGTGAAATGACATGGACATTAGACTCCTCTCTCCTTTTTATGATTCTTCTTATTATTGTACTTAAGTATTAATTTTTATTCCACATTATGTTTACAGCGCTTGTAAATGCTTGCTGTGTCTTTGGTTTGAACCGTGATAACTCAATGGCTCTGACTCTAGTTCTCAGTTTCCTGCTCTGCTGGACATTGCTGTAACAGTTTTCAGCATCTAGGGATTAAAAAAAAGGGGGAAATAATAAATACATGCTCCAGCATCACCACAAGCAGGGCTACTCCACTCCACTTCTCCTTCTCAAGCCTGCTGTGTTGCATGGCTGGAGTGCCAAGTAGTAGCTGATCACGGTGTACATGGTTAGTATTTAACTATAATGTTTACCAGAATATCAGCACAAAGGGACTGAGAAGGCATATATACCACACTGACATAAAGATCATTTTATTGTTGGACTATATGTGCGTCTTGTATCTGATCACTGAATGATAAACATCTAGATATATTACGGCTCTCAACACACTTAATTCAATAAGGGAATGCTGATTTGAGAGCAGTCTTGAGTCTGCAGTCTGATCCATAAGATGAGCCACTTGCAATTCATCAAATGCTTTAAAAATCACCTTAGCTTTAAAAAAAAAAAAAAAAAAAAAAAGACCTCGAATCCTGCACGTGAATAAGTACGCTGTTTTACTCTAGACTGAAATCTGTCCTCAAGCTTCTCACGTAAAAGCAGAGGATTCTGTCTACACTAAGGTTCAGCTTGTGAACTGAATGTTATGTCAATAGTACACTTGTGTATTCAATTGAACACTACACACTTTTCGATCATTTCGTCTGATAATGCCATTCCGAATTCTTCTCGCGGTTAACGTGCGTCATCTTCATGCTCACCGAAAGGCTTCCCAGAGACAGCGAAGAGTGTAAACGTCTACAAACATTCATCATGTTATTCTAATAGGCAACATTGTTGTGTTTAGTGGAATGTGGATTATTTATTGAGATATATATATAAAAATATATACGATGTAACTTTGGTTTTCTAGAGCAGTAGTACTGACCTGTAGACACTATCGTAGAGATTAGAACTGCATATATATATATTCATCTGTCTGCATTGTGACGGTTGTTGAATCTCCAATAAAGGTTTTCATTTGCGAAGGCTTGGCAGTGGTTACTCATGGAAGAAAGATATGAATGTATATGAAGCATTCACATTTAGAATAATAAAAAAAAAAACCTCACCTAATCAAAATGTTAAACAGTGACAAATGGAGCAGTGAGGTCTAGGATAATCCATTTAGTTCCCTTTTAAACCTAAATGTAAATAAAATTAATCATTTTGATCTCTTTTCATCCCTTTGTTGAAGCCTGAAGTGTGTTTCCTCTGATTGCACATGGATTATTAGAGGGCAAACTGTCCTTGGAGACCATTGTTCACAGTGCGCCTCCTGGTGGTCTCACTAAGTAGTGAACTTCAATATTAAACACTGCTGATCAGATCACTGCTACAAGCCCAGAGATGTTTGTAGCCATAGTGATTAATGAAACACATGTCATCTGTCAGGAAGATGTTGAACTGTTCACGCTCGTTGATTAAAGCATATTGTCATATATGTAAGCTAATAAAACTCCTGTCAAGCTCTCGGATAGCTTTGACTCCGAGACCAGACAGAACTGACTGAACTTGCATCTATAGATTTAATAATTAATAATTCTTACATAGTTATTAATCCAGAATCAGTAGAGAATAGCTTTGAAAATATTGTTTTACATAAGCACAACAAAATATGTAACATTGTGACTGCTTTTTTGTGAAATTGTATAAATGTAAGCCTGATTATTTGTTATTAACCAAGATTCTGGTGACCACTGAATATTTTCTAAACTGACAAAATCTGGCAACCCTGTAATTGATTGTCTTTTCTTCTGCTCCTTGTCCACTGAGAAGTGAGCGTAAGGCAGAACGCATCCCTGCTCCGATAGAACAAATTAGTGCTAGTTGTAGTTCCCCTATTGGACCACTAGGTGCAGTAATAACTCTATGGGAGCTCTCTGAACCACAAACGTACAAAATCAACTGAACATTGTCTTATGTCTGTGAAAAAGTGATTTCATTTAAATTTGTTGATCAGTCAAAAGAGGTAATTAGTATTTAAACAGGGTTTAAGATGTCTGGAGTTGGGAATGAGGATTTTATGAAGATTAACATTAGAAAAACAGCTGCTCTAATTGGTCTATGAACGAGCCGCCACCGGTCAAAGACAAGTCTTTAGGTGTCTAGCAAATTGTCAGTGACGTGAAACAGAAACCTTAGGTGAAATTAATGCAGGCCAATTCTTAACTGACACACAAAAGCAATATATTTGCAATATATGTGCTATTTTGTTTCATATTGTGCTACAGTGTGTTCCAATGTGCTGCTAAAACTGTGTTTTTATACAGTGTTGATGCACAGATAGAAGTTATTTTGGTGCAGAATTATGACCGTAGTTTCAGCCTGGCGCTAGCATGTGGGACAGCTCACACTATACTTGAAGTCCAAGAGTGAATGTTGAATTTTATCAAGTGCCAGACCACACAGTAAAAATAGGCTACGGTCTTGTACAGCATGCAATTTAAATGTCATGGTCGGACTGTTGTTATAAGGATGAGTCAGCAGTCCTCTTCACTGTAGATGATTTGAACCAATACGACGCTCAGGGAACTGTAACGGATGATTAGCCAGTTAAAATTAATAATGCCGTTGCAATAGCTAAATCAGCAGGAAGAATCTTTCCCATTATTAAGAGACTCTGTGTATGTTTTTTTTTTTTTTTTTTTCCAGCACTGTGAACATGCACATTAATGCACAAAATAAATGAATATATCTGTTCTACCATATAGTTGTGTGCATATTATTGTGCAGTCTGTATGAATGTAATGGGTAGAAGTGGAGCCCTGCAGAGGTGTGTGTGTGTGTGTACACTCATTGGCCACTTTATTAGAAACACCATACTATTATGAGTAGGACCCCCTTTGCTCTCAGAACAATGGCACCTCCATGGCATGGATTCCAGAAGGTGTACAAGGTGTATATCCATAATATGCCAAATTCTTTTCAGAATTATATTCTATTTCTCTATTCAGAAATAGGGATCAGACCAGGTAGCATTTTTCCAATATTCGTCTGTCCAGATTCGGTGCCCACTGTAGCCTCTGATTCGATTTATTTTTTGACAAGAGTGGGCCCTGATGTGGTCTTCTGCTGTTGTAGCCCATCCACCTCAAGGTTCAGCTTGTTGTGTGTACTGAGATGCTTTTCTGCTCACTCCACAAAATGAAAGAAAGGTTATTTGAGTAACTGTAGTCATCCTGTCGGCTCAAACCAGCCTGGCCAGATCCTTCAAGACGTTGAACTGCTTCTCGTTGGATATTTTTTGTTTTTCTCACCACCTCAATATACAAAAGTCAGTGAGACTGTTGTGCAGGAAAATCCCAGGAGATCAGTATCAGCATCCATTGCACCGTCAACGTTTCTGAGCTCACTCCCTCATTCAGGTGTTTTGATGTGAACATTATGTACAGCTCTTGACCTTTATCTGCATGACTTTATGCATTATGCTTCTGCCACTTGATTGGATGATGGGGTAATTTCATGAATGAGCAGGGGTGCAGATGCACATAATAAAAGTTGCCAGTGAGTGTATATGCATTGCCGTGTGTGTCTTAAGGGTGGTAGTGGGGCTCTGCAGAGTTGTGTGTGCTTATATGTGTGTAAACGTAGTAAAAGAGTGCTGGTGTGTGTTTGAAGGATGGTAGTGGGGCTCTGCATAGGGGCGGCTCTCTGGGGAAGATCAGAGACGTGCTGCGTAGAAGCAGTGAAATGCTGGTGAAGAAACTGCAAGGAAGCGGACCTGTAGAGCTCCAGCGCGCCACCTCCAAGTAAGCACACTGTACACTAGTTGGACTCGTATGTGACCTGTGTATAAGTGTCAGTGAATTACATGTGACGTGAACGTTGCAGAGGTGTGAACGTTTCTGTAGTGTATGTGACATTAACACAATGTTATTTTGGCTCATTTCCTTGCGTAGAGAATGGAACAGAAGATGCTGTTACTTTCAAATAGCTTATAATGGAAGTCTAATGGCAGTTGTTGAGCGATATCAATAAACTTAATATAAAATACACAACTGTATAATGTAAATCCAAAACTACCATCATTAAACTGAAGCAGTAAGATATAAAACTTACGAGACATTAGACAGACATAAGAGAGATTTTTACCAAAGCTGTTCTTATGGAGGTTCATCCAACTTTCCAGTACAAGTAATTCCGGTTGCTTTCCTGAAGTTATGTGGTTTCCATGTAAGGGTAGATCGAGACAATTACACTGCTAACCACAAATTCTTCCATCTCCGAGAGGTGAAATTATGCAGATTTAGATCTTTTAATTTACAAATTGTTTTGGCTGAAGAATTCTTGAAAGCATTCTTGAACTAGAAGGACACTCCGACCTCCGCCAAGACCGATAGTCGGCTCTTCTGTGATTTATGCAAATCTGCAACCACAGCTGGATATATTTCCAATGGAGTCATTGTATTTCTACACTGGCTATGTTTTGCCACTATTAAACCTTACTGCCATCTACTGCTTTTTAAGATGTGTGGCATTGTTGAGAGCAAACTTTTGCCAAGCCTTGATGCTGTATCTTGCAATGTTAGTGAAATCATTTTTTCTCGAGCTGCCCTGTGATTCGGCTGCGCTCCAAAATTTATCGGGTTCTACTTAAAATTTTTTTGCCACCTATCAATAAATCACGTTACTATTTTGAGCCCATTGTGGGTGAGTCTTATAGCATGACCCTCATCCTAGGCATGAAACTGTTACGCATATGCACGCACACAGATAGACACCACCATTTGTGCCATCCGCCCCCTTCTGGCTACATGAGCTCACAGACGCACAAACTTGGTTAGTGACACTGATTTACAGGGAAGAAAGAGTATGCCATTCCTCTCACCCAGAGAGCACAACCAGTTTTGCTGCTGTGACTCTTGGTCATGGATGGCTAATTTTCTTAATTATCTGACTTTTCTGTTTCGCCACTCAGGACCCATGTTGCTGACATTCTTATCTGTGAATAATCACATATCTACCACAGTGTGATGTGTTGTCAAATATCCAATACTTACCTTAAGTCTAAAAATTTCATATTAAAAAAATCAAAATTTGTATGATGTGCCATTATCAAATATATTTATTACTTCTCATGATTCATACTTTTTCCCCTCCGACAGTATGAAGCGCGCTGCCTCCCTCAACTACTTGAACAAGACAAATGAGGATCCTTTCCAGGTATACATTACACATGACCCACTGTTGTAGAGCCTTTTCCCACTAGTATGGCATGAACACACTTCTTCACACTGCCTCTTTTGCCTGCACAAAGCTTTTGAGTTGACAGCCAGCTTAAATCAGCAATGTTAATAGGCCTTTGGGGTTCTGCAAACATGTTACAGAGCCTGAGATGAAAGACAAGTTGAAATGTTTACTAAATGAAACTAATGAGTTTAATGATGCAATTCTGAAGCAATACATAACGCTGACGGTTTATCCTCCCCCCCCCCCTTATTCTCTTCCCCTTTCTCTCTTTTTACTCCCTCCTTTCCATATTGCTCTATCTCTCCTTCACTCTCTCAGAGGCCTGGGACAGATAGGTTGAGACAGAGCCGTGGTTTGAGCTCCAGTAATTTGGATCTGTACAGTGGAAATTGAGAAAATGCTTCTACAACTCCAGCTACGCCCTTACCAAGCCATTCCTACTGCCCGTCCCAAATCCTTCACGTTTAATAAAGGCCACACCTGACAAGGGCTCAAGTCCTGCAATAAATTAGTCGGTGCTCTTGGGAGGTTTGGACACTCCAGCTCTCACTAGTGCAAAATACAGTTTAGAAATTTGTTACAGTGTGTCAGAAGGCTTTTGTCTTTCTTGCTGTTACCACACTTTCTCCTTGTTACCCTAACAGTTATGTTACAGGGTACATGTGTCTTGGACTAATGTATCTTCTACTTTCTCAGCCAGGAAACATATCCTAGGTGCCATGCTACGTTATTCTCAATTAGCAACATCAAGTAAAACATTCATCCCTAGCTCAAGTGTCAAATCCTATAGCAGACTTTTCTTAATGGATTTTATATTTGTATAAAATGTAAGTTGAACAGTTTTGTTATATCTTGTTTTATGTACAAAAAAAAAAAAAAAAATCTTATGCTTTGTATATAGTTTTTGCTTTTGTCTTTTTGCTTTTTCCCCCTGGTCATGTGGCGATGAACGGCTGAAATGAGAAAAGTCAGCTTTGCATCTTTCACTTGTATCATCATCGTGTCATGTTGGTCCTGAAATGTTACTCTATCTACACTTCCATATCCTTCAGGGAAGACAATTCTCTGCTCAGTTCTGCAAGGCTATAGGCTAGGGAATAAGGTGTTGGATAACTGTAGATAGGAATACCCTGAAATATGGAAACACAGAAACTTGGTTACTGGGAAGTGCATTATTATTTGTAGCTTATCTATATTAAAGGTTTGAGCAAAAGGGCAAAAAAACAAACCCTAGACCAGCATATATATATTTATATAATGAGGCACTACATACCATTTAAACACTAACTATGTTTTCTTAAATGTTGAGGTTTTGGGCTTTCCTATTGTATACAGCTTTTTAGAAGTGACATGAGTCTTTTAAACATAAAGTTACTTTACTGTAAGCATTAGCATGATGGTAGAATGTTATTCAATTTTTTTTTTATTTAACTTTTATTATATAAAGAAATTCATTCGTTGCACGAGACTGGATCTTCCTCTTAGCTTGATCCTTCTACTGATTTGTTACAGAAACTGGCACTATGATGTGAAATGAAATGTGGTATAAAATGAGCTAACTGGAAAACCAGTGCATTATAATGATGTGCCATTTACGTACAATGTTTGTTGAATGTGAGTGATACGGGAGTTTCTCAGGTAATGGCAAACTTATAGGGTGTTTATGTAATAAATATGAAACTCTGCAAGCTGTCAAAGTTTTAATATTCCGTAGAAAAATGCGTCAACACTGTAAGCGAGATATCTGATTGCGAGTTATTTAAATCAGTCAGCGGTTTTTCCTAAGAGCTGTTTTTGTGTATAATAATGCAATTTTGTTGACACATTTGGCATATTTCTACAAAGAACTAAAGTACTTTAGCAATTTTATGCATGCTTATAATTCCTCATAGTGTAATTAGGGTTTCATAATGCGGATGATGTGTGGAGGATGTTGTTTAAATGTTACACCAGGCAATGCGCTTGAATGTTTTATAAGCCTCGAAGACTTTTACTGGTGGACTTGCATGTGATGCTGATGGGAAAAGGTCACTATGGATTTTTAAAGAGGGCTCTGCATGACTCCAGCTGAATGGCTTAACTGTAAAATGCTTTCCTTTGAACTCCACAGGTGTAGGGTACGATAGCCATAGAAGCCCTGCTGTTGGGTATAACTGCCATCTCTATGATTTAAACCCTCATATTTTTTGATGTAACCGATGTTGTGGTGAAAAATAAATCATTCAACCTTCTATAACATTATTGTTTGATTCATCTTGCTTTATTTAATATGCGCACCTCCTAAAGAAATAAATAAGGAATGAAACAACAGGAAAATAATCAACAACACTGCTGGTCCTTGTGAGGTGGAGTTACAGTTACTACACTGAAGTTGATTATTTCTAGTTGATTATAGCAGCATGTTCCTTTATATGGAGCGCTGACACTGGAGACTCCTTTAAAAAATGCTAAACATCTCACAGGAAATGTCACCATATCAAGAATTGCATACCATTTTTAATACATTAATGTGACATGTCCACTATAATATATAAGACCCTGTGAATAAGGTGTTACCATAGAAATGCTAACATGTCAGAAGGAGCAATCAATAGAAGCATTGCAGCGAGAACTACTATTAGAGCTGCTGTTATTTAAACAATATCACATGAGAGGGGTAACCACAACAGCACTGAATATCAGCAAGGCTGATGTTGCTTTTAAACAACAGTTCTATAAACAAGAAATTAATATTGAGTAAGTGACATTTTGGATACAATATGTTCAAATGTTCTGTTTATTTTTGCTCGCTAGCAGAAATGGATCGCGAAGAAGCCACACTTGTTTTATAGCACTTTGTTGGCTAGCTAGCTCACATTGATTTGTACATTCTCGTTAAATGTGCTTCCAGTAAAACTGGCGTCCCTTCTTCCTTTTCATCTTCACCTGACAAGCTTTCATATTTTAAGTCAAAAGTTATATTCCTGGAAACGATCATTTGCCATGTCTGCTGATGATGTCACAAATGCTACCGTAGTAACCGTTTCCAACTAGGAAGTGGAATTTTGTGTAGACACAGACGAGTGGTGCGATACACACAGTGAAACATCCCAGTGCTGTTATGTGAAATATCAGCACTCTTAGACCGCTGCTTGACCAATCAAATTAGTGGACCAGAACTAACTGTTGTATAAAAAAAAAAAAATAACACCTTCTGACCAATCAGAATTGAGCAATCAACACCACTGTGTTGGAGATACAAGAGCAGCAGTAGTCAGTAGCAGCAGTAGCAGTATCATAAAATTACTTTATAACATTTTTTTTCCTGCTTGAATTGTAAAACTAGTGGAATAATTTTGTCAGTGAACTTCTGTGTGAACATGAACTTGTCTCTACCAGGCGCTTATAAAATATTGAGTTCTCTGGTGTTTTTAATCTTCATAGCAACCACAGCTATGAACGCTTTCTGACGCTCTAGAGCATTCTCTCTGTTTTATACTCTCTCCGGCAGCTACAAAGAAGAGAAGTTTGCCAGAGCAGGTGACTTTATTAGCACATATTCTTTACCACATTTAAATTCCAACACAAGTTGAAAAGCTTTTGAGTTGACGTCTCTGTCCTCACCTCAGAGTGACAGCAGAGATACAATCCTGCTCTTACAGAGTTTCCATAATGCAGCTTCTGTGACAGATCTGCTGATGATGCAAATAGATGCAAACAGTCTGGCAGAAAAATTATAACCTACTTCTGAAACTCAGGAGACACGACTTACAATTGTTCTTTCAGAAAGCAGCCAGAAGCTTTGCTGCAAATTCTGGTTTCATATTTTAGCTAAGGAGATTAGTCATAAGGTAAATATTTGAGAACTGCTGCAGATGAAATGACCTTTGCTGAAATGAGTTTCTTTATTTGAAGACTATTGTTTATCTTGTTGGATCCTATATAAGTTAAACTGACTGAAACATCCATCTATTCACCGCTTACCCATTAATGGTGGCAGGAAAGATGAAGTCAATCCCAGCTGACATTGGGTGAAAGTTGGGGTACACCCTGGGCTTCCTTATATACTTACACACTTATATATCGCAGGGCTAGTACAGAGGTGAACACCGTTCACACTCATATTCACATCTATGAGCAATTTAGAGTAGCCAATTGACCTAATCTGCATGTCTTTGTACTGTCGGAGGAAACCAGAGCACCTGGAGGAAGCCCATGCAGGCACAGGGAGAACATGCAAACTCCACACAGAAAGGCCCCAGTCGGCCAGAACCTTCTTGCTGTGAGGTGACAGTGCTAATTACTGTTCCAGCATGCTGCCATGTATTAATTATGTACAAGGCTTTCTGCAGGGTGGCACAGTTGTGTAGTAGCTTTTCTTTATATATGCTCCCTCTGGGTAATATTATTCGTAAACATGGTATTAGCTTCCACTGCTACGCTGATGAGACACAATTGTATGTTTCAGCAAAGCCAGATGAGAGACACAAGCTTAATAAAATTGAGGAATGTGTAAAGGACATTAG
>JAQQZR010000038.1:5356352-5370157 GCA_030068235.1 Notoglanidium macrostoma
TGTGTGTGTGTGTGTGTGTGTGTGTGTGTGTGTGTGTGTGTGTGTGTGTGTGTGTGTGTGTGTGTGTGTGTGAAGCTAAGATCACACCACTGATGTAGATCAAAGCATTGCTCTTGTCTTTGAATGGCTGCCTGATCCCGTAGGAGTGCTTTAGGTCATATTTATCAATATTGGCCAGGAACAAGCTCTCTTTCACTGTCTCATGTATTTATATATACACACACACACATAAAGCCAAAGCTGAGAGAAAAAGTAGGCAGTGTGCGATGTGCTGCCAGCGATGTTCTCCTGACTTAAACGCAGCTCTGATCTCAGTTTGTCTTCCATCAGCACTTCCTCCTGGTGTCTGTGCACCCTGAACCTCACGCTGTCTTTCTCCTACAACTAAACCTGGGTTCATATTAGCAAAAAAAAAAACCAACAGCCATTGATTGATTTTTTGATTGATTTATTTATTTCATCTATCTAACCGTGTGACATTGAGCCATGGTTCTGGTGACATTCGAAGTGGTAATTTGTCATTTTTAACTGAGATTATTATTTATAATGGAATAAAATGACAAATCCAAATGTTTCGGTAAATTCTTCAGAGCAGTATTTCAGCATAGATCTCTGCTATCTCTCCCTAAGAGTTTTATCTTCCCATAAAGTGGTTGTGCCTGACCAGTATACAGTGCCTAGCAACAGTTTATACCTGTGTTTATCTCCCATTCAACAGTGTTTTGGTTCACATAGATGGAAGAAAGGCTTAAAACTAAGTGATATACACTATATGGCCAAAGGTCATAGAACCTCCACACACTTCTGGGAAGGCTTTCCACCAGATTTCGGAGTGTGGAAGTGTGGAGATTTGTCCATTCAGTTACAAGAGCTTTATTGAGGTCAGGCACTGAAGTCGGTCGAGGAGACCTGGGGTTCAGTCAGTGTTCCAGTTCATCCCAAAGGTGTTCAGTGGGGTCAGGATTCTCTGCAGGCCACTCAAGTTCTTCCACTTCAACCTTGGCAAATCATGTTTTACAGACTTGTTTTTTTGTACACTGTGGCATTGTCATGCTGGAACATGTTTGAGCTCTTTTGTTCCAGTAAAGCAAAATTTAGACGAGCATTTTCACTCCATATCTCAAATGATCTCCATCCATACTAACACACGTGAAAACGACCCAATCAGGAAGTGAATGTAGGTGACTGGGTCATCATTTTCAAAACTCTACGTTTCTGGCCATCCACACTAAAACATTTTCAAACTAAAACAGGGCCAGCGGTATGTTCAAAAAGCTCCGTCTTCGCAGCTCAGAAAGCCCGGAGTAGTATGGACGCCAGTCGTAAACGTAGCAAAAGCGATACGTTTTAAAACTGAAATATATTAGTGTCGACATAGTCAAAGTGTCAGTGTAATAAGCGACATTTGAATTGAGATTTATCAATTCTATACAAACTAAGTATGACTGATAAAGGGACAAATCCAAAGGCTTGGCAAGAATTCCTCAATCCTATAGCGCATGTGGACCTACCTTTTTTAGTTCCCCACTCACAACGTTCATTCTAGCAGTTAGTTCCAGTTTACTCTGACACACAAAAAAGGACGAATAACTTTATCGCTTTCATTTTACGCACTATAGCTTTAAGCACGACCAACCACATGCTAGTCTAAGCTTCTGCCTTTAATATTCCACTTGTGAAATGAAGTGGAATACATATTTGAACTATGTGTGTGTGTGTGAATTTGGGAGAAGTCTTTGCTTTCAATATTCCTGCAACTTTGCCAAGAATTGTGCAGTCCGGCTCTAATTCTCGCCGACTTTGTGATTAAATCTCACCACATTCCTCATCTGACATAGTAGAAGTGTATGAATGCGGTGGCATGTGTGTCTGACGTCCTGTGTCATACTCTTACTAATTAACTCCGTTACTGCCAGGTCGGAATGAGACTGGGTGCTAGGCAACGGCACAGAGGCAGGGGCGGCAGTCTGAATGGACCCGTACTCCGCCCCTTTACACTCTGCCTCTTTAGATAAAAGGAGAAAAGAGGAGGAGGTTTCTGAACATGTGCTGATGAACAGGGTGAGATGTCTGTAATTGGCAGGGAAAGTATATGTGTGTCCGTGTGTGTAGAGTTGTTTTCTGGCATGTGTTTAAAACAATTTTTGGCACATTTGTTCAGTAGTGTGTAGTGAGTAGTGGGTTCATGTTCAAGTTGTGGTTCATGCCTTTGGTGTGTGTCTTTGCATCTCTTGCCTGGTTTGAACACTAATCACCAAGTCTGGATCTAACCAAGTTCAACATCTTGTATCTTAGTAGACATTCACGCTTGGATCAGTCACAGTAATGCCGGGATCAGCCTACACAATATTTTTGTCTTTCACAATGGTCACCATGTCAGTCTCATGCCATAAAATCTTGCTGGGTCTTAGCTGGGAGTCGGGCAGCACTACAAGTTTGACCCGTACCAATCATCGTTCATGTCCTTTCTGTGCTGTTGTAGAGGAGGATAAAGAAATTGTCAAACATGTCTACAGAAGGAATGGTAAGCAACATGTCATAGGAGTTGTCAAACTAGGAGAAAAAATACAAAAAATCTGACATGCCAGACTTTTTGGTTAGGGTCAGGGTGTTGTAGGGCATCCCGCATGCCAAATCACTGTTCTTTGATTATGTCAAGCCCGTTCGTCGTTCCTGACGTTGCTTTTCGGGCCCGATGTTGGAAATCTGTTGGCCATGACAAAATCATGCTGAATTCATGTAGTCTGATCCTGACATGAGACAAACACCATGGAGATTTGAATACCTTGCAGGATCACCTAGCAATTTTAGATGTCCTGAGACAGGAAGTACTTTCTAGACTTCAGGATATCCATTGTTCTCACTAATAAGGCCAAAATCTGTTCTCAGGGTAGAACATGGGGACAGTTTTCTTTCCCTTAGAAAATTTTTATTTATTTTTATTTTTTGTGTGTGTGTGAAAAAGTAGTGGGAATGTAAATAATGAACAAGATTTCCGAATGACTGGGAGTCGGTCAAATAATTGTTCATCTTCTTCTGCTTTTTCTTCTTTTATACCAATTCAATATAGAAGTAGAACTAATAATATACATGAAATTTGTGTACTTATTTTCTAGTTTAGAATTCATTCAGTATGCTATATGTATCAAACAATAATAGCTTCAGCTTGTAATGTGTGAATGCAATTCGTAAAAACCGGTATATAGAGCTAAAAGTATAATTCTTTAAAACAGAAACAAATGAAATTAAAACAAAAAAAGATTGATAAAAGTTTAGCCTAGCTAGTCTAGTGTCTGTGATGAACCAGGGTCAGTACGCTGTGTGAATAGATGTGCAAGAAGACGGAATTAAAATATAGACTATATAAGTTCTGAATGTTATATTAGACAAATGCCTGATAAATTAAGTGTTACTCATGTGCTAAAATCTACCTTCATTTATTCATTTCAAGCCACGTTTGGATCCCTGTTACCATGTATATTTTATGGGTCATGGATCATTACACATTATGGTAATAGTTTTGTCACTCCTACTTTAAAAGGCAAAAATGAGTTCATTTCTATATGGTCCATACATCTGTTTTATATACCAAGCTAACAGGGTGTGAAAGTCTGCTGTTTAAAGGTTTAAGTGAACGAGGCAGTGTAAATATTTGGCAGATCCGAACAGACTGTTGGAAGCCTGTCGAGTTAACGGTGCTGTGATTTAAAACCAGTGCAGTGGAACTCACAAAGTGATTTACGCAAAGTTTATGAAATGTGGCGTTTGGAGTTTTGGAAGTGACAAAGCCTGTTAAGCTTAAGCGAAGCAACTTTTAAAGTAAATAGTTCTGTTTTTGTGGATTGGTGGAGCCGCGCCATTGATTTAGCATGGCTAACGTGAGCATTTACACACTCGGAACACTTGAACAGCTTCATTAAACCTTGGACTGAGCCTTACACACAGCGTTGCTTATGTATGAAACAACAAGAATCAAGGGCAAATGCATAACTATTTTTACCACCTTTTAGAGGTCTCTTAATGTTCCAGACAGCTCTGATTGCTTTGGGAGTTTGAGACGCTTCCCTGCAGAGGAATAAACAACCGTGAGTCTGGTACAGATTAGAGTGAAACTCTGAAAACACACAAAACTTGTGTGGTTTTTTCTTGTCCTTCTTCAGCTTAAAAAAATTGGTCATTTCTCTCTTTCTCTTTCTCTCTCACTTGTTAGATTCTCCAGTGTATCATTTCTCTAAGGCACCCTGTTGTAGCGCTCACTGACCCTCACTGATCTCTGCTCTCTGCAAGCACTAAGCTCTATGGCTCCCATACGTGTGTGTGTGTGTGTGTGTGTGTGTATGTGCGTGTGTGTGTGTCGTGTTGGGTTAGTTTCTTTTGTCTGACGCAGTGTTCAGCATGCAAAGAATGTTCCGTGCCATGTGTCAATGAGGAGCAATTACACTCGCGGGTGAATGTGTTTTGCAGAGCAAAAGCAAATGAGTCCTGCTGTTTTAATCACTTTAATTAAACACCCCGGCCTTTTCAGATAACATTTTTTCCATGCTCGCCTTTCCTTCCTCCATCTCCTTCCTCCTCTCATTAATGTCATTTTATGAGCATTTGCCTCGCACGTTTTCGTGCTTTGCTTTTGTTCTTTTCACATTATTTTTGCCTGTGATGTGTCTTGAAAAGACTTTGGGCATTAACGTTATATACATTAGTCGTTTTTGTTCTGAGCTCTCAATAAGCAGTACTGATTCCAGTCAAAGGTCATTTCCTTTTGCATCACCTTCCTGTTTAGGCACTGAAGCCCAGCTGCATGTTCTGACTCGGAGGAATGCTGGTGATGGATCTGTTGTGTGCCATATCATCCCTGACGTTGTCTGACTCACAGGCCGCAGAGTCCACTCACACCCCACCTGGCTCTTTATGGAACATCCGCTCTGCCGGGATGGTGATGGACATTGCTGTTCCTCACTGCAGTTGTTTGTTACCCGGTGATTTTACACGATGTTGTCACTGACGATTCTGCTGTAAAGGCTTTGCAGGAATTAGTCAAGTCAAGTCAAGTGGCTTTTATTGTCATTTCAACCATATACATGTAATACAGTGTACAGTGAGACGAGACAGCGTTTCTCCAGGACCAATGTGCTACATACAAGCTTTTTTTTAATGCTGGGGGGAATATGCACTCCGATAATAAATACAGAGACGTTGGAATTACAGTATACACACAGAAATAACGTTCACGGTGATGGGAGCTGGGACTGATGTGTGTGTATGTGCGTGTGCCTGATAGAGACAGTAGGTCTTTGTTACTGTTGAGCAAAACTGCATACGCAACATTTGCTGTAGAACTCTATAAAGCTTGCACCATTGAGGGTCATGTGATTGACAATGGAATGGACCCGTAGTCCTCGTAATCAAAAGTAGTTACAGAATTTTTTTTTTATGTAACGTGGTTTTGCCTGACAGCTATGCAGTGCCTAGCAACAGCCACGATTATGTCATTTCTGACTCTCGACCTTGCGCCAGTGCAGATCCATCAGGTATAAACTGTGAGGCTGTTTTGCTCTGGGTTGATTGAATTTCAAGTATCAGTTTACATCCAGGTACCACGGAGTAAAACAAGATGCGTCTCTGTATGCTTTTTTCGTAATACTTTAAACAAAAAAGGTGCAATGTACAGATACTTCTGCGGGGGTGCATGTTGCATCAGTTTTTCTTTTCCTCTGTCTGTGTGTGTCTGTGTACGTGTACGTGTGTGTGTGTGTGTGCGTTCTTCACATTTCTATCTTGGTGGAGGCTAAATGTCCCCACAAGTATAGGAAAATCGGATAAAATCTTGGCTGCGCCCCACAATGAAAACTGCAGCTTTTATAAAAACAATATTTTGGTTACTGATGTTAAGGTATAGCATTATTTAGCTGCATTATGTCAATAGAATGATCATAAGGACAGTAAGAATGTGTGTGTGTGTAAGAGACAAGCTGGGTTGTTGATAGTGAAACTGCGCAAGTGGTGATCTAGGACAGGATCAGTGTGAGTGTGTGTGTGTGTGGTATCAGGGATGAAGGCCTGTAGCTGTAGAGATGTAGGCTTAGTTTCCAGCAGATGGACTTGGTGTGATGAAGCTCGAGCAGACTGACCTCCTGGTGACCTGTGCACTCTCATACAAGTCTAATGATGTGAAAAGTTACTAAGGTTAAAGTTAAAGTTGAGGCGGTGTATGTTCATATGACATCGAATTAAATTTAACCGCATTGTCCTCTATCACAAGCTTTATAGGGAGCAGGTACAGTGATCTTATGTATGCTTAGCCTAGGTGTGTGTGTGTGTGTGTGTGTGTGTATTTGAATTCAGGAAAGTGCGCTTGCTCGTGTATGTGTCTCGAGGTTTTACTGTTTTGACTGGCTTTTACTGCAGGCAGACATGGAGACAGTTACTTAGTGTCAGCATTACTCTGTATTTGCATTGGAACTGGGTCAGGATAGAACCTAGGAGTTCTTTCTCATTCTCTCTCTCTCTCTTTCTCTTTCTGCATGGTTGGAGATGCCTCTTCATCATCCTTTGCTTTGACATTCTGAGGAATTTCCCTACTAAACTAAAGTGCAACTGAAGCAAAAATGCACTTAAAAAATCATTTACTCACGCATTTTACAGACTCCTTGCCATTGCGTCATGCATAGCTTAAGATAAACCTTTTGCCATTTTTATTGTCCCATAACAACATCAGTGAGAATTTAACTCTAAGCCGCTGTTTGCATTAAGCATTGAGCTGCGTACCTGGATACCTGAGCAGAGTGCCAAATAAACTCAGTGTTGCGCTGTGATTAGGTCATACCTTGGGATAGATATTTGCTCGGCTCCCTTTGACCTTGGCTCTCTGATTGTGGCGTTTTTGTGGAGTGACATCATCCTGGTTTCCTGTGTCGGAGAGAGTGGGTTTTGGGCACAGTGCTTAGTGAACTCTTCCTGCCTCCTCTTCTCTCTACACACAACTGACAAAAGAAAGGAGAATGAACACCCTTACACTCCCTACTCCTTATAAACCGGGTCATATTATTCTCTCTCTCTCTCTCTCTCTCTCTCTCTCTCTCTCTGTCTGTGTGTATAAAGTAAGCGCATGTAGCTGCTAGCAGTTTTTGTTTTCTCCCTTTCTGTCTTCATTGCGTTTTCTTTGAAGAGCGCGGCAGCACGGCGTAAAGAATAATGCAGGGACTGAACTGAGCTCCCTCAGTTCACGATCACGCTCAGCTGCTTTGATGTCTCTGTCTGGAGCTGATTGGAAAGTTGTTGCTTTATCCCACATCTGCAGTCTTGACATTTCACTGTGCCGAATAAAAACCCAGAATGCATTAGGATGTACATGATTTGCCTGGATAGAATGCATGTTTTTTTGAACATTTGTGGCCCTTTATCTTCTTTTATGGCCAAGATTAAGAGCTATATTTTAGTTTATTGCAACGTACAACACCCAGGCAAACAATTACTGCAACTGACACTGTAGCAAGGAGAAGAAACAGAAACCACGGACAAGAAAATACGATAAAACTGAGAAATTGCTTAGCCAGAATAGCATAGCTATTAATAGACAAAGCGGACACATTTAATGTGAGACTTTTGTCCTTGTTCCACTTTTTTCTTAAATTACACTGTGTATATGGGCTTGTGAAATGCTCATATAAAGACAACGTGATATCACCTTTTTCAGAACTTCCTGATTAATTTGCATCCGTAGTTATGAGGCGTTAGTAAATACCCATTCATTCATCCATTCATCTTCAGGAGCTGCTTAACAAGAAACACAGGGTAAGAAGTGAGAATACGCTTTGATTGGGACGCCAGTCTATCACAAGGCACAACTCACACACATTCATGCCTAGGGGCAATCAAGTGTTGCTATTGCCTCTGGCCGTGTGTTCTTGGGAGATGGGAGGAATCTGGGGGGAACCCGAATGAACACATGAGCTCAGGATTGAACCAGTGAGCTACGAGGTAGCAATGCTAACCCCTGCACCAACATGCTTCAAAGTCATTCTTGTCTGTTATTAGTATATGTTTACCTTCCTACATTGGAATACCTTCATACCCTCTTACCTGTTGGTCAAGTACATACGGCTTGAAAATTAGGGATGGTATTAACTGAGCTGTGTTGCAGAAGTGTTGTAACATGCCCATGCCATTTCCCCACAGGGCAAACCTGTCACCATTTTAAAAGCCATTCCAAAACTTCATAGAGTAATGGCACTAATGAGTGAACGTATCGATATACAGGAACACTTCAGTAGGAGAAGCTGGCCAGAAGGCCTTGCTTTCTGATGTTATTTATCTTGGAAATCAGTACAAATGGCAGCTGGTTATATGTGCAATCCAAAGTAATAAAACATGCAATAAAGCATTCAGTTATGATACATTTTATTGGCTGTGTTCAAATCGGATTTTTATGTGCCAGCCAAATTTATCTTCTAGCTATTTATTGAGGAAATATGGTTAGTGAATCAACAAAAACGCTTCAGCAGGGGGAAAGAGCTTTCTTACTGAAAACATCGGCTAAAAAGTCACTCTCCTGAAACAGCGGCCCCTCCCTGAGTGGCCTCTTATGTGACATCAATGAAACGAGCTTTCAAGTGGTGAGTGGAGGTTGATGAGGGCATGGTGAAAACGGTAATGAAACGGGGCCCCAAAAGTATTGTCACATTCTGAACCTGACAGAAGTGCTTCTTTCAACCTGAGGCTCTGTATCTTAATAGACTCTCTGTTCTTTTAACTCCCCGAAACACAGATTAATTAGGCTCGACTGCAAAGACATGACCCAACTCCTGGTTCATGGCATGGTGTCCTCCCAGAGCATACTTTTCTATGTGAACTTAAGAGCCCCAGTGGCTGATTAGCAGCACGTTTCCCTTTCGCTCCTCCCCTCCCTCCGGGTCTCTGCTTTTCCATTTTAGCTCTAATTTAGTTTGAGGCAGGAAACGTGAGCATTATTTCCCTGTGGAGCAAAATGCTGAAACGTTGAATGTTCACAGGTTTTGCAGAGCAGCACAACATGCAAGGAGAGGCAATAGATCACAGCTCTTGCAGGAAGCAGGTCTCTCTTTCTACATTACTGTAAATAATGCACTCCGCAGAAGAGAGAAA
Organism: Notoglanidium macrostoma; assembly: GCA_030068235.1. Lineage (NCBI taxonomy): Eukaryota > Metazoa > Chordata > Actinopteri > Siluriformes > Auchenoglanididae > Notoglanidium > Notoglanidium macrostoma. Next base: position 5,365,473 of record JAQQZR010000038.1, read on the forward strand.
TCTAATTCTCTTGAGGTTTCCCCAAGACATTTTTAACCATTTCTTATGAGCTTTTACCCAGAGATCGTTGTATGATCTAATTGTAACCAGTTTGAAATTAGATTACATGTTTAACTTCCAAATGCAGGGTTTGGTTTCAGGAGTATTTTCAATTTCAAACTTGTGTAGGAATCTCTGTTCAGGTACATTTTATTTGCAATGCACTTTCAACGATATACATCATCACAAAGGACCTTTTCAGGCATCCGTATTTAGATTAAGATCCATGATGAAAAAGCCAGAGGCGGCACTGTCAAGGAAAAACTTGCTGGGATGACACAAGGGAGAACCCTTTGAGAGGAAACAGACTCGAAAAGGGAATCCATCCTCTTCTTATTGATTATAAATCCTGCAGTATACAGTTATAAATAGAAAAAGCAAACAGTAAAAGTGTGCTTAAGTGTTTTTGGGAAGTGCAAATCTTTAAGGTGTCTAAGCAGGACTATGTGATACACCGTGTATGGAGATGTACAGTCATCATGGCGGATCACCATCCACTGCTATGCAACGTAAATTTGTAGGATTGCATGCATTCGTGTATTTCATTGTACCAGCCTGATCACATGACCTTACTTTGCATTTATGCCTTATTATTGAAAATATGGAGGATAGAACCTCGCTGAGCTATTTGGCAGCTGTGGCTGGTAAGATGAGAGCCTTCGTCACCTGTTTAGGCTCTTTAATTGAGCTAATATCATTGAGCGATGTCGCCAAGGCTCTGAAGTACTGGCCTTCTCGCTGACCTCAACAGTTGGTGTCCAGGAAATTAGAGTATGGGCGGTAGTGAAGGGAAGGGGTGGTGGTGGTGGTGTTGATGGGGGATAGAGAGCAGAAAATCCCCTCTCATACTGTGGAAAGTGTAGGGTGTAGGGAACGATAGAAATATCTCTGATATGGACAGATGGCCTCCAACATGAAGCGCTGAGAATGAGACAGTGATGCATGATGGGAACACCAAGCTGCTGGGAACAGGGTGCTCAGAGTCTAGAGACAAATGGAGTCATGCTGCGGCTTTCATAGAACAAATAACCGTGAGAAGTAATAGCTTTTCTGCAACAAATCGATGGACTTCTTTACAACAATAAATGACCGTGTTTAGATGGGATTTTTGACTTTGTACCACCAGTACTGCCTGCTGTGCCCCATCATGGAGCCCATTATTTTTAATAGTATCTTCAGTGATTCTTTCTGCAGATAGCAGCGTGAGTTTGCCTCCGTTCTGTTCAGAACAACATGTGGATTCTCCATTTGTCTTCATCTGCAACTGAATCATCAGGACGGTCGAGAAGGCTGGGTATTTGTGAGGGAGGATCTGAGCTTGCTGAGTCTCAGACATGATGGGATTTTCATCCCTCTGTCTGGAGCAACATTGAGCGTTAACTTTGTCCCCATAGAGAATGCGTCTTATGTCTTTCCACTACCATTCAGTATAACGTCAATCCTCCACATGTATCTGGATGTTTCAGTTATATGACACATTGGCATTATTGAAATAGAAACAGTCCACTGAGGAAAACGGATGTCCAATCTTGTAGAGTGTTGTCAGAATATCTCACCATCCCACAAATTCTATTTTTATGAATGTATATATCTAAATTGCTGTTCCAGTGTACTGAAATAGATCTTACTTGACAGTCTCATAAACATATTATCATGAACATGATTGTGAAGAATGATACATCTAGTCAAAAGACATGCAGAAGTCCATATTAAATAAATATGTCACATACTGAGGAAAACATCTATATTTGTGTACACTTTTGCTTTTAAGAAGACCAGGATACCTACTTAGAGGTCATATGTGTTATAAGTGGGTATCTCTGCTGCCCTGGGCTCTCTGCCATTTGGACACACTGTTCCCTGTCTTGCCATGCTAATTACAATGTTGGCTTTTTTGGTTCTGCAGTGAGACACTGAGATCAGTGTTAGCCACGTGGCTACACCTCGGCTGCTCCAGGACGCTATAAACAAGTGCTTCTTGTTAAGAAGAAGACAAGAATGAATCAGTGATTAAAATTAAGTTCATGTGCTTTTCATTTGGTGTCTCTTTGTGAGAATTGCTTTCAGTAAGTCCAGATATCCTGCATTTCTAACAGAGAACAGACCAGTGTTCTGTAATTGCGTGATGTCTCGTGCTTTGGCTTTTCGTTTGGGTCCCAACGAAAGCCTCTGCTCTGACAAGTATCTCATTTTAAACAAAAAAAACTCAAAAGCTCATGCTCAAAATTGCCATATTCGTAGGTCTGAGTTCAGATGTTGGCGGCGGTGGCTTCGTGGTTAAAGGTCCGTGTTTGTGATGAAAAAATTGGGAGTTTAAACCTCATGACTGCAACAGTTCGAGCGAGATCAATAATCTTTCATAGCTCATATTTGTCATTTGTCATCAGTTCCTAATTTTGAGTCCCTTTTAAATAAAATAAATAAATGTAAGATTACTGGGAAATATTTCAACTGGAGTTTCAAAAGTTCTTACACGTGAAAACATCACAAGTAGACAGTCACCATTGCATGGAGGTAAATTTTGTAGGGTAACTTTACCTCCATTACAGCAACGCACTGAACGGAAACGGACAAAAACTGTGATATGACGTGGAATAAGAAGAAAAGCTTGAAAAATATGCACAAGTAGTGTTAATAAACTGCAAGTGCATTGTATAGATGCGGCTAGCTATTTGAATGAAGCTAATCTGACAGACTCTTTAAGCCAACCACCATTCCTCCTCGACGACCAGTAGCATTTAAATCTATCTCCATCATCTTGACATTTGACACTGAACAAACAAAAACACATTCTCATTCTCACTACGACTGTTAGCTAGAAACCCAGCTAGCTAACACAAGCAAAAGTGATAAAGCGTTTGCTAACTTTTTCACCTATGCACAATTGATCATTTTGTAAAGCTATTAATGAACTGAAATGTGGTAAATTGCGAAATAATATATACAGTTTCAGTTAATTACAGTGTCAGTTAATTACTTTCAGTTAATTACATATCTAGCTATCATCATCAATGCTGACATCAGTTTGCGTTACTTTACTCTGATAGCTGTGAACGGATTTTTTCCACAAAGATTTCATTCAGCCTGGATTATTTCGTTACTTAGTGTTCAACGATTCTCAACATGTTTTTCCGAAGTTTAGTCTCGGCCGCGTTAACAGTGTGATTGTAATGCTGGTGTTTCTGTGGTAAATACTTGACTGTTAGGTTTAACGGAAAACATTTTATCTCACATCTGCTTACTTGTAAGAGATGAAACCTGCGTTTGCCGGCTGAGCATGACTCAAATGTCAAAGGTGCTCATGATTAACATTGTTGCTAATGCTAATAAATGAGGTGAGTTTGTTGGAAAATAAGTTGCGGTCTGGAAGTATATGTAGTACATACTTCTGCTCTCGCAGTGTGAATGCTTTTCAGTAAAACCCCTGGCCGCCGCAATCCAAATAAACCCCGGCTCTGTGTCCTGGCATGTCTCTCCAGACGGTATGTTTATTTGAGTCTGTGACTAGTTGCTTGGCCTCTTCTTGCTCTATTTATCTTTTTTCTTTGCATTGAATGAGAGCGTTGTTTATAGAGAAAGTCCCATTGACAATAGGCATGCGTTTCCTGTTCTGTCTTAACCATGGCGAGCTTAGAAACTCCAGTCTTGCCGCCTTATGAATCATTCATGCAGAGAGGGGAGGTTAGCTAAGCCAGATCCGGACCCGGGAAGCATGATCTCGCTCTCACTATCATAACAGTGAGGATGATGCTCTTTACATTTTACATCTATGTTCTACACTGAATCAAAGAGTAGACACTAATATATGTTTTTCTGTATGCTGTATCCACTCAAGCTGTTCCTTATTCATTCATCTTCGGCAAGTCATTCATTTCCCAAGTATAGGTTTTACACATAAAGGCGCTCGCAAATCTACAACATTTAGTCCATTTGAATTGTGGCATATCTCTTGAACCATGGTGTTTTCCCCCCCTTGGTGCGGTTCGTTTGGCAGGTGAGAACGCAGCAATCATACTCTGACCAAAACAAGTGCTCCAGTGCTGTCCGTTCCAAGTGAACCCTGTGTGGTTCCGTTGCAGTGAGAAAGCGATTTGACTTTGAATCGACCCAACTGCAGGAAGTGAATACCATATGCTGTGTTTTATGGGTTGCAGGCCTTTTTCGTAGAGGCGAGTTCTAAACTGAGGCACGAGGTGCACACTGAAATGCCATGTGTTCCAGATACTTGAGCCAACAAACAAAATAAACATCGCCGTTAGTTCGTTGCTGTATATCTGAGCAGTGAATGAATGAGTTTTTACGTGTATGTTTTATGCTTTTTGGTCCTTTAAATAATGCGCAGTGTGAAACCAAACCAAAGATCAAATTTTCTCTCATTCGGACTTCACAATGGAACAATAGGTGTTAAAGCAGCGTAGCACTTGACCAGTGGTCAGATTAAACCTGAAGTCTATGCGCCTTGATCTGCTGCTGATCCTTAAAGCTGAGCTCCGTCCAAGTGTGAGGTCAGATCAGAGCGGCTTCTGTTCTTGTTCATTTAAAGCTGCTGTTTGTTCTTTGATCCTCACCTGACTGCTGTGTGTGTGTGTGTGTGTGTGTGTGTGTGTGTGTGTGTGTGTGTGTGTGTGTGTGTGTGTGTGTGTGTG
>JAQQZR010000038.1:5378831-5388919 GCA_030068235.1 Notoglanidium macrostoma
AATTTGTAATGTGTAAGAATCGATGTAGGTGGATTTCTTCGTTTAAAAAGGTCGTTTATTCGTCTGTCACTCATCTGCCTAAGTTACGAGACTAATTGATGTTACCTTGTAAGTGAAAAATCAAAGGATTATTAGCTAATTAATTTCTACTGCAAATTGCATTAGTTAAATTAATAGATTCAATTTGACCTTAGGCTAAGAAGAAGCTAAGACGATTCAGTCGTGTTGGAAAAGGTCCCTACTTTAACTAATTTGCCAGTGTGTAGAAATAAACATTAACATTAGGTCATACTATATTACGCACTTATGTTTTTTATATTGTTGCAATCTTGCATTATGTTAAGATTTGATAGATATATTAAGATGCACGGCACGGTGGTGCGGTGGTTAGCACTGTCGCCTCACAGCAATTAGGTCCTGGGTTCGATCCCCGGGTCACCCAGGGTGCCTTTCTGTGCGGAGTTTGCAAGTTCTCCCCGTGCATGCGTGGGTTTCCTCCGGGTGCTCCGGTTTCCTCCCACAGTCCAAAGACATGCAGATGAGGTCAACTGGCTACTCTAAGGTGTGAATGCGTATGTGTGTGGCTGTTTGGCCTTGTGGTGGACTGGCGACCTATCCAGGGTGTACTCCGCCTCTCGCCAGAAAAGTCTGCTGAGATTGGCTCCAGCTTCCCCCGCGACCCAGACGGATAAAGCGGTATAGATAATGGATGGATGGATATTAAGATGCATAAAATGAGGAAAATGTCACATAAAATGTTATGTAAATAGCTTTAAAATCAGTTAAAAATATGAATTCTCTAACATATCACCCACATATTCCTTACTCCCCCTGTTTAATAGATCCCTACTCGTCCTGTTCTCCCGCTCTGTTTGGAACGCAGGGCTACACTCTGTGACAAAGTTTGTCTTGATTAAGTCCAGCGTTATGAATACAGGGCTCTCTCAGCTCAGGGCCAAACCCCCAGCTTTGCCTCTCCAGTGGAAATGAGATGGTAGTGTGTGAATAAAAAGCACGGTGTGGAGAATCTCACTGAAACCCCCTCACACACAGGCAAAGCCCTCTACGCTGTAATGGCTTTTTGTTTTTGAGTATCAACGAATGTGGAATTGAATTGAATCCATCTGTTCCACTGGGAAGTCAGTCAAATCTCGCCGATGGCATGGCTGTCAACTCATGGGAGGAATTACAGTGGGCTGCTATTGAAGCATGATACAGCCTGAAAACATAGCAGTATCAGATTTGATATCCAATTTGCTACACAGAACTATCACTGTTTTCATGAATACAAATAGGTAAATACGTAAATGCTTTTACGTAATGAATTATATGAGAATGTCTTTGTATATATGAGTATTGTTTATCAGGCCTGTCACTCAAACCTTTTAAGGAAATAAGGCTGAAATTTTATCAGTACTGCGATAAAGTAGAGACGCGCCTCCGCAAGAAAATGCGAATGTGATTGCTCCGCAGTGCAAAAAAAAGACGAGTGCGGCTCATGATGGATGGATGTGCGTGTCGGGTGAGTTGGTCTGAGCTATGAAATGAATATTTGGTGGCTCTCTGATGAAGCGTGATCGAGCAGGAAGACTTTGATTCCAAAACTCCATTCAATGGGGAAACATAAACAAGAGGAAAACGAGAGAGTGAGTGCTGTATACAAGCACACTATTCAGGCACAGGATGGATGAGTTGACATTGGTATCGCAAAAACTACGGGAGAGGAACTATGGCAAAAAAGGCGTCTGATGGATAACAGTGATGCGTATTGTGAAAGTTATTGCTTTCGCAATCACACTAATTACTCAACAATACGTTTGGTCTTTTGCTAATCCGCTAGCTAGCACTCCCCTGTTACGAGACCAACCAACCAGCTAACATATGCTTCTTCTGAGATACACGAAGCCGCACTGTGTATCAGAGGGTAGCTGAAAACACGCTGAGGAAAAACACTGTCTTCTGCATTCAGGAGCTCACACATGCCTGTAATTGGTTTGCGTCGCTCTGATTGACAGGATAGAGAACAACGAGAGCTGGAACAGTTTGTGACCTGGACTTGTCTCCTTGCCACTGACTAGTCTGATCACAGGATCTCCCAATAACAGGATGAACTCTTTTCTGTTCTGCCACTGGAAAGCCAAACAATGCTCATTTCTCAAGACCAGCTGTACGTTTAATTAGTTTCAACATCACATTTCAGTGTTTTGCAGTGGCACTAGTGCTTTTCCATCGTTTTAGCCAACGTAAATCTCTCAACATATTGCGTATCATCAAAAAATCCTCAAGTAAACTGCGATATGATTTACTCCTCTAATCCTCTTCTGGAGCTCGTGAATGCTTTTGTCTTTTCCCTCAGGAAGCAGCCATACATGGGCGCTAACCGCCTGGGGAAATGGCTTAAGCTTTTATTGTGGGATTGTCATCCCTTTAATTCAGCATGCATTGTCAGTCTGAGAGGAAACACAGAAGAAAAGGAGTGCTCGTCCTCAGTAGGAGCAGAAGACCTACACACAGTGTGTGTTTTGGGGATGCCTGTGTGATGATTTGAATACCATTGACGAGCAGTCAGCCTTAGCCATTATGCTAAAGCACTGAAGTGGAATGCACACATGGTTAACAGTTACATGCAATTTGCACAGTATGCTCTGCATAATTACGCTGTCTACTTTATCCTATTGTTCTGTCTAGTTAGCGTGTACTGTGTATTTACCCACTTAGCCGTGTGCATTTACTGTACTGTGAGAGACCTGTAGGGAAAGATGTCAGTGTTTCCAATTACATGTTGGTGTTGGTTACTAATGATAAATTACTGAACCTTTCTCCTGAAGATTTTCACATTTTATAGTGGAAACTGGCACAAAATAGCCCATAATATTAAAGTGTGGGGAAAAGCCATATAGTTTGCAAAATTACTTACTAATAAAAAGAAAGGTATTGAACATATAGTTGGAGTGAAACCACTAAAGTTCAAGCCACTGTATTTATTCATAAAGAACCCATGAGGAACTTTTTTTCTTCTTCATTCTTCATTACTTCTTACCTGAGAGAACAGTCAACATTCTTGAAAGGAAATCTCCTTATTTAGACCGTATAACTAGAGAGGTTTGGTTTTGAGGTGTGGGTCAGAGCTTGGCATGGAGAAAGAAAGGCACAAATGCTGTGCTGACAGAAATGAGGACTTACCCAGCAAGGCTTTCTCAGTGCTGAAGGTTTATTGTAAAATATGCCATTCAACTAAAGATATAATCTATTTATTAATGCTGATTCAGAATACGTTTTGGTTGTCATGGTGAAGGTTTTAGTGTGATGAATAGAAGGTGATAGTTCGTAGGTAAGGAGTAATAACATGACAAGGCGTACTGCTGTTGGTAAAAAAAAAAAAAAATCAATGACAGTCTGATGCAAAGGTGAGGGCCGTAATTATTTTCTTATAGTAGCGTGTCCAGAAGTCCATTTTGATAACGATTGCAGCTTTCTAGTTATTAAAAAACCACAGTATTTTTTATCCATTTCTAATAACATTTAACACAGTCATTCAACGAAGTTACAAAGAAAAAAAAATGCATCTGGTCACTAAGAAACCTCAAATTGCAACATCTTCCACCTTTAGATTTTCCCATGACAGAAACAAAGCACTGACACTAAAGACTCCTTCTATAAATGTTAAATGAACCTCTTTATACAGAATGATTCATATACAGATGATTACATGGTTTTCTTTGTTAAATAGCAGCATGTTTTTAATCCGTGAAATGATTCTTAGATTTTTTTGGATTATTATTAATTTATTACACAGCTCATTTGAATACTTGATTCTGATTGGTCAGTCATGGCATTCCATAGTCTGGTATTTTTGTATTACTATTCTGTGTCAAAATATTGAATTTAATACCCGTGTAATAAGCGGGATAACGACCGTGATTCAAGACCCTGACGTGATCACCCTCTCGGTTTTTAATGACAGGTTCTCTGTTCATTATCCCTTACATAATCAAGACCTTCAAACCTATCACATTTTTAGATTTCAACACCAATGTAGTATAAGCTGCAAAAGCTGATGTGTGAGCTTCCTGTTATCTGTCTTGAACTCCAGAAGGAGTTATGAACCGTAGTCCCCAGTGTCCTTCAGCTGTAATTGAAACGTCGCTGAAAAAACTTCAATCACAAACCATTTTCTCTTACTTCAAGGATAACTTTATTCAGTCCTTTCTGAATTGTCCAGACATTAATGAGCCAGTGTTACAAACGGCATTCCACAAATGTCTAAAGGCAATGGGGCTTTTTTTTATTTGTCTGTGTTATAAAGAATGCAGTAGTTCCAGGTTCAGTGTTTCCATTTGAATGCACACTGTAGCTGTCAGTCCTTCAGGAGAGCCAATCATGTGACTTTCTCAGTTTGAAACCTCTGTTTATCAGGAGATTAGGACTCAAATATATGGAATATCTGGTACAGTGCCAAACTGAGCATCAGCTCCTTGATCTCCTGTAACCATGCAGTGGGAACCGGAGCATGCGAATGTGTGTACAGTGCCTCTCTTAACCCTTCTGTTGTCTCAACCCATTTATTGCCCTATTGATTAGACAATGAATTGGAGAATCTACTCTTTGAGAGTTCCAGGTTCTGGTGGGTGAGAGTTGATATATTTATACAGCAAGCAAAAAAAAAAAAAAATGCTTGGCACGGTAAAGAGCTTGGATCTGCTTTCACTATGTCGTCTTAGCACTCCTTTTGTTTTGGAAGGTGATGCTTCACAACTGCTTCCTTTGAATAGCCACCTTTGTCATTTTTGCTCTAGACTGTTAGTTCAGGAATCTTGGACTGCGTTCAGGAACTCTGTAGAGTCAGGAGATTACTGGAGCATGGTGAGACTTGGATAACTGACACCGTCTCTCCCTACACACACGCACCGTCTCACACACTCTTTGCCATGGTTTCAAGGGATCCCATTCTCTTTCTCTGGCCATTTCACTCACTTGTCCTCACATTACAATGATCCTATTCAGTGCGAGTCTTGGTGGCACTAATCTTCTTAACACGGCGACGGTATGAAGGATAGCATCTAAATAAGATCTTACAAAATAGCATTAGCTCAAATTAATTCTATTGGTTCTACTCATGGAGGTGGGTTGTGTTCCAGCGTGTGAGTACGTGTGTGTATGTGTGCATAGATATTGTGTCATGTTTTGATCGTTGCGTGCGATGTTGGGATCGGTAGTTAATAAACCATGAGCGGAGTGCAGGCATAGAGCATTTGGGAAGTGGATTTGCTGCTTGGCCTCTGGGTTTTAGGCACTCAAGTGGAATATCTGGTTCACTGCCAATTTGGAGAACATCTCACTGACCTCCTGGAAGCGTGTTTTGGCTCCATGGCTTTTTAAGCTGCTGGGTGCATGGGAGCGTGCTGTACTTATGTCTTGATGGTCTGATGATTTTGAAATGCAGAACATGCCCAGGACTTGCTGCGTCTTTGAAGAGCCTGGCATAAAGCCATAAATCTTAATACATGCTTTATCAACAGATGAACAACAGCTCATCACATTACAAGACAGCGCTTATATCAGTGTCATTGGCCATACATTTGAGTGATTATGTACAGAATATATATGCTTACATGGACTATAGGTGCCATAACTCATGCTTAGATGAACAGATGGAAAGAAAAAATGTCATATAATTAGTAACCCATTTAGTCTGATGTGGCTAACCTCAATTTGCTCTTTCTTGTATTTAGACAGAACTGTTACTTTCCTCTGAAGAACTATAAAAGAGCCCTAATTGACCTCTGACCAGTAGTTTGTCTCTTCATCTTGATGTCATGGTATCTTCCTCAGTTGCTGTGGTAACTGTGTCCCAGAGGAAGGAGGTAAGGGAGGGAGGAAAGGAAGATGTTTAAATTACCAGGGCCATGGCCTTTCTTACAAAATTCTCTTCATATTGTATTCACTGTAGTCTGACTTAACAGTTAGTCTCATATCCTTCTTATATAACACAAATAGACTTTCCTAAGTGTTACATGAGACAAATTAGGAATGAGCTAAAAATGTCATCTGTTTAACCATTCGTTCACAGGCAGATTATTGGATTATCTTCATAGCTGTAGGGAACACTGGTAGAAATTTGATCCCTGCCTTGCGTATGCAATCTGTCCATATGTTGCTCAAAAGAGTACGAGTGAAAACAAGCAAAGATGTATTTGTAGTCAGTATTTGTACGTAGTTTATTTAAAATGTGTCCTACCTTTCCTGTTTGTGAACAGGAAAATGTTAAAATATTTAAGTGTTGATGCCTTAGATAGTCTAACGGTAATAGATTATAAATGTGCATTTCTGTAGTTACGCCCCATTTGATTCTCAGGTTCCTCTTCTTCTCTCTCTCTCTCTCTCCTGGTAGTTTGGCCATCTTTCTTTACTTCATTATTCATCATGTAGTCCATTAGGCTCTTTCGGTGCTTTTGCTGATATGTTTAATGTTAACGGATCTGCACAAGTCAGTCATCACTGAGGGAGGCTCAGGTGCCGGATGGCAAACCCACATGCTCTGGAATGTCTCTGAGACACTAAGGAGTCAGACTCATTCCCTTTTCTCTCCCGAGGCTATGGCAGTGTTTCCATGACCCTTCTTGGGGGATCAGCAAGGACAGTTGAAATCAATAGCTGAGATCTGCTTTACCCCGAGCCCCTTCTAGCCCGACTATAACTGAGCGGGTGACTGGTAGCGAAATTGATTGTAGAGGGGGATGGGAAAGACACGGGTTTGTTTTGAAACTGACCACAGTGTTTGAAACATGAGATTAGCAGTAAATCATTAGCTGCTGTATTAGTGTCTCCATTGATGTGGAAGAGGAGAGCTCATCTTTGACCTGCTGAGACAAAGGAGTGAGTGATGTATAAATAGCTCCCATGTAATGTGTTGCATTACTGACTCAACCTAATGGAAGCATGCGTCCGATTTATTGATTAACATTCCTTTGAACATTTTCTGAGGTAAACAAAAGATTGGCAGTTCTGAAATGTCATTTGGTCCTGAACTTAGTGTCACGTCAATATCAGGCGATAATGGGTTTTTCTTTAGAACAGTTTTGATATTGGAATATAGTCAGGATAGGATTTTTTAAAAACTTTATCTGTGTGTGATTACATCAAACAAGAATTTGAATCAGAAAACTCAGTTTACGTAAAACTCACTTGTCATGGAAGATTAAATGGCCTTTTTTAAAATTCCATCAATATTCAACTAATAATAAAAATCCAGAACCTGTTACACTCCACGGGTAACGTTGCTGCCTCACTGTTCCAGGGTTCCTGTTTCGATCTTGAGCACAAATTACTGTCTGTGTGGAGCTTCACAATGTGGGTTCCCTCTGGGTTCTCTGGTTTTCTCCTACTGTCCTGAGCCATGTCAGTAGGCATGTGAGTTATGATAAATTGCCTGTAGCTGTAAAAAAAGCCCCACTTTCCTTATCTCAACTGAACATTCATTCACCTGTTTTTTTTGTATATAATAATATTTTTGTATATTTGCACAATTACTATTGTTTTCTTTTTAAATCTTCATTGTACTATCTTTATTTCTCTTGTTGCACTGAACATGCCAATGACATAAGAATTTCCCTCGGGAGGAATAAAGTTCTTATCTTATCTTATCTGTTACTTTATATATTTTACAGGCATTAAGTGTAAACACACACAACATTATCATCCCAAAAACATCCTGAAACAGATTTTACATCATCCTGAACCCTATTTTTACCATCCTCAGGATGAAGCGATGTTGTTAGACTGACTCAATTTGTGCATGGTGCCCTGCATTGAATTAGCCTCCCATCCTGGGTAAACTCTTTCCTTGAGCAAAGTGTTTTCCAGAACAGACTCTGGATCCTCTGTGACCCTGACCATGACAGAGCAGTTACTGAAGTTGAATATTCAAGAATGAACTCTTGCACACATACAATAAAGATACAATGATCAGACAGACCAAACCTCTTCTTATGGAGGTTTTTCCAGCATTGCAGAAGGTCTAGCAATTCATACGTTCCCAAGTTTTTTTGTGGTGTCCATGCATATATCAGGCCTTCTGATTTTGCTGGACTCCCTGAAAAAGTAGTCCCATCACTGAAAGGACAAATGATGCCAATTGTAATGAAGAGTCATTGATTGACTGACCTGACGGCTACTCTTAGACATTCGTTATAAGGTAGTTTTGAGTAAACAGGTTTTTTTGTTAATGCTTTTTTTCCCATAAAATCTTTTGTTTCAGGTGATTGCACATATGCTACAGATGGTGAAGATAGGTTGAAATATGCTGGGGTATTCCTTTACTGCAGTCTTTTTGGAAAAATGTGACTGGAGCATTTACTCTGAACAGAGCAGCTTTGCTCGATAGCTGAGATGTTTTGACGAGCTAGCTAATCCTATCCTCAAGGCAAGCATGCGATTATCTTTGTGTATGGTAGTACTTTGTGTGTGTGTATGTTAACAATTCTTTGTATTTGCTGCTTTTGTAGATTCACTTACCCGTCACTATGTTATGTTCATATGTTCATTTGTGAGCAATCTTTCCCTCTGTATGAAATATGGTTTGTTATTAATATAAAATAACCTACTATGAGTAATCTTTGTATAGCTTGACTTAAGCCTTCCCTTGGTGTCCCTGTACCATGAGAATAAAGCTTGAGAGGGATGGAGCAATCCTTCAACACCCCCATCGCCTCTAGTCTAATCTCCTTATAAATAGGCCGCCGTGTCTATTTTACAAGCAATAAAGCAATGAGTTCAGGAAGAAACCCCTCTCAGAGGGACTGCTATGGGTTATTACTGTAGCAGGAATAGGATCCCAGGGGGCAGGACAACAAACTGTTCATATCTTATCCATTTTCCACCTTTTCTTTCTGTCTTCATATGAGGGTGCTGATATTTGCATCCTGTGATGAAATTTAAAACGTAAGTATCTTGAGAACAATTTTGTCTCTATGTTTATGATTAACTGTGACTTTTGTGTCTTATCACATCGACAGAAAGAACAGGGTGTACAAAGCACGTTCTATTTTCTTCTTCTCACTTAGTATATTTTTTATTTGCCGGTGTATTTCTACGAATAGCCGGTTTCAGACCAGTCTTTTCTAATGAACACAGGAAACACCTGCTGACTTAAGAAAGAGATGCTGAGGAGGGGGCTCAGAGCGCTCTCACCTTCCCTTCATGTTTGTCTCTTTAATGACGAGTCTCCGTTCACCATCCCCTCAATCCACAAATCACAATCCCCCGTGTCGGTGGCCTGAGAACGGTGCCTCATGTCTCTATCAAGCTTTCTTTTAACAGATCTACATGAGCAGGAAGCAAATGAGTTGACCCTGATTTGGTACCCTCTAGGATAGAAATGTGTGTTCTGACTTCTGATTATGTGATTAGATCAGGCAGCCTAACCTATTTGCGTATCTTTGTCTGTTTCCTTATGAAAAGGGCCAATTTTAGAAGCTCTAATGGGAATGGAAAGTTCTGCACTGAGCAGAAATATTTCCCCAGTTCAAATCAGAATGTATTTTTCTCCTTAACTTCTCACAGACAAATATGCTGCAGGGAATGTCGTAGACTAAACAGTAGGCCTAGTGTGCGATTACATCAAAAAAATAGCTTTAAGATTTAAAAGGAAATCTCTGTAGCACACTATTCGAAGTGCTTTACATGTTTCTACACAGTTTGCATCAACCTTTATGCATTTTACACAGGAACCTCAACATTTTAACACCAGAGCATGCTGCTGTCCTATCGCTCAAAAATATACACAAAGAGCGGTCTTCTTTCTCCCCCAATAAATTCAATAGATGTGTTAAGTGATCACATGTCCAGTGTTAAGTGACACCATGAAAGCCCCGCCCCTCGCCCCATCTCACATTAGTTACTTGATTTTCTTCCTTGAAAGATCTCACTTTCTGTTAAAGAATATGGAGATTGTTCATTACTCTAATGTGAAATAAAATCTCAATGTATGTTCGATGGCGGCATGGTGGTGTGGTGGTTAGCACTGTCGCCTCACAGCAAGAAGGTCCTGGGTTCAATCCCCGGGTCGCCTTTCTGTGTGGAGTTTGCAT
>JAQQZR010000038.1:5389019-5409394 GCA_030068235.1 Notoglanidium macrostoma
GGCGACCTGCCCAGGGTGTACCCCGCCTCTCGCCCGAAGATGCTGGGATTGGCTCCAGCGACCCAGATGGATAAAGCAGGATGGATGGATGGATTTAGCTGGCATTAGACAAGTATATAATCTGAGTAGTCAGTTAAGTCTGCAAATTATTGAACAAAGAAAATTTTTTAAACTGTCTACAATGATTAATGAAACGACTATAAATATAGGATAAACATTTCAAAGCACAAACCATTTCACATATATGAAATAGGAAAAAAAGATTTAATAACTTCAAATAAGCCAGGCCAAAAATAGAAGAAAAAGACATGTAGAGCTTGCATTAATAATGTGTAGCGTTTCATAGAGTTTAGTAGCAATAAACTATGAATGTTCCTGGGATTAATAGCAAAAATATCTTTTGTGTTGAGTTTCTATGAAATATTTAACATTGTACTCTGAACATTAACTGGTTTAAACATATATCTCTAATCAATCTCTCTCTCTCTCTCTCTCTCTCTCTCGCCATGGATGATTCCTCTACCCACAATCTCCACATCACTCTCTCTTTCAGGTAAGTTACAGCACAAAATTTAATAATTTCCTTTATAATACAAAACCTGCTCTTCTGTCAATATGATCATTATGTGTAGTGTAAATTGTAGTTATTGACTGAATTAAGTCTGAAATCACACTAATAACTTGAGTTTGCTTGACAACAACATTTCCTTTATACTGGTCGATCATCAAGAACTGTATAATTACAGGCATCCCAGTATTCAGTGTCTGGTTGAATTAGAGGCGTCACACAAGCCGTATGCCATAACCTGTCTCAAATCTGCATTTGGAGAACAATTTCTAGGAGGAAGAGATTTACATTCATGATAAACAATTGAATTGAGCCTTTGCGGGCGACACAATGCGTGATTGACATCAGAGGAGTGTGTGTGGTTTGTTATGCGAACACTTGAGTAGGAGGTCTCCACATCGTCACACTGGGAGAAAATCCGGAGACAGGAAACGTGTTTGCAGCTGTGCACAAATTGAAAGAGGTGGTGAAATGGAGAGAGCTGTACAGCTAATTAGCTGTCAGCAGGGGTGTAGCTTGTACAATGACAAGCTCATTCTGCTCTTTTTTCTGGCATTCCACTTTTTTTATCCCCATGCTGTATTCTTTCTCCAACTGTCTGTCCGAAAGGAAGCATTGTGGTTCCACCTGCCCTCCATCTCTCATTAGTCAACTGTTTGCATGCGTGTGTGTGTGCGTGTGTGTGTGTGTGTGTGATTTAACACATTCCATGTTGGAAGTGATTCGGAAACTTTTTAGAAGCACTTCTTGCAATCAGGTCTCTTTAAAGGGGCAGTTTGCAATTTTTTAGAGCGCCCTGCTGCTTGTAAGGTGAATTGCAATTACACTGAAAACATGAATCAGCTCCCTCTTCCACCTGACTCATCCCACTCACTCTCCTGAAACAGCATACACTCATTAGTCTTTTAAGGAAAATGAGCTGTGATGACCTCTGTTTTGGCTGAGGGCGGTGCTGATATTCAGGCTATGAAATTTTAAACAAAAGTCTGATACAAAGACTAGCCACAAGCTAGCACATACTTTCTCCAAACATATGAAGCCAGTGAACCAGACTTTTCAACCTGCTACTCATTCTGTATCAAAGGCAACATAACACATTCAGAGGAACGTGCCATCTTCGGCATGCGTGAGCTGACAGACACCCACGGTTGGCTAGTGCCACTGTGATTTTCAGGGGAGAGAGAATGACTTCCCACCAACCCTGATCGCTTGGCCGCTTTTGCTGTCTAGCCTCCTGGTCACATGGCAGTATCAGTATTTGAATTTGCGATTTCCAGATGATAGGGTGAGCACTTTTCCTTTGCGCCACTTACTCTGGAGCCTGAACACTATAATTATAGGAATAGAAACATAAAAATTGAATTTTTTAAAATACACTGATTTTGGACTTTTTAAATATTTAAGCCACAACGTTATAATGGAAAATAATGTCAGGGCTTTCTCAAAAAACTATATGCAAGCAAATATAATGCTATATCGTCTTCATGAGCTTTTTAACTAATGGTGCTTTGATGCCCCCTAAATCCTATAGTGCGTAACGTACTGTTGTTTCAGTCCCGCTAAAAAGCTCTTTGCGGAAAGACTAAAACACTCAGCTCTGCTCTTTTCGGATGACTTCAGCATTAGTGTTTAAATGGAGATTAAAATGGAGTGGAGAAGCCTGATGAATTTGAAAATCTCCCACACAAAAATACATAACAGTGGGGAAACTCATGAATGCACATTTACAAAATATCATACGGTCATATCACGTATATTTTAAATATAGAGCAGAGACAAACTGTGTCCAGATAACTATGAAATGAACTGCTGATGTCAAAATGAAGACTATGATGCTCATACTGAATATCTGTTCAACCCACTTAGTACTTTTTAACTTTATAGTACAATTATGGATGAGTGATCATTTATAACCTCAATATCCAGAGTCACCTAGAAGAGGATGAGTTCCCTTTTAACTCTTGTTCCTCCCAAGGTATTTTTTTCCCCTTATGTTTTCTCAGGAGGTTTATCCTTGCCACCATCACCTCTGAATCGCTCACTCTACACCAGGAATTCTGTAATTTGGCTTTGTGAAAATGTCTATTGTTAATTGTGCTGTACAAATAAAATCGAATTGAATGGAATTTGAAAAGCTCTTTTTTGCAGTAACAAAAAAGTGCTTTTTGTAATTGTCTGCAGCAGGGACCAATGTTTCCTATTATACTTTGAGGTTTTTTTTAAAGCACGACCTTCACTCGACAACACTCCAGGTATTTAGACGCTCTCCATATTTAATCCAGATATTTAAAAACCATGATCCTGAGACGCTACAATGGAATCAATACACGTCGTCTTCTATAGTTCGGGTCAACAGCGCTATAGCATTTTTCTGCTGTGCATTAACATGTACAGCTATGAATTGTAATATGTCTCTTGCGTATTCTAGTCTGGTGTGGTAGTATACGAAAAAAAATCTTTTCTTGTAAACTTTAAATGTGGTACAAAAAGATTTTGGCAGTTGCACAAGGTTACATCATGTCTTGTTTGGAGCTTATTTAAACAGTGTATTTGTTCTCCTTTTAATCAGCATGGTAGGTCTTGTGAACTAGACATGACCTCGCTTTGTGGTATACTCTGGTAAACTGTCAGCAGGTAAGCGGATGTGTACTGACAGTGAGATAAAGCTAACATATTTGAACTGAAAAGTCATGTACTCTAAATTTCCCCTGGTTTTTCTCCATAATGCACAGCGTATCAGTATATCCTCTTTGCTGTGTCACAAACTAATCTTAAGGTTGATAGTGTCCCATGTTAGCAGAGCCATAAGTGTACCTGAATTAAAAAAATGTTTTTTTTTTCCGGATGTTTGTACTTGCTAGGTTATCAGCACAGCCTCTTAATTTCAAGATAGACACATTCACAAATAAACTCAGAAATAGAGACAGTTACATTTAGTGTAAGGCAATGGGTTAGTGGTCATTCAGTTGTTCCTTCATTCATCTTCACCACCCACTTTATCCTGGTCAGGGTCACGGTGGAGCTTTAGTCTATCCCCGGAACACTGGACACGAGGCTGGAATACACCCTGCACCCGCCAGTCTATTGCTATGCACTCACAGGTTCACACTTTAGAGGAGCCATTCTAGAAACTGACGTGGGAAATGAACATTGGGAGAAGATTCACAGAAACTCCGCGCAGTCAATAACCCAAGCTCAGAGTTGACGCTTTGAAACAGAATCAGTACCTGCTTCCCCACCATGCAGCCCGGTAATAACTGGATTCACATGAAATTGGACTAAATCACTCTTATTGTTGTGAATGAACACTTTTACATGATATCAGGTTGGTCTGAGACTGAAGTAGGTCTTATTATAGAACAGTACTGATGAGGATGATTTCAACAGGAAAAGCGGTGAGTAAATGAATTAGATGAACTTTTAAATTAATGTGTAAGATGGAGCCATGGAAAACAGGAAAACGGTAACTGTTTTTTTTTTTTTTTTACAAAGGATTCATAAGCACAATATTATGCAAGTCAGTGAGAGTTCAGATCCATCCATCTATTCATCCATTTATCCCTTCATCCATACCGCTTATCTGTCAAGGTTGCGGGAAAGCTGGAGCCAATCCCAACTGACTTTGGGCAAGAGGCAGGGTTACACCCTGGGCAGGTCACCAGTCTATCGCAGGGCTAACACAGAGACGAACAACTGTTCACACTTACATTCACACCTATTGGCAATTTAGAGTAGCCAGTTAGAAAACATGAATTCTGTAATGAGAAATAATAAAAGAAAGGGCATCAGGGTTGGCATAGCTATACACCAAGCTTAAGCAGAATATCCAGGTTGCCCAAAAGAGTGAAAGTTTCTTGGCAGTTTCATAGCATAAATATGTGCTGTTCAGTGACCTCTTTTTGAATATTGGAGAGCTGGTTTGAATGTTCAGTTCAGTTCATTTGACATTTTGTGCACAGTTTACTGTATATCAGCCAGTGCTATAGGTAACTGTATGTCTTATCCACTGCACCCACAAACCTCTTTCACGTCATCTCACTCCCTCTCCGGCTCTCTCCTCCACCATTTTTCTCTGTGATACCCATTAAGCTGTTAAAAAATGGCACCATTTACAGTCAACATTAGCAACATACAGAATATAATATAATTTTATGCCTTATTGTGATAACATCCCATAATATGACACACTCATTCACAAAAGCATAAATGTTTCATTATTTTATTGGGTTTTTGAGCATTCTGATATCTCTTTGATAAATCATAGGATTGCTATAATAATAATAATAATAATAATAATAATAATAATAATAATAATGGTCCAGTTAATGCAGATCAATGTGTTTCACAGCTTCCCCAGTACGTAGCAATATTTCTTGCAATATATTTCATTCGCAATGTGCTCCAATATAATAGCATGCTATTTTTATCCATATAATGCAGCACTGATCAAGACCGTTCATGAAAAATGACTGCAGCTCATTAGAAAAATTCTTCTGTGCCTGTAAAACCTTGCAGAAAAGCTCACACTTCTGCACAATTAAAATGCTCTTATTTCCATTTTTATTTAAATGCAGCATGGTAAACAATATCCCATCACCCATGTTTAGTTGCGTGGCACTGTGTGAACTCTTCAGCTGGATCTAATTGACTCACAGCTAATTGCTCTTGGCTGTTATCTGCCAGGTTGTTGGAGCCATTTAAAGTATAACAGCACTGTGTAAAACTTTTCAAGCCCTTAACTCTCAGAACAGGATGTTATTATTCTCCATAGAGATCTCCGCTCAGGTTCAGTGAAATGTAGAGTAGGGTGTGTGTGTGGGGGGTGTGTGTGTGTGTGTGTGTGTGTGTCTGAGCGAGAGAGGAAGTGACTAGGTGAATTTGCTTAAACTGGGTTGCATTCATGTTGACCTGAAACTAGTTCTGTTTTCTGATATACTCAATGAGATACGATTTCATGGTCCAGGATAGGGGTAGGACAGCTGATGAACAGCCGGAACCATGCTCCTGAGGGGTAATCAGGTTTAGATGACCACACTGTTACGTACACAAGTCAGTCATGCTCTTCCTGGAAAAGGGCAGAACCATAGCACTGACTGGAAACACACTGCTCGCTGCTTCATGTGATAGATTGTTTGCAGATTGTCTAACGCCTCTCACTGATACTCTCACTGGAGTGTTTATTTATGCTGTTTGCATGTAAATGTACAGTAACAAAAACATATTTATCATCATAAAACATATTCCTTGCAAAACAGTATGAAATGCCTATAAAAAATGTCTTGTTGAACGTTTCCTAATATTGAATGCACTGCATAGGAGGCGCCATGACAATATAGATTACAAAGAGAATCCTATGTACAATGCCATTCATTTTAATTATATGACAAATAAGGTCAACATATTGTATACACAGGGAGCATTTAATCCAGTAATAGTATGATTTAAATATTAGGAACGTGTTTTACAGCTTTGTTAAATGAACAGAAGTTATAAAGTTATAGAAGCTGAAAGCCATTGTGGTGATTATATATTTCTGGACAGAAGTGCTTAATTATGCTTTAAACATTTATATCCCTGAATCTTTCTGAATGGAAAAAAAAAACAAAAAAAAAACAAATGCAATGGACCTTTGTTTTACAATTTATTAATAAAAAGATTCCAAGATGTTAAAGATTTCAATGAGAAATGCAAAACCAGCACGACCTTCTAATTCTCCTGAAAACAACCCCAAAGTAGGCAGGTTATGTCAGAATCATTACAAATGTCAAAGTTATTGAGTAATATTGATATCTGAGAAGAGTTAAAAGCTGCATACAGGATATGAAAAGTGGTTATATAGTAGAGAGATGCAAACTTTTGTCTGATATTTTGCCTTTTTTTACTATTAATATCTTAATGTACAATATTTGACCTTTGTGTTTGTGATAATGAAAAAACATCTGTGAAGTTGAACTCACTAAATGTCTTATTGTTAAAAATGACTTAGATGTATTTTTTATTTAGCATGAGTTACATTTAAGCGGAGGTTAAGGAGTTATTGTTGTCGAGTCAAGGTTAAGGACTTTAGGTTAAGAATTTAAGGCTATAGTTAAAGAGTTACGATTAAGAAGTTAAAGTTTAGTAGTTACAGTTCAGAAGTTCTGGTTCAGGAATTAAGGTTAAGAATTATTTAACACATAATGATTACATAATGAGCAGTTATGAAGGTAAGGTTAAGGAGTTATTAGAGAGGCTTTTAATGTTGCATAGAGATACCTAAAGAAGACGCAACTGTGAGAGGAGAGACAGAGTTACTAAGATACTAACTATTTATTCTGGGTAAGTTACCCCGACCCAAAAATCATGACCAATGAAATGACCCTTTCCTGAATTTTCCTTCCTTCAATTCCTGAAGCGAGGAGGAGTAGCTCTGATCACTATGATACGTCATATGTAAGGGTTTGGATGAGATCTTCAAAGCCTTATCATAGTATATAATCAAAAATGCTGAATAATAATAATAACAATAATAATAATAATAATAATGGTCCATTTAAAAAATCTAAGGTTCACTTAAATTGTTCATGTACGCCACACACCATTTTTCCAGGCTAAGTCTTAGGCCCGTGGGGTTTTCAGCCTTTAATGAGAGAGCCGGTTTAACTATGCAACATTAAGCTTCATCTGACAGGAAAAAGCGTTTTTTTGCGCTGATTTCCACGCTCCCTTCAGGTCAGCATTAAGCACTGTAGAGATCTTACTGATACTTCCTGTCTGTAAGCTTTCTGCCCTCGCTCTGGCTATACAATATCCCCCTGCTAGCTGGATAACATACCGTACATCTCCCACTAATGAGACTACCAGGCCAGGACTGCGGGTGGAATACTCGGTGGGTAAAAGCTGTCATCTCAGGGACACAGTAGAAGTGAAGATTGGGCATAAAGAAAATCTCTGGGCTTCAGTTTACTTCCAGTTCTCCATAGAAGTACAACAAACTGTCTTTCTTCTGGATAGAGCTTAAGTAGACGCAGTCTGTCTATAGAGAAGGGGTCCTACGGACATGTAGTCACGGATTTGAACTCCATCTGTTGTTTGCGTCTGGTGAAGATGAAGAAAAATAAGCACCCCTGTTCTTTATAAGTCCTTTCAGCTCGAACTTTCTCTGTGCTCATTCTGGAGTTCTGTAAATTCTTTATACTGCAGCAAACAAGACATTGTTTTTCTTGGACAGTGTACATTTTTGTATCCCCAAAGTGCCGCTGCAAATTTCCTTTATAGTAATTTCATCAGCTTTGAAATGCACTATTGCTGCAAGATTACTTAGGAAGATCTGGATAAGGATTTATTTTGTAACGTGTGTGGCTGAGCTGTTGAGTCTGGTCTGGAGAACATATCAGTGATGTGGCACTGTGGTGTAACTAAGTCCAGTCCTCTGGAGATGCTCTGCTCTATAGTTTGTCTGATATGAATCACTCTTGTCTGCTCTTACATTTGGAAAAGAATGAAATGAGTGATGTTCACTGAATCTGCTTTGTGTTGACTCTGTCAGAAGATAGTTGTGTGTTTAATGGCGTTTTAAGTGCATTTTGAATGGCAGTGTTTTACGAGTAATGAACTCCATCATGTTCCCTCTGTAAATGGAGCCTGCTAGCCTGCTGAGAGAGAGGGAGAGTACGGATATCACAACCACATCTCGAATGGAAAGGAAGACATCATGTTTTCTCTGTCTTTATATGGTGGTTGGATGTGAGCCAGACATTAGCTAAAAGAAAAGACACTGTGTGTAGGATTATTGGCAAAATGTTACTAATATAAAATCTTATAAAAGTTCAAATCAAACAAACGCTGAGAGTAGGTGACATCATATAAAGTGTGTTATTGAGTATTTTATCATCCCGTGACGCAATAACCATGTTTTCATTTTTTAAAATAAAAAATCTGATGCGTTCTAGCTAGTGATTAATGAGTGAGTGACTCGAATTGGTGTGTTTTAATTAGTAGGTGGGTTATTTCAATAAATGTCTTTGTGTCTGAATGAGCGAGTGAGTCAGTAAATGAGTGACAGAAGGGAAGAATATAGCAGGAATATATGAAGCTTTACGGTGAAAGACTGCTGTAGGAATAACACCGCGGATCTTGACTAAGGTTAAGGGCTCAGTCGAGGCAGCTGGGCTTCTACCACAGAGCTGAACTGTACTTTACGAGCCACTCAATCCTCTACCTTCAAGTCTTTGTAATTTGTGGATGGAATATCACCACACAGCGTACAATTTTATTATTGTTGGAGTCAATCTGATGTCTGTTTCTGTGCTGGAGTTGTTCTTTATGAAGTCGCTGGTATTTTTTTACTTATAACTGTACTGGGCAGTAATGATGTAGAAACAAAGAGAAGCCAATTTTAAGGTAAAGCCTTTTTCTTTTCATAAATCGTTGTTTACTCAATTGCTGATTAGTGGATGCTTTTCTGTCCATCCCTCTGTAACGTGATGTTTTCTTTGCTGCGCTGATTACTGCAAACGTGTAATGATTAATGACGGAGATGCAACAATAAACAGGTAAAAAAAAAAAAAAAAAGATTTTTAATGAAGTAAGAAATGCCAGCTCTGTAGTAACGATGTCCAGAACATGCAGATTTGACAGATTAATGAAAGACTCCATTTAAAGCATTGGGCCTGAAGAGCACTGAGCTGAAACTACAGAAACACTGCTTGTTCTCTGCATATAGCATGGCAGGAACGTCATTTACAAGATTTGTTCTCCCTGCTATAGAGCAATAGCAAAGCAAATGTTGTAAAAGTATGAGTAAAGACCAACTCTGAGCCTGACCTCTTGAATCACGCTTTAAAGGTTTATTGCTCCATGAATCATACACACTGCGTTTCATGGGCCTGAAGGGAAGTGGAGGTGCATTAGGCGGCGTTGCCCTGCGGCCTGAATCCACTGAGAGGGTTCACCATCAACACTTCCTTTTGTTCTGCAGCCGCTCTTCTGTCATCTTTTCCACTTGAAAACACACTCCATGACAAGCAGATCATCCACAGAAGACTAGCTGTATTGTTTTAAGTTTCTGGAACAATAGTATCTTTATACAAATGTGTATAAAAGTCTTTTCTGATGGGCCAAGAGCCGAGCGCTTTCCCGTACTTTACAAAGGCTCGTCCCAGGATGTGTAAGTGGGTAATGAGTTGCTAATGAACAGGCCTGGGTGGTCTGTTTAACCAAAACCTGAGGTAAATCACCAGAGCGCTGCTCAAACATATACTCAGACGCAACCACACACTTATTTGATGTGGGAAAAATCTGCTTATTACTCTGTGTGTGTGTGTGTATCCTTTTTACCATCCTTTGCCATGTTTTTATGGTTATTATTCATCACAGGCGCTACATGACACAATGGTTTGTTAATTGGCAGACCCAGAGACAGCGGGGAGGAAGAAATAAAATATCTCCAGATTATTTGAAGTACTTTATCGTGCTGATTCATCCTTTTTGTGTTGAGGTTTGTTTTTTTCCGTTTTAAAACTTTGCTAATAGCTTGGCCAGCTCTGAGCAAGACGTCTCAGCTCCTTAACATTCTGATTTAATATACTAGTAATGATTTAATGAATGAAATTTGCTGGTCTGTATGATCTGTTCACTTCACACAGCTGAATAAAAGCACCAAGCACAGGTTTGTTTAATTGCAGTCATGTGCAGTTGTACGTATCCAAAGACCCAAGAAGAAATGTAAAGTTCCTATAAAGTTCCTTCGTTAGAACCAAAATGGTCCAAAATTATTCCGTGTTGCATTTTTCTGCAGAGTAATAGCAGTAATTGGTAGCACTAAACACTTTGTCTCCTTCATCTTCTTCTCCATCTCGCTCTTTTAAATACTGTCTCCCTGATGCTATTGATTCTTGACTGTTCACAGCCGCATGCATGAGAATTGAGAGCTGTTTTAATTTTCGTGCCTCAAATAAAACTGTTGCCTCTTTTAATTATTTCACACCTTAAAGAGATACATGTATATAAATAAAGTAGAAAAAATAAATAATAACTTCAACTTAAAAATAAAAAAGTTAAGTAATGACATGAAAGTAAAAGGAAAATGCTAAATATCAGAAAAGAGGGAGTTTTAAATAATAAAGTATTAAATAACAGAATTAAATAATAAAAAAAAAAATCGCATTGTTTTATAGATAAGCTGTAAAATAGTTTCCCTCAGAAATGAAGAGGATGCAAAGCTATTCACTCAACCATAGATCTGAACTCTTGTAACGGAGAGTGGATACATTCTTATTAGCATTTGTTTTTTTCTCCATAACAATGGAGGCATGCATGACGAGAGAGTGAGAGAGATGTGATGTGGAGTGGTTGCCATGGCGTTCTCAGGTTAGTGGTCATTGCTATGTCCTCACAGCTCCATGACGGTGGTGTGTGTGTGTGTGTTGTGTGCGCGTGTGTGTGTGTGTGTGTGTGTTGTGGTGCTAGTGTAGTGCTGTAATGAGCAGACTGGAGATCTGCTGCAGCTCAAGAGCTCAGGAATACACTGCTCCTGAACACACCAATTACCCCTGCAATAAAAAAACGCACCCAGCTATTAGCCTTCAGAGCCACTGTCTGAGGGTTTGGAGTAAAAGCTTGGGCCTGAACTTAGACATTGTGAAGTGCTGTAGGAGGATTAAAGATTACAGTAGTGTTTAAGTGTTAAAGCAAGGTTTGGATGAACTATTGGATGTGGATCCTTCTCTGTTACGTTGAATACGTTCTGCAGGCTACCATAATGATGAATGATTTATACACTAATACAAATTGTGAAACGGATCATATCAGTTCCTACGCCTCATAAGCTGTCTGTTTTAGCGGCTTCGAACAGCTTTGAAAAATGAACCACACTAACTGTAATCCTATTTTCAAACATTTATTGATTTATTGACTGTTTGTGCATTCAAGCTGTTGGTGATTAATGTGGTGCGATTTGGGGCGTTTTTATGAGTGTATATTTCTAATTCCATCTGCTTTCTTCCATATAGGATCCCCCTACTGTTGAGTTAACACTCGTGGTGCTCGTTTATGTCTGAACCTAAATAAAGAATAATTACAGAGGTTGTCGTGTCATGACATATTATTTAGTATCTATTCTCTGATTAAATGTTTAGTCATTGCAGTGAAATTAAATGCCACGTGGTTACAAGAATGAAGATTATCTGGACCAATAGAGGGGTCCTGGAGGTTAATACTACAAGCTACATGATAATGAATACATTTTACTACACTGTTTATCCACACTAATTTTGAAACATTTGTTATTGTCTATAGTTTCATTGCGCTCATATCGCTTGCCTCTAGGTTTTCTATGACAGTCCAGGGGACCTGTAGGGAAACATAGCCAGGGGTCTGTGATTTATTCATTTCATTACAGTCACGTTAATCACAACCCGTTCTTATCAAAGCTATATGTATTATTGAGTTCTTGTAGCAAGTCGCTTACTTGACTGGTCACTTCATTTAAATTGTTTTAATCCAAACCTCAGTAACTAAGAAACAGCTTATACATAATGTCACCATGGACCTGTTGTATTCTCAGTAAGCAGACAAAATATTACTGTCCGCATTTAAATAATGTTCATGAAATAAATGTGAACTGAGGGGGTGTGTGGAATTTATTTATACAGTTAAAGGAGACTCTGGTTACAAAACCGCTGCTCTATGACACGTACTGTACAGCCTCTCTCTTTCATTCTCGTTCTTTTTTCAGCTGGTTAGAGAGTAAACGATTACGAATTGCTAAATGCGAAACAACTAGAAATCGATTAGATGTGCTACTTACTGGAAGTTCTGCTATTTAATCCATCTGCATTTTATTTTTGTTTATTTAATATGTAAATTTTAATGATGAGTCAGTATACACAGTATATTCCAAAAAAAAAAAACACAATTGTATTGTAATTGCCTAAAAAAATTTCTCACAGTATTTTTTCAAATATCATCCAGCTCTAGTTAACGCAGCATTCTGGGTGTTTGTGTTTCGGCTGTATGAGTCTTCCGTACTGGATGGAACATGAGACAAATAAAACACAGGACTGGAGAGTTTCCTGTATTAGGGAGTGATAACTGATCTGCTTTTTCCTCTGCAGTGAACTTGTCTTGGTTTTAACACTTTTGTTTATCTGTGAAAATCAATCATGATGGACTTCCTTGATTAAATATAGACGCCTTCGTTGGCTTCTCTCTTCTGTGTAATCTATTTGAGCGGCCCGCATAGTAGTGTGTTCATTTGGAATAATGGAGTCCAGGACTGTTCGGTGATTCCCCTGCTTAACTCAGCAGCTAAAGGGAGACTCGGATGGTTCTGGAGAAAGACTGTTAATATCTGAACTCAACAGCAAAACAAATACACCCAGTGTTCAGTGTTCCTTCAGAAGCGCCATCATAACGACCCCCCGTCCTGTGCGTTAGCATGAATGCCCCCGTTACTGATAGACTGGAATAGTGTTGTGTGCTTCGGTCCGAGACACTTTGTTTGTTTTCCATTTACAGAGCCAGGGCGGTGTGTGAGCACCAGATTTTTTAGCTAGCGGACCAGGAGGAGATATTTTTTGAATATGACAAAAATTATATTAGAAGTATATGAGATTAGAATCTATGGCTGCATACTTCCTCACTATATAGTAGGCAAAAATCAGCATGTGATAAGGTGTGGGGTGTCTGAATACGCAGTAGTCGTTTAATTGTAGTCGAATGGTACCTGGATGATCTACTATAGCCGTTGTATGCAAACACTGTGTACACACTGTGCTACACTGTACTATCCCATTAGTCAGCTGAAGCATCTGAATAACCAAAGAAGAAGAATTCCCCTGGGAGAAATAGCAGACCAACTTACATGGTATACATCATCTGTGAACATACAGGTCAAAGGACAGATAAGATGGTGGAAGAGTATGTCTGAATCACATCCTTACTACTCACTGGCATACTCATTGTACGTACTACAGTAAAAAACGTAACCGACTTTGGTACGTACTGAGTATTCGGATGCAGCCCATGCCTGCACCTTTAATGAGTGCACCGCTGTGGACTGCTTTTAAAGATGGATCACAATGAAGTCACTTCATAGTCCAGCATTTCATTCGTAAAAAATAAAGCAATTTGCTTCTGATTGTTGAATATCGGGGCAATGTACTGAAGGTTTTGCTTCTCAGTGTGGTATGTTTTCGTTTTATCGATTTTATGTTTTTGTGCTTTATTTGACTTCTTTTTCACTAGTGAGCTTGAAATTTGCTCTGGCACTGAATCGTCTGCATGTAGTCCTACTGACGATCACTGTACAGTGCGAACTGAGAGAAAAGCTATATTAATCCGAGACCTCATCAGGAAGATTCTGTGACAGTTGCTTTTGAATAAAAAGGGATCGTCTCTATTTCTATCTGCACTCACGTTTCTCTTTGCTCTCAGTTGTGATAGAAACAGAACCTATATAAAGGTGCTTTTAAGGATACTGGCCTTCCAGACGCATTAATTATTGTTGCAGATTATAACATATGGATCAATTGGTCAGATTTTTTTTCCATACACACCATTTTCGGTCAAAGCGCACATCCTGTCCCCATGCTTAAATTAACATCTCAGGAGGAGACACATGAACACTGTAAGACAGTTTAATACTGCAGATTATTGGTTGTGTAGTAATGTGGATGAAACTGAAGCTGAGTGCTATAGGGGATTATTTCATATTTATACTTCTGGAAATAAGGCTCTGGTTACAGATGAGATTTCCAGTACAGGTTCAATTTATATGAATGAATTTATTCTAACTTAATAAGCAGGACTCTTGACATTGCCTCATCATTACGTGCTGTTGCGTTGCTGGGGAGAGGTCTCAGTTCCAGCCTTGACAATTTCTGGATACATATATGTCAGCTACAACCACTGTGAATATTTTATGAATTTTACACCCATACCATATAATTTAGGGTTTTTCTCTAGTTAACCACGTGCCAGCCTTTTCGTTACTCATATAAACATGCCGACTACATAGCAATGTAAACATGAAATACTCTTAAATAATTGCCGCATACCTGTGTGTCTGTGTAAAAGGTTGTTTAAATGTACAGTATAATCAACATTTCTAAGCCTGCCTTTACAAGTCTGACTGGTTAGAAGAATGCTTAATGTTTATATATAGAGGGAGAAATTAATCCATGTTCAGCATGTCTGTATTCATTTATGAACCTATATGAGCCCACTGGTGCTGTTATAGGTTCATAGTATGTCTCTTGTGGGTCACAAAGCCAGCCAGCTACGACGGCCCCGTTTTCTGTAAAAAGTGTCATTTGTCAAAAAACATTTTGTTTGTGATATTTCATAGACCAGACATTGTCTGGGGCCAAGTTTTTCTACCATTTCCTCCACTGTTCTGGTTTATGTGAATAGATTGGAAACTCATGTTTTTCACTATAATGATTGTATGTAAAGATCGTGCACTATGGCATCACAGATATGCTAATTAGCAAAGGTGCTAGCGAATTGTTTGTGGCCTACTTCTAAATGATTTTGATAACATGGTGTCAAAACAGATGTTGCTTTTAAATCACACAATTTTATACCATCGGGTAAAATTATAAATTGATCCCTGACACCCTAAAATAAAAACAGTACATTTATGAGGCATGAATTGTGCCGTTTTTTTTGCTAGCAAGAGTCTGAGAGATTCTAGTGCTTTAGTGTAGAAGAGATAAGCACAAGGATGCCTTTTAACGTCTTGTTAATTAAATAAGCCAT
Organism: Notoglanidium macrostoma; assembly: GCA_030068235.1. Taxonomy (NCBI): domain Eukaryota; kingdom Metazoa; phylum Chordata; class Actinopteri; order Siluriformes; family Auchenoglanididae; genus Notoglanidium; species Notoglanidium macrostoma. The sequence goes on from JAQQZR010000038.1 coordinate 5,404,330, forward strand.
GCCTCTCATTCGCAATGAAGGCTTGGTCCTGGACTTCACAGACAAGTCTGACATCGGTTCTCTTGGAAGAGGCACTAGCATCTTGACTAGGGTCATTACTTTTGTCTGAGCAAATATTAATATTCAAGATCATATGTTTGTTAGGTATATTTTTTCTCTCACATTTTCTCCCTAATTTGTGCCTTTTCCTCACCCAGAGCGCATGAACAGTTTGCTCACTGCGCCATGGATGGCTGTAGCATCATGACGATTTGAACTTGTGATCTCTGGATAATAGGGCAAGTGCTTTTTCTGTTGCATCAGAAGCAGTACAGAGTACATTTCTGTTTCAGTGCCAGCAAATTCTGTTTTCAGGGTCTAAAATAACATGCAAGTTAACGTTATTCAGCTACATATATCACCATATATGTACAGGTAGAAACAATTAATATACAGCAAAACAGGAATACAAGATTGTATAAGCCCTTAATTTGTTTGTATTTGTTTTGGTATAGGTGACTGTATTTATTTGAAACAAGGTTTTTTATTTGAAACAGATGTTTTATTAAGATCTGATGTCAGTAGATGTGTTGTAAAACTCTATTCAAGCCTTTATAAAGCCATCATTCAGAAATCTGGACTCAGCTGAGAGTTCTTTGGATCCCTGTGGTTTGGACAGGAAGAGAGGAAGAGGTGAAGAACTGCTCTCCATAATTGGCAGGGTGAGCTCTCGGTGGTGGTCTGGCTGGTCTAGAACTAGAGGTGTGTTTATCACCTGGAAGACATTGAGCTATTTATAGCATGTGAGTGGTATAGGTAGAGTCTTCCTGTCACAGCCAGTCTCAGCAGCTCCAGACACACGTAGGGAGAAGGTGCCCAGGCTGCTGTAATGGCCTGTCACATGATTGCTTTGTGTGTGGGTTTTTTATTTTTTATTTTTTTGGGAGGGGTGGAGTGAAGGAAAGGAGGAGCAGTGCCAGGCACGAAGTAGCCTGGTTGCTTTATGAGTTTGTGCGTCAAGCTTTGTGCCACCTGTATATGATTTTGGGTGGTACTAATTACGTATGAAAACCTTGGCTGCTATAGATGAGGCTATGGAGAAAGAATTACAATGGCTTCTGTGCACTGCTTAAGCTGGATCTGTCCTAGATATTATTTGAACTCATGTTTGCCAAAGGTAATAGTTTGTGACTTAAATCCAGCCAGCTGATTCCTCAGCCAAGTGTCCCTTCAATGCTTAAGCATACAGCCAGTCGTTTTCCCTTTCATTTTCCCCTAGTGAGTGAACAGGGAGCAGAATGGAGTTATAATCTTGTTAGTCAGGCATTCAAGGCCAGTTCCTGTAGATCTTAGCACTGAGACTGCAAAGAAAACCTATAAAACAGTTACGTGTAATTCATATTCTATAAAAGTTGACTTGTGGGACTGGTTGTACTACAGGAGCCATGCCCTTGAGTGACTTCGCTGATGAAGTAATCATCTCAAAGCACCCTACTGAATTTGAACATAGTATAAGTTACAGGAACCAGTCTGGGAATTCACTGGTTTCTAAAATCTTATTACTTAAGTTTATGTCACTGTAAAAGGAACCATTTCATAGAATAAGAAATACACTTTCAGGGATTTATATTCAGTTAAAGAACTTGGGGTCTGTTTAACCATTTATGATCATGAAAAAAGAGTATTGCATGTGAAAGTAATATATTATCCTCATTGAAACAGCAGTTGAAGTGGAATATGGAGCCATATACGTAATCAAGGTTAAGTCAAAGCTTTACGCAGTACAGAACACAGTTCTGGGCCTATGAGACGTTTCCCAGATTATTTTCAAATTGAATTGTTCTTCAGTCATCGTTCATACTTTGCCCAGAATGAAACACCACACTCTTTCAGATGATGCTTACAAATCAGTCACATCCAATGATCCTGCCTCTCAGAACCTTTGATCTCGCAGAGTTTCTCAGCAACAAACCTGACTTCAGATCAAAGACAACAAGCTTGATGACAGTTCAGCTTGGTTGCCGTTGGTCATTGGTCTTTCCCCACAATACACGATGTTGAGTCATAAAAAGCACCCCACACCACAGGATCATCTGGTTTTAGATCAAGCTAAAATCAAGGATACCTTTTGTAATAGTCAGGAGGCTTGACTCATCCACAAAGTTGAGCTGAGTATCCTCTGTTTTGACCCATGCATTATTTGTGTGTTGTTTTCCTAAACAATTCGTATTCTGTATTGACGAGCGGTCTTAGATTCCTGATCAGTCATTATCGAGTCAAGTGTCGAGTTACTTTTTTTATTGTCATTCTCTATATTCTTTTATACATTGAAATGAAATGTGATTTCTTCAGGACCATGGTGCAACACATATAAATGCAGTAGCATGATAGACAGGTGCAATCAGAACAATAAATGCACAGGACAGTGCAGACTAACTAGACAGGACAGCAGAATACTAGAACAAGGGAAGGCTTCTATTTCTATTTCTGTATAAACTAGGTGAGGTGTGCACAAGAGTACTTTACTGCAATTTTCGTGGCAAATTCCGATTTCCGATTTTGCAGGTGTGGCCTGCCGATACCGATTTATTCCAATTCTGCTTTTCTTTCTAAGAACTATATTTGACAGTATGTACGAACAAAAATCAACTTTCCTTCAATGCAAAATTTTATTTTCATGATAAAAGAAATTGGTAAACTTTACAGTTTCCCCTAAACTGCACTAAGTTACAGGATCTTCTTTCATGTGAACAACGTGCAAAATAAAGCACTCTGCTACTGGAAAGACGGACAGTTTACAATTAACTGAAAATGAGTTCCTGTACACCCAACTTTATCTGACGTATTTTACTTTACCAAACAAGAGCAGGTGCAACAGATTTATATAACAGAACAAATGTCAGTTACTTACATCATTTTACAGTATGTATATAAATTCACCAGATAACAGTACATTAACCTTTTTTCTCTGTTTTTACTGTCCGGTCTCCGGTCTGAGCCAGGCACGCTGAAAATTGGCTGGTTCTGGTCTCGATCGGGGCATCTATAGCTGAGTCATTGCTTATTGAAGCTTATTGGGCAACCTGAGGCTTGCAGGTAGAGACGGTTTTGAAGATTGTCTGAGACAGTCTCTGAAACGCTCACTGAAACAGTAACAATCTCTGAGTCAGACTTGAACAGTCTCTGAAAAAATAACAGTCTCTGGAACAGTAACAATCTCTGAAACTGTCTCTGAAAGTTACAGTCTGTGAAACAGGAACAGCCTGTAAAACATTCCTTCCTTGATGAGGCATGTTGTCTTACTGATGCAGATGCAGCATAGATGTTTTCTCGTGATAGTCTGGCCTGTGCTTGTTAACGGTTGCCAGTGATACAATTATCATGCAGTATGTAACAGTGTGTACAGCGTGCGTGTGTAAACAATACTGATCATTTACTCATTTACAAGGACACAATGTCATGTTACAGAGCAGCCTGGAGATTCTGTACTCATCTATGATCATCTCCACATCCCTGCTGAAACGTGTAGGACTGCGCTGAATAATAGGGTGTCTGAACAGCATATGTTTAAATTGTTGGTTGCATTTGGATTACAACATTGTACTGTATATCTAAAAGAAATGTTATTTATATCCATTTAGGCCACAACATGTTTAATATCAGTAAAATATACGAACATGTTTAATATCAGTAAAAGACAGTTGTTGCTGCTGTACTGAGATGGCAGCCGAATTATATAGTGTATCCTGCGGTTCGGTAGTGCTAGTTTCCTTTACTTTAAAAAGGGGCCATTTTTGAGCGTATACTCATCAAATCCTTCTGATTGAAGTTTATGTCAGTTTTCTCTACTTCAGGAATGATGCATACAAAAGCTACTTCAGTACAAACTCCCCTTTTTGAAGAGTCCTCACCCTGCTAAAGACTCATAAGCTATTTTGTGAGTGAGTTACAGGCATTTACAAATGTTGCTTTGCTGCACTCATCTTAACCTTCTTGAGGAGCAACAGGCCCCTTGTTGTCTTCACTTTTTATCCAGGTCAGCAGTATATTCTCTCTCTTCTCACAGCTTTTGAAGTGATATCCCCAGTCTAGGTTTTTAATGATTAAAACCTGACAGTTATAACTGAGTTTCTTGGGCCCTTTGAAGACAGCCGTAGCGTCTCAGTGGGAGTGCACTCCCGTGCACTGATGTAATCTACAGACTCACTTCCTTCATGTTCAATTAAGGATTTTTTTAAAGACAGAATCCTGTTGTCGGAAAAGGGGTAGAGGTCTTGTTTCCAGAGACGCAAAATCACTTGAGTCAAGAGCTTCTTGGCTGAGGCTAAAATGGAGGTTTTTCGAGAGTCTATTTTGCATTTTTGGTAACATTTGTTTTTCATCTTAACCCTGGATCTTTTAGTAGAGGTTGTGTTTTTGTGGTGGGGAACATGCATCTGTGGGCAGCTGTTTTCCTTCATTAGAGTGAGTTGAAATAAGTATTCAGACACTTTTGTTTTTGTGATTTAATACACTTCTACTGCATATATTCACTTCAGATTTTTTATTTACCTTTGCAGTACACGAACAAAATGTATTCATAAGCGTAAGATGCGGAAACAAAATTGATAGAGAAAGGGAATTCCGACACTGTTCTAAAATTATACAGGGTGTCCCAGAATTCTGGATCCATAGGCATTTTTCTTATTTATATGAAGTTTAATTGGAACTCATCTCTGCATGTGACAACATTAATTCTGATACATAAAGAAATGTTCTTGTATTCAGCTTGTACACAAGTGTTGCGAAGTCCAAGGCCACAATTTTAAAATTTGTAGTAATATCTGTATTTAAATAAATAATTTCCTATGGATCCAGACTTTTGGAACACCCTGTATATGTAAAGGTTACATAAAAATCAATCACATTTGGCACCTGGTGTCATTAAAGTAGACGTTACAACTGATTTGGAGCAAGCATGGTGAAGGAGCTTTAGTTCTCAGGGACACCTTTATTAAACAACTCATGTGATCAGCCTCAGCTGGGTCACCTGGATTGAGACAGTGTTTCAGTCTGTCAGTAAAACCTGTTCAACCTATACAGTATA
>JAQQZR010000038.1:5433309-5448163 GCA_030068235.1 Notoglanidium macrostoma
CACCCTGGGTGACCCGGGGATCGAACCCAGGACCTTCTTGCTGTGAGGCGACAGCGCTAACCACCGCACCACCGTGCAGCCTAGCTATTCAATTATTGGGCATAAATATGTACAATAGTATATTTATTATTGTCATGCAGGCCAGGAGATGCAGAATGCAGTCACAGTTCAGTTTTATTTAAAATAATCAGGCAGAGATACAAAATCAGCAGGCAAAACTCACAGTCCAGAAAACAGAAACAAGTTCGAGCGATCCACGAAGAGCACAGTGTGGGTCAGGCAAATACAAAATCCAAATATCCAAAATAGCGTCAAGGACCAGAATAACAAACACAGTAAACAAGGCTTGGCAATAGCAGACACTGACAGCTCGAATAATGCTTCGCAAACACATTCATAAACAGAGGGTCTCTATATAGGGTACATACAGAGACTATATACAGTCGTTATAGTATATATAGACTATAACGACTGCATCAATAGTCAGGTGACTTAGAGCGCAGGAGTGTGTCGGCCATATTGTCTATGTGTATGGGCTCATGGGAAACGTACTCCATGTCTGTGTTCGTTTGTCTTCTTCTGCCATGAGCTCAGAGTCGGTGTCTTTGTTAGCCATGTTGTCTGTAGGCATGGGATCATGGGAAATGTATGACATGGTAATATGACAGTTATCATCCGTCATCCGTGTTGATATTTTTAAGCCTACTTGGAGTACACCCATTCAGTTGAAGTCAAATAGGCTGATAACTATAATAAATATGTCTGATAAGACTGATATGACAGGTTGGGATTTCCACAAATGTATTAAAAGAAAGTAACAAATAAAAGCATATAAAAGAAGCAATAAAGCATTTTGAGAACTGCTGAAATAGTGAAATAATTTTACTTAAAATTTTTACTTTGATAAGATTTTTGTTAACAGAAATTAAGAAATTAATGACATCTTTCAGAGATGAAGCACAAGCCTGAGAATTTTGTGAAGGGAAAAAACAGATAGTGAATTTTTAGTTCAATGTAAACCTTAGATCTACTCTGAAGGCACACACACACACACACACACACAAACCCCCACACACACAGATTTCCCTACTGCCAGAAGCACACATTATTGCAAAATAGTCACCTGAAGTGATGAACACTGCAGGGCAATGCTGAGCACATAATTACAGGAGAACATAATTATTCTGCATGATGTCTAAAGCTGCAGGAACTGACAGGGTTAAATTGACACTAGTCCCTGTTAATCTCCTTGTGGTTTACTCTGGAGTGTTCTATACCAGTGTAATGTGTTTAAGGGCAAAGGTAAGCTGCTATCCTGCTGAACCTTCAGTGGAACAGTTAAATTACCTGTAGCTGAATTATTTCAACATGCTGATACACGACTTCAGAATGTAGAGATGTAGACAGTACAGTTTGGTTTGCTGTATGTATGTGAAGTTGATTGAATTATAGTCAGAGGTCTCTCTCAGTGTTTCCTCCTCCTTCCTATTGTAGAGATCGGAGAAATGGGTGGCAGGTTGATAAAGTTCTTCTCTGCAAATAACGTGGAACGGATTTCGTGTACCCCCCCATCTGGTCACCCAAAGCCCGTGGTGTGGTGGGAGAAGAATGGTGCCCAAGTGCCCAACGAGGGCCGGGTGCACCAACAGGACAGAGACCTGATCTTTAATCCTACTGTGGCTGGAGACTCAGGAACGTACATGTGCATGGCACAGAATAAGGCGGGTCAGAGGCGACAGGAAGTCAGTGTCACTGTGGCTGGTGGGTATAGACAAGTTTTCATACCATGACTTTTTAAAGCAAATAATACTAAGTTTGAGATTATTACCAAGATCTGTCTTCTATTCCATTAGCCATGAAAATGAACATAGCTTAACATGATTAATACTTAGAATGTAAACATTTTTAGTGATTGTCTTAAAGAGACTCATTACCCTGCCCCCGCAGGTCCCCCAGAATGGGTCACTAGACCCCAGGACACTGAGATGGAGGAGGGGCAGCCTGGGTACCTGCACTGCGATGTCCAGGCCACGCCCCCGCCCCAGATCACCTGGTACCGCAACATGCAGGAGATCAGTGAGGAGGTCAGACTCGTATTCTGAGAAAGTTTCCTTCTTCGGGTTTTATTATAGTTTGCTCCTTTGTGATAAACTTAGACTAACTGTTCTTCATATGTCCTACCTTCTGTCATAGTTGATGTTCCATAGAGAGAAAATCATTTTAAATGCATTCTGACATTCAGTTTAATTTCATTGATTCTATGACCTAAATGCAGTTATACTGTAATGTATACTGTAATAACCTAAAGCATGTAAAGGTTTAATTAAAGGTACCCCTCATTTGGAATTTTGAATGCACTTCCTGCATATTATGCAAATTCCAGAGTTTAATGAATATTTATTCAGTTTTATTATGTTAAGAGCTCAGCTGTCTCAGTGCAGCGTAAGACTGAGATCATCATCATTAGTAAGAGGTATTCGATGTCCATCTGTTTCAGGAGTTATTATTTCTCCAGTTTAGATCAGTTCATTAGAAGGTGGTTTGATGTAATTTGGCTTGAGTGGATTTAGTTTACTTCAAGGTAGTCGATAAAACGTAATGAATATGTGTCAGATATTGCCATTAGATTTAAAAACACAAATTGTATCTAAATTGATTATGTTTTATGTATATGCAACATATGCAGTTATACTGGTAGTAAAGTAGTGTTAACAATAACAGCTTAGTTTAATGTTTGTGCAAAGTTAGTCTCCTTCTCATGAATGTCTGGGCCTCCTCTGGGTTCTCCGGTTTCCTTCCATTTCCCAAAAACATGTCAGTAGGTGGACTGCACAACCCTGCCCAGGATAAAGCAGTCACTGAAGATGAATTGAATGATTATTCTAATTATCATCATTTTGTCTGCAGAAATCTCAGTTTAAACTTTTCCCAAATGGGACTTTGAGGATAAACAATGTGGAGGTGTATGATGGCCTGGTCTACAACTGCATTTGCAAGACTGCAAGTGGTGTCCTACATGGACAGGCCAAGGTGCACGTACTTGGTGAGTGTTTATGTGTGTGTGTGTGTGTGCGCGTGTGTGTGTGTGTGTGTGTGTGTGTGTGTGTGTGTCTTATCTCCCTTGTTCCTTCAAAGTCAACAGTCTTTCTATACACCTTGGTTTATCTTCTGCAGTGTTGAGGTGGCACTCTGAGACCACAGATATGTCTGATAACTCCATTACGCACCATATTTTCCTCCATCTCCATCACCCCGCCTCACCTTGTTGTTATATCATACTTGTTGAGTGGCTCAGATCTTTATCTGGTGTGGCTGTGTCTGAGTTTCATATCCTGACTAGTGTGAGCATGTGAATAATTCAGTGGTGCTCTTTTTCTCTAATGCAAAGGTTTCCCATACACACAGGTTCTCGCTGTGCCTCACTTTCACACAACTATACATGCTATGTGTGATGAAATCTTACGCAATGTTTCCTTCTATTTTTATACCAGTTAACCAGATGCTAATATTAAGCTATTAATCACAGTTAATTGATTACTGTGTAATTTCAGAGATATAACAATAATAACAGAGATTTCAGAGTGAAGCCCAGACAAAAATACAGCTGTATTCCACTATGTATGTGTAGTAGTTTGGGAATACCTGTCAGATGTCACTGTTACTGAAAAAAAGATATATATAAAAACGAATACAATCTGATTTTGAACAAAACTGGGTTTTTTCCTGTTTATAACATACTTTGATGTTTTGAGTAAGAATCAACATATTTAACAAAAGCTGAATGTTGTTTGAGATTAGATTTTTTGCCTTCTGCAAAATTCATATTGTCTAAGGAGCCAGTTTAACCAATGCAGTGGCTAAAAGATGACTAAAACACAGTGAACTTCAGGCATTGATCAAGTTGTTTGATAGTAACTGTGTAATCGTCATAGCAAACAATTCACAACCTGATAAATTCAGTTTACAATCAGATATCGGGCATGCGAAATGTAAGTGCGGTTAGAATGAAATGTTTCCATGTAATTTCCCATTTTTTCTTTTGAAAAGTTTAAAATGCATTAATTTGGAAACAGTTCAAGACGTTCAGTTCAGACAAACCTGGCGGCTTCATTTCCCAGGCTTCCAGACATCAAAATCAAAAAATGCCTGCTCTAGCATACACTCAAAAAGTAATTTTTTGTGTATCTACTTATTTCTTATAACATTCAATTTAATGAAGTAATTCTAGCATAAAATAAATGTGTAAATCGAACATGCATGTCTTCTGTTAGTTTAACACAGATTTATTAATTAAATTCCAGGTTCCCATTAAAGTGAATTAATACATGGGTGTTATTTTAACTAATATTAAATGCTTAAATCCTACAAGTAAAGAGGTACAGGACTAATATGCCCCTAAACCTCTTTATTTAAAAATATTTTAATGGAGATATACATTTAAAAACACACACTCGGACATTTTTGATGTCAGTTTATTCGGATTCCAATCATGTTTATATTTTCAGCCATGAATAACTTTTTGTAATAAGAAATATATTCATACAGTAGTTGCTATATGTTTTAAGAGGAAAGTTATTTTTCAAACTGGCAGCAAAATGTCACAAAATGACAAACAGCTAATATTTAGCTGATTGCCAGAATTAGTTTGTACATACGATTTTTCAATTATCTCTTTAAAATCACACCAGCTCCCACCTTGTTGTTGCTTATGTATAGCGTGTTTGATGTTCTCTCTCTCTCTTTGTGTGTGTGTGTGTGTGTGTGTGTGTGTGTGTGTGTTTCAGAGAAGCTGAAGTTCACCCCTGCTCCCCAGTCCCCTCAGTGTCTGCAGCTGGATAAAGAGGCCAGTGTTCAGTGCTCTGCTACGGGCCGAGAGACTCCCACTATACACTGGACTAAAGCAGGTGAGAGAGCTGTTAAAAAATTCTGTTCCCTTTTACAGTTTTCACTTTCTCGCTGTTACATTATATTTTACCTGTGTAAGTCAGACTGAATCTTGAAATTTAAATCAAGGTTATATGTTTAATCATCTCACCTTCTCTGTTTCTTTTCTGTAGCTGGTAGTGCCATTCCTTCTCATGTAAAGCAAATCAATGGGACCCTACAGTTTGAGAAGGTGACACGGAGTGATGCGGGGAATTACACTTGTATAGCCAGTAACCGTCCACAGGGAGAGATCAGAGCCTATGTGTCGCTCACTGTAGGAGGTGAGGTGAACTGAAATGATTACTTGAGTGTGAATTTCTGGGCATAATAGCTCTTGGTAAAGCAGTAGGGAAAAATCGAGGCAGAAAAAATCCAAGCCACAAACGACAAATGTAATATACATCATCCAATAATGAGTATCAGAATAATAATGTTTCACAGATAAACACTGTCGAAGAGTTAATTTGTAAAGAAGGACAGTCCAAGGTCAATAATCAACTAGGCAAGATAGAAATAAACATATTAACTTTAGGCAGTTTAGTTCAAGTAACATATTTTACAGAAGTTTCTTCTGGTAATCAATTTAACAAAATGCCAAAGAAGTATTAAAGCATTAAGATTAAAACAGTCATTATAATATTTCTGAATGTGATGTAATGCAGACTTTTATTCCAGTTACCTCTAAAGACTTTTCCATGTCTCCTGCTGTTTGTTTTGAATTTTTGCAAATCTCTCTGACAGTTTTTCCAGTTATTTTTCCTCCATTTTTGGCAAGTTACTCTGCCACATGTTTATTTCATTTCTGAATGATTGTTGGTACCGGTTTACTTAAATACTCTTTATAGCAGTTACAGTTATATGAAAAGTTAAATTGTTCTGTTTTTAGATCTTGTGAATGCTGGGAGTTTTTTCTGTGACACGTCACTGCTGATAGCAACCTGAGCATTTCATGCCTTAAATAAAACTTAAACTAAACATATGTTCACTTAGACACCTTAATAAAACACATTTAATAAAGGTAACTGCTAAGCTAGACATTGTGGCTCTAATATTTAGGCTGTGTTGTCAGTTTTGTAGATGAAATGTACAATTGGTGTTGGTTCGTAAAAACTTGTACTGAAATGTGTAGAAGCAGTTTGGCAATTGAATACGCTTGATGAAATCCTGATAATGTCAGCAGTTAATATGTTGATTTGTACAATTTTACACCTATTTAAAGGTGCAGTCACTGATTCTAATCTAGTACACTTTTTGTCAAATTCAGCAAGAATCTCCTCACGGTCCGCCTGCTGTACGTTCTGTGCACTGATAAGAAATCCGATGCACATACACAGCCCTGGCTCTGTAAACAGGGAAACAAAGAAAGTGACATGGATCGAACCACACAACACTATTCCAGCCAATCAGCAACAGGGGGTGTATTCTAGCTAATCACAGGACAGGGGGAAGGAGAGGAGGGATATGGGGTTGTCATTGCATTACCTTTGCAGGGGACATCCATGAATTTAGGGGCGGAGCTTCCGAAAGTATTTGTATTTCTTTTGATGTTGAGTTCAACAAAATCTTCCTCCAGAATCAATGATTCCCTCTTTAATGAACACAAAGTGAAAGATTACTTATTCTAATATGACCAAACTAGGGTCAAGGCTCATCAGGACAAAGTTATATTGGAGCACACCTGGAGTAGCTCAGGGTTGTAAACTGTCTGTCTGACACCAAGAGTACAGGACTGGCCCATTTCACCACCACATTGCTTTCAAATCATTCTCAACTTTATACAATAGTTCATATTTCATATTGTGTCATTGCTCCTCAGTGTACACAGAGTTTAAGGTGGAACCGGAGTACACTACAGTGTATCAGGGCCACACAGCGACACTGCACTGCCAGGCTACAGGAGACCCACAGCCCTACATCCAGTGGATAGTCAAAGACAAAGCACTGTCTGGCAGCTCCAGCAGGTCTCTCTCTGATATATTTATTTATTTATAATTTGTGGACCACTACTAAGTAAAATATTCATTTTGTAACTCTTGATCTGTGACAGATTGATAGTTGCTTGTATTAAGTTCCCTACTTCTTACATTATTATGTTATTCTCTCTTTCTTTGTTGTCTTTTGCTTTCTCAGATTTCAAGAGATGCCCAATGGTTCTCTTATCATCAGTGATGTCACTACTGCTGACACAGGAAAGTACACTTGCATCGCTGGCAACAGCTGTGGCATCAGACATCGAGTTGCACAGCTCTACGTCGTAGGTAAAAACACACACTCACGCGCATAGTGGCTCACTCGTTTTTGCAGTTTTGCACCGCCAAGCCAATCCTATCTGCTCCATGGGTGCCATATCATGGCTGACCCTGCGCTCTGACCCCAGTTTCCTAACAAACTGGGATATGTAAAGAAAAAGAATTTCTCTATGCTGTAAGATGCTTATGGAATTCATGAGAATGTTTTCATTCGAGTATAATTACCTGTTACTATCAATCATTGTGTTTTCAATAGTTTAGAATGAGCCCTTTATATCTACATAGGCGCAGATCCACCTCTATAGAGCCGTCATGTTGTGCTGCTACAGTAGCCCAGAATGGACAAACCTCTAAAGAGCATCAAAGACCAAGAAATAAGAGGAATCAGTGTTTGCTGGTGCAGGCTAGCGAGTTTGAGAATCCAAATTTTGAAAAATGGAGGATCATATTTATTATTTAGCATGGAGAAAGCAAGGGAGTGTGAATGTAAGTACTTAGTTAGTAGTAATTAAGTAGTAGTATGTAAGTACACTACAGGCATATGATGGCCACCATATACGTTTGGAAAGGGAGGGGTAGGGGAGGGGCTTTCAGATGGTTAAATCCTACATAGTGGACCTTTAATATGTTTATTTTTTCATTTAAATTACGTGGAGTGTTGCCGAGAGAGCCGAGCTCTCTGAGTGGGGGGGTTGGCATACTCTCTCATCCCGATCAGTCAGAGTGACACTAGCCAGTCATGAGCATCAGTGAGTTCATGTATATGGAAGGGGGTGGATAGAGATGCAGAATGAACAGCAGTTGGCTGGCTATATGTGTCCCAGGAACATGACAGCTTTCAGCTTTTCATCTTTCAGGAGTTTATGTGAAGTGTCTGTAATAGAAGTCCCTGTGAAAGGAGTTATAGAAAATTAAATAACACCTTCTGACCAATAAGATTTGAGAATTGAACAGCCGTGATATGAAAACTATAATAAATCTTGCACTATAGAAATGAGGAGGAAATGGCAAATATTATCAGTTGAATATTGAAATATTGCACAGCAATTGCATGTTGAATTATAAACTATTACACATGTGCATGGTAATATATTCACACAGAATGAGATTTTGTATTCTGGTCATTATCAGGTGACTTTAACTTAATCAAACTTTCATTTAGCAAATTAAATTAAATACTGTGCAGCCATTTAGTCTGTCTAGAAGTGTTTTATTGTCAAAATCTCTCTGAAGACATTTATTACTGATTTTTAGATGTAGTAAACTCCATGTTTTATTCTCCGAGTGGTGGCACATGAAATCTGAAACCACCTATAATTCTGAGCATTGAAGGTTACCTTAACTCCTACAGGCAGCACTGAATCTTTTATATTCCAAGTTCAAGTTAGTGTTTTTTATTGCTCGAGCACACGTTTTGGCAAGAAAACAGGAAAACAGGATGCTTTGTGGCCCTGTAGGGTTTAAGTTTGAAGCGCATCTGCTGTTAAACAAAGAAACTCTTTCTTCTGCCCTCACTTCAGAGAAGCCAAAGCACGATCGTGACAATGTTGAAGGGAAAACACCATATAAGATGATCCAAACCATTGGCCTGTCTGTCGGGGCAGCTGTTGCCTACATCATCGCCGTCCTTGGCCTTATGTTCTACTGCAAGAAGAGACGCAATGCCAAGAGACTTCAGAAGGGACAGGATGGGGAAGAGCCGGAGATGGAGTGCCTTAATGGTGTGTGTGAGTCTGAATGTGGATGAGTATGATGGAGAGATCATTCTTTTTTACATGAACCACATGTGCACCCAACCTTGTATCTGGAGCTTTTAGTCTAATGTAACACATAACACATGACTCTAATACTCATGCTCCTGAAAGGCAGACGCCTTACTGGTCTGCGTGATCAGATAATTAAGTTCACGGACTGCTGTAGGATGTTTAAAAGTGAGAAATGCTGCCATCTTGTGGTCATGAATGACAGAGCACACACATTGTAGTCAGTTTTAAGAGCTTTGCTTATTTTGCTTCTGTTTTGAAGGAAACTACAGGTTTGTTTGTTTTATTTAGCAGGATTAAGATCATCCAGGAGCTGCATTGAGCAAAGGCCTACATTAAATCTAGCTCTATATATTTCCTGAAGAGTTTATCTTGCTAATCCTTGCTTTATACCTACCTTATTGCCTTTATTTAGCTTTTGAGTGATCATGAAACTCTGTAAAGAGATCGTGAAGGGAGGCCACAAAGCCCATGATTAAAGAAAACAGCAAGATAGTAAAACAGTAAAACATATTTAAGTCAGCATGTTTTGAAGACCAATGTTTTCTGCCGGGGCTAACAAATCTTCTATTTGGTGGTTCCACAAAAAATATATCACTAGACTGATATTGCTTACCGATATTTAGGTTCATGATTAATCACACTGAACGTGCATACTGTTTAATTCATTTTGCTCAGTTTGCTCAACTCTGGTGTAGGTAAAACTGACCATATACACTGACAATTTAAATTTCTGATATTTATAGAACCTTTTCTAATGTGAAGAGATCACACTAGAGATCCACAGGGCTAGGCGTAAAATAACACACCTTTGTGTAATACCTACTAGGTGGCGCTATGCAGCACAATGGCCAAACTACAGCTGAGATCCAGGAAGAAGTGGCGCTAACTAATCTAGAAACTGTGTCTACAGCTGAAAAATGCCATGGCAACACAGACAAGTTCCACTTTCCCAGAGCAAACTTACAGACCATCACTACACTAGGTAAAGTATCTCTCTCACTCACACACACACAAGCAAACACATGCAGACCACTGTTTCACACAAATGGTGCACTTCTGATCTTGCAGTCCTTTTTTGTGAGTGCCCATGAGAGCCACAAGGCCAGAGGGTGTCCTATTTCTTATTTTGAGGTTCAAAAGGCTGCTCACAGCCTTCTGCTATGTGTCCTTTATGTGCCCTTTGGAGAAGCCCACATTGATGCAACTCACCAGTGGTGTCTTATTGATAAGTGATATTAAAGTCTCATACTAGATAATCCACCCAACAGACAGGTATGGCCAGCTAAAACACTGCCTGAGCGGTATCATCAGTACACAGACACACCTTTTGTTGGAGGCAATAAAAGGCCACCCCAAATTTATCACACATCATAGTGCCACAGATGTCACAAGTCGACAGGGAGAGAGCAATTGGCATATTGCAAGCTGGCATGTCAGTTCGCCAAATAGCTGCAGATGTAAATTTTTATTTTTCAACAATAAGCCGCCTTGGAAATGGTTCCAGCTGTGGGACATTCTGGACTGTCATGTACGTCAACGTGTTCCCGTCCCTAGGAATATCCTTGAACTCCGCAAAAATCTTGTGGAGGACTGGAACATTCCAGAAGCCTCGATCAATCATCTCATTTACTCTATGCAAAGGAGATGCACTGCACTACAGATGGTGATTACACACACTACTGAAAGTGTAACTTTGAGCACTGTCTATCATTGTAGCTGGTATTCTGGTAGCCATTTGTTGATGAAAGTGTCTGCAATTTGTAGCACGTTCGTGTTTTCATATACATCAAGTATTTAGTTAAAATGTTTAATCCATACATTCATGAAATGTTTTTAAATCTTAAGTGTTCCGTTTATATTTTTGTTCAGTGTATAAAACAGCTTCCATATTATATATTCTAATATTATTTGATATGAAACTCCTGTGCCACTTTTTAGTAGTTGATTTGCTGTGATAAAAACTATGTAGTTATTGGTGTGATCTTGAGACTGACGTAGTGACTGAAATTTTGGAAATACAATTGTCAATGTTCATTCATAATATGTAATTACACATTGCTTCTGCAGTGAAGCTGTGTCCTATACCTTAGCATTGGTATACATTGGTCTCACTATTTGGGTAAGAATTTTGAGCACATTGAGGGAATCCTTGAGCACCCTATTGAACACTAAAACTGGGAAAGCTGGACTTCACAGGCATGTATACATGGGAAATGACTACACTTCATTTTTCATTAAGCCTTCTACCTCTAGTGGGGCATAGATGTCTGTTGACTAGGTTCCTCTAACCGTGTCTTGGACCCTTCTTTCCGACTGGCCTCAGGAGTATCCCAGTCTGTTAATGTCTGCCTCCATGTCTTGATATCAGGTATTGCTTGGTCATTGTTATTTTTGCTTATCTTGGGTATGCCAGGTGAGGGTGTGCCTGGTGATGCTTGCTGAGCATGTGGCCAATCCTTCCATAGTGTCTTCTGCAGCTTTTTTTCTTCCCACATCTGTAGTTCATTTCTCCACCACAGATTTTCATTTCTGATGGTGTTGGGCCACTTGTTGGATTTGTAGGGTCCTCCCAACAGGTACTGAGGAAAGTCTGGAGCTTTTTGATATTTGAAACAGTGGTTCATCACATCTCTGCTCCTGATTTGACATAGATGTTGAACAATCAGACCTTGATGCAGAGAGTCAGTTCCTCAGAGTTGATCCAGATGATCTTTAGTTGCAGGAAGGCTGCTCTTGTTGCTCTTGTTTGGCCAGTTCTTGCATTGGCATATGTGCCTCCCTGCTTGTTAGTTATACTGACTAGATAGGTGACAGCTTCCATCCTTGGTGTGTCCAGGGGCCATCTCTGAGTTGATAACCCTTCTTAGGGATTTTGATAAGGGAGCCCTCCTAAGAGTCTGATGGCACCCTGCTTCTTTTCCCAGACCTTCTCTGGGGATAAAGGATGTTCACAATGGCTTGTGGGTCTACCTTAAGTGCTTCTGCAGGAATTTTATCAGGTCCTTCTGCCTTACTATTTCTGAGCTGTTTGACGGTTTCTGTATATCTTTCATTGTTGGCTTGTCACAGTCTATGGGCAGGAACCTGTCAACTGATGGTATCTCGGGTGGCTTTTTTCACACAGATCCTTTTAGGGGTGCCATAAAATTCTCGTTTGTTGTTGGTCATCTCCAGTTAATGGTTTTCTCTTTGTTTTTCTCTGGTCTGTCTGGCTTGTTGTTCTTCTTTGAATTTCTCTTTGTAGTGTTACAAAATGTCTTTGTTTCCCTGTCTTCATTGTAACTGTTCTCGTCAGCTCTGATACTTTTTACTTGATGCTCAGTTGACGTCTGCATACTCTTCATGTGCCTTTTCTGATCTGGTTTGACTGTTGTTTTCTACTGCTTTATTTTTTATGTTTGCTAATCTTCTGCAGTGTCCCAATTTTTTGGGGCCTAGTACTTCGTGTCATTTGCTGTCAGGGGCCTCTTCTTCTTGCAAAACTTCTTGTTCAGGGTTTGTCCAGCATCTGCACATCATTTAGAAGCGATGTGTTGTATTTCTGGCATTGTGTTAGTTTTCCAATCCAATACTTCAGTTTCAGCTTCAGCTACAAACAGATGATGGTCAGACGCAATGCCTGCTCCCCACATCACTTGCACATCCTACAGGGTTCTTCTGAACTTCTCGGTGATGTTGATGTGGTCTGTTTGGTTCTTAGTTGAGTGTTTTGGTGACACCCGAAATTTCTTGTATATTCTGCTGTGGGGGAACACGTTGCCACTTATGACCAGATTGTTGAGAGTGTGCAGATTGACAAATCTCTTGCATTCTTGTTCATGTTGCCAAGCTCCTGGATTAGAGTAAAATGCAGGGCTTAGGGCTTTCCATACTACATTTACAGTAATAATCTTAATAATCTACTTTGATAATGTAATAATCTGAATCGACTTTATGTCTTTAGGTCTGATTTTTTGTGTGTGTGTGTGGATGCATGGATGTGTGTGAACAGGTAAAGGGGAGTTTGGTGAGGTGTTTTTGGCCAAAGCATGGGGGATTGAGGAGGGTGAAGAACAGACTGTGGTTCTGGTGAAGAGTCTGCTGAGTAGGGACGAACTCTCACAGGCTGAGTTCAGACGGCAGGTCGACATGTTCGGTAAACTGAATCACACCAACATTGTGCGCCTGCTTGGACTCTGCAAAGACCCAGAACCCCATTACATGATCCTGGAATATATAGACCTGGTAAATAAATGCAAGCCATTTTAATTGCATGATGTTACATGTGTAATATGGATAGCAGAAACCGTATATGAGCTTGATTCAGTAGTTTCAATAACACTTGACATTAAAATAATTTTTTGCTTTGAGTATTGTAGCTGCAAATTATTGAGACCTTACTCATATCTCACATTATGTCAGTGAGTGATTCTCTAGAATACGTCTTAGCCAAGAATTCTCCACCACTGACAGTTTCCAAAAAGCTTAGTGTTTTTACTGTATTACTGTTGGATGCTTGCACTTTGCTGGCACCCAAACATAGCACAAGCGTGTCCAGCTCCAAAGGTGGGCGGCCAGATCTGATCATATTTAGAACTGGCATTATAACTTGTTTATTGTTATTTGAATATCATAGCCGTATACAGTTCAGTGCTATACATAGAAGGTAAAAAGGTGCTAGAGAATGACATAAAAATATTCTTATTATATAATGCGTGTCTCATTATCTTTTTTTTTTTTTTCAGGGTGATCTCAAACAGTTCTTGAGGATATCGAAAAGCAAAGATGAGAAACTCAAACCACAGCCTATAAGTACCAAAACCAAAGTAAGTCAGCGAATTTGTTATACTTTGCATCCAGTAATCTGACTGCTTCTGTGGAAATAGATCATCTGTCCATTCTTCAGTCTTTCCATTTCACCTCTCTCTCACCTGCTTTCTGCCCATCTTGATTTACCCTGTCTTTCTTCAGGTTTCCATCTGTGCTCAGGTGGCTGCTGGGATGGAGCACTTGTCCAACCAGCGTTTTGTCCATAAAGACCTGGCCGCCCGGAACTGCCTAATTAATGGAGAGAGACATGTCAAGATTTCTGCACTTGGCCTGAGCAAAGACGTCTACAACAGGTATATACCACAGCATGCAGAGTGGTGATATATGTGTGGCTATATTGTTGTTCTTTACAGCTGAGTATGTAGAAATTAATTAGCTAATAATCCTTTGATTATTCACTTACAAGGTAACATCAATTAGTCTCGTAACTTAGACAGATGAGTGACAGACGAATAAACGACCTTTTTAAACGAAGAAATCCACCTACATCGATTCTTACACATTACAAATTATTTGATAATGCTTAAATTTGTCTTTTGTTTGTTTGTTTGTTTTGTATTTTGTAGGACAAGCAGCATGTCTTTGCATTTGTGTTATATCTGCATTTTTGGCACAATATACTTTACATTACAACTATAGACAACAATTTACTTTACAACACAGAGAAGAAGGATCAGTGTGGAGGCTAGGTGGCTTTCTCTATAAAGAATGATGTCATATGCTATTTTGGACTATAAAATGTATTTTTATTATAGCCTCAAATAAAGTACCATGGCAAATGTGTACATAAAGGAAAAGGCTGTCTATTAAAATAACCCATCAATAAAGAATACATTGAATAAACCAAAGCAAAGCGCAGTTGATTGCAACGGTTTGCATAACCTGGACAAAATAAATTAGATTCCTTGATGATAAAAACAAAAAAGGGAAATTTTCAAATAATGAATATTAAGATACTAACTGTGAAAAAATATACACGACCAGTCAAAAGTTTGGACTCACCTTCTAATTCAATGTTTTTCTTTATTTTTATGACTTTAAAAGAGACTGGATAAAGATGGACTGTTGTTTCTCTTTACTTAGTTGAGCGGTTGTTGACATAAA
>JAQQZR010000038.1:5463169-5486783 GCA_030068235.1 Notoglanidium macrostoma
GTCTTGTATGTTTGAGCCTGTACCTATGATGGCCTCGTATTTCTGTTCTTGGCTGACAGCAGTGAAACCCAGTGTGGTCGTCTGCTGTCGTAGCCCATGCACCTCAAGGGTTGCGGAGATGCTTTTCTGCTCACCATGGTTGTAAAGAATGATTGTGTTACTATATTCTTTCTAGCAGCTCGAACCAATCAGGCCGTTACCTTTTTCTCATCAATGAGGTGTTTCCACCCACAAGTGTCACTCAAGGTGTCCCCCGTCCCCCCCAACACATTCCTGTGTGAACTCTAGAGACTGCTGTGTGCAAAAATTCCAGGAGATCAGCAGTTTCTGAAAGGCATCTGGTACCTACAGCCATGCCACGATCAAAGTCACCGAGATCACACGTTCCCCATTCTGATGTTTGATGTGAACAGCGTAAATGCCTTTAAACATTCGACCTGTAATTGTATGAATGAGAGGGTCTACAGGTATTCCTAATAGTTAGCTTTATCTAGATCTCTATCTGAAGCTGTCTTTGATGAATCCCAGCATTTGCATGATCTCAAATATAGTATCTTTAGTATTATGTCAAATAAATAAATACACACACACAAATACACCAATCTTTATCAGTATGATTTCAATCCATTAGAAGGTAAATCATGATCCAGTATGAAGAGGTAATATAATCAAACTGTGCTTTATTTTCAGCCCTGAAAGTTTAACCTGTATGAAAATAAAGAGCACATGTACTTTCCAAAGTGAGCACTCGAAATGACTCTGCAAGCTGACCTTTGTTCAGCACACCGATATACCGGTGTGTTAAAGTAAAAGTAGAGCGCACTAATATGCAACGGCATTACAGCTATCAATTGGCTTTGTCTGCAGTTTAACCTTCCTGTATGACTAACCACATGTAAACCCGTTCTCGGCAGAAAAATGTCATGTACCAGCAATATCAAGATTGAGCAAATTTTTTTTTTTTTTTTTTTTTTGATGGCCTGTCTGCTGGCTTATAGTCCAGCGTTATTTTATTATTGAGTAAAAAGGAGGAGCAGGTTTGACCAGGAGCCAAGTTTGTTGAATTTCTCAGGCAGTCTAATTTTGCTTTCAAAACCAGCAATGCTGTGACAGGTTGGAACATGACACACCCAGTCTGAGGCTAGGATGTAGCTCGAGTCGGTGTTTTGTGGCCCCTCGATTGGTAGCGTGCTCCTTGTAGATGGATTTTACACTAGGAGTGGGTGATATGTAAATAACGGTATAAAATAAACCTATTCTTGGAGAATAGCAAAGGTATTGAAAGTACTTGTACACCACCACCATCCAAATGCTTCCTTCACTAAATAGTCATACAAAGTAAAACGACCAGTGTCCTGCAAGTAGATGACTGAATGTTGGCCTTTGATTAGCTGTGTTTTTGTTTATCGTTGGAACATCAGATGGCAGCATTTGAGTGTGTTTGGAAGAAATTTACATATGTAAAGCGAACGTGGATCATCAGTAAGAGTGGAATGATTTTGACATTGTATCAAAGAAAAAGATTATTGGAAGCAGTGTTTAGACTTTTATAACTGTATTGTTCCTGCAGCTGTCAATCAGACCTGGCATCTGAATGAATCCTATTTTGTGTAAGGCTGAAAAAAAAAACACTAAATAGTTGATGTGAATTAATCAACATGCAGTTTTAATTGGCTTGTAAGTCCAAGTAGCTGCAACAAGCATAATTAATAATATTTAGGGGAAAATATAATGTGGTAAAAGCTTTTTTTTTTTTTTTTTTTTTTAAATGAAGACAACTAAACTAAATGAAATGGACAAACCTGAACACCTGCTATAATTTTACTACTACACCAAAAATATCTAGCTGGAAGATGAGGCCTTAACAGCAACTACTTTTAGTGTAGGTTAATTAATATCGATTTTATTAATCAAGCAGGAACATTTCGTTAGCTTTCGTCATTCAGATTCTATGCTACGCACTTCCTCTGTGGCTTATTAAAAGCTTGCAGTGACCCAAAGTTTTCTAACCAAGTCACATGTCAATTATTAAGCCTTTATGCATTACGTGCAGGTCACTTGGCCTGCCCTCACTGCTCGTGGCCTTGTAACCTTGAACCTGCATTCTCGCATAGTAATTGTTTCCCCAGGCAAGCTTCTCTCCTTCCTCTAAAGACTGTCTTTCATGCTGAAGTTGTGATCCAATATGTCCCCTTAGTGCAGAGGCTTATGGGTAAGAGAAGAGCCATTGACCCTGTCAAATGGTCAAGGATGTAAATGTAAACAACGCTCAGCGTGTTAATAGGAGCTGGTAAACGGCGCAGTCTTGGGTTCATACCTATGTTTTGTTACAACTAGTCTGATTAAAATGTGCCGGTGTTCATACTGCTGCTAGCACATTATTAGTGCTTCGCTGTGTTAAGACTGTTATTGCTCTGTGTCCCCTCCTTTTGACGGAAGCAACTCCTCAGCCATGTCATAACCACAGTGAATCAGGTTGAAATGGCTATGGGCTTTTGGTTTAGACATAGTCAGTGATGTAACCTACTTCTGAAGAAATGATGAAAGCACGGTGCAGACCTCTGTTTTGTTTCTCCAGTGTTCAGTGGGGTAAAGTTTGCAGGCGTCTGCCAACCGGATAGTTACTTTTTCCCCTCTCTGTAATCTAGTTAATGTTGAAATTGGCTTGGTAATGATCTCCTCCGCTCTGATCCAAGTCAAATCGCATCATTTGTCAGCGGAGTTAATTATGTTCTCGAAGGAGCGCTGCTGATCATGCCTTTACACTCCTGCCCACAAGCATTGTGTTCCTGACAAATGACTTACGAAATCCATGAAGTTCAGGTTCCAGTCTGGGGTTCTGAGGGGGTGTGCGCGCATTAGTTTTAAAAGTGTATTTTACTTTTGACGAGCATAATTTTCTACTAGTGCTTCTAAAAACTACTATGTGTTTGTATCAAATCGCAGAAAGTGAAAATTGTGTTCTTAAGCAAAGAAGCTAATGAGAAGGCAATATTACAGCATTACTGTGGATAAACACAATAAGGAATGTTAATGTTTTGTTGTTGCTTACGTAGAATCATCAAGCACTGTCAAAAGGAAACCCCCCCCCCCAAATGGCTTACTATTGATTATATGTGAGCATTATATAGGGTGTACTGTTAGGGTTGTAGAAGTATTCCTAATAGATCACCATGAAGAACTAGGTGTGACCCTGATGGTGCCTGCTGGAAGTCAACTAAGTGTGTGTGTGTGTGTGTGTGTGTGTGTGTGTGTGTGTGTGTGTGTGAATAATAATTTAAACCTAGTTTTGGACATCCAGTGAAAAGGTCATTCAACAAAAATATTTGGGAGCCATCTATATGGATAGACCTTAAATATAGAACCTCACCATGGGCTTCTAAAACATGGATTTGCTTCCTTTGTGTATGTAAATTATGAAAATTTAAATGATATTTAACTAGTGAAATTTGTTCAGACTGTGTATTGGCCTGCTGTCAGAGCTGTTAATAGTGACTCATGTCCTTGAATATTTCTGCATGTTGGTATGAAGTTGGTTGGTGCTAAGTTGTATGTAAAGAATAGGGTTGTTATGGACTCAGTTTCACTGCTAGTCATGCTGTAATATCGGGTGGTTGACTTTTTCAAAAGACAACTTTTTTTTTTTTTTTTTCCTTTTTTATTTTATTTTTTTTTTTTGGCTCTAAGCAGCAAATTTCCTTACGGCTGTTCTGGCTATAATCTTGTAATGACAATGTGATAAACTCACAATGTAAAAGATTTTATGGAACTGCCATTCCATTAAGTATTAAGATTTTTTTTTTTGTTGTTGAGGGATTTCAGTCCCATCCAAATGAGTAACACCTTTTTTCTGATGTGTTTGTGCACAAGTCTGAATCTATGCCATATTTTAGTTTGTATAAAATGTTCCGATGGATAATGTCTATCCTGCCTGAATTTACATGATTCCATCATATCTTGTAGAAAAAAGGGTTTTTTTTCATCCTTTTTTCATTACTTCAATAAGTGCTCTTTTCTATCATCTCCTGCTGAAACCAAGCATTGGCGAAGTTTTAATAACAATAAAATGTATACGATTATGATAAGAGGCTTGTCAGAAAAACACTTCAGGAGATTATAGGGAAGTTAGCATTCCTAGCATCCACACTACAAGTAGCAAGTGTTTATAATCCAATATTATGAATAAGAAGAATAGTTTCTTTTACATATGCCATGTGTTCCCACAGCAAGCAAACATTTGACCCATCAGGTGGAGCCTTGGATATAAGGGTCATCCATTCAAATTTGGCCAATCAGACGAAACCCCTATGTGCTGGTGTCACTTTCCCAGCAGAATACTCCCTCTCCGGCCGACTGAGGGGCAAAACTTGCTGTAACATGGTTGCTTTTAGCAGGGTGAAACTGAGAACCCGGAAGGAAAGCAAATGATTGTCTGCTTAAATTAAAGACCATTGGATTCGACAGTGATCCTCACAATTAACCAGTGGTCTATGAACACTGATGTGTAGACGTGTGAATCCGGTTTCCTGACCTTTTATATGTACCTGATGTTGATGCTGGGGGAAATGCACAAAGAAAAGCCTGAAGGCTTACAGAAGCCTTGAAGCTTGGTCGTACTTGGGCAGGATTAGTTGGCACAATTGAAAGAAATTTAAAGTAGAGGAGGACACCAGTGGCTATTCTGCTTGGATGTGGACAAGATTGTACAGATATTTTTAATTTTATTACAATTTTGACAATTTCAACCACAAATTCACGTTTCATTGCTTGGATTCCAGTTGTTTCTGGAAAAATTATAATTTTTAATTTTTTGAATTGCAGCAATTTGTTTGCTTTTCTTTATCATTTAGCTGTCTGTAAAAAGAGAACTAAGATTTCTTGTTGACTCTTTGTGCAGTCAATCGTACAACACTCCTGTGTGTGTCTTGTACACTGATCACTTATCCCATGTGAATTGGTCATAATTACTGCAGATGTCCTTTGCCAACATAATAGACATATGTTTGGAAATCCCGAATGAAAAGCGTTTAAACTTGTTTACGTGTTTTTATATACAATATATATACCTGCATACAGGGATGTGCATATATACTGAATACTTGTACTCTTGCACCAGATACTTGAACTCCTGAGAAATGTTTGAGAGGTGAGGAAATATCACAAGCTCACAAAGTTAGTGTTTCACAATGAATTTGGTCTGCATGAACTACAGTTCGTGTAGCTGCTGCTCTACTCCATGTCCCCCTTACAGTCCCCATAGAGAATGCAATCAGTCTCGCAGTATCACACTCCCTATTTTTGGAACCTTATCTTCGGTTATTTTTGGTATGTTTTAGCCATACGTCAGAGTCCATCAGCATGGCTCTGATGGTCTGAAGGTTGTTGGTTTTTTTTCTTTTCTTTTCCGCCGCCAGCCCCAGCAGAACCCCCCCCCCCCCCCACCCCCCACCAGGAAGCTCAAGTACTCTCCAGAGGAAACCATGTGCTCCGTGAGGGTTCTGATTTATAGATTTATGCTTGTAAGCATCATTGTGTGATACAAAGCCACAAACTATTTACTCTTTATTGATCATCGCCTCTGGGATTTGTTCTCGGTTCTTCAGCGTGTTTCTGAGCTCAGTGCCAGCTTGATGTCTAATTTTAAGTTTAACTTGAGCACGACTTGAGCAGAGGTTGTACCACTAGTGCAGACAAGTTTTGTTTCCGCTCCTGAGATGGTTTTTGGTCTAAAGAGCAAATCAATATTTAAATATTTTCAGTGCTTGATTTTTATACCCTTTGTAAATTGTCTCCTGCATGTAGTTTCACATGTTACAAATGTAGGCGCCTTTCAGTTTAATTCAAATTTGCTTTCATCTTCTATAGAGATTTGGATCCAAGTTGCTAATTACTTATGTTTTCCTCTCAATCTTCCCTCATGGCAGGCATATGAACTCTCCACACTAACGGGCACGCAGGTGCTGCTCCTAGTGGCAAGTGAAACGGGTCACGTGTATACATTCGCCACGCGCAAGCTCCAGCCAATGATTACCAGTGAGACGGGCAAGGCTCTGATCCAAACGTGCCTGAACTCTCCAGACTCGCCTCCTCGCTCAGACCCATCCACAGACCAGCGCATGAGCGCCACAGGCTTTGAGGAGACTGACCTCACCTATCAGGTGTCCGAGTCCGAGAGCCTCGGAGAAACCAAGGTGAGCCTCAGCACTGTTCTTATACATTTATGAATTAGATTTTGGGTGCTAAAAGGAACAACTTGCCTATTTAGCATATCTTTATGCTTAATATGTGATCTTCAGTGGTCTAAGATTTATTATGTAATGGAATTCTGAGTTGCCTTTTGTTTTTTTTTTTTTTGTTTAAACTTTTCATCTACACTTTGGTCTGTATTCACTTAATGGTTTCTTATGTTACCTACAACGTCCATTAACTGCCTGATGACGGTGGTAATTGCCCCTTGCTTCATGTCTCATTAAAGAGACCAGTGCAGCAGTGCTTTAGTCTTGTAGAGTACTATCCAGCACAGTCTCTACCATAACTATGCATACTTTTTGGTATTTCATTCTGGAAACGAGTCCATATTTTTTATTTATTTTTTGGCTCTTCTCCTCTACTTCTATATTGGATTTCTATTCGATTTTTCAGAGCTGTCTGTGAAATGACTTTCTTTTGATTGTCTGTTTTTTTTGTTTATTTCTTTTACAAAATGCTATTGGAACTGCATTAATGTCACAGCAAAGCACCAGACACCTGAAGACTTCATACAAGAATAAGGAAAATACAGCTCCATCCATGACAATATCCCCCTGAATGGTTAAGCACCTCACCAAAACTTCAATTTAAGCATGTTTAATCTGTTTCAGGGTGGATGTTTTCTTTAATGACCAAATGAGAATAGTAGTTTGTTCTAACATCAGCCAGGGTTTTATCTTAAGTGAGTGTGGCTGGGATTTTTCTTGGTTGTTGTCTAGGATTGCTTTAAGGGCTTGATGATTAATTGAGAGATCTGGTCAGGGAGTCTGTTCCTACATCAACCCAACCTCTAGCTGCAGTGCTTACAGCTGGGTTTTGTTTCCTTTGTCTGTGATAAAGCACCCCCCCCCCCACACACACACACACACACGCGCACAAAAAGATGACTGGTGATTCTCCTCTTTGCTTTGGGGGATGTGAATCTTCTTTGTAAACTCTCTCAACCTGGTCCAAGGCCCGGTGCACAGCTCAAATGCACGGGAGTCTTCTGGAGTTTCATCACCCACACTCCTCAAAACCTTCACTGTTGACTTGCTTTTGATCCTCCTCAGTTTTCCCAATAACTTCATGCTTGGTAGCGATTCAAAATGTCTGCTGTTTTCATGTGCACATGTCCCAGGCAATATTTAATCACAAGCCTTAAACTAATTACCAAATATTACACTTCTAATGGCCTCTACTCCTTGCAGTTACTCCATTTCCAATTCTTATTGAATAACTTTTTTTTTAATCAGTTTTCATTTATAAGGGAAGTGTTCGGAAATCCAATAGAACAGTGGGAACATCACAGACCTCGTCTTAAATGTCCAGTTTTGTTGATCAGAACTTTTAATCTACGTTCCTTTTGGGCTCAACATAAGTTCAAATGCAGTTGTGCTTAAGGTCAGAAGCATGGGTAGTCTGTTTTCTTTATCATGCATTGCAGCTGTATTTGTTTTCAAAGTCTTGAATTAAAATACCCTGCCTCTTAACCATCACAAATAAACCAAACTAATTTGAGTCAGATTTTCTCAACTAACAGCAAAGCTGTTCTGAAGTTTTCACATTGAGACCAATCAAGCTCGTACAGCGAAAAAAAAAAAAAAGTATATGTATATTTTTATACATCTATAATAATTATAACCTAATTAATGCCCACAATGAAGACCTCGTGTGCCTCAGAGCTCCAGAGGAAAAGTACTCTCAGCTTTATTCTGCCCCATACATTTGACTAATTGGTGTGTCGGTTTGAAGCGAGTTTCAGTTTATCCACTGGATATCGCTGGACATGCTTGTGACGTTTCTCAGGCGTTCTTGGATGGCAGATGTACCAGGATCTGCACACAGTCACCTCGGCTCAGACACACTTAAGCACACTTCTCTCATTGATAAAAAGTTGATTCTGCCTCCATGCCCTTATATGGTATGGTTTCCCTGCTCGCTCTCTTGGCCATGGCCCCTCACATTCCTTATAGGCTGCAGCTGTCTTTTGAGTCCATTGTTTTCTTAACTTTTTTTTTTTTTTTTTAAATATATAGTGAAATGACTGGGGGATGTATATTTAAAATGAGTCTCTCTGCAGTGGTGGTGTTAATCCGGTGAGTGTTTCTTTTTTAACGTAGAGGCACCGACTGTAGTTGTGGCCATTATGATGTGATCCAAGGCCTCTTGTGTTTACAGAGTCCCACAGTGAGTGTATGCTGCTTGGAGATGGTGGAGTCTGGTGTTACTCTTAGCATGTGTCTGAGCAGTTAGCAGTGGGGGTAAGACCTGCTTTCTAGGCTGCTGAGAGGAGTTGTGAAGCCACTCAGAAATCTGTAACAAGTTTCTGAACTTTCCTATATGTAACTTGGATTTATGAAGCGAGCGCCTTCATAGTGCATGAGGGAGCAGGGTCAAGGGGAAAAGGATTGCACAGGGCCAGAGGATGCTTGGTGCTAGATAGCTTCCCTACAGGTTCCTTGTCCTGTGGAATTTAGCCCCACATTAAAAGGGGCACCTTGAGATTTCTGAACCATTAAAACGGCTCATATTGTAGTTTGAAACCTTTCCCAAGGACAGAAACACATGCTGTTTGGCAAGACCACAATCTTTTTATTTATTTAATTTATTTATTTTTTGTGCAACCGAGACCAGCTCCTGTAGATAGTTGGACAGAGACACATGCTAGCATCAGGTTTGCAAAGATTACTATGTTCTATGAGCTGCTCGGTTTCCTCTCGTTCCTGATTTAAAGACTTCTTGGTGCTCCGACTGTAGAGGTAGCCGGCAGTGATTCATTTTGAGCCTTATAAACGGCAGCTTTCCTTTTCATCTCCCACCTCAGTGGCTCACCTGACCGTAACCATCATAAACCTGTTAGCTAGCCTCATTATCAGGAATCTGATCTCTGAAAGCAAAGTCTTTCAAATTCCAAATCATCTCTTATTTCCTGGCCAATTTTCAGTGCTCATTTTTCAGTCCTTATTTAACCGCAATATTGACGGTCTGCTTTAGTACTTCTCCCTCGTTCTAACCGTAGACGCTCGAGTCTGGCTTTCTGAAGGACTGAAGCTATGATTACTTCCTGGAGCCGTTTGTATTTACTCCAGCCCTCATTAGAGTAAAGTTTCATCCTTCATGATCACTGCAATTACTAAACATGGCTCTGACCCAGACAGCCTTTATTCTGTCCTTGTCCATCTGCTTCAGCCTGCACCATGCTGCTGGCCATTACTAGGCCAGGATTCATCAGAAATGGTGGATATTTCATTCCAAGTTGCTGTTCCAAGTTGTCATTCCTAGCATTGCCAGGGATGACCTTGGGTCAGAAAAGTAACTGTAAATGTTCTGTGTAACTAGACAGTCAGTTCACCAAGCATTGTGCATTTTGTTTGATTTTTCTTCTTCCAGACTTAAAGGTGGGTGGTGGACTGGTTTAGCTCATTATTGCTGCTCACCAGCTACAGCAAGGAAAATGCTGATAATTGGTGTCAGCAACGGACATTGGGTTTTTTCTCGTTTGGTGCGAATGGGTAAAAATAGTAATTGGTGTTGGCCTCAACTAGAAACTCCTCAGCTGTTTTATACTTTAAATGATAACCAGACCTCATCTAATTGCAATCTGAGAAATACTTCGCACCCGAGGTACTTATTGAAGTGTTTTGGTGTCTCTGTGGTAAGCATTTCCTCTAAAAAGCGCAGACTAACGTTTGGCTCACTCAGCATTGCTGTTTGCTAATCGTTTAATGGGTGAACTTGAGTCGTCTTCCTTTCTCTCTAATACATCTTGCAGCTCACAGCGTTCAGCTCACTCTTCCAGTCTGTACGTTCGAGTGGTTAGTTTGTTCTCTGAAGTTTCTCACCTATTTTTTATTTTTATTTTTTTCTTTCTATAATGGTGAGGGGGCGTGAATGAGTGTGAGGTGTGCTAAGAAATAAACAGGCCAAACAGTGATGAGCAGCCCCATGGACAACAAACGAGAGAGGGTGAGAAACGGAGGAGGAGAAGGAATGCAAGTGTCGTGTAGATAACGGGAAGTCAGTTTAGTGTCGTGTGCAGCCTTATCATGGCGCTGAGCATTAAAAAGTGTCTGGTTAAAGACTGAAAGGCCTAGAGAGAGCTGTGTGGAGGTAGAAGGGATCAGACACAGACATGGCGTGTCTGAGTGTGACATTTACAGCAACAGGGTTGATGGTGTTGAGCAGTGTGTTGATGTGCCACTCAGAGGAGGAGTCACCCTGTCCTTATGTTGCACCGAGCACAGCACAGGTCACCACCGATTGGCTGCACCTCTGCTACTTGGGCTGCCTTGCCTTTTTTAGCAGTCCCAAATGGAGCTGTGAATTCCGGATCCTTGGCAGGGTGACAGGCAGGAGATGGGAGCCAGCGAGTGGGAGCTCTGGAGGTGGAGGAGGAGGAGGAGGAGGGGAGAGGGAGAGAGAGAGGCTGCTGGAGAAGCTCGGTCTCTGCACATCCAGCACGCTCATTTTCACAAAGAACAGTTTGTTCACACATCCAAATTTACATCGTCAATGAATCCAGACAAATTTGTTTCTTCTAAGCAGAAGTGAGTTATAGGTGTGCTATTAGGGTTGATCTGCGGAGGCAGTACTATAAAATCTGGGTGGTTGTGTTGATGACGCCATCACTGCTGTAATTAGTTGTCACACAGAGTTCTTGCAGTAGCTTGTATATTGAGCTGTGGATGAACTCCACACATCACCGAGCTTATGCCGTTCTGTGCCCATGTGATCTCGCTTGCATCTACAGCCACGTCCCTGACCCTAATGTGCCTCACAGGAGCTGTAGGTTTGAAGGCACACTTCTTCTCTGGTCATTAGCTTGCTGTTCCTGAAACAAATGCTACCATTACCTTAATACAAATCACCTTGGTCTTGGAGTGTGCTCGTGGGTTTTTCATTCCCCCCCCCCCCGGATGAATCCACTACTTTGGTCGTTAGTGTCGCTTCATTATTGGAAGTGGTCTAGATTCACAGAGACTGTTGAAGACGTTGTTTCTGTTTCCTAAGAGATCGGCTCAGTGCGGAGGAAGAGCTGTGGGTGTTTTGTTACATGGACAAAAAAACGCATAAAGATGCTATCTATTAGTCTCTATTGCCCTCTGCCCTCTCTCTCTTTCCATCCCTCCCTCTCTAATATTTTTTTAAAAGGCTGGGAAACAGGAATAGGGCTTGGGGGAAGGGCTATAGTTGTTGCATCTTGGAAATTGATAATAAGAAATGCTTTTAATGTCTAATCTTTGAGTCATGTGTAGGAACATTTATTATGGAAATGTTAAGGAAAATCCTCCATCTACTGCATATATGGCATATAACCAGCTACCACAGGCAGTCAGTTTTTTTTTGACATTTCGCTGTACTGAGACGAGTACACTTAAATACCCTCAAAACGCACTAAGGGCAGTGGAACTCCATTAAGAACCATTTCTAATACAGGTCTAGATAAAGTGAATTTAAAACCACAGTGAATTGCACTGTACCAATAAAGCTCTTAGGATCAGACGGGCATAAGTGAATGCCTTAACGACTTCCCAACACTAGAGCAATAGATTGAAAACACAATTTAAGTTGCTCGCACTTTCCTGAAGAATTTGTATCCGTACAATCATGGTCAGGTTATTTTGGTAAGAATATTCTTTCTGAAAAAATGTAGTACCATCTCTGAAAGAATGAATATATACAGATATAAAGTATAACTTATAAAGACATTCTGTACCTTTTTGATTGACGTGCTCAGCAAAGTGAAAGGCGAGAAAGTGGAAAATAACGAGGTATTAATCTGCCAGACCTCCCATTTGAGATGAAGCCCTAACCCAACACAGCTTGACCTTCTCCGTCGCCCAAGATGCATCTGTCCTTAGGACCATGATATCCAGACCGCTGTTCCCGGCTGCTTGTTGCTGTGCGTCTTTGTGGTGATTGTCTAGTTACCTACATTCTTAGCATGTGTCTGGTACTTATGCGTTGCTGACAGTCCCAGCTTGTTTCTTGGATACTCATGTGCCATTAATGGCTGCCGGACAGGATGTACATGCTACGGACATTTCTATCTCAACAGGTGCCAATGTGTATAGATTGTGTTGTCGGAAGGGTTAAAAGCTGTCCATGTGTGCTCATGTTTCCTGGCAGTTGTCGGGACCCTCAGCTGTTCACGCACTCACCCTTTCTCTGTTTCTTTCTGTCCCTCGTTTACAATTTCCCCTCCCTCCCTTCCTCCCTATACCACTGTGTCTGCCCATCACAGCCTGGCCTGTAAGATCATATGTCCAGCCGGCCAGCCGGAGTGCCACACACTCCCATCACTCACTCATATTCACGTGCTTCACACATGCACTCGGGTGCACGTATACAGACACGCGCATGTCTGTAGAGTACTGCTCACGTGTGCGTAGTTTCTCTGAACTCGGCTGTTTTTAGACTTTCATATACATTGCTCATTGCAAAGGTCTAAGAAGATTAAGGAGTTTCCGTAACTCGATGTATAGTATGTTTAGTTTTGCTGACAAATATAAATAACAGCAGAACACCATTGTTAAAGAAGCCTATGAAAAATGGCTCAAGCAGATAAATAATTGATTTAGTAATGTCTTTAAATTCCTTAGCTAGTCCACTGGGCAAATAAACTTGACAGGGCAGTAGAAGCTTTTTGGTTACCTGGATACCTAGCTAAAATAATATATATAAGCTAAAAAGTGCTTGCTAATGTAATAAAGTTTGATGAGCTAGTTGGCCAATTAAATGCCTTAATACAGACTAGAGGGGTACAAATGGATATATGAATGATAAGGGAAGGAAGGCCATAGTGTAGCTATGTTCCTCATCTCCTACTAAAGTCCCATCAACGCACTAACGCTTCCCTATCGCACACCTCTAGCATGTTTAGTCCAAGACCCACAAAGCCAGCCATCTTATTGAACTTCTGCTCCTGCTGTGTCCCAAGGACGGCTGAGCACACTTGGTGGAAAGTGCTAACTCGCCTCTTCCACATACATGAGCTCCCAGATGCTCATGGCTAGTAGCGGTCTGTCTGGGAAGAGCGTGTACGCTAGTACGCTAACCCCCCACCCAGAGAACCATGGCCGATTTTGCTCTCTTGGACTCCCAGCCACGTGTGGCTGTGGCATTGTCGGGGATCAGAACACGAGCTCTTCCATCACTTTTCTGCCAGCACTTTTGGGGGAAAAAAAAAAAAAAAGTTAAACGCATTGTATTTGTGACTGCTATAAAAAGTCAGTCATTTGGCATTTTGAACTTCAGTATTCTGCCCTTGCATCACAGGTTAAAGTGTCATTTGAGACGGGCTCAAATACTATTGATGCCTACAGTACTTTCAGGAAGTGTACTGGAGTGTACCACCCACTCAATTATGTTACGTTACGTAAAGGCTGAACTCTAGAAGTCCATTACATAAACACTGATGTCTAGACATTTAATATATCTGTTGTAGCACCGTAATCTCTACAATAGTGTAGCTTAGCATGTTCATATTTGGTAATTTTTGATTTTGGCATTTATCTTTTTATAAATTCTGATTGTTGAGACACCAAGCAAGAAATTGGTCGTACACATTGTCATTGATAACGGACACTTTTATGAACAGTGAACACTGCATGTATTGAATAGTGGCGCAGGCCTCATGCTAACTGCATACTGCTGTTGGATGTGTCCAAGCCCAGTGATGTTTGAACAGCACATCTGAACTTCGGACCTTCTGGCCGCACTCCCCGTTGCTTTGCGTTCTGTTTTTTTTTTTTTGGTTATTTTATTTATTTACTGATTCATGAAATCGTTAAGTACGTGTGTACAGTTAACTCATCCCGCCCATGCAGACTGATATGTTGCTCATGCTAGGCAATTCCTGAGTTTTAAATACTGCACATAATGTGAAATATGTTCTAGCCGTTATAAAATGGCTTCAGATGTTGTCAAGATTAATGAATAAATCATTGTTTGCCGCTCACTTTGGTGGGTTTCCTGGAAACCGATCGTAAGCACGTCCTTATTACTGCACCCCTGGGAGAGGAGCTCACTGATGTCGTGACTTTCCTCTGTGTAAGATGAACAGCTTTGACACAAGATCACAAGTAAAAGATGTTTTTAGTATACACTGTTTGAGAAACCTGGCAATCGGTGTATTAGTGTTTTGAGTCAAAAAGCTAACAAAGGCACTATGCTGTATGAACAGTGTATAATTGTGTATAAAAAGAGAAACTTTTTCTTTTCTTTTTTTTTTTTTTTTTTTTTAATTGAACTGTGCATAAAAATGATCGCATATTAGTAATACAGACTTGAATCAACTTGGTAAAGCTAGGCTAGTCAGTACGGCCCTCAGCCACAATGTGTCCCCTTACTGGAGTCTTCAGGAATAGTTCTCTGGGCTTTTTGAAGGACATTCCTAAGCTCTTTTTTGGACATTGGTTGCCTTTTTGTTCTGTGTTCTGGCAAGATGATCCCACATTACATCAATAATGTTCAGATCCCAATCCATGACTGGTATTCCATCGTGTTTTTTTTTTTTTTTGGGTCCATCAAGGTATGCAGGAAGCCCGGAGAACTATTCAAGACCATACCAAAAAAAAAAAAAATACAAGAAAGTCTGGCTCGTTTGAAGAGAAATATGAAGAAATGAGGGGTGGCTTAAAATTACACTATTCGTGTACTGTATAATACTGTACTTCTACAGAAGCGCTCATCCATTACTGCCATTCATAAAGAACAGAACCGTCATTAAACCGCTGAAACCAAGTTGAAATATTGTGAACTGTTAATTTGCGTGTGCTTTAAATAAAAAAGGCAGTGAAAGATTGTTAAAATTACATTACCATGATTAAGATTAATTATATTTAGAATTGTAAACAAAAGATCATCAGTAGAGGTTATGTAAATAAGTATTGTTATTCTTGTATCTTTTATAGTTTTGAGTTGATCAGGAAATTAGCCTCTGCAACAGACAATTATCTGTGATTCTGGACATTTGGATTTATTTTAATATAAAGTGGCGTACAAGATGCTTTGCAGAAAATAATTCTATTGACCAAACTTTATTATTGAGGGTATAGAAGCGCTAATAGTAATTTGGCTAAATCTGTTTGTTTGGATTGATTGGCCATCATGGATGCGTAATGTATCGTCAATACAGCAACCTTGGAAAGAAGTCTAGCTTGTCACAGAGATATTTGGTTGAAAGATTGTTTAACAGAATACACAGAACAATATATAGAAGTCTATGATGTACTTTTTGTTAAAGAAGTACAACGCACATAAATACATAGGATTGCTTTGCAATTGATATTTTGCTGCCTCGTTGTAAGATTAATATCCATGTCCACAACGTCACCCAGTTTAATATATGGTCTGCTATGTCCACAGGAACGCAAACCTCTACATTAAAATGCACTGCACAACTTTTCACGTTACATGGAAGAACATGCAAAATTGTCAGTGACGAAACATCCCTACAGCTGAATTACATTTTCGTGGCCAAGACTTGAGTAAGCAAAAGGAGCTGGGTAATGGCACGCACACAAGCAGATATGGATTTGTATGATGCATGATGTCCATCATAGGATTGTTTTGTTGGCAGTTTTTCAGTGTTAAAACAGTGTTTCAGTTTGAACAACGGAGCTCATTTTATTTACTGTCCATAAAAATGAGTTCTTTCATGATGAAAAAGAGCACTTTAACCTTCACAGAAGTAAACAAAATATATAAATAAATGTAAAAAGTAACGTTTATACAGTTCATAGTTTATAATGCTATTAAAGTGTTAAAGATAAAACGTGCAATATGTTCACTATCTCCGCCAAGTGTATTGTGATGTGGTACAGTATTGCCTAGCCACACTCTGAGCTCTGTGCTACACGTCATGACCTGTGTTGCGGATGTAAAACGGGGGAAAACTAGCAAGTCACCGGTTGTCCATTTCATATACGCCGTGATCTACTTTACTTTGCCACATGGGCACAGGCAGCTTACACTCACTAGAAACCGCTTTGCTCTGAGAAAAGCAAAAGCATCTGAGGACAAATCGGATTAAAACTGGAGCATGAACACTTGTTTATATTACACTAGTCTACTCTGGACTTTCTAGTCTGCATGACGGTCATCACCAGCGCTGGCACTTTGAGAGACCTTTTGTTCCATTGTTTTCTGTTTAAATGTATATGTTGAATATAGGTTTGACTGCAGGACTAAAGGAATGCCATGTGATGGTGCTTAAGCTGGTGTTTAAGATTTACGATTTTTTTTTTTTTTTTTTTTTAAGCATTTTTTATACTGGCTACAAGTGGTAGTGAAGCTATTTGGAGCAGGTCAACAGGTGAAGAGGATCCCTTTTTTTTTTTTTTTTTTTTTTTTTTTTTTTTTTTTTTTTTTTTGGCTCACACTGATTACAAAGCATCTTTATAGAGCCATCAGCTCAGACGTGCTGAACATCAGCAGCTGTTTTTATTATGCTGTGATTTGTATCTGTCAGTGGTATAATTTGATTCAGCTGTGCAGAGATGGCAGCATGCAGAGTCTTGTGGAGGCGAATATGTATCTTGAAGATTGAAGATTGTATTCTGTGCGCACCTGCATACCTTGCCTTCCTTCCTCTGCCTCTTTGCTGTGGCTTCGTCTGCATCCTCTACTGCAACGAGTGAGTGTGGAAGTCCTTTGAGGACAAGCGTGTTGCCCGTCCGGCTCCAGAAGGCCATTTGGGGTGCAGCAGAGAGAGCGTTTTAGTGGAAGCGTGTTCTGCCATTCAGAAAGACGTGGGAAGGTACAGCGTGTCCTCGTGTCGCCCTCACTCGCCACCTCGGATGGCTACAGATGTGTTGCTTCAAATGACCTTTCATTTCCGATAATAGAAAGGAGTGTAGGGATAATTATTTTTGCACTTCTTTTGAACTCGTATACTCCATGTTCAGACATTTTTCATCTGAGCACATTTTCATTTAAAAGTGGTTTGTATGGAGAGGCTGCCAGTGACTAATGTTGCCCTGGCAACGGCAACAATAAGGCTGGCACTTTTAGTACAGTACATTTTAGATGTTTGAGCATAACTGATCGAATGTTTTCCAAATGACTCTTAATCTTGAACGGACTGAAAGATTACCGATTACGGTGCACTACAGTAGAGGCATTGTTCAGCAGTGGGTTATAGTGAAGTATCACAGAGGAGATGCATTGCTATAGCAGGGTGGCATGCTTCCTGTTTCATGTGAACAAAAGTGAGACTATGATGGGATAAGGGGGGGGAAAAAGACTCTCCGCGTGGACATAGGAAGCCTAGGTACCGTGTTTAAATTAAAAAAAATTTTTTTTTTTATTATCCTCTGTTGCTGTAGTTATTAAATGCTGTAGTTGTAGTTATTAAACTACTTTTGTGTGTCAGTGTCTCTGCCACATTAGCAGGCGTGAGACTCGATAATAAGCCAGTGCACATCTGTGGCCAGGTGCAGGTCCACTTTGTAACATGCTTTATGGTCACCTGATGGTCCGAAAATGTGCTTTTTACTGGTGGCAGTCAATGTAAATGTACCTGCAGCGCTGGTAATGTAATGAAGTGAGTCTAGCTGTTGGATGCTTGAGCAGAGCCGTATGATGTAGGTTAATTTGGACAGAATTGATCATAAAAGCATACCTGCCTGTCTTGAGCAAGCATTTTATTGCTACGGCTTTCAATTAAATTGTAAATAAAAGTGTGCGCGCACCAACCTTGCGTTCCATGTACAGAATTACACCTTGTAATTGCAAAGGTTCAGAAATGACGCTATAATGAATAGGTGTATACATTACTAGGATTACAG
The DNA here is from genome assembly GCA_030068235.1 of Notoglanidium macrostoma. NCBI lineage: Eukaryota > Metazoa > Chordata > Actinopteri > Siluriformes > Auchenoglanididae > Notoglanidium > Notoglanidium macrostoma. The sequence goes on from JAQQZR010000038.1 coordinate 5,481,193, forward strand.
TCTCATGAGTGAATGCATATGACGCGCTTCACGTGAGCAGCCGGTAGGTGATTAATCATATTGTTGCTTCTTGCTTTTGACGAGTCATTGTCTATATTTATAATCCTTGTAATCGTTCATGTTCAGGAGCTGCTTTATCCTGGCCAGGGTCGCAGTAACCCTGGGTGCAAGGTGGAGACGGTACACTCTTCATGGGACGTGACGCACATACACATGAGCATGTCGGCAGCATTCACACACGGGAAATCTTAAGCTACATCCAAACTAATACTTTCTAGTTTTAAAACGGCATCTTAAAATGAAAACCATCTCCCTCCAGATGAGTTTTCTCTCCTTGTCAGAAATGTTTGTCCATACTAAGCTTCAATACGCACATCACATGACCATACACGTACACTAGCACGTGTATAAGCAGGAAGCAGATCATTCGAGTATTAGCCTGCCTCCTGCATGTGTAGGCAGTTGTAGCATTATAAAATGCAGAATTTAATTGCACAACAGCTGCTAGCAAAGACAACAAGGTCGGCAATGCTTGTAATCTATCCGTGCCACTGCTGGTGATGCCGTTTGATTCTTTTGGAAAAGGGTCACGTAACGGGAGTGTGAAATCAGGGAAGGATACGTCATGACCACCAGGAAGCGAACAAGAGAGTCCAGGGCTCCAGACTACCTTTTTCCACTTGTAGCACTGGTGCAGCTTATTAAAATGTTTTATTGCTTTTATATGTTTTTAGCTTATTTTCATGCTACATGGACATCATGGTCAGACTTGGAGAACGCCACATACCAAACCTACTGCATGAAGTTGAGAATTCATATCAATTTTGCTTGACTAAGCGAATTCCCTCTTGTTGGTCTGGCTTGCATGTTGTCATATCAGCAGTGGATGAAATCTCTGTGAAAACCTGGCAGAGACATCGACTATATCAATAATTTATACAGTTGATGGGTGGACATGATAACCAAACATGGTGTATATGTAATGCAAGTATCTCTTTCTTTTTTTTTTTTTTTTTTTTGGCTTGCATGTGATGTCACTGTCTGCAAGTAGATCTGCACTCTGCAGTAGACTTACTTTAAATACAAAATATATAAATTTAATAAATGTTTATAGCTAATTGAAACTTAACCATTCAAAAACATTATGACCATGTTTTAGCTATTGCATGGTTTGTATAAATTGATTGGAGCCAGTGAACTCAGCATGCAACTCTTCTGTTCTTTAGCGAGGTGGTGATTGTTCATGTTGGGTAACTAGCAAAGTAGCTCGCTTGCTAACTAGTGTCGTCTTGGATGACTAGCGTGATGAGCTCGAACTTTCGCTGTTACGGTCATTCCCTTTCGTAGTTGCTGTCTGGTATCATTATTTGTCTATTTGCTTTAGCAGTTGCTCCCATGTAAACGTAGGGGGAACCTAATACTTGTTTCTGCTTTTGACAGGTGTTTTGCCTTGCAACTCTATTGCGCAATGACTCTTCTGATAATTCACCGGTCAGATGAACTGAATGAGTGAAGCAAAAATGTACCATTTTTCTCTCGACACCAAGCTCGCACGCTCGCACATGCACATGCACACACACCTTCCTGGTGTTTCACATGATCTACGATAATGACACACAAATCCAGCAACAAAAAACCCAAATGGGGGACATGTTTACAGGTTGCACTGGTGCATCTAGTTATAAAATTTAGTCACACTGTCTCCAAGAATGGTCGTAAAATGCAATTAAATTGTCACAGTCTGGAACCCTGGTGTCTGTGTCATTGTTTCCAAAAGCCTACGTGTTCCCTTGTCCACACTAATGCTTTCAAACTAAAACTGGATCACCAGGGTTAAAAGAAAATGCTCCTATTTAAGAGAGGTTGGAGAAAAAGGGTGGACCCAAAGGAAACCCACATGCAAAACTCTGCACAAACCGTAAACCGGGCTCTGGACTGACTAGGGACCCAGGAGCTGTGAGGAAACGATGCTACCCACAGCACCACCATGCCAACATCAGTGGCCATAATCTCAATTTCTCATAGGTGCTTTCTCATAGGGTGTTTTGTTTTTTTTTGTTTTTTTTTCTCCCCCAATTGTTGCTTCCTGTCATCAGTGGGGTTTTTTTTTTTCATTCTCTAATCACTTGTCGTAGTTTCTGCTCAGCTGAAGCATAAGAGCATGCTCCTTGTTTTGTCATCTTAGTAAATTTTTAATACCTGATGTACAATGACCATTTAAAAAAAAAAAAAAAAAAAGTTTATGTATTTCTTTGTAGCTGGATTGTGTTTCCACATACAGGCTCTGCTATAATTTTAGCTGATGCACAGTCAGCATGTTCACCCCCTCCACATTTCACCCACTCTTGCTTGAAGCTATCTTAGTAAAATCATGACGGACATCACCTACATGATGGTGTAAGTCTGTAGTACTCAACCACGAATCCAACTACAACTCCGATCACGCAACTAATCTTGCCGAGCATCATATTTCTTACTAAAAGCACGAGGTTGAGTTCGAGACATTATGTGGTCAACACTAATAAACATTAAACTCCTCTTCCAGCCTGCATTAACTACTATGGCATAAAGAATAAAGTCCCACATTATGTTCATTGTAATTCCATGTTCTCTCGCTTGGAAATGTCAGTCATTCTTGTGTAACGTTTATTGGAGTGTGTTTGCGTTTTTGTTTTTGTCGCCGGCGCTTGTTGCGCAGGAAGCTTTTTTTTTTTTCTTTCTCTAATCTTGCAATCTCTGGTGGTTTACCTGTCAGTGCAAAATACTCCCTTTTCACTGGATGCTGTTTGTGACTTGCAAAAACGTACAGTTCAGCACATCTAGCTAAAACCATTCAGAGTTTTTGCATACTTGCTAAAAGTGCTAATCATCGTTCTTTTCCCCCACCTTCAGGACACTCTGAAGCCATCCTTCACTGTGGCCAGCCTGCCAGGGAGCACCAGTGCCCAGGTCACGGTGCCCACCACCTCCACCACCATGCAGGTGAGCAGCGGCCCCTCCTTCCCCATCACCAACTACTTGGCACCCGTGTCTGGCAACAGCAGCGCCAGCGGGACCACCATAGCCAACACTAACGGGACTGTTCTGAAGAGCGCAGCCGCCACTGGAGGGGTAATGCAGATCCCTGGAGGGTTCACTTTCATGTCAGGTAGGCCAAAAAAAAAAAAAACCTCTAATGTCTTCGATTAATCCTCACACTAGCATGGCTGTTAAACCAAGTGTGGAGTAAATTTAAATGACCTTCATCTCTGGGACAATGCCGTAGTAAAGCTATCACATTTGTTACGTGTCTACCTCAAGCAGTTTTGCTTAACAAAGCATGGCTTCTAGAGAGAAGAAACTCCACTGTAGTGCCTTTGATTGGCATTGTGGAACAGGAATAATTAGCATGGCTACACAATGGGCACTGCACAGAGCTCTGGCAAGCACTGCCTATAATTAGTTATGAATATTCAATGAAGATTGTCTGGGCTGTGCTGGGTTTCATGGGCTCTGTGAAAGCAGATGTGAGGCGTCATTAAAACACTACAGAGACAACAGAGCAGCTCTCACTCTCATCTCACATTTGTTGAAAAGAAAGCCCATCTTCAATATGTTCAAGTGGCCCTCATTCTGAATTTAATGTTTAATGCTGAGTGAGTGCCATATGGAGCAAATACTGTATATGCGTATTCTAGATATTTATAGCCGTGTGGTCATAAGCAGGAGGCTTGCAGAATGATTTTCTTCCTGTAATGGCAGGCCTCGGTATGCTGCTTCCTGTCTCTCGCACTCTTCCACCTGTTTTACAGTCAGCACCCTGCCAGGTGGTCCAACACGCTCACATCCACCCACCCACACACACGCACACAATCAAACAGTTCTGAGGGATTGAATTACCCCCAACAAAACAGCTGTAGCTCATCCTGGCTTTGGATATCAGTCAAATCCCCCAACATCCTCTAACCCCGTCAGTTCTTTTATTCTCTTGCTGCTTCTTCTGAAGTATGCCTAGGTGCCACGTGCATGACGCGATGAGTAAAGCCTCTACACAACTTCTGTTTGCTTCATCTGCATCATATTGTTTGTGGAAGCCAGCTGAACATCCTCTCCACATGATATGCTGATGCTTTTACGGTCTTGAGTCTCCCCGTGTGAGCCCTGAAACATTGTAAAAGGCACTAGAATGGATTTTGTGCACATGGGTACGTGTGAGTGTGTTCGTGCATGCTAATCTGATTACAGGAAGTAACAAGATTACTAAAGTGGTTAAAGCTACACTAACAAAGGATTAAAGTTTGTCAGATTTTAAGGATTTGTCCATCATGTGAACAACATGCCCGATCATGTTGTTCGGCCTAGGTCAGGTATACAGCTGATGTATGTATTTATTTATTTTTTTTTTTTTTTTCTGCACATGTGGGCAGACATGACTGAAGAATGATGTGTAGAATTAGGAAGCATAAAACCACCTAATTACATAATTAAGAGCTGAGTATTTGCAGCCAGTATCCTTAAATAAACCATCTGAATATACAATTCATGTTATCACTCCTTCCTTTAACTCGGTGTGAACAAAATGATTTAAAAAGTAATGGTGATATTGCTGGCTTTTGGGAGACTCTACAAATTCAACAAATACCAACACTGCGTGTACCCTGGTTTCCCCATTATGATATTACTTAAGAACATAAGAAATCAAATTTTAGCTATGTCGATCAGATTTTTGTACATGTAAACTTACTTGGGCCATATGGAATTACAATGTATGACTTGTTTTCAGTTATATTGATTTGTCTCCAATACACACACCCACAGCAGGCACTCCTTTCCCTCCTGGAACTCCGGCCATCCCGTTGGGGCAGCTGCAGCAGCACTCTCTCGCTCTACAGGGGCAACAGGGACAGACCCTTACTACTGCCACTGCTACAGCTACACAGACCCAGCAGGCCCAGCAAGCTGTGTTTCGCCTCCCAGCTGCAGTCTCTCTCACAGGTTAGTGTTTAAAAATAAAATAAAATAAATAAATAAATAAAACACCCCAAGTGTCATATGTCATCAGCCTATACGGACTTTGTCTGATATATGATCGGTTAATAATGCTGTCCATTTTCTTCACATAATTTGAATCCTGCTTGCTAATGCATGCTGCTGTCCATTCCGGACTAAATTTAGAACTTTAGGGTTCTTTTGGGAGTTGTTGAGAACTACACACCTTCCGGGGCCTTTTTTCCGTTTGCATTCGCACCATCAGTAGAAACTCTGAAGTGATTGCATCAAAATGACATTGTATTTCCTTAACACAAAGCTCAATAAAGTCTGGACTTCACTGTCGGTCCAATTATTATTTGTGGTCCCCCCCGTCCCCCATTTTTAACACTAACATTTAACAGCTGTTTACAACGCTAACATTTTACATGGATTTAAGGCTGTAACCAGCTCAGAATTGTTCTAGTTAATCTACATTCGGCTGTTTTAATACAAAGATTTTTCATATAGACTATCTGGTAATGAGAACATCCACTGGTGATTTTTAGTGATGGTGACTAGCATATGACGGGGGGGGGGGGGGGGGGGGGGGGGGGGGGGGGGGGGGGGGGGGGGGGGGGGGG
>JAQQZR010000038.1:5486883-5537914 GCA_030068235.1 Notoglanidium macrostoma
GGTGACTAAAATAAAACGCCCCCCCCCCCCCCCCCCACCAGCTCCATGCCTTTCAAAGCAGCTAAGAATGTGTACACTTTCTCTTTGTTCTTTGTTTGTTTGTGCTATATGGATTTGTCGCAATAATGAAACGGGACATAAGGATAAGGAAAGGAGGATACAGCACATGCGTGTTTGTTTTAAATCCGGCTTTTATTTCACTTTAGTTTAACTACTCTACCTCAGGTTTCCGCTTCTCATCTGTTAACCAGCACATGTCACATGGGATTTTTTTATTATTATTTTTTTTTATTATAAGACCATTTTTTGTGAGTTCCTGTCCCTTTGATCCTGTTGTTGTAATGCACACTGACCAAAGAAAAACAACTGCACAACTACATTTACTTCTGCACCCCTCATCGTACACTTGCGTCACTCATGGTTCTTCTTGTGTTGGGAAAGTACCTACCCTGAAGTAGGAGCTAAAAAAAACTCCCTCAAAACGGCATTCTAAGAACTATAATCGTTCTCAGTTCCTGCAGTGTGGACACACAAAAAGGTAAATTCCTCCAACATTTCTAAGATCTATGAAGTTCCTCAGGTCTGAAAGTACCTATTGAAGAAACTAGAAAGAACTATCCCATGAACCTTTTGTCGTTTAAATAGGTTACAATGGATGGTCTAAACAAGTTTTCCCAAGACCCATTGTAAACGTTCACTGTGTTTTAGGAGGGACCGTACCCCAGCAGCTCCAGGCCATCCAGGTGCAGCCCAGCACTCAGTCCAGCTCCATCAATACAGACGGCAGCAGCCCAGAGAGCTCCCAAACCAGCACTGCCTCCACAGGTACACACACACACACACACACACACACACACACATGTATCTGCTTTACAGCCTAGTCGTGATGGCACTATAGGCACTTCAGCTGCCTCCATTCACTGGGACACGCATTGTAGGTGAACTCGGTGTTTTTATGTCTGGTATGGGGTGAAATAGAAGCAAGAAAAAAATTTTACTGCCATGTTTGCAGGAGTTATTTTTTTCCTTTTGATCTATTTTGTACACTTTTCTAGCCACAAGCTTCAGGATGTTGCAGTCTGATTGGCTCTACATTTATCTGTGGGTACACGCTTCCATGCTGGTTTCCAAGGAGAGGGCAAAATTTTGAACAATGAGGTTTTCAAAGCAAGATGCCTGTAACTGGATTGCCCTTAATGTCTTTTATTCCAGAATTAGTTTGAAACAGTGAGTGGTTGTCTGTGGTTTCTTCTGCCATGTGAGTCACATGGCCTCTTCTGTGAAAGGGTTTCTTGGCCACACTTACTGAGTAAACATGCCGATCTCCTTAAGTTAGATATTGCATTTTAATGACTTCCCAATCTTATGGTTTACCTGGATATAATTTACTATACGTTGACTGGCCTGCTTCAAGAAAACATTAGTATATTTCACCTAAACCATGTGGGAACGTTTTTATTTTGGTTATGTTTAAACTTTGCCTCAACACTTGCCTGTGAAGATCACGTTGGATAAGGAGCCAGTTTAACACACAGCAGTAGAGAGTGTCTATCTTCCTAAAAATGTCTAAAAGCTTGCTAGCCAAGTGTGGATTAGCATGCTCTGATCAAGTGTTTTGAGTTACTTGCCGTAGTGAAAAGGACTTGAGCTTAATCATTTTCGTTTGTAATCAGATACCGACTATCACAATAGCAATATTAATAACAAGAGATTGAGTCAACATAACGGACTGTATTAATCGTGATTCTTTCCCTGGGAATGCAACATTAAACAGAAATTAATCGAATGAAGACACTGATGAGGCTCATGTTTAAATGCCGCGAGTGACTGTTCTGCCTCAGGCAGTGAGACCGTGAAGTCGGTGTTGCTAATCAAAATGACTTGTTTCCCCACTGTAAACTTATAATTCTTTAAAACTTTGCAGTAATATTTTCTAAGTAGATTAGATGTCGAGGTGGGTGAATCTTTCAGTGGAATAAAATCTTAAAGTGAATTTGTTTGTTTTTCCACTTTTGGAGGGTAAGCAGATTTTAAAATGCTGCAACTTTGTTGAAATTCATTTCAGCTCAAAGTATGTAGTTTTCAGAACTGTACAAAATATTTATAGTACAAAATACAGTGTACAGATCTGACCATGTTGAAGGGTTTTTCCAAGCTCTCTCACTCGCACAACCAAGTGTTAAATTCGCTGAGGAATTGTGATTGTTTCTGTTCTACATATAAATTAATGTTGGGCAGAATTGTTACTAAAAATAGTGACACTATTAGTATAATTACTTTTAGCAGCAATGTGGTAGTGCTGGTAAATCAAGCAGCTTGTATAGCCTGTTTGTTCAGCTTCTTTTGATTTTATTATTAGTAATAAGGATGCTGCTTTAATGTCCCTGTTTAGACCTGGTATTAACATCTATCTCATCACTGGTGATTGGATCAGCAGTGGATGGGGTGAATGTAGTCAAATGTGTCCCGTGATCCAATCACTCAGACCACTTGTTAGAGACCCATATAGCTCTATTACATGTCAGGGCTGGGTTTGGACATATTAGTCGAGTGATCAGTGTGGTTATCATGCTTTTCCCATGTCACTTTTCTCTCTAGTATAATTAATTTCTTAATAAAAAGTAGTGTTAATGAAGCTAAGCTTCTACATTGTAGAGTACCTTCCTGCTTAGCTACATTGTAAAAGCAGCTGGTAAAATACTGCCTGGGATCCTGTGTTGTGTCTCGGATTGGGCATGATGCCATGAGGTGATCTGGTCAGCAGTGTGGTGGTGGCTCAAGCTGATGAAATGACTCATACACAACACCTCTTCCTCCCTGATCATGCTTCACTCCTCTGTTTCCACCTCCCACATCAAAAAAGATGACCAAGCAGAAATTAAAAAGGAGGAAAAGCACTGTTACAAGGAAAGATCATGTATAATGTCAAAAATGTATGGCAAAATCACAAAGCAGATGAAAATCGGGGAACAAGGTTTCAAAGAAATTGAAAAGAATGGTCTCTTACAATATCCCAGACTTCAGTTTGACACTATTATTGCGAGGTTAAGGATGAGCATGTGCTCTCTGCAACACTGCCACCTTGTGTCTGAAGATCAAAAGTGCAAGTAGTTTACTCAGTACTGTGGCATTTCATTATTTCGCTCTTTCTCACCACCTCCCTTCATCTGACGCTGTGCATAATTTTTTTTTTTTTTTTTGGTCTATTCATCCTCTTAGCCACAGTCAGTCTCCCTGCTACTATCGTCACATCATCAGTGCCCACCTCTGTAGCAGGCCACATGATGTACCCAAGTCCCCATGCAGTGATGTACGCCTCAGCCCCCATGACTGATGGTGGCCTGGCTGTGCTGAACGCCTTCTCCCAGAGTGCCTCAGCTATGCAGGTGACCCACGCACAGGCCCCGGATACAGGTCAGAGCATACACTGTGCATCTGGTATACAACAAAAATCCCTGTCCATATGAAATGTATAATATTCTATACTGCATAGTATTATATAATCTACCTTATAGATTCTCCAAAAAATTTTGAGAATTTCTCTTTCTAGAAGAGCCTGACATTCCACAACAATGACTGTAATTCTAAATGGTTACAGGTGCAATGTTTTGTTTAATACATTAATAATTTTAATTTATCATTTTGTTGTACTGAAAGAGGAATAAAGAATTTTATAGGGAAATCCACTTCGAGGCGGTGACTCCGCTATAACACAACTCCATCATATTTAATGCCTTACATAATGCACTACAAAATCTTCTGTTTATGTTTAAATGCGTGTCCCCACTCAGGTGCTGTTCCTCAGGTGTTTCTCACGGCGCCCCCCACGGTTCAGATCCCCGTTTCAGCGGTGCAGCTACATCCAGTACGGCAAGATCTCCACTTTACAAGTGAAACTCTTAATATTCTCTCTGCAACAGCATGCCACTGAGTGAACTAACCCACTGCAGAGAGCAGGAGGAGGCTGTTTGTTTGCCTGGACTCTCCCTTTGCTGATGTTCAGACCTTTCAGGAGCACTGCATGCACTAGCACGATGTCTTTTGAAAGCGCTCTTTTCATATGATTTAAGAAGGCTTTGGAAAGCCTTAACCTTAAAAGTTTAAAGTGAACTCAAGGAACATGGAATAAAATATTAAGTAGTGTTGACGGAGTGTCTGGTCTGCTTTAGGTTTTTGCTCACAATTCGTATGAAGTGAGTTTCATTTATAAATCATTTTAAATCAAAGGAGTTTGGAAAGAAGTGGGGTGGGGGGGGAGAAGAGATCATTTGTTTGGTCGAACATGAGGACAGAATGAAAAATGACACAGTATATGACCAAATTGGTAACATGGTCAAACCTTTTGTGCTACGATGTTTCTTTGTGGGCTATTAGATTTGGGTGTAAATCTAATCTAAAGTTGTGAATTGTATTTATTTAGTTGTGGAAAATGTTCAAAAAGGCCCTAATAAAGTTTCTCTAATCATATGTTTGGACCTTGATTCCATATCCATATTTAGCCAGGAATAATGCAAACAGCTTGGTCCATTTTATACCCCAAAGCTATAATCAAGTACAACAAAGCTGTATTTGTATACTACTGCTATAGCACAAATGTGCATATCTGGTGGCATGCTGTGAGCTGAAGTAGGAGCTGTTGCCTGGAAGGGTTAATGTACATCTGCTAATAATCTGTTCACAGATGGTGATTGGCCAACAGTCCAGCGGCAGTAATAGTAATCTGACGGAGCTTCAGGTGGTCAATCTGGATACCACACAGAGCACCAAGAGTGATTGACAGGTGTCATTGGCAGAAGGCTCACCAGAGACTTGCGTCACTATTTATTGATGCCTTGTTCCATTTTGAAGCATTTCATCCTTTTACGCCATCCGAGTGTGCGATTGTACAGTTTGTACTGTAAATGCGTGTCCTGACCTCACAAGGACACTGATGAATTGAGAGAGACAAAGTCTTCTCAGTTCTTGTGTGTTGAAATTTATATGACTCTAATTCTGACATGCGTTTTTGCATGTTATTTGTATGTGTGACTGTATGAGCGTTGGATTCGTCAAAGGGAAAATGAAACGGTGTTACCCAACTGTTGCACACATTGCAGCCTCTCACTTTGGCCAAAGATGAATTATTTTGTCAGTATTTCTGTGTGGTTATATATAAATAACGTGTGTGCTTGAATAGGAAAAAGGTGCGGAGGCATGAGCTATATCGGGGAAGAACGATCTCAAGATATGATAATAGGTGGTGGCGTTGAAGAAAATCAAACCGAAGCTGTACATATTTTTATTTTATTATTTTAGCAATAGTTAAATGGCATGTGCAGTAGTGGTGTGGGTTTTTTTTTTCTTCTCTTTTTTTAAGATGTTATGTTTTGTATTTTACTTATACAAAAATATTTACCAATTGTAAATTTATGTAATATACATATATATTTTATTGATTATATGATAATGGAGAAAGAGTGAAGTTTTGTCAAGGCTGTTTGTACAAAAAAAAAAAAAAAAAAACAGGATTAAAAGACCTTCATGATTTCGCGATCTTTACTGTATTCTGTAGGCATAATCTGTTATTCATTGGCCAGCTGTCTCTGTGCTGTAGTACTGTTACTGAAGACCGTAGCAGACCAGCTGAAAACACTGCATTCTATTAGTATGCAGTGCCTTGCATAAGTATTCAAACAAACCTTTTCCACACCTTGTAGTGTTCTGGGATGGAGCTGAAATAGACACAATTGGGCTTTTTATGTTCTGAATCTACATAAACTAATGCCTACACTTGCCTGGTCGCAGACTTTTAGATCAATGTCGTGCCATATTCTTTATTTAAAATAAATAAATAAATTTCCCCCCAGTTTGGTGTTTTGCCAATTTCCCATCCACCAGCTGGCGTTCCTATCACACAACAGCAGGTGGTGAGGTGAGTTAAAGTAGCTGCTTTCTCTGAGATGTAAAGACAGCCACTGCTTTCTTCTGTATACACCATTTCTCAGGCCCCCAACTGGTTAGTGGTGTTCAGATTGGCAGGTGAAAGAAGAAGCAGGATATAAAAAAAGGAGTCCAGCAGTATGTTGTTGTTTTTTTTTTTTTTTGTTTTGTTTTTTTTGTGTAGGTTAGTGATGTCTAACCCCCAATTTAAGTCTGTTTCAGTTCCAGGTTTAATAGTACATACATGATACTTCTGTAAGGCACTGTAAGTGTTGACCACACTCAGAACTGAGAAGGTGAGATCAAATAGCGGATATGAAATGTGACTGTCCAGTTCTCTCTGATGTTTGAATCTTATCGGGGAAAAAGGTGTAGTATACTTAATATAGTGGTATACTTTTAATAACACTAAAGCCTTTGACGACTTGCATCAAACTGTTATGCGATTTATCAGAGCTTCAGGTGACTGTCAAATGACCATGTAACGAGAACAACATGAACTCTTCATACTGAAGTCTCTCTGTTTAAGCTTAAGGGCTCAGTCGACTGTTAATCTGTCAAACCATGAATTCACAATGCAAGCGGATTTATCTCTGTTTGTTTTAACCAGCAACTACCAAGATAAAACCTGCTAAAGTTACAGCCTCACCTCCTTTTTGCTCGATCCCAGTTTTACTTCAGCCACTGGTTCTATACCAGGCCTCAGTGTGAGACATTTTGGACTGGTTCAATATATTATACCTGGGTTTTGTTTTTTGTTTTTTTTCTCCTCTCCTTCCTAGTTTTGATGCTCTGACTTCTCATTTTACCAAATGACAAAGTATGATCATGCTGCAGCTCACACATGTTGCCCTTATGCCTTTTTGTAGAAATGCTGTATTTTGGAATAGTATTGTACATGATTATTTATATCTGCGTGTTTGTGGGAATGGCTTTCTGTTCTTGGTTGCTGCGGCTTTCAGTTTGTATTCAGTGCCCTGTTTAACATTTGGTGGCATGGAATTGTGCAAGGTTCTCTTCAAGCCAAACACTGTTTCTCCTTCTCTGTTTTCTCCTATAGAAAATGTGAACTGTCACTGAAATCTTTGTTTGATACATTTTTAGATGTTTGTTTTATAGTTATGAAGTGGTGTGAGAAACGGAATGAACACTGGTTCCTTTATTGTTAGAATTTTAAGGTTGTTGCTTGCTTTTGCTTTTACTATTATTTTTCTTCATTTTTTGGGAATCTTCATGTAACAGCAAGTGTACAGAAAGTTTTGTAATAAAAAAATTATATTGATTTTAGCCTGTATTCTTGTCTGTAGATGGGGTAGAGTAATGAACATGAACCCAACATTTTAGATTTTCTTGCACTTTTTTTTTTTATTTATTTTTATTTTATTTTATTTTTTTTAAATAGATTTATTGACTGACCTAAATAGGTTGGCTTAATAGCTAATGCTGATCAACTGAATCCTGTGTTAACTTTTATTTGCAAAAATACAACTGAAAGTTAATGTTGTAATGTTTTGTGCCGTGGTTCTGATGGATTTCCCTCTTCTTTTTATTATTATTTTTTTTTTAACCAAAATGGCTTGCTTTTCTCCCATAGACATCCCTCTGGTCTTCATAAGTGTTTATCCTTTTTAACAACAAATGCAGTCTTCACAGGTAAAACCCTCAGCCCAAACCAAAAGTAGACTTTCAGAAATATAAATTTTTTTTGAGCAAGCAATGGAACAAGGTACACCTGATCAACAAGAAACACCCATCAGTCACATGGTCAGAGATTTTGATTGCTTGAAAAATAGGTGGGTTCAATCATGGGTGCCATGTTCCAAGTTGTTCGATGCGCGTAGATATAAATATCAGGAAATTAAATCTGAATTTCTGTTCTGTTGTCTTATATTTGATCTTAAAGTCAAATGTCTTCAGCCTATAGCATAAGCAAAATAATTGGCCTTGCTGTTCTGATACTTGTGGAGGGGACTGTATACCTATTTCAATGCATCTGTTCAACATGTACAAATGCTGAACATGTATATCATTATCATTAACAAATAGTTTTAAGAAGACCCGACACGAGCTTTGATCTAAGAATATCCATGTCTATAGCTTCCCAGCCCTTGTGTTTGTGCTCCAGTGCCTTTTTTTTTTTTTTCTTTTTTTCTTCAATGTATGCTATAGCCACACCTATAGAAGTTTTCCCCAAACTGTTGCTACACAGTTAGAAGCGCACAGTTGTACAAGATGTCTGTCTATGCTGTAGCATTACAATTTCAATCACTGAGTCAATAACTGTATAATAAAAAAAGGGCAATATCTGATGCATAGCTTAAGCATTTACATGCAGGTCTAACTTCCATCCGGTGCAGTGAAGAAGCCTTTATTTTAACCTTAGTTGTACAGTAGAGCGTGGTGCTCGTCTGGTGTAAATCCTAGATATTACTGGCCTAGTGTTAACCTGTTTGTGAAGTGAGTACTATGAGCAGTCTCATATTATTTTTGTAATGTTATGTGGACTGAATGAAACGGCACCAGGCTGTACTTGGCCCTTAGGCCTTCGAGTTTGACGGCCTGTGCTCTAAACTGTTATGACTCTGCTAAAATTTGGTTTTAATTTAGTGTTCTGTAGGCCATTTCTAATAATGACTGGTTCTACCAAAAAAAAAAAAAAAAAAAAGTATTCGATTACAGAGATTATTAAAAGTGTCTACACGTTTACTCTTAAGATCCTATTAATATTAAAATTAACACACCCACAGCTCTCCCGTTTCCCCAAAACTGATTTAATAACACGATGTGCGTATTCTGAAAGATGACCGACATTTGCTTTTATTTTGTCCAACAGTCAGTTCTCCCTGCTAATGCGTTCGATACGAACTTTTATTTTGAAAGTCTTATTTCCGGTTGTTGTTAAAGGGACCGCTCTACACTACACTAGCTCCGTCTGTCAACCCATCGGAGAGTGCATCCGACCTTAGACTGACTGCGGGAAGCTTGAACGTGGCACAAATGGCTAAAAGTGATGGCAGCTCCTATTTCAGGAGGTCCAGTCTCTTCTGGATAGTAACTGTAACTCTGGCCATGGGTTACTACACAGTAAGTTGCTTTTATTAACGGAAATACAAGCTAAAAGCCTGTCAAATACTTTTATATATCCATGCACTGTGAACGGACTCCTGGGATTTATTCATTTTCGATTGATCAGAAGCCGAATATTAACGCAAGCACGTAAAATGACGACGTAATGGCGTAATACTTTGTGGTGGCGTTTGTGACGTGGCAGGTCCACTGGAGATGGTGCAGTTTGAGGGTGTAATGCGGTTGTCTAGAGTAAAGGTGAAGAGTGCAGATAAACAGCACATTGAGTGTGTGAAGGAGTCGGTTTGCTTTACGGGACAAAGTCTAGCAGTGGTGCAGGTTCATAGTCCTCCATTATTCATGAGTATAAGGTATATAATGTTACTCTGTGAAACAGTGAAAGCAAAACGCCTGACTGGCAGCTTTAGTGAAATAATAGGCAGGCCAGTGGATGAATAGCAGTAGTTTTGGGGTGTGTTGCAGGATAGAGGCTTAGACATAGCTGTCAAAGTGCAATTCCAATTAACAAGAAGAGAATGTTTAAAAGCACTCTGCACTGCACTGGCAATGTCTGATGAGAGGACTGGGCTTGTGCGTCGCACTGCATCTTTATTAAAGGGGCCAGCTCACTCTTCCCAGAAGCCTCTATGCTACGTAGCGAGTCACACTTTTCAATGCCAGCAGTATTCCACCGTGTTACATTTGTAAAACAATCCTGCCTGACTTCGTCGATCCGCTGCCGTTGTTCGTGAATTGTTAGGATTGGAAAACCGTAGGTGCTTCCTTCAGGATAACTGCTCCCGTCTACGTCTAGACTGATACTCATGATCTTCTTCCATGATGATGTCTTATTAGCAGAAGTTTTCTTGTAAAGTGTTGGTATTCAGCTAGATGATCGCAGTCATGTGTTTTCAAAACGCACTGGCTTGTATGTAAACCGAAACTATGAATTGGATACTGGGATAGGTGAGCTGGCCCCTTTAAAGTCTCACATCCAACCTAAATCCATCCTTTGATTTGGTACTGAACCTGCATCCCGTTATTAAGTGCTAGCAAATGGTTGGGGAATTTGGTTTAGACGGGTTCATGTATTGCATTTCAAGTAATATTTTCATGACTGTAAAGCCAATTCTACATGAAGGTGCTTATTTCTGTGCTTCGGTAAATATAACATGCAAATGGACTCACTGGCTAATGTAATAGGAACACCTGTATCCATGCTTATTCATGCAATTACGCAGTCAGCCAACTCTGTAAGAGCAGCGCATTGCAGATAATATTCACATCAAACATAAGGGGATCAAATGTGATCTCAGTTACACTGATTGTGTCATTGTGTTTGGTGCCATTGTTGGTGTTTGAGTATTACAGAAAATGTTGATCTGGGCTTTTTCATGCTCAACAATTTCTAGAGTTTTTCTCGAGTCTCTTACCATGTGTACACTCTGCCCAATGAGAACGTTTTAAAGCTTCAACTTTTATACTAATAGCACCTTCAATACCATCACGCTCACTATCTTGTAGTTCGCTAACTAGCCAAGCTGAGTTTCAACAGCTGTTGTGCTGAAAGCTTCCTTCCCTTTCGGAGCACTCGTACACTCCCCAGATACTGTAAGTGTTCCTCATGGCTAGAAATAGAACGAATGTGATTTGTATGTGTTTGTTTAGTGTTTTCAGGAAAGCGATTCCGGCTGCACTTGTGAATTTTTTTTCTTTCTTTTTAATGTTAAACAGGGATGAGTGTGGAAAGTTGGGAATGATGTCCGAGAGAACCTGTGATTCATCTTCCTGCTATATAATGGATCCGTGTAGTCTGTTCAGTTCAGGCTTCTATTTCCATTTTTTCAGGCAAAGAAATGATCCCGAACAGAGCCGTTCAGTTTACATTTCCCCAGAGAGGTCAGTTGGGAAGTAGAAGGCTTGTCAGTGTTTTATAACAGCTGCACTTCGCCTTTGAGGTAGTTGAAGGCTGTAAAAGAAAAAAAGACAATATATTACTTTAATATCTATAGGGTAAGCCATTTGGGTTTAAATTATAATATGACAACTTGGCTACAAACATTTCAGCTTAAATTACGTCTGATTTAAAATTCCAAAACCTCAAATATCATTGAACACGAAACATTTATAGCCAATGTCTCTTCTGAGACTTGTCTCATATTATAATTTAAACTAAAATGAATATACAGATATTAAAGCAGTAGTCTTTTTTGTCGAGAATGAAACTATTAAGGTTGAGCAATGCATGCAGTCATAACGTCTCATTGATGTAATAATAAGGATGAAGTGGGACAAAGTATTACACGCACACACACACACACACTTAAAGGCAGATAGCCAGCTGCATTCACTATTTCTATTTTTTTCCAAGTGTTTCAAATCCGTAATGCTCTCCTGGCTTGTTGCCGGGTTTTCTCTGAATACCAAACATGGTAAACGGAAAAGTTGTAAGTCTTTCAGTCAACACTAAACCATTTCTGTTGTGTCTCCGTATGTGCAATTTGTACATTGATCGGATGATGTGTGTTTAATGTACTACTTTTAATTTCTCCTTCCAAGGCATAATAATAAGAATCCACCTTGTTTACGTTTATTACACCCACAAATGTACTTCACATCACATTCTCAGTCACTACTGCATGCAAGACTAAATGTTTAACTGATAATACTTCCTGGAGTTACTACACTTTAAACACTAATATGAAACTCACTAGTTATATATACTTGCATTACATTTTTACACCGAGTATAAGAGCATGATAGCAGCTGATATCACATTTTGTGTTTTGCAGTGGGCCGTGTTTTGGCCACAGCGAATCCCTTATGGCACTTTGGGTCCGCTCGGTGCTCTCACGGAGTATCTGGTCAAGGAATATCACAGTTTTATGTACAAGGGGTGAGTCTCATTTCTGTACACATGCTGTTCTTCATCAGACTCTCTGCCTATGAAAACTGATTTGTGTGTCATGGTTGGATGTGTTTCAGATGGTGGTTTGCTTGGGCCCTCCATCTGTGTGAAGCTCTGGTGGCACTGAAAGTATGCAGGTAAGCAGTACTGAAAATGTAACTCTAATGGGAAAAAGTAGTTTTGGCTGTCTGTGGAAGCAATAAAACATGATGTGGTATGCTTTTACAGTAAAATGAGTAACATTCAAAACACTCAAAGTGTTTTAGTCCTCTTGTACCAGTGTTAATTTTCACATATCATGGTAATGATAATGCATTAGAACGAGCACAATAACGTATACCTGTAATTCGTCTGGCAGCCAGCACTATCGTTAGAACTGCTATTATAGAAAATTAATCAACACCATCTGACCAATCAGAATTGTGATATAATGTGTCTTAACAGATGTTATTCTGATACAGTATATTTTAAGAAGCATATGTATGTACTGTGACTCATTTACAGTTTTTTGCTAAAAGCAAAAAAAAAGAAAGTTATGATAAATATTAAACCTAACCTAATGAACACAAAATGTTTATAAAGATCATATTCATATATAATTCAATAAATGTACTATATTTTCAGATCATTTTGAAACGAAAGAGTTAAGAAGGGTTTGTTTAAATATGATTAGTGATTGTAGTGCCTGTAACCTGAGTGCACACACATGCCATCCAGATCATATACAGTCACCGGCCACTTTAATAGGAACACCTGCTCATTCATGCAGTTATCCAATCATCCCAGCGGGACAATGCGTAAATACAGGTCAAGAGTTTCAGGTAATGATCATATAATACATCAGATTGGGGAAGAATGGGGCAACTTTGAGGCTGTGGTGTGCTTGTCGGTGCCAGACAGGCTGGTTTGAATATTTCAGAAAGCGTTGACGATATGGGTGAGTCAGCAATAGCCTCTACACAGAACAATGTGGAAAACAGAAGACGTCCAATGAGCGTTGGTTCTGTGGATGGAAAGACCACATTGGATTCCACTTCTGTCCATCAAGAACAGCAATCTGAGACTACAGTGGGCACAGGCTCACCAACACAAGATGATTGAGGATTTGAGTTAATGTAGCACCAAATTCTGACACCTCAACGTTCAACATGTTGTGCATTCTGAGATGTTTTTCTGCTCACCACAGTTGTACCGAGTGGTCATCTGAGTTACTGTAGCCTTAATGTCAATTCGAGCCAGTCCGGCCTTTCTCCTCTGACCTCTCTAACCAAAAAAGGCATTTCTGCCCACAGAACTGCAGCTCACTTTTAATCCTTTTTTTCTTTTGCACCATTCTGTGTAAACTCTAGTGACTGTTGTACATGAAAACGCCTGGAGAGCAGCAATTTCTGAAGTTCTAAAATCAGCCCCTGTGGCAATAACATCCATGCCACCGAGATCTCATTTTCCCAATTCTGATGTTTAAGATGAACATTAGCTGAAGCTCATGACCTGGATCTGCATGATTTTGTGCTTTGCACTGCTGGCACATGGTGCTCCATTTAAAGTGGGCAGTGAGTGTATATTGCTAATAATTAAAATAAAAATTGTATATTTGGTAAATGCCATAAAATCAAAAGATGAATTTTCTTAAATAAAACCGAGTCCAAATTGAATATTAAACGGAATTCAAAAGCTGAAGTAGTAAGACATTTTTTTTTTTTTTCTGCCACACGGGGGCAGTAAAGTTTTACATTATCTTCTGCTGTTACACCACTTTTACATCACTGTAACTCTAACTGTTTGTGTGTCTGTCTCACTCTGCAGTGATAAAGGCATCGACAATCCATCTACTCGGCTCCTGTGGTTTGTTCAGACATTTTTGTTTGGCTTTGCATCCCTGGGTTTGCTCCTCAAATACAAGGCAGGTGGTCGCTCCAAACGGCACTGAGCAGCTACAGACGCGCTCTGCTCGGAAATGGAACTCTGCTTTTTCAATGGATAAATCAGGATTCGAGCCTTCTAATCAAATCCAAACATGTGGGCCGTATTTCAAAAACAGATCACTCTGATGTAGAACTACATAGCTTTGAGAAACAGGAACTGATATGACGGTTATGAGTTCTGGACAGTAACAAACCTCTTACAGCAACATTCCTTACAAGAATAATATTTTTTTAAATGGAAGACTTAAATCATAACCTCCAATTATAAGCTAGAATTATTGCCTTTACTGTAGATGCTCTTCCAAGTGGCAGACCCAGTTTCAGAGCAATGAAAATTTGTGCCTTCTACTCATACCCAGTTTTCAGGGTCTAATCATTTGTTACATGTGACTGTACATGTCATTGTCCATAATGGCATCTCGAGTCATCTGGTTAAGAGTGTTTTAAGACTTGAATTTAAGGCCCTGTTTTTCCCTGCACCAAGTGTGACTTGGAGATATAGCTCTCATTGGGTGGGTGTTTCATCATTTTAGTTTGGCAGTTAGCAATTTCACAGAGACATGATTCACAGACTATAAACTATGCCTTCACCCACACAGATTATTGGTGCTGTCACAGATTAGAGAACAGGCCACCTGAATGGAAAATGGGTATGTCAAACATTGGGATAAAATTGGCAAACATGAGTAGGAAGTTGTTTTAAAATTGTAGTGAGCACAATTGTTTTGGAATATAGAGAAGACGTTGCTTCTCGTGACATCAGACAAGCTTGAACACAATGACATTCGGCCATATTGACATGAACAAGTTTCTGATTATATATAATTTTACTCATGATCAAATCCTCACTGAAAAAAAAGTTTTATACTCATAGCTAGACCTGTTTGAATTAGAATTACAACATAGTTCAGTATTTACGTAATATTTGTTAAAGTAAGCCTTTTGATAAGAACTCCTTCTTGCGATTACTCCGTGATGTAGGTCAGCTTCTTCCAGGAAGTCCAGTATTAAAGCGGCTGAGGCTGGTCGTAACCAGACTGTTTTCCGAAATGCCCTCAATTACTCATAGGACTGAATTTGTGTCACCTTGGGAGTGAATACTTTTGCATACCAGATGACTGCTTGTTTTAACACTTCCAAGCAAAAGATGCCTATGCAAATGATTTGGATCATTTTTACAGTTGCTTTCCTGCAGAACTTGAGGTCATGTAGTCCAGCTATATCACAGCAGGGCGTACGTTTGACATCCGCTATTAATCACAGCACATTGGCTGGAGTGAAACATCAGGTTACAGGTTTTACTGATGTCTGATACACAGCAATCATTACAGTGAAGAAGGATTTCATTTATTTAAGAGGTTTCTATGAATAAGGAATGAATTATATGGAAGGAATTGATTTTAAATATTTAATTTATTGTAGGTCTTATATGAAGTGGATTTTTAATTATATTAACCGTTCTAGTTATTACTCAAATGGTGTGCTAGGTGAAGTTTATAATTTATAATTTTTTTTTCCTTCTAAATGAAGCAGTGATTTCAAAAGTACTCTTGGCATTTCCATACTTTGGGACTTTGTCATAAGCTGAAAATAACCTTTGTTATCTTTCTTAAGCTTTCTTGAAAATGTGTTCCTAAGGCACGTAGTTTTCCAAAAAACTTCATCAAAGCATGACATTCCTTGTGTGAGCAAAGCACATTTCGATAGCAAGGTTTTAGACACCTTTAAGCTGGCTGATAGTTTATACCATTGCATTTGTTAAACTGGTTCCCTACCCCCAATCCAGTGTTAGCTAGAATTCAGCCACAGCAATATCTCACGGGACCTGTGTGCCTGGCATATAAACTGGTCTCATGAAACAAAATTCAACCCTTGTACCATTTCGAATCTATTCAGAGAAAATATATTAATCTATCTATTCTTAAAAGCAACTAAAATCTATAAAATTCTTTGCAGAATTACAGCTGAGCACTCCAGCCTTGATTTACGAAACATTTCGAGGCCTGGCATTTGCTTAAAGCCATACTTACAGAATTTGATCCATCACTAAGCTTAACCTTGCTCATTTTTCTGCAAGATTGAGAGCTTACCTCATTCCTCACTGCTTCAGCCATGCTAAATCAACCTGCTTTAACAATAATGAATTCAAAAAGGCTTTTTGCGAAGTATCATTTAGATTTATTTTGACGTCAGTTGGTATTTCACAAGAGGAAAAAAAAAATAAAAGCGAATGACCTTTTAGAGACAGTCACAAATGCATGAAGATTTTTGTGCACTTTCTCAGCTAACACAGCTAAGCCCGGCACATTTGCATTGCACATGATGACAAAGATATTAGCTCTATTACTCCAAATCTTCAACTCTGAGAAGACTACAGTGATCAGCCTGTCCTGCTATTTAGGGCATCTCATATCCTGCATTTGGTTGTGGGTCTATGGGACAGATTGACCTTAGCTAATGGACTTAAAAGATTAGGCTGCACTAATCATCCCTCTCTCCAAGCACTCTCTCCGGTCTTTACTCAAGAGCGTGTCATCCTCACTGCACCACTTTCATTCCACTATCCATCTTAACATGCATCTCTCTCTGCAGCAGCTCTTAACATGGACCATTTATTTATGTGATGTGGCTTAGACCTAATGTTCACACACCAGGATAGGAGCCAAACTGTGTTTAACAGTTCGAGTGATGGATAGAAGAGCTAATGACAGCTGATGCAGGTTGGCGGCGTGTCATTCACTCTGCATATCACACAGTATTAAAAGGTCATCATGGCGTGAGTTACAGTCATAAGACTTATTAATAAGGATGAAATACACAGTCGGGTAGGAGAGAATAGTATATTCTCTCACTCTCTCTCTCAGCATTCATAATATAAATATATATATATCATATGAATATCTATATATATATCCAGTTTATTAGGAACACCTGTACATTCAGTTGCAGTTAATATAAACTTCCTGTAAGCCCAAACCACTCTGCTCATTCTCCTCTCATCTCTCTGATCACCATTCCGTGTAAACTCTAGTGACTGTTTGTGAGTTTCCCAGGAGATCAGCAGTTTCTGAAATACTCAAACATAGCAAATAGGTCAACATAGCACAATAGGACACACTTTACACAAATTTTCCATACTTTATATTCTTTGTACATCTAAACTCTAGAAATCTGCAGCATAGTAGTGCTTATAGTGCCTTTGTCTTTATGCAGATAGGAAAATTAACAAATGTCATTTCTAATGTCTGTTTTAATTAATTCATATACTTTTATACATATTAAACATAACTAGGAAACAATGCTGCAAAAGTCCACATTAACACTGACTCAGTGGATATGATTGTATGGGATGTTTATGCTATGTGTATTAATCTGTATCTTTATTGTGTTTGGGTTTGTCTATAAGAGCTATTGATGTGTCTTTTCGTCTGTAAAAGCTATTGTTGATGTGGGTTTTTTTTTTTTGTTTGTTTGTTAGTGTATGCATGATCAGATGAGATGCCATTTCAGACAAATTCACCGATCTAGCCAGCGCAGTGTGGGGTAGAGATCAGACAGCGTCCTGCGTAGATGGCAATTCTGACTCTTATCCCTCAGCTCCACAACACACTCCACCTGTTCAAACACACAGCACAGCCTTGGCTGAAAAACCTTTCCAGAATAAGTAACACTGTGTTAATAGGATGTGAGTGTGCTGTTTAGTTCTGTTGAGTGACTGACTGCTTAAGTAAATACAAGTGACGGCATGAGTGATATCTTTAAGCCTCTATTATGCAATGCAGACAGGAAATGAAGGCAGGGATAGACTGTTGACACAGGAAACGATTTCTTACCTGTACTTTGAAGAGATCTATCCTATCACTGTACCTCCTGTGGCAAATATCCAACAGCCTGAAGAAAAATATGTGCAAATATCAGTGACGTATGAAACAAATAGTTAGTCCCTATGAAACAGGACAAATCAATAGGCTTTTCATATTCAGTGCAGCAGTTGTGTTGGGTTTTCTTATTCTTTCAGTGACAAGGCAGTAACATATTTAGCCACTTTTTTCAAGGAAAGCTTATGTGTTTAACTAAGATTGATGGTCAAACGTCATACAAAAGCTCCATGGCTAATATACACCAAACGGCCCAAGATTTGTGGATACCTGAGCATCACACCCATAAGTGAGTTTTCCCCAAACTGTTGCCACAAATTTGGAAGCACACAATTGTAAGAACTGTCTTTGTATGTTTTAGCATTACAATTTCCCTTAACTGGAACTAAGGGGTCTAAAAATGTTCCAGCATGACAACGTGAGGTCCATGAAGACATGGTTTGCCCAGGTTGGTGTGGAAGTGGCCTGCACATAGCCCTGACCTCAACTTCTTGTTCTAGCAAGATCAAACATTCTTATTTCTTGGTTTATTGGACATAGGGGTCCATATCTCAGAGCTGTGAGTAACTATTTTACTAAATGTGTGAAAAGAATGGTTGATTTTCCCCTTGAAAAACATCCCAAAATAGCTTCCTAGAAGTGATAATGGCATGGCGGTGATGTAAACATGCTATTATAGAGAATCATATTTACATAAAATAAGACACTCATGGGTGTTTTACTGACAGATTCTGGTCTGTAAAACAGCCATGGTTACCAGATTATTGTTTCCTATTCTCTGTGCAATCATATTATTGCTGTTTCCAAGGTGTTGCTCTACTAATACAATTAAAAGTAGACTGGATGCAATACTTTCTCTTTTCCTCTTACCTGATGTCTTCCCGGGCCAGTATATTCAGCAGCTTAGCCATGTCTCCTGGCCCATCTCCCAGCTGAACACTGAAGAAGCTCACGCACTTGTCCAGCACCAGAGCTCTGTTTATACACTCCCTCACTAAGTCCAGTTCCATGTTAGCACTGGCAACTAACACTGCTACTCTGTATGTGTACACACACAAACACACACATACACAGAGATGGTGACAGCTACAGGAATAGTCCTGATGCGATACTACTACAACTACAGTCGTCAACCTTCTTTTTAAATGTTTAGAATAAATGCTTTTATTTTACTCCTTAAAAGATGATGTTATTAAAAGGAAATGATGATGGTATATATTGGTTTACACTTAGGTCCATAAGTATTTGAACACTGATGCAATTTTTGTAATTGTCTCTCAGTATACCACCACAATGGATTTGAAATTAAGCAATCAAGATGTGATAGAAATATAGACTTTCAGCTTTAATTTAACGGGTTTAACAAAGGTATTGCATCAACTTATCAGAAATTACAGCCAATTTTTTGAGTCCACCCATTTTCAGAGCCTCAAAAGTAATTGGACATGTGACTGACCAGCAGTTTCATGGCCAGTTATGGTCCATTTCCTCATTATGTCTGGACATATTGAGGAGATAAAAGTCTTGAGTTGATTCCAAGTGTTGAATTTGCATTTGATAGCTATTCATGGGAACTCTCAATATTCATCCAGAGAGGTATTTCATCAACAAAAAGGAAGGAGGCCATCATTAAGCTGAAAAACAAAACAGACCTATCAGAGAGATAGCAAAAACTTTAAGAATATCCAAATCAACAATTTGGTATATTCTTAAAAAGAAGGAATGCACTGGTGATCTCAGCAACACCAAAAGGCCTGGAAGACCACAAAAGTCAACTAAAGTGGATGATCGCAGAATTCATTCCTCGGTGAAGAAAAACCCCTTTACAACATCTACCCAAGTCAAGAACACTCTCTGGGATGTAGGAGTATCATTGTCAAAGTCTACAATCAAGAGATGCCTTCATAAATATATATACAGAAGGTTTACCTCAAGATGCAAACCACTGCTAGGAAGCCTGCCCAGTTTTGGAACAAGATTTTTTTGGAAAGATGAAAGCAACTTAACTTGTAACAGAATGATGGGAAGAGAAGCATATGGTGAAAGGCTCATGATCCAAAGCATATCACATCATTTGTCAAATATGGTGGACATGGGCATGTATGGCTGCCAATGGGTCACTGGGTATTTTTTTGATAATGTGAATGCTGATAGAAATAGCAGGATGAATTCTGAAGTGTATTGAGCAGTTCTTTCTGTTCAGATTTGCTCAAATGCTGCTAGGACATATGGGATAGCACTTCACAGTATAGACGGATAATGACCTAAAACAGAGTAAAAGCAACCCAAGACCTTCTTAAAGCAAAGAAATAGAATGTAATTAAATGTCTGAGCCAGTCAACCCAATTGAGCACGCGTTTCACTTACTGAAGACAAATCTAAAAACAGAAAGACTAAAGTAAAGGCCTGGCAAAGCATCTTAAGGGAGTAAACTCAGCATTTGGTGATGTCCATGGGTTCCAGACTTCAGTCAGTCATTGACTGCAAAGGATTTGTATCCAAGTATTAATAATTATGATTATATTTATAACTATGTTTGCTCATCCAACTACTTTTAAGCCTGTGAAAGTGGAAGGGCTATGTAAAAAATGACTGTAATTCCGAAATGGGTAATGCAGTATTTTTTTTAAACCCCTTGAAATAAATTTGAAATTCTACACTTCAATCACATCTTGATGGCTTCATTTTAAATCCATTGTGGTGGAATACAGAGAGAAAATGACAAAAATTGCATCGATGTCCAAATACATATGGAACTAACTGTATATCGTCTTTATCCAGTACACTCAAATTGATGTCCACCTAGCTAGAAGTCATGTATTATATTACAGTTCTGCAAATGTTTCTTGGATTGAGTCTGTAGTTAATGCTTATCCAAGCAGCTATATTAATAAAAATGACAGTTTTTATTGTGCATGTTGTGCCTTATAATAGTTTTAGCATATAGTGTAACAGTATTGTCATTTTCCTACAACCGTACTGTCCCATTCAGAAGTACTCTCACTTCAATGGCATATTATTTCTTTTAATAGACTTACAGTGCATAGTAGTAACACTGAAGTGTCATTACAGCATCACCTCTCTACACTGACCCCATTCAGGATTACACACTGACTGACCAATAAATGATTTGTAGTGCAACTCACCTTTTTCCCTTTAGCTCTGGAAGTTGACCAGCCAAGATGGCTGCCAGTCCCATGGCTCCCTCAGTATCTACAGTGGTGTGCTCATACTCCTGAAACCTCAGCATGGCCACCAAATTGTCTTTCTCTCTATGGTAAAACAAACAAAAAAAAATCATGATTCAATAGACTTTAGCTTTAGCTTGCAAGGTAAATCATGTCGGGGAAATATTTATAAAACATGCTAACGTGTTTAGATTAGCAGTTCAATTCAAAGCACTTTATGAATTAGTTTGTATCCAGGTTGAAAAATGAGGCCCAATGTGTGAGGTAAAGTCGACAAACCAACTAAAATTATTTTAATATTAAAGCCTAGTTTCCTTTGAGGTATACCTTAAATGTCATTCATTGTTTTTAAGCCCTGAAATGTCTTTAAACAATGTGGTGCTTTTAAATGTAGACATCGTACCTAACAGAGGTCATTTTATCCACCATTTTCTTGGCCATTTGCAAAGTGTGTGCTCCCAAAGAGTTCTGCATGAAATCTGTAAAACAAAGCAAGAGCTCAGGTCAAAGCCGTGTCTGAATGTCGAACAGCCCATCATTAATAGATAAGGCTGAAAAAGAAAAGATCTGAGATCAAATATTATTTGTTACCAAGTGACAGTTTCTTTCTTTTAAAAAAAAAAAAATAATAATAATAATAAGACAGAAGAACTCACATTTACCTCTATAGAGCTTTTTATTTGTGGTGTGGGAGAAATCACTAGTAAGAGAATCTGTTTTGAGGGACTGTAGTAGAAGTGGAAATTCCTCTGGTTCAACACCCTGTTGGGGAAGAACAAAAAAAAAAAAAAAAAAAGAGATCTGGGATGAGTGATCATTCTTCAGTGACAATGGCCCCATCATTTTCCTCTGCCTTTTTGCTATATGATTAATGCCTCTTCGTTGATCAGTAGCTACAAATATAATTATATACCCAATAATAGTCATCCAATTTTTAACAGATACCTTACCAGATGTGTTACCTTTTTATGCACTCATCATCCAATAGCATTTTTAAAAGTCTAGTGAGCAGAGTTATTAAAGTTATACATTTTCCACAATTTCACTGAAGTTCTTCATTCAGCAAGCAATAAATGAAGTCACCTACATGTGATGCTCGTTTAGTGCCCACCTCTTTAATCTAATTCAACCATAAAACATGTATAATCTCAGAATCCTTGATAATACATAAATGTAGGCCTTAAAGGACAGAAATAATAAAATGACCTGCATGTATAGCTGTTAAAACCTTGGTTAAACATACTATGACTGAGATCCGAGGGTT
Source organism: Notoglanidium macrostoma (assembly GCA_030068235.1). Taxonomy (NCBI): domain Eukaryota; kingdom Metazoa; phylum Chordata; class Actinopteri; order Siluriformes; family Auchenoglanididae; genus Notoglanidium; species Notoglanidium macrostoma. Next base: position 5,509,032 of record JAQQZR010000038.1, read on the forward strand.
TAGGTGTTTGATGGCAGCTGCAGTCCCAACCAGCACTCCGCTCTGTCCCCCAGCAGGCACGATGACTGCGTCCAGCTTGGGCACTTGATCATGGAGCTCTATGCCTACTGTACCCAGACCTGCCAGGTACACTACACTGTCATCCCTGCAAGGTGGAGAGGGAGACAGATGGGTACGTGGATAAATCAACGCTTGCATGAACATGAAAAAAAAGCTAAGCCAAATTGCTCAGTGATGTTAAAGCTAATGCACACTTAACACATCTTAATGTCTTTTTGATATAAATGAGAGACTAAAGCCACTTGAGTTTTCATACACCTAGGCGAGGCTGCTGACATCATGGTGATCACTAATGATTGACTTTCAGCATGCAGAGATGCAGTAGAACAGATGGATAAGAACAAGCACTGAGGCACTCACTCCTCTAGGTAGAGGTAGCCGTTCTCCTTGGCCAGATGGCGGGCATGGTTTTGTGAGTCCTGTGCCGTGCTGCCGTAGGAGATTACCATGGCCCCGTAGTCCCGGTACATGCGCAGCCGTGGTGGGGAAGTGTACGCAGGCATTATGACAAACACTGGGATTCTCAGCCCCACTGCATGGTGAGCCACTGCCATGGAGAAGTTACAGTCTGTGGCCACAATGACCCCTTTCTTCTGCTGGTCCTGCAAATATGTGCAACACTTTCAGAAATTTTGTTGGTTTTAATTTATTTAAAATTTGCATAAATAATTGTCAATTTGATTTCAATGAAATGAAGCCTTATTGAAGGGATCTTAATTTGTTTTTTAACACACTGTAAGGATATGCTTAGAGAAATGGTACCTCTGAGATGGGGACAAAATGGTTTGATCCGAAATGAATGGCAACAGATTTTTGAGGTTGAGGTTCTGGGGTGGGGAGATGGAGGGGTAGATTGTTGACATTGTGGAAGATTGTAACCAGTAGTGAACCCCGTCTATCTACCAACATGTTTATGAGCAAAGAGAGAGAACTGGAGAACCCAGAGGAAACCCGCATGGAAACAGGTGGAACATATAAAACTCCACTCAGATAGTAAGCAGAGCTCATGATCAAACTAGGGACTCTGAAGCTGGGAGCTTTTACCTTTAATGTGAGCTTAATATTTTGAAGGTTGTTTATTCTGCAGTTACTTTTCTCATCTAATTAATTTAAACTGATTCACCCAATTCATTTAACATCATAAAAAAAATGAAGTGAAGCAATTTTTACCTGCTTTAGTGAAGAGAGCAGATACAGTACTCCTCTCTCCTTTACTGAACCGGTGTAGTGGAGGTACTCTTTCTTCAGGTAAATCTCCATACCATATAGTTTGGATAGTCTAGAGTACTGAAAAGCAAAAAGATAACTTGTTTGGTCTACATCAGAGTTGGATGATGGTCTGTCTGTCCAAGACCACTGAAGGTTTTTCCACTGAATGCTTTTAATTCTTCCTGAAACCAAACTACTCTAAGCATGAAGGCAGCTAAAGTTTTTACAGCATGAAAACCAGCAAGACATAACCCCAATCCCAGGCCAAACTTCCCCTCCTCCAACAACTATGAAATGTTTCTAAACTGAGCATATTTGGAAACACACACTGGCCTTCATTTATGTTTACTTTTGCTGTTTAGACAAAAATATGAGTTGTGCCAGAATATTGTTTGGATGAAGATGTTGGGCTGGTTGTTGGTCTTACAGGCTACAGAATAACTTGTCAAAATATTTATACAGAGTGTGACTCGTGGGTGGCCAGTTCTCAAATCCTGCTAGAAATTGGGTTAGGTTGACATACTGTGCAGGGGGTCTTCTGAATTCCTGACTGTTGGATATTTAATGCTGCTGCAATGATGTCCTCAAAGCCAAGGTACTCAGCAGGAGGTTTGGGCACAGGCTTGTATTCCTTGTTACTTTTGATGGAAGGTTTAGGAGGTGCCATCAGTTGCATCTCAGGCGCTTCCATCACTTTGGTTTTAAAGGGTCTCACGTCCCCATTCAAGTACTCCTCAGCACCAAAGTCTCGGAGACGCTCTGGGCAGATGAGGGTAGGTCGACGTGTAAGGACTCCATTGCTGATGATGCCGTCTTTTTGGCACCGGCCATCATGAGATGAGCATGTCTTTATGTTGCTGCTCAAATGCTGATCTTCACTGATACAGAAAGATATAGATTTTTGTTAGGGGGGAAAAGTGCTTCTTTCATTCAAAATCATATTTTCATTTATAAATGAAGAAAATTTAATACATTTGGTTGGAAAAATAAATTATTATTGACTACCTAATTAACCATAAACCAATTAAGTAGTGATTAACTATCGTTAGAACAGCTACTAAGAAAGACATGTTTAGAGACCGTGATTTATGAAGACAATCAAAAGAAGAAATAATCCTAGAGATGCACAGATCCTATTTTTCCCCATTCCCTTTCCAGAGATAGCAGAGATGTAAGCTGATGACAGATATCCATATTGTAGCTGAGCCAACTTTCAAACCTCACAGGCTTAAAGACTGTCTTAGATTCATGTCCATGATCTATGTCATATGAAAGGTACAGAACATGACAAGTTCTTATCGAAAAATAATCAATGACTGAGTGGCGTTATGCACCCACTCAGTGTTACCACATCAAAACCTTCGAAACAAACAGAATCAAGTACTCAACAGGTCTGTGGTTTAACAGATACCATTACATACTGTACATTCCCAACCCAAGATAGGTTAGTGAATCAGTTACAAAAATATGCTTTTCTAGTATTTCCGGTCAATATTGTCCGTAATACAGATGATCAGCTTCTTCTCTTTTTCATCCTTGTGCACCATAGTGGATAATCCACTAAATGCTGTTTAGCATAAAACACAATAAATAAATGTAGATGAAGGCCATGTGATGCAGAGTAGTAGATTAAAGTGCACAGCACATGCCATAAAATACGGAATGTAAGGAGGAGGATCCTATGAAAAAGGAAGGATTAGGCTTTGGGATAGTAGCCGCTTGTCAAGATGTGACCCTCTTTTGTGATTTAACATTAGATACGTATGGGTGGATGAAGCATGTTGATGTCATTGGATAGATAAATGTTCTAATGAATACACATACAGTGAATACTGGAGTTGGGTGAGGGAATGCCTGCCATAGAAGAAACAAGTGCAGGATGTTTTTGGGAAGGTGGAGCTGACAGTTCAGTATGAGCACAGGCAGGGAAATCAGGAGGAAATGAAGGCTACTACAGAGTCTATAGAGGAGGTGATCTAGTGAGAAGAACATCTCACTTCTGGGAATCTTTGAGGACTAGGGATTCTCGAAGCATTTGAGATGTAGAATTTCCCACCTGTGCCAGAAGGGGTCGTACTCCTCACTGTCACTGAATCCCCTCCGTGCTGGGGAGTTCTCCCCCACATAGTTTTTGAAGAAAAACCGTGCAGCAAAATTCATTCTGAATCTCGAGTTACTGAGTTAGGCAATAGCTTCAGTACTTATCTGTTTGTTTTATCTCCTGTGGTTAAGAACTGCAGAAGCAGTAACAGTGTGCTGTTGTCCTCACTCTGTTGTACTGCATAGCCCTAACTTGCTTTGTGAGACTATTTGAGGAGGGATTACCAGTAGACAAATACCAGCCTCTTCCTGGGCTTTGTGCCTCTTCTGGCCAAGCCTTGGGCACTATTCCTGTCTTGATCCCGGTTTAAACTGAGCTGTGACGTGGGATGATCAGACACTCTAACTGGATAGATAGAGATTTAAGAAACAATGTTCTCAGGTCTTTGATATGGAAGAAAGGCTGCATAGTCATGAAGAGATGCCATTGCATTACATATAGCATTGTATGTAGCGGAGATGTTTTTTTTATTTCCCTCAACTTGTTCCACTTTCTCCTTGCTGTGCCACTAATCTAATTAAATATGCATCCATTTGCATACTTAATACAATAAAAATGTTCTTTGAGCTACGAAGACACTTTTCTGTCTTCCAAGAGAGAGACTTTCACAGAACAATTTGTTGAAATCATTTGTTTATTGTTTAATCTATTGGAGAAAATTGTTTCTCTATGCCATTTTCAGTATAAAATACATCATAAATGCAACATTAACCAACATTTGAAACTGAAATTCTTCTGTAATATGTAAGCTTCTACCATATAAACATATGACACGAATAAACATGCAACACGAGGCGATATAGAAACAGATACAGTACCAGTCAAAAGTTTGTACACACCTTCTAATTCAATGTTTTTTCTTTATTTTATTACTTAAAAGGCACCTTATGTCTTAAAGTAATGATGGAGTGTCGTTACTCTTTACCTAGTTGAGCGTATCTTGACATAATATGGGTTACTACAGTCGAATAGGCTACTGTATTTTTATTATACAGTATTTATTGTTTGATGGTGTCAAGCGCATTAAGAAGGCAAGAAATTCCACTAATTAACTTTGGACAAGGCACAGCTGTTATTTGAAAAGCATTCCAGGTGACTACCTCATGAAGCTGGTTAAGATAATCCCAATAGTGTGCAAAGCTATCATCAAGGTAATCACTGGCCACTTTGAAGAATCTAAAATAATTTGTTTGTTTCCTCCACACTTTTTGGTTTACCACATAATTCCATATATTTTGCATATGCTATTTCATAGTGTTGATGTTTTCTACAAAGTAGAAAATAGTCAAAATAAAGAAAATCCTATGCACGAGTAGGTATTTCTATACTAGTTGAAATAGCTTAACCGGGTAGATCAAAATAGTAACTTTGAAACAAAACAAACATTGTTTCCTTGCATGACTGGGTTTGTACTTGTTTCACACACATGGCTTGCATGTTCATATTTCCTACAGTCATTGGCTTGACTTCAACTGTGTTTCAATTCTGCTGGTGAAAAAACAGGCCCACCCCGGCAGCCCACTGTACAACTGCACACCCAGCCCCTTTCCTCTCTCTTTCTTACTTCCCTCGCTGTCTCGCCTTACCCTCCTCCATAAAGAGAACACTTTTCTGCTGCACTCAGTGTTTTCATTAGGAAAAGAAGTGAAAAAGGAAGAGGGACTACACTGAGCTACCTACTAAGGGCCACAACAGTTTTTCAGGTAAGTTTCTATAACTCTTTTTCTCCCTCCTTTTCACTCCATTCCTCCATGAAATAGTGATTTCTTTGGTTGTGCTAGAATGTTCTGGTTGTGTGTTGCCTATATTGATGATTTTTCCGTAACCTGCCTCTCTTCCCTAGCTGGCCTGTGTGTTTACTCAGAGCCATGGCCTACCGGTCCATCTGTGTTGCTCTCTTGCTCCTTCTGATTGGTTACATGTTGGCAGGTAAGAGCCCTGACTGGGTGAGCATGGCAACGGATAACAGGAGGATGGGGAACGTTACATTACTTCATAAGATACTTCATGAATTTAAAATTAGCATCAGCTAAACATTAGCATCGGCTAAACATACAAATATATCTCAGTACAAGGCAGTGGATGCTTTATATATTCATATGTATATAAAAGATATAGTAATAAACGATACATGTATGCAAATATTGTATGCACAAAATGGGTGAGTATCTTTGTGCATGTACTGATTTTACATGACAGAGCATCTGGTTCTGATTTGGCTTGTTTTTTAGTTTTTTTCTGAATGACAGAGCAGCAAAACCTTACAAAAGACAAGACATTTCACATATGAGACACTGGGCAAATCCAGCACTTCAGCTATTGCAGCACATTTACAGATAAAGCTAATAATTTGGACATGTAATATATTTTTTTTCTGTGGCAAGAAACAAGATGATAGTGCTTTGTTTCTGGTAACTTTCCTGGAAGAGAAATCTGACATAATTGGTCAAATGTGTGTGATCTCATTTCTTAAGAATGAGAATAGAAAAGAAGACATAGGCAAATATGAGAGACTCCAGCTCTGTTACTTTGTCTTTCTGTTTGTATTGATTCAGGAAATACCCCAGGAGGCGCAGATAGTTGAGGTTAACTAAGTTAAATGTTAGAGATTTTTCTCTTGGGTTTTTTTTGGAGCTGATGTTCAGCAAAGAGCAACAGTAGCAGAACCTCAAGATTATGAGAACACTGAGAGTGTTATTCTGCTTTCTACATTTTAAACAGTGGGTTCCAAAAGTCTGAGATTTGCTTAAATTTTGCATTTAACAAAAATGTTCATTATAAATTGTATTATCAGCAACAAACTTGAGTGAAAATGAGAAATATTTGCAAGCGTTTCAGAATGTCGTATTATTTGGTATGTCCCTCTTTTGAGTTAATGACGGTGTGAACTTGAGCTGGCATGACGTTTGTGATAAAAATGATGATCCATGAGATCAAATCCATTAGAATTTCCTCTGAAAACATGCTTCACTGGACGAGAGAGGACTCATTTGTACAAAGAAATTAACATGGACAATATAACGTCCATTTATTATCTGTGCTGCTTATCTGTCAGGGTTGCGGGGAGTCAATCCCAGGTGAATTTGGATGAGAAGAGGGCTACACCCTGGCAGGTCACCAATCTACCACAGGGCTAGCACAGAGACGAAGAACCATTCACACTACATTTTTCAAAATTTGGGTTCTCAAATTTGTTAGCCAGCACCAGCAGACACTGATTCCTCTTCTTCTTCATCTTCCTTTCTTCTTCTTTCCCATTTGTATGAATCCCTTCTGGATTCATTTGTAAAAATGTGAAAAGCGGAAGGCACTCCCTAGAGGTCTGTCTGTTCTGTGAAACTGTAGCGGTGCAACATGGCGGCTCTTTGGAGGTGGATTCGTGCCCTATGTAGACATAAAGGGCTCATTCTAAGCTTATGAAAAGACAACGACACGTATTTACAGGGAATTATACATTAATGAAAGCAAACTTATGCATTCCATAAGTATATTATGGAATATTTACTCCATTTCTGCTAATAGATACATGCACTTTATGTTCCTGTTTTAATTGTTTTTCAATGCACTTAAATCAACATTTCGGCCAGAGATAATTGACATAATGAACAAATATCTGAACCTGTGGTCATGTAAATATTTTTAGAGCGTATATTAGCAGCAGCACTGTAGTCTGAGATATTAGTTTGGTATTAGCATAAGCATCCATCTTTTCTCTTGTGCTGCACCAAGTTTGAGTCCAGCAGAGGCAGCAGCTGGTAATGCAAACATTCTCCCGAACCCATCAACCTCAGCCACCTGTGTTCACTCATTTCCTCATGTGTTAAATACGGGACACATCTATATTTATTAGTTATATTGTTATTCTGCTCCACTTGCAAGTCGAGTTAAAGAAAAATTTCCCAAATGCTTAAATGTAACAGTGACTTCCTTGCATAAAATGAAACAGACTTGAGAGTAGGTGCTTTTAGAAATGAATATCTGCTTTGACTTTGATTGATCTTCATGATTTCATTGATTTGATCCTTGGGCTCTCTTGGTAAAGAGTTAATGGTGAAAATTGGACAGCTGAAGTAGCCACAATAAGGATAAAACCACAAATAACATTTACACACAGCTGGGAAACATTGACGCTTGCTAGGAGAAATCTAAACCTCTTTTATTCATCGTATCTCTGGCTGGCGCAGCAACTAGACTCCTATTAATGCTGTTAGGTGGAGGATGCCTTTAAGACTTTAGATTATTTTTTCTGCTGAAAATCTATGGTTAGACATGACAAGAAGGCAGCTCAGTTATGTAGTGATGGATAGTACTGAGCATCGTGAAATTTTCATGAGCTCAGATTTCCCATTCAATTTTTTTCCACATAGCCCATATCAAAATACACAGTGTTAAAATGGAAATGGTCACAGAGACCCAAGCCTATAGTATTGAGCAAGCCATGGTAAGAGCAGAGAGAAACTCTCTATGTGAGAAGTCAAGATTTAAAATGGGGACTTTATGGTCCTCACAGGAAAATGAAGTTATAGGCAAAGCATTAAATCCAAACCTACCCACCTCAAGGCTCTTTTACACGAAGGACACATAATGTAAAGTGGTATAACAGGAGCTATAGATAAAACGTGGTAAAAAAAACAACCCAAAAAACTGTTATAGGTCTAATGGGACTAGTGGTTATATTTACATTTCCTTCAGCCAACTTCAGCTGTTAAGGGAGAAAAGAAAGCACTGCTCTCAGGTCAGCTGTAAGTTGTGACTCGGGTTTTGTGTGATTTTCTTATCTCAGCGTGAGGAAGACCGTCTCAGGTCTGTTATTCATTGATGCCATGGAAACACGGTGCGACAGCCTGGCATCTGGCTTAGCTTGCACAGAGCTCCTGGTGTGTTTATGAGGGAAAATGCTCTAGTAGGAAAATTGCGTGCAAACGTACGGCTTGCATTCTTCAAGCATGTCATGCATCACAAAAGTTTGCTACTTACAGCCTTCAAAGCAGATTAATGGTTGATATGAAATATTAACAAACTGTAAATGCTGTCATTGTACCTAATAACCTGCTGCTGTAATTATAAAGACTGTGATGCACATACTGAAAAAGTTTATATAAAAACAGAAATTCTGACCTAATGTCTCAAATTCCTCTCTCAAACCTAAATGTCTTCTGTGTATAGCAAAAGCAAAAGAATTATCCTATACTTTTTCAATACTTACTGTACTGTTATTAAATGAACTGGTAACCTTCATAATCATCATTGGTTGTTGAAATCAGTCAGAAAATCTATAGCAGGACAAAAGAATTGCATTTTCTGCCTAATTCTACCAAATATACCAATTAATGTTTGATATGACCTGTCCGGGGCGTACCCCACCTCTCACCTCTCGAAGTCACCTGGGATTGGCTCCAGCTTCCCCCCGCAGCCCGCAATGGATAAGCGGCATAGAAAATATACGGATGGATGGATGGATGTTTGCCATTCAGATGCATTTTTTCAGAACAGTTTTTTTCTAGTCTAACCTTTAATTCTGATCCAGCTTTATGACATTGTTTGCTTTGTACATTTTTAGTTCTGCTTTTTCATCTTGAATTTAAAATGTTACTTTTGTTGATTGATTCTACTTTGTTTATTCACTTCTACATGATGTAAATCTACCTAGTGCTGCTTTTAGCTTTTAGACTTTTAAAGAACAAAAGGTGCTATATGTATAAATAGTGTTGAGTTCAGTTTTGTTGAGATATACCATCACGGAGAGAACAAAAAGAGAGAGGACAATTTGGTCCTCTCAAAAAAAGGTCTTGCAGTGCAAAAATTCTGAGTCATTTCTGCAGCTTTAATGGACCTCAAATTTTACAACCATGATCAAAGCTGTCACACAGTCTCCAAGCATTTTACTATTGGGTTTGTGTCTTAGGTCAGTGCATGCAACCGAATCCAATATCCATGTATGACTTCACCTGTTGCAAGAAAAAGGCAGACCCATAACATGGGTTTCATGGGATTTAAAGGATGATGATTTGCATTCTGTTTTGTGTCACAGTGCCTGAGGTTGAACCTGTGAACAGAAACCCTCACACAGCTCCCTGCCAGGACCACAGCAAGCTTAATGACCGACTGGATGCAGTGGAAAAGGTGAACCATATACTTAATCTTCTCTGTATTTATTCTATTCTGACTACATACTTTTAAAGGTATAGCCATACGTGTATGTGGAGTTCATTTGTTTATTGTTTAAAAATGGAAAAAGTACACATTATATACAAATGAGATCTTCAAAAGAGTGCTAGAAATATTAGAAAAGTTCTCAATTTTCCCCTTTGCTTGTTTTTCATAATTTCAGATTCATGTTAGGGCTAAGAATTAATGAATGCTTTTGAATGACCCAGATGTGTATCAGCAGTTACTGGGTAGCCAGAAGCCAGAGGATTATAGATTAATCCACTTTTCTCTTTTAGTTTTTCCTTGCCGCTGTCAGCTCTGGCTTGCTCATTAGGGAAATATTTAAAGGTCCACTATCTAGATCTAAAAGTTCATTATGTAGGATATTGAGGGTATCTTCTACCAGAAACAGGGAATTCATAAGTATGTTTTCATTAGTGTGTAATTACCTGTAACTAGGAATGTTTGTGTTTTCGTGAGCTTAGAACGAGTCCTTTCTATCTATATAAGGTGTGGGTCCACCTCTATGGAGCTGCCATGTTGCGCTGCTACAGTAGCCCGGAACAGACAAACCTCTAGAGAGCATCTTCCACCTTTTATATTTTTGTAAGTGGCAGTGTGAATCTTTAAGGCGGCACCAGAAGGATGACAAAATAGAAGAAAAAGAGGAATCAGTGTTTGCTGGTGCAAATTTGAGAACCCAAATTTTGAAAAATGTAGAATCATACTTATTATTTAGCACAGTAAAAACAAAGGAGTGTGAATGTCAGTAATTGGAAGTATGCTACGGGCACTTGACAGCCACCGTACGTTCTAATAAACTCTTGCAGAAGCTGGTTGAATCCTACATAGCGGACCTTTAAATAAAAATTTTATATCTGGATTTGTGTAAAGCTGTGATATTGCTTATTGTTAAAAGTGCTATAGAAATAAAGTTGAACTAACCATTTTCTTTTATAAATTTTTCAGGTGCTACCATTTAAAAATATTTTGAATACCCTGAATTTATATATACATACGCTCATTCTTTTATGGAAATGAAATAATTTTCAAGAGGACATATCTTAACCAGAGAATACAGTGTGTAGAATAGCCTACTTCTATGTAAACTCTCTGCATACGGAAATGTACTAAAGTGGGCATTGTTTCAGATTTGAATTCATTAATATTCGATCTTTAGACCTTGTGCTGTCAAATAAGAAGAAACTATTTAAATGACTTTTTATTTTAAAAAAGATTAGGATTTGTTCCCCTATTTTAGCATGTGTGCCAAGAAAAAAAGAAAGAAAGCTGTATTTAAAAAAAAAGCAGATGAACACATCCTACGTACTACAGACTGTATAGTGTGTGCAAGCTAATGCTACCTATTTTAAGACTGAAATAAAGTTCCAACAATATAATCCATTCTTTGAATGTTCATACAGCGTCTAAGCCAGAAAGCGTGAATTCTAGTATAAGAAGATGAGTTTTCTGAATTAACAACTGATGACTAACACACAAGACTCCTTGAGATCTTGACAACCTTTCCTCTTATAAAAAGAACATCAGGTGAACTGCATTGTCACTTAAAAATCACTGACCTGCCTTTAATAGATGCTGCTGCATTCCTCCAGGCAGCTCCAGTTCATGGTGAAGGATCGAGTTCTCTCTCTCTCTCTTCCTGTCTCTCTCTTTCTCTTGCTCTCTCCCCCCTCCTTACTATGACCTGTCATTTCTCTCGAAGTGACCTATCTGACTCTTAGCAAAATAAAACCCTTGGTTAAGGCAACATGAGAGAAGTCACCCTCCTGTTTTCTTCACCTCTCTCTCCTTCGCCACTCTCCTGTCCGTTCTTCATGTCCTTCTCACTCTACAAGCTGATGACTCATCTCTGTTTCTCTTCAAGCTCACTCGTCCTTCCCGCTCAGCTTGTTGATCTCCTCTCTTTGATTTATGTTGTTGTTTGTTTCACTTTCACCAGTATTTTGTCATCCTTTTATGCTTCACATATTTGATTTATTTCGCTCTGCAGCCAATTGCTGTAATACATCACTTTCTTTGAGCATGCCTTTATAATTCGTCTGTAATTCCATTAGTCCACTTCTGCTTCTGTCCATTATTCTTCTTACTCATCTTGTGCCTTTTACTTCAAATATCCAATGTTTCCTCAATATGTGCAGTAACTTGCCGTAATTAAAAAAAATACTACTTCTGAATCCTGTTTGTAATTTAAAACCTCTGTTCTCTTCCACACATGTGTCTCTCCACATCTGTCTCCAGCGGGTTGAGGAGACAGTAAAAAAGCTGGAGGCTGAGCTGGCCGTGCTGCTCGATACCGTCCAGGCTCCTGAATTGAGCTCCCTGCTGAACACCGACACTGCTGGACCTGCAGTAGACATCCTGGATGAAAGCAATGTCCCTCCACAATCTTGAGATCAAGCAGGACAGAGAAAGAAAGGTAAAAGTCTGAAAGAGCTATAGATTGTTTTCTTGTTTGCCATGAGGTTAGATATTCATTTCAGATGTACAATGTAATGGAAATTAAAAGCAGCGGACTTAAAAGAGCATTTGATGTTAATGTTTTGGGAACTGCTGCTGCAGAGGAAGAACAGATTGGGTGTGTACTAGTTTGGGTCTGAATTGACAATGCAAAACGGAATTTATAGAGCATTCTTTTTTATAATATGATGCATTTCTGTGTAAAACAGGCTCTGTGTTATCTTGTGATGATAGCTGGAGGTGAGTGGAGAGAACCATAAAACACAACATATTATTGCTTCATACACAGTTCCTTCCAAAAGTATTGGAACGACAAGGCTAGTTGTATTGTTTTTGCTATACACTGAAGACATTTGGGTTTGAGGTTAAAAGATAATTATGAGACGATAGATCAGATTTTCATCTTTCATTTCCTGATATTTACAACTAGATGTGTTAACTTGGAACATGGCATTTTTTGTTTGAAACAAACACCTGTTGCCCACGTGTGCCCCGTTAGATGGATTGTTTATATCACTAGTAACTCTAAGTGTGTGTGTGTGTGTGTGTGTGTGTGTGTGTGTGTGTGTGTGTGTGTGTGTAAATTCACAGAAGATTATAGAAAAACAGGATGAAAAAAATTTCGTCTTGTGATAGATGCTAATAAAGCATACACAATATAAGCAGGTATATGTAATATCAAGGTCCAAAAAAAAACCCTGTCAGTTCTGATTTCAGGTTCTTTTTAATGACCTCTGTGTTAGAGGCACATCTATCACATGTAGAGGGGAGACTTTCTAAGCTGAAGGGAAAGGCTCTTGGGAAAGTAAATAAGAAGGCTTCTCCTCAGGAACCTTTTACACTCCCCGGCTGTTAAAGCCTGATTTAGTCCATGCAGTCAGTAAAGATGTCAGTGAGGCCTATTATAATCACTAGTATTGTTTGTTACAGGCTTTACAGTTCTGTTGGACACTAAAGGCACTGCACAATAAACCTTGAAATGTCTTGAGACACAGTGACATTAAAATTCTTCTATTTCACAAAATACCCTGTGTATTAAATTGAAGTTACGTTTGGATTTGTAGGATGGTGGAATCCTGCTACTTTGAGGGAAAATTTCAGGGAATATTGAAATATTGTTATTATAATTAAAGATTTCATAATTCATATCATGGAAATGTGATTAAAAAAGGTTTTCAATATATCAATGTCTGTAGTAATGGCTTACAGTTGATTAATATTGGTAAAGTAAAGGCTTTGAGCTAGCATTTGTGCTAATGATTAGCTGTATTTAAAAAGCAATCAGGTACAGTTAACTTGGCTGTCAGAATACATTTTACAATTTTTACATTTTTAAACATTTCTTTATAAGGCTGTGTGAAACTGTATTACATCATTATTAACATTATCACTATTATTCCATGCTATGATTTGCATTTCCATCACATTGAAACTGTAAAACACAAACTGAGTTTGAGGCAGTCCTCATGATCATTATTTATCTGTATTGTACTGCAAGGCCTTAAAAAGTCTTGGTCCAGTAGCTATTATTTAATATTTTTTCAGTTTAAAAAACCAAAACAAAACTAATACAAAAGTTTGGCTAAAAGCTGAGGCATTTAATAACTGTTTGAGGAATTTGAAATAGAAATATATCTTAAAATCCTGTTTGCAAACTATTCTTTTTTTATTTATTGTATTTATGCATTTATTTAATTAAAATGCTGACACTTGTGTGCTCTTGACTCCGTGCTTGCCTTAAAGACTCAATATGCCTGATATTGACTCAGTTACTCCTTAACATTTAAAGCACTGCACGGTCTCATTTTTCTTTCACTCACAGATTTTTTTTCTTTTCTTACACTTCAGTTCACACAGTCGGCTTGCCTGGTACTTGTGTACTGCTGCTCCGAACCACACAGACCAGACTGCTTGTGATCAGGTGGGCAGATTCAGTGCTGTGGCCTCCAGACTCTGCTAATCCAGTCTATAGTCTTCTTTCAAGACCAAACTAGAATCCAAGGCCATCCGAGGATCCTTTTCATGAATACTCTCTTGCTAGCTTTTCTTTTTTGCTTCTTTAATAGAATTTTCAAGCGACCTTGAGCATGATGAAGATGCTCTCTGAATACAAATTATTATAACATACGGAGAATGTACTAACATATCTCTCTGAAGGAAAAAAAAAAAAAAGCACGTTCTAGGAAAACTGAAGACACACACTTACAGTTGAATCAGATTTCTGAAGAAGCATGTTGATTCCTTATGAACAGACAGAGCCAGTGCCCTTAAACATTTTTATTATTATTTTCAGTATCATTAAAACAAACTATGGGATGCCAAAATTTAAACAGAGTCTATTGATACATATCATGCCATCCACAATTATTTGGAGACGATGCTTTGCTTTGTAAAGTCGAAGATCTTCAGCCGATAATGCAGTCCTAGAGTATGAAAACTGAGTGGCAATACAGAGCACTGATGAAAATGGTGTAATCATCCCAATGCTTAAGAGTTTTCATTTCAATAGTGAGTGTGTATGACAAAGCAACATAGCTACAACCATATGCCTTCCCTCAAAACACCCCATTCTAGTCTTTGTAAATAGGGGTACATGCAAAAATGTCGATGTTTATTCAGTATGCCATGGTATCAATATAGTAATTAATAACTTACAGTGAATTAATGTCCACTTGAGGCTAACAATAGAATTTATGTTTAATTCCAGAAACATTCCATGTTTTTACTTACCACAATAAATGCTTCTTTACAAATTATTACATTGGTCCTAAGCACTACTTTCACACTCCCACACACATAGACACATGTATGCGCACACACCCACCCACACACACACACAGATTACACTAATAAATACATACAGACACATTTCAAACAGACAAATGCAAACGTACAGGCACTCATTTTTATTTAGAAACAGCTATGCAAATGGTACAAAAGCTTTGGCGTTTTTGCCTACAAGTTGTGCCTGCACACTTGGAAATAGAAGCCACTGTATGAAGATATAGCTTCATACAACTGCCTTTAATTCTAATATAACTATTTCAATTTGATTTTTGTTAATACTTAAGTCTGATATGCGCACCCACATAAAACTGTGGAGAAAAGGTCCTGCTTCTAGCTATATTTTATATAATTACACAACACACATTTTAAAACGGTGTTGTCTAATTATGTAGAATGCTACATGTTCCAACGTCACAACTCAGCCCGATGGTATCACCTTAAAACAAGCGGAATCGTATTTATATACTATTGAATCAATGCTACTCTAAAGAAAAGCCTCATCCGACCCACTAGGGGGAGTGCTTAACCCAAATCAACGCAGAACACCCCCCCAAATGGCTCCTAAAATGCTTATTTTCAGAGTATTTTTTTAATTGACTTAATCAAACAAAATCTTAATCTGGTGTCCTAGAGAGGTCAATAAAGCTTATTCCCCTGGTGAAGTGAAAATCATCAGTAGGTCCTAAGCAGCAGGAATGGAAGAGCACTAGAGTAATGAACTGAACGCAATGAGTGTGACCTACACTGAACATCAAATCTTTCTGGAACAAGCATCTTACATAATAAACACTAACAGTCAGAAGGAGTAACACAGATCAAAGTGCCAACCACTGAACAGAGTGCTGGCCAGAAGCAGCAAGTTTACCAAGACAGAGATACAGAAAAACCAAGCCATTAACATTAACACCTTAACACATTCTGACGCAAGGTTAAGAAAGTCACTGAAGTTTTTTTTTATTTTGTATGCATTTACTTGTGACATACTATGAACATTTTTGTCTCAGACATTCAGAACATGACAGTCACATGGTCACTCAAGTCATTGGTAAGAGTGACTCTTTTTAGTCTTGCTCTTTTTTTAGTTGCCAAGCTATGATTGTTCCCAGATAGCAGACAATTCCAGGCCAAATGTTGGGTTTAGGCACATTAGAGTCAGTCATGGCAATGGGAAGTGTGTTGTAATCCAAAGGTGGGTCTGTAAACCGCCACATTTAAGGTTTTTCTGGCATTTAGAGTCGAAATCAAAAAAGCCCCAACACAACAAACCAGATCTAAAGCTTGTGCAGTGTTTCATTTTTGGACCAAATATGGTCCAACTGCACCATGTCATGCCTGAGATACTGTACTGTGTCATTGTGTTTGAGTTGTGGCTGTCATTCGGCAGCAGTGTGTGTGCTGGATGAAAGAGGTACGTGTGGGCGGGCACTGGGTCATCACTCACTTGCTATCTGGGAATTACATCTATAGAAATGAACTGAATGCTTAATGACTAGTAAATAGCAGCCCACTTTCAGAGGGAGCAGCTGAAAGAGCAAACATAGCAAGTCTAAAGTTCAGAGTGTTTTCACCTATTCATAATTAACACACAAACAGCATTCTCATTTGGCCGCCCTTGTCATGTTATCATTCTTACGGCAGAGTCCTACTGCTCTTTGTGTCATCATGCGTTCTCGGTGCGGCTTGTTAGTTCTAAAATGTCTACTTTACATCATGCTGTACAGATAATGTTGCATAGAAGATTGCTTACTCTAGAGGCCATGTAGAGAACAAGAAAATGGAGGCCATGTCGTTGCTCATATACGCAGAGCCCAAACCGTGCTGAGATGAATGGAACTGAGATGGAGAAGAGAGATGTTTCGGAGCCCTAATTGGGCGCACTTTTTGTGCTGGGTGCAATTAGGGCTTTATAGGCATGGTGAGCGAAGTGACACCTATGAGACCAGCCGGAGGTGCTGAGCCTGTGGATCTATGAGCTGCCCGGAGATGAGCATACCGAGCCGCACATGCTCAGTTTGGAGGTCTCGGGTTCGGGCTCGGTTTCTTCATCCTCTGTCCCACCCTCCGCCTCTTCAGCCTCTCGGTCAGGGTCGCCTTCTCCTTCTGCCCCCTCCCCTTCTCCCACCATGCCTTCCTCCTGTCTCCTCTTCAACCTGACACATAAAACACGGTGAATGGGCACATTTCCCATATATAGGCGTGAACATTACTGTAAAGTGTCCGGTACATATGCATTAACACACACAAGACAGTGAGAAATACATTCAGCGAATCTGTTGTTCTGTCACAAAGACGTTACATGCGATGGATAAGGAGTCATAAATAATGGGACAGTGCTAAAAATAACAAGTTGCAGGAGAGGGAGTGATGGTAGAATATGCAGCTTCTACTAAATTATAAACCAGGTAGTAATTTATAGCAGACACAGTGTCCGTGCTTTGTAGCATACAGATTCTCCTGCCAATAAACAAGAGCTTTACACTCACAGCCAACAACAAGCACAAGGCTGTAATCTATAATTGAAAGTGGATTTATCCAGAGAAGTAGGTTCTAAGCTAAATATTTCCTTGTTGTTGAGTTGGTACTCTCAATGGTACAAATAAGGTACCTTTAGTATGTATAGTATATATTTTAGATAGTATGTATCTTTCAACTGTAAATACACACATATTCTACCCTAAAGAAAATGTTGTACCTTTAATTAGCTTATAAAAGTACACTACATGCACCTTTCCAGGTAAAAGACCCATACTAATGATATGAAACATGTACCCTTGAGGGTATCACCTCAGTAATAAGGAAAGGTACAGATCAGTACTTTTTTTTCTGAGAATATTCTTTTGTTGAAACAGAAAGCATTAAAGCAAAAATGTAATGGAGCAAATTATACCTCTGGAGAAAAGAGATGCTAAGCGATGGGGGACGTTTAATGAGCGTATCACACAATCTTTCTTTCTTAATATCAACAGACTTGAAAAGTATTAAAAACATAATCTCACTTTTCTCGGTTGAAGATCACAAACTCTTGCTGCACGACTTCAAGGCACTCCTGTAGATAGTCATTCTCCTGTAGAAAGCAGAAGCAGTCCCATGTCAGCATGGCACAGACCAAACCAGCAGCATATACAAAACATCTGCACTTTCCAGATTACAGCTGCCCCTTACCCCATTTCTCTCTTCACAGTGATCTGTTCACAATGCTTTAATGGAGACCAGTCTTCTTATAGTGTTTAGCTTGTTTTTGCTTGACATGGGCTAAAAATAGCATCTCATATATCTGAAAGTGCTAGAGGGCTTAACAACACTACTGAAAGCTTCATAATTTAATCATCCAGGTAATAATGGAGGATCATCTGCTCCAGAGGCTGAGGAAGCCTTGCTAGTGAAGCCATCTGTGCTCCTACATTAGCTTGCAGATCAGGAAGAGCAGCAGTGCTGGCTACATTTAATATAATGGAAAGCAACTTACTGGATGTGAGAGTCTATAAATAGTCAGGACTTTAAAAGACAGTAATATTATTGGTAAGATATGCTGCAGTATAGAAGAAAACAGGGACATTTAGAATGACAACTCGGCTCACAGGCCAGGGGTTATGGTAATTTTACCCCCCCTTCATTTCCCCCTCACAATTTCACATGCCAGTTCCCATCCACCAGCCAGCTCTCTCCTGTCAAATGACAGCTACTACCCAGGGAGGGTGAAGGCTAACATGTGCCTCCTCCAAGACACATGAAGCCAGCCAAAAGACTTCTGTCACAGGGCAGCATAACACAGTTGGAGGAAAGTGCTATCTATCCCCCTTTCTGCATACATAAGCTCAAGCACACGCATGATTGGCTAATGTTGCAGAGATTGACGTGGGTGAGAGCATGTAACTCATCCCATTGAGAGAGCATGGCCAGTTTTGTTCCCTTGGCTTCCAGCCAGTGATGGCTGTGGCATTGACAAGATTCAAACTCACAATCTCCTAATGATTTAGCACTTCTCAACAGAATAAATATCTATTAAAAACTGTAATGGGAAAAAAACAGACGTCCTTTAGACATTTTAATTCATGTTAACCATGGAGCTCAGAAGGAAAGAGCCATGGTTATATGTGCAATAAATTTGACAGTGCAGTAAATTCGTTCACATATGAATATAGTCATATTAATGAATAAGTCACATTAACATTTAGCTTCACATTTAAATTCATACTCTGGCAGGACAGCGAGTGCTAGCAGGTCTTTTTTCTAAAGCAAATTCACACAAAATTAAATTAAACTTTTAAAGGCGGCAGATGAGTTGAGAAGTGATGCTCTGACAAGTTCAGAGGTCATGACAACTCACCGATTGGGAATCCTTGCTGTTGTCTCTTGATCTGTTCTTGGCCAGACGCTTTTTCTTCTTATGTAGCGGACGCGATTCTAAAATCATTTCTTCCAGCTCAAAGGTGGGGTCACAATGCAGACGTCCTTTCTGTGTTCACCCACACAGAACAGAAAAAAACCAGACAGTGATGAAGAATAATAAAAGCAATCCATTCCTCACAACATTAATCTGTAACCCATGAAGCATGGCTGTGCATTATGGTTTAGTCATCATGTTGAGTTTGAGTGCCAATCTGTGTAGGTAGAGCATGTTTTTTTTTTATACTGTGTTTGTGTTTATGTCTGGTTACTGTGTGAGCTGTGTACTGTGTGGATGGAATGTTCGGATGTGTTTAATCGGCTCCTACGTTGGGAACAAATCCAGCCTCCATCTTCTTCTCATAAACGGCATCCCAGTTCACATCTGAGAGGTAGGGGGCTGTTTGCATGTGGGCAAGACTGCTGAATCGATGCTCTGGATTTACTGTCAGTAGCTGAAAAATAAACACATTAAGCTATTCTTTCCAATCTTCCATTTTTTTCCACCTACACAAACACATTGACACACAGAGTCCATATATTGCCAGTCAAAAGTTTTGATTAAACCTTCAGCACTTCATTTTATTGGAAACAATTTAGATCTAATTGAAAAAATGGTACATCTTAATCTCTCTGATTAGCACAGACCAAGAGTCTCTTAACTGAAGGCTTAAATCTATCAGGGTTGGGCTAGGGTTAAGCCCCTTGCACACCCAGTCTGAATTTTCGGACAAAATATTCGCACAAAAGTCTTGCAGATAATTAAATGTGTGTTCGTATTAGTCTTTACACACCAAGAACAAAATTCGGTACAATGAAATTTGTTGTGACCAATCAAATGAGGGTTCTACTATTGATGTCACACAATAGAACGACAAGCAGAGAAAACCATTAAAATGGGTAAGCAGCTCATTAAGGTGAGAAGCCAAGACACCCAGGAGTGCATCGAACACCAACACAGTCATCTTATAATATTGACTGAACCTGTCATGATACAGCTTCAACTCTTGAACAAGATTATGAAACTCATTGTTTTCTCCGTTCTAACAATGGGTGTATCTAAAACTTTCTTGAGAGCATGTCTATATTTATTATGCCTTCATCACTACTAGATGATGCCATCACTCATGCAGGACTTTACTGATACTGGTGGGAAACCAGTGTGAAAGGAGCACAAAAAATGTAAAGATTCACATCAGTGCATTATATGCGTGCAAAATTGTGCACATGAATTTTGCATGCTATTGCATCACAATTTGTGTCCAGTGTACAATAACTCAGTATGAGCCTTGAGTTAGTGGTGACCCAGGCGTTCTGTTTGACATAAGGGTTGGTCTAGGCTTAGGGTTTGGTTTGGGTTATGGTAGGGCTTTTTTAAGACTAAAATTGGGGTCAGTTAGGATTGGGCTAGGGTTAGGGTTTGGTTTTGGGGTTAGGGATTGACCAGGTTTAGGGTTAGGGTAGAGCAAGGTTAAGGTTGGTCTAGGGTTAGGGTTGCACTAGGGTTATAGTTGGTGAAGTATAATTATCATGGATCAATCGTTTAAGTTGATTATGTGTAACAATCAAACAACTTGCTACAAAAACTAAAGTGACTTCTTTGCTGCAGCTAGCTAGACTGTTTAGCATCATAGTTTACTTTAGTTTATCACTTTAAAGAAGCTTTAGTCTGTATATCCAAAGGTAGTCTCCTATCTAGCTAATCTTATACAGCAGTGGATCACATGGAAAGTGTCTTTACTGTTTTATAAGAGAACTTTTTCTCAGGCTCTCGCCATTTCAGCACAGTACCTATCACAGAAAACCAGACACATATAAACCCTGCATCTCTCCATCTTAGTGTTTTTAGGGCAGTTGGCAGTCAATAAATGTTTAAGAAATATGTTTTATGGATTCTTCAATAAACTTTATTTCCAAATTAAGCTCTCAGTCTGTAAAATACATCCTTTCAGAGATTTCTCTACTTTTCCAGAAGAATTTATGGTTGTGTTATTAATATACTCATTTGTATGTGTAAGGAACTGGAATTACTATTTTTGTTTTGCTCCAGGGTTGGAAAATTGGATAAAACAAAGTAAGAACTTTTTTTAAATGTCTTTCTTATTTCAGGACCTTTATTATTAAATCATTATGTAATGACTTTAGATCTGAATTATTTGTAATAGTGTCATATTTTTAGTAGCTAATCTTGACCAAACAGGTTTTTAGCTCTTTTCTCACTACAGGGAAATGTACTGAAATTCATGTTTGTAGTAACTGCATGTCTGCTGCAGATGTGGTGGTTAAAGGTTAGGCTTAAAAACATTCAATTGTTCCTTTACAGATGAGTTAAAATGCTAGATCATGGAACGTTGTGCTCTGAACCATCTTCCAAAATAAAGTGTATTTAGAGCCACTCTCTTTCATGATTACATGCCTTCCTTTTGATATGCAAATAGCAAACTTCACTTCTTGCCAATTCATAGCCATTCAATTCAATCTGTCACCACTGGCATTAGTCAGACAGTCTTCAGGGCCAATTAGTTTTAAATAAGAGAGCTGGAGTGATTGAGCTGAGAGATAACATGGACCCATCTGTCTGGGGAGTGATCATAAAAAGCTATTCTGTTATTAACGGGCTGATAGAGTTCTAAAAGGATGACAGCTTTCCAGGCTTATCATGAGTTTCTTTATTGCTCTCAAAGCGCTTAGAGACGAAATTCCCAGCCCATCTGAGGGATGTGCTATGTTATCAGGGAAACCATATCTGAGTAATTTTTGGACATGTTGCTGCTATATTCTCAGAAGGCTGAGACTGTCTCCACACAGTCCAGACAGAAGCAATCGATCTGCAGAAGCATAGATGAGACAAATGGACATCCCGGTCAGAAGTGCTAAGACAGAACCTGAGACGTTAGCAATTATAAAAAAAAATTCAGTAAGTGTGTCTGTACAAGTGTATGTTTGCGAGAGGGAGAGAGAGATATTCCTGTCTTACACACTGCCCTTAATTCTAACCTCTCCAGCACCATGGACATCATCTGTATGTTTCTGGCCCTTCAGGTTGACCCCTCATATTCACTCACACATTCTCATTATTTTTCTGCCACTCTCACTTTCTCTCCGTCTCTTCCTCTTTCTTTTTCCACCCCCATCCCCCCATAAGCAGCACTCTCTCTCTCTTTTTCTCACTCTCTCTCTCCATCTTTCTATTCACAGCCTGATTATGTATTGTATTTCTCCCTTTTTAGGTCTGGTCACCTTCCGCCCATTCCTTTCCCATTATACATTATGCTTCCACCCTTCCAGCTTTCCATCATCTCTCGCTTGGGCTCAGCCTCACTCCTACATTGTCTCATTATGTTCCGCCTTTCTGTCTCTGTGAGTTTCAAACCCACTCGCTCTCTGCTGTGTACTGCACTCTCTCCTAAATCTCCTCCTCCGTCCTCAGAACCAATTAGTTTGCTCTCCGTTCCTTTCCACATAGCCTTTAAAAAATCATCCCTCTGCTTATTCATCAACTCCTCACACCACTCTCTTTTACTCTCCTCTCAATACTTTCAATTTGCTCTTGTTATCCCATGCACATATTTTATAAATGAATTTATTACTACTAATATTCCACTACTTCTTTCTCCATTATTCTGACTTCTCAACTTTTTTTATTTGTGTGGACACCTCTCTCAAAAGACCATGCTTATTTATGCATACACTCTCTCTCACTCACACACACACTCACCTTACGCAGTAGGGAGATGAGGTCTTTGTGCCATGAGTTACAGTACTGCACGCTGACTGTGCTGAAGAGCTGCATTAGAGACTCCACTGAGTTGCTGGCATGGATGTCATATGGCCTCTGAGTGAGAGTTATATACAGAACACAGAGCCAATAAAATGTCAAAGGTTCAAAATATCTCTTAAATGTGCAAATGTAATCTAAACTTAAAAATATCCATCTACTAAGGTTGCCATTTTTTAAAAACCGAGTAGAAGAAGCAGTACAAGTATATGTATTTTGGTACTCATTAATAGTGCCCTGTTTATTTTTCCCAAATTTCCTGGCTGTGAAAAGTGCACTAAATACAGTAGGGTCATTTTCATAACATAAGCGAGTTGATTTTAAATGAAATGCTTTGGATAGCTATGTTAGCTACCTTGGATCAAACAGCACTGCAATACACATAGAGTTTGGGTTAGTGGGTTTTCTTTCACTTTGGAAAAGTCCTTCAGTACAGCTGTATGGAAAGAATGTTCTTTATATCTAAATTCCTCAAAGCCTGCCAGTGATTGTCAAGAACAATATAGCTAGCTTTAGCTGCAGTAATTGTTTCAATACTGCAACTAAATAACTTCACATGCTGAGTGTTATGTGTAAGTTATTACGTCAGTTCCTTTTGTTTCTTAAAAAGTTCTCTTGGCCAATTCCCAGTTAGGTTCCACATCATGCGAGAGCTACCAACCAGGGACGGTGAGTGCTATCAAATGCTTCCTCTGAGTCATGCTGCACCATGTGGTAGCTTAACACACAAACAGGAATGTGCTATCTGGCCCCTTCCACATGAGCTCACAGACACCCATGATTGGCTAGTATCACTGTGATTGATGGGGAGAGAGCATATGAAGAGCAAGACCAATTTTGGCACTCTCAGTTTTTTTACACTCCTGGTTACAGATAGCTGTGACATTGTTGGAATTTGAACTTATGATCTCAGGACGATAGAGTGATAGAGTAACTAAGCAAGGTATCAGATGGATATATAAGTGTCGATGTGTTGATACATTCATAACATTTTGTTCTCACTATAGGAGGCATCTATTATACAACAGGAAATGCAGTTACTTTTCCATTGCAAAAAATACAGAAGTGCCAAAACTTCTGGCACCAGAAAAGTAATAGCTTGTTGTTTCTTTTTTTTCCACTGACACAGGTCCAGTAAAAAAGATTTTGGTTTTAATAGCTAATATATGCTGTTCAATTACAGTTGATCAAACATGGGACAATAATGCCATTGTGCACAAACTTTATGATGTGGTTATTTGGAGTCCATTTGGCTCCTCTTTGGGATGTTTCTTGTTACTGAGAATGTTTTTTTCAGGAGAGACTAATTTTCTTGCGTTTAATATAAGATGGTTAAGTAGACAAGGAAACAAAGTTGCCATTGCAGCTGAAATAATGAGGAAGTTGCTTTAACTGGTGATCATGAATATTGGTCTATCTTTCTCTCTCTCTCTCTCTCTCTCTCTCTCTCTCTCTCTCGCTGGGAGGCTATGCATGTTACTACACTGTAATATATGTATGAGTGGGTGGATTCCCATTTGAATCTTTTTCCACTTAAGGTTTCTTCCTCATGTCATCTTTTCCTTGCCTCTGGCTTGCTCATTATGGATCTAAAACTATGACTTTTTACAGATTTCTGTAAAGGTGCTTAGTGATATTGTCTATTGTTAAAAACACTATATAAATAAAATTTAATTGCACTGATCACCACTCATCTCTTGAAGAAAACCAAAGTAGAAGTAAAGCCTTGACTTCAGTTCCTGTCTAACAGTTTCATGCTATTGGATGTGTAGTGGAAAGCTCCCACAGAGAGAAACAGAAAGATATGGACATGCTAGAGCTATACTGTATACTGTAAATATTATTATTATATGAACTTAGTGATATATTATTATATGAACTTAGTGAGTGAAGGTTCTTTTAAAACCACTTACCCATCCTCGCAGGACCTCAAATATAGTGACCCCTAATGACCACCAGTCCACTTCAAATGCATAGCCAGTTCCACCACTTACAAAAGACTGGAAAATCTCAGGAGCTGTTCAGGACAAAGTCTGAGTGAAAACCAGAATCTATAAATAGCCATCTTTATTGTGTGTTACTTTACAATTTATATATTATATACATAAGTAAGCAAAATGCCACCATATGAACAAAAATAATTCAGAACAATTAAGAGAAAGTTGGTTAAACATAAATATTTGACAGAGGCTTTTGTACCCATGTATGGCTTGGTTCCAGCTAAAGCCGTGGCTCTTTCTCCATCTTTAATAATTGTAGCAATATTGAAGTCCGTCAGGTGGGCATGACCTGAGGCATGAAAAATAACCAGTTTAAAGCATCTGGAAGCAAAGTCCACACAACAGCCATTCTGGACATTCAAGTCTAGGTAGTTGATTTGTAGTCGCCCCCATTTTCTCCCTCATAGTCATGGCCAGTTCCCTCCCACCTTACAGCTCTCCCCTATCAAACAACAAGAGGATAAAGTCTATCACATTCTTCCTCTGAGGCACGTGATGCCAGCCCATCTTTTCAAACTGCTTGCTCATGCAGTGTCGAGGGCAGCGTAACACACTCGGAGGAAAGTGCTATCCACCCACCTCCGTATGCATTAGCTCACAGACGCCTAGTGGTGGTGTTTGACAGGGGAGACAGAGTTTTGCACTCTTGAACTCCTGGCAATGGATGGCTTAGGCAGCATCGGCATATGAATGCTGATATCTGATTGATAGTGCTAAGGCTTTCTGTTGTGCCACTCGGGAGCCCGACAGATCCTTTTAAATGGCTTTTACAAGTACAAAAATCCATGGCATCTCATGAGCAATGTGTGATCCATTCACTGATACAGCCTTGCATAGAGAGCATAATACTAAAAGAGAAACCCACAGAGTGAGGCATTTGTACTGTATAAAAATGTAGACAAGTGATAGTTTTAATGGAACAGCTCGTCCTTGAGTCTGCTGTATTTGTCTCTGAAGTATTAAGGACTGGATGACCCTGAGCATGGCTTACTGCATGGAGACAGACTGAGTTACTGTCGCCATGCCTGCCAGCCTACGGGATCACATCTCCTACATGTCACCTTGGACCAATTTCATATGTCTACCGAGAGGTTTAGGGAATCTACTGTATGAAGACTAACATGCACTCCTTACCTTGTTCATCCAGAAGGATATTATCTGGTTTGATATCCCTGCAAAGGAAATGCAGGAAAATCATCACTATTATATACATTACATTACACACAATAGCGTTTGATCAGTTGCACTCTATGCAGTATATATCTTTGAATGTCTGATATGGAAGAAAGTAATGTGATCAGTGACCTGTGGCTCCAGATAGCTCTAGTTTTTCACTGGTCTGTCACCGAATAAGGCAAGAACCATAAACCACGCAGAAAAAGATGCAATTTTAGAAGTTTTGCTTTTTCAGTTAGGCTTTAGTGAACCATATAATGTCAACGCAGAACTGCACTAATCCCTGCGTAAGACTTCTGCTGACAACAAAAATATCTACCCTGCAGGGACAAACTAATAAAACAAAGTGCTTCTACTTGGATATGCTTTTCTTTTGTGAGTGCAGAATTTATTTGTGTACGTGTGTGTGTTTGTCTGTCCGTCTGTGTGTGCTCTGAGTTATAAAACTAAAGTGCCTTGTTGCCCTTTCCTGGTGTGAATGTTTATCTCTCAGGGGGTCTTCATAGATTTCTCCATGCCTGCTAATTGCCTGCGACACACATACATGCCTCTAGCACACACACGCCTCACTGTGGGGTCTCAGGCACACATTGCCAACACACCCCACCATGCTACACACACGTGCACATGCACACAGCACTTCCAACACAACTAATTAAGACAACGATCCCACGCTGCTGGTAGTCAGCCAAGATTAGATTCATGAAAACAGGATTGATATTATCCTGCTTCCTTATTCCTATTATTCAGCATATACACACAACCACACACAATAGTTGACGTAAAATATCTCAGAGGCTACAGCCTTTTGCATGCATTAAAACTCTAAAGCAAGATGTTGACAAAAGAACAAGGTAATAAGCAAGATATATAGAAATAATTATATTCTTCTTCTTCTTCTCATCATTCATTCATTGATTTACTTTAGTAACTGCTTTATTCTTTACTGAAGATTGAGTCATGATCCCGCTACCCAATCCTAAACATAACAAAGCCTTGGGATAGGGTTAGCAAAATTGTGTGCAAATATATTGAATTTATCACATATGATTCATTATGAGATTATGAATAATTGCTTAAGAAATGCTTAAAATATGATTTCTTTTTGTCATTTTCTTTTTTTTATCATAATCTCATAATGGGAAAGATTAAGTAAACGACTATATTTAAGACATTTCCTCTTTTTGCAGTAACAATGATGTATGCATTAATATATATATATATATATATATTGAAAACAAGACTGGGGGATTTTTCAGTGTCACTCAGGTCTCCCGGTATTTGCTACATTTTCTCCATCTGCCAAAATATGTTTGTCATGTTGCTAAATGTCAAAGGATTTCTCAGCACATCAGAAATCTGACAGGGGGAAAATTGTTCATAGCAATAAAATCTAGCAGGAAAAATCCCCTAATCCCTTAACACTGACTCAGAAGGAAAATATATTCTCTTTTTTTATTTTGTTCAGGAATTCTGTGCATGGACTAATTTTACCTCCATGGGCAACATGGCATGGCAGCTAGCACTGTTGCTAGGAGACACTTCTCTAGTTGGTGCAACAAAATAATTGCACAGCGAGACCGATTTCCTGTCAGGATTCCAGAGTGTGGAACAGACCGGCACACACTCTGGAGACTACTCTATGGAGTCTACAGGGCCCGAATACAGCCTGCTGGACACCATGACTGTCCCACAGGAACAGGCCAA
This sequence comes from Notoglanidium macrostoma, assembly GCA_030068235.1. NCBI lineage: Eukaryota > Metazoa > Chordata > Actinopteri > Siluriformes > Auchenoglanididae > Notoglanidium > Notoglanidium macrostoma. Next base: position 5,536,864 of record JAQQZR010000038.1, read on the forward strand.
GAAATATAACTGATCTGCTGCTAATTTCGTTAGGTGGCTTTACATACACATAAATAAAAGGAGACATTTCATTGGCGTTTTTGTAATGTTGATGGATAAATATTAGCCGAAGCTGTGAAGTTTCTGCTGCCACTTGATGCGCACAGCAACTTGCCTTTGTGGCTGTTTCTGAAAGGTCAAAATGATACCAGCAGGGGGCTATGTCTAGGCTCAGAGGCATAACTTACTATGGCGAATCCCTGCAGGCAAGACATACTTAGAAAATCAGTAACAGCTCTGTCTTATACATTAAGTGTTAAGTGAAGTGGTGAATTATCAATTTTATGATAGATCACATAATCCATACAGTACATTTATATCATTTTATAATAATCGTCAATTCCATAATTCCTCACAGTAACAGGTGTTAACATGTCTGTGTTAAGTACATTTTTGTCTATCTATAAAGCAACACTACCTTGCTGGCACACTATTAGCAAAGCTAAATGTAGTGATACAAATTGTGTATTGTAAAAATTGGAGTTAATTCATTTCCAAAACATCCTAACTTTAGCCTTAATGTTGGGACACCTTTTCCATACACACTCTCACATTACCACCCTCATACACACATATGCTATAGGAAAAACATATTTATTCATTCATTCATGTACAGTAAGCTCTTCATTCTGGTCAGGGACACAGTGGATCTAGAGCCTATTCTGGGAAAAATAGGGTGACACCCTGGAGATCCACCCTGGACCAGTCCATCACATAGCACCATACATATACTCATTCACACCTATGGGAAATTTAGCATAGCAGATCCTCCTATTAGCATATTTTGGAAGGTGGTAGGAAATTGAAGAATCTGGAGAAAACCCATGTGGAAATACGTAGAACTCTGAACAGACAGTAACTCAAACTCAGGATCGAATCCTGGAGCTGTGAGTCAGCAACGCTCTTTATTGTCTTATGCACAGACAGTACAGTGAAATTCTTATTTGTATGTCGTTCCTCAAGACTACACATGACAATGTAGGCATATATATATATATATATATATATATAT
>JAQQZR010000038.1:5538014-5552258 GCA_030068235.1 Notoglanidium macrostoma
AGTACAAAAATATGTACGTGTGCTACAGTAGACAGTAGAAGACAACATAGAGTGTATATGTGCAAACATGTGTAGACGTGGCAAAAATAACAGAGGTTTGTTTTTCCGGCCTTTTTTTTTTTTTTGCTGTGTATATATGCTTATGTCAGTCCAGCCCCTGGGTATTCAGGAATCTGATAACTTGGGGTAAGAAAACTTCACTTAAAAACCACTTGCTCCTGTTGAGGATGGCACCATATGAACTGCCTCAACATACACCTAGAACTGAAAATGGAAGTTGGAATGCTGTTGACAAGAGCAGCACTGCTACAATGGAATAGGACACAAATTACCATGAACAAATCATGACCCTATTACAGAAGTGTGTTAGTTGTAATTGCACTATTCAGTGTGATCCAAATGAGGTCGGTTTCCCGTTTGAGTCTGGTTTCTCTGAAGGTTTCTTCCTCTTGCCGTCTTAGGGAGTTTTTCCTTGCCACAGGCTTGCTCATTAGGGATATAGAGATATAGGTAAATTTATAGATTCATAAGTTTATATTGAGAATTTATATACTTCTGCTTCTTTGTGACAATGTCTGTTGTTAAAATCACTATTCAAATAAAATTGAATTGAATTGAATTGACCTTAAAGTGACTTAATATTGATGGGCCATTAGGAGTAGCCAGACAAGCTTTTAGACAACATTCTACAAGTTTCTTGAATGGTACCGTTGGAATCAGCACCACTCTTCCAAAAGAAGATTCCAAAATACCTTCATGGTGTTTTGATGATGGTAATGGAGAGTGCTGTATTACACCTCACTCTAAAATCTCCCACATGTTTTCAGTTATGTTGAGATCTGCCGACTGTGAAAGCCACATCATATGTTGCATGTAGTTTTCTCCTCAAACACTGAGCTCTTTTGGGGCCTTTGGATGGTGTGTTGCCATTCTGGAAGGGACCACTCCCATGAAAAAATGTTGCAATATAGACAATAAATGAGATCAGTAATAAGAACTTTTGTATTGATTTGCAGTCACCTTTCTGCTAAATGAGACAAGTGGAGCCAAATCATGGTAGCAAAATGCTTGTTGTTACATAAGGGTATCTATCATGTCTCTGCAGTATGCATCTAAAATTTATCTTACATAACTGATCTCATTTGGACAAGAATAGCCTGCTTTTTAAAAAATCTAATTATTTCCAAACAAATGTCATGGTTGGCTTTTTCAGTCCTGTTTACTGTTACTAGTCACATTGAAGTGTATTGAGCTGAAGACCTTGGTGAATCGATCAGGAATACATTTATTTCTGTCTCATCTGAGTCATAGTCCTTTCATTCCAGAGCCTGTGTCCTTCCAGTGCAATTTTCCTGGTAGGGGAAATACAATAAATAAATATATAAATATTTAAGTAAGTAAGTAAACTGCAGTCTTTGATATCTAACATTGACAACTGTCATCGTGCCTTATTTGTCATGTGGTTCTTTTAGGTGCATCATTTGGTTTCGGTTTTGAAGTGCATAAATATGCCAAATTCACTCATTGAAAGACTTGCAATTGAGTTAAAAACAGGAGTCTCAAAAATCCCAAAATTACAATAATCATATCATTATAATACACTGTATCTCTGTAATTTGTAGCTATAATCAGTATTAGTGATTGTCAGGATTAACCTTGCAAGTCTAATGAGAAGCATTTGATTAAACCTAATGAGTTATCATGCTGTTTGTAGTTCAGTACATGAAAATGTATAAATCCTAATATACCCTTATAAGGTGTACAACTTTGTGCAAGCATAGTCTCTGTCAGATTGCAGTCCACTGATCAGATACAGTATATTATATGTTGAAGTTACTGTATGACAACTTGATACAACATATGTAAAATAGCATATATAAACTTATGAGTGAATTGAGGTGTGTTGATGATAAATAGGCACTGAGAGCAAACAGTAGAGCTTCTATATCATAAAACATTTTAGCAAACTAGGAAATTAAGAACCAAGTTCATTTTTAGAACAAGAAAACAACATAGATGACAAAGCCAGAGATGGTTTATGCATTCCCAAAGATCCCCACTCATAATTCTTCTTCAAGCAGGCAGTTCTCTTGTTTGAAAGTGCAAACCTGTACAGTTATAAAGAGGAACCTTGCATTCAAACCTTTCTTGTCACATTAGCTTCAGAATTTGATGTTGCTGGCAGATTTGGAAACCTGAACATGTGATGAGAATGATGGATAAAAGTAGGAATGGAAGCAAGCCCACACTTTACATAAACAGGGAATGTCATCTGGCTGATGAAGAGCTGTCCATTGAACATAAAACAGATTTATTTGTAGAGAGCCAGAGAAAACTACAGCTGGCTGGATTGTTTAATGCAGCGCTACTTTATCACAGCAGCAGATTATATGGTGTCAAAGTTTCCCTACAGTTATGTAGTGATTCGCACCTGCTTCAGTATGTAGGTATAGCAGATATACAGAAATGCCAGACTGCCATATTAGTCTTTTAGTACTTCATTAACAGGTCTCCTTGCCTTCTGCCCAAGGATGTCATTGGGTATGCTCTTCCAGCTGTTTCAGGTCACAAACCTAGATCATGGTATCCTTCCCAAGAGGGCTGACTAGGCATGGACAGAGCTGGGTTTGCTGACCTCACTGGGAAAACAGCGTTCTTTCTGGCTTGTCTGCTGTTTTGATGAGAATTGTGATTATTTTACCAGTAATGTGGACTCTGCAAGTCTTAAGTTTAGTTTGTAAAACAAAACACACTATCATATCAGCCTCAGCACAGGCAGCCAGACATTTACAGTGATACTGTATTATAAAAAGCAATGTCTGCCTCTTATGAGGTCAAGATTCAAAGGGATTACTCATTATTCCTAGTCAAATTTGGCAGTTCTGCTAATTTGTGTGGATAACATGCATGTGCAGAGTTTGTTTGCTGCAATATTTGTTTGCACCAGACTACCAGAGAAAGTTGTGTGACAATGCAATTTTATTTGATTCAGTTGTTTTCAAGTTAATTTTCCATACAATATATGTAGCACGATGAAACAGAACCCCACAATTTTATACCCTCCTATACATAAACTATAATTTCCCTTGACCTTTAAACCACTTGGATTAGGGTGTTAATTCAAATAATCAAGGAGGATGATGTTGGGATTTAGTTTTTTTTAAATGATTTAACCAGTGACCGTATCTTAAGATGAAAACTGAAACAACTGAACATTTTGGTTAAAACACTGTGATGAAGGGGGCAGACAGACAGAAGTGCAGGTTTTCTGGGTTTGTTCTAGCAGATAAACAAAAGGGCCAGGCAACACTCAAAAAAGGCAGGCAGATGGTAGGTGATACTGTAATTCAGGCTAGCTCTGTAGATGTAAGACTGATTATAGTCAAAACACTGATCAAGTGAGGCAGATTATAAAAGCTTAGAATCATCACAGACACAAAACCTAAGTGCGATTTTGCAAAGTATCATGAATGGAAGGTAGGCAACTGATGCAAAATCAGATGGGTTTCTTTATTCATAACACTGACCTAGGTCACATATGAAAAACAAAAGTACATGACTATAAAAAAATTAAAAAGCAAGAATTTCATGACTATGTGCAACAAACAAGAAACATGAACATGAGCTACACAACTATGAGCAAAATCGAGAAACATGAATATGTGCCACATGTCATGGATTTTGAGATTAAAGTGAGACTCCAAAAGTTATGAATATAAAAACCAAGTTCTTTAATATAAAAACATCCATTAAAACCAACTCAGGGCACATGCACCTAATCACCGGCATAAATGCTTGTGGCAGCTGTGTCTACAAGACACATTGGGCTCTTAGAATTGTAGAGAGTTGGAGATTTCGCTCAGAAGTGCCGTTCCGCACCAGTGTAACACAAATTAACACTCAGAGTCTGGTTTATTTTAAAGTGGATAGTGCACTGTCTGACCCTTTTTAGGTACCTTGTAAATAGCAAAAGAATATCATCTTCAAATAACAGGGATGTTACTTGTCGCCCTGTACTCGTACAGAGAAGTGAAGATACCCTATACTCCATAAGTACCTCCCACAACTAAGGTCACTGCAAAGGCCCGCTCCAAATCCACAGCATACTCCCATGGCCCTTCATAAAGAGTGAAGGGCTAAATCACTGTTTGAATGCCTAGGTGGAAGCACCATTGTTCTTCCTGAATTGTAGGTTCAGCTATTGGATAGAAACTGCTCTCAGGTCATAGCCTTTTTCATGCACTGACTGCCTACTGGCTACAGCTTCTTGTAGCTACCGCTACAATTGAGAATTGTATTGAATTGAAATGAGAATTGAGGTCCCAACCTCACTTGCTACAGGGGAGAAGTCTTTTCAGAGGTGCGAGTTAAGTTAATCTCTTACTAAAGGTTCTGCCAGACCCTCCTGAGCAACCCAGAATGGGTTTGCCAGGCAAATATGGCCAGAACGTTGTGCGATGACTCCAGCTGACCAGCAAATGGTGATCAGTTCATAGCTCTGGCCCTTTCTTTATCTAAGTATCCAAAGCATATGGCTTCAAGTCTGATGAGCCCAATGTCAATCACTGACCTTTGGGCCATGGTGCAGACATATTAAACATTTAAATATTTTAAATATTTTAAATATAAAATGCTTAGGCACGAATAAGATGGTTGTTGACAGGTATATGGGGGGATATGTGCCTAGGCCATTGACAGGTTGAAGTTATCAGTAAAGACCTGTGCCAGCTGTCCAGCACATGACCTAGCATAGTCAATCTGCCTACCTGCATGTGTGAGGACACCAGAGAACCTGAAAGAAACCCACATATAAACACAGAGAGAACATGTGAAATGTTTCACACACAGTAACCCAAACTATGATTGATGATATGGGAGCTGTGAAATGGCAATGCCATATAATTTGCCACCATGCTGCCACCTAGAAATATACAAAGTACAAATACTACAACTACAAAATATAAATTCTATAACTGTATACGGATAAAATAATAATGTTTGTCATTGCTTTTGAATCCAGAAACAGGGGAATTGATGCAGTGATCGCTGTGATTATGCGTATGCATTTTATGCATGATTATGTTTTTCTTTCTTTACCCAATTTCCTCACTGTGGATTTCAACCCACTTAATGACAGTGTATAAGCTGCGAGGCCACATGTTTTTGAACTGTTGCGCATACAATATCGCAGGGTAGCTGAACTCTTTTGGAGGAGACACTGATGGCTTTCTTCCATATACATGAGCTCATGACACCTGCAGTTTGCTACGATCATTAATCGATAGGGAAAAAAGATATTTACCAGCAAGATATCTGGGCCACAATCCAAACATCTTTCATGCTCGGAAGGCAATAATATAATAATAAATATAATTTCACCAAAACAAAGTTTGAGGTATGAAGTCATATATATATATATATATATATATATATATATATATATATATATATATAATATTCATATTCAAATACACGTTCAATTTTATATATTAATAGTTTAGGGCAGTAAAGTGGAACAGCACATAACTGAAGAAGAATAAATAAATTAATAGTATAATAGACTCTTAGCCTTGGCTCCAACATTGTCTCTGCAATATGTAAAGCTTTAGTTAATTCACTGTCCTGGCTTGCACTTCACCCCACAATAGAACAGATGGATGACTGTAATTACAAACTCGAAAACCATCCACATCTTTTCAAAATGATGAGTAATAAAAGGGAATCAGTATAAGAGCACTAATAATGTCTGACACCAATTACAAAACCAGCCTGGTCTTCAGTGAATGGCCTGCAAGGGCCTTGGGGTGATTTTTAAAACACTAACTTAGAGAGAAGTGTAATAGAGTGGATGCAATGTCTGTGGGCCTGGAGGTAACAGAGCTACCATGGAATAAAAGCTACAACCCTACAGAATGGAGCTGACAGTTGATAGACTGTTGATAGGAGCCTTTGATGAGTCTAAACTCTGAGACTCTGAGATGGGCTTCATCTAATCTAATCAATGAGGCTGTCAGGTTGGTGTCAGAATAATAGATGTATAGGTTTGAATAGTCTCCTGCAGTAGCCAGGAACCTGGTATGCAGTGTTAGAACTGTCAAGCCATTTTCCAATACAAAATTTAAATATATCACAGGTGTTAATATCCCTTTTTGTAAAAGTGAGAATAACACACTTGTCAAAACCAATGTCTGTCACAATGTATTGGCCTGTGTGTGGGAGTATATGTGGAAATGTGGAAAAGGATTGTCCAAAGCTTGTCATCATGCCATGATGTTTCTGTTCTGAAAATTTTTACTGCAAAACATCGGTTTCTGTCTGGCTAAGGTATGGCAACGTTCACCAGGATCTACTCTGATGGCACATATAAATATATGAGGGAGAATCAAAAAGTAAAGGCAAAATACATTTAAAAGCTTAAATATAAGTAGCTGTGCGCAATTGAACATATAACTTTTCCACAAGGTCCCCACACAAGACACATTTCTTGTATCGTTCAACTAGCTTCTGTATTCCTGCACAGAAGAAGTGTTTTGGCTGCTTCCGAAGCCAGGTGAGCACCACTTCCAGATCCAGGATGTAAGGAGGATGTGAAAGACTTTGAAACCCAAGTTGTTGCACTGCCTCTACTCTCACTGCTGCTGTATGACATCATGCATTGTCAGGGTGCAGAAGAGTGTTTTGGACAGCATTCCTCTTCTTTTGCTGATAATTGAAGGTTTAAGTTTATTTCGCAGCAATGCACAGTAAATTGCACTGTTTGCCCATGTGCTTGGAAATGCACCAGGATTGGCCCCTTCATGCCCCAAAAGAATGTTAGGGTTAGGACTTAGTGCACCTTAGTGCACTAGGGCACGTTGTTCTTCGATCTCGGAACATGTCCATGTTTCTGCCCTTGTGGCTGCCACTCGACTAAAAGTCGAGCACTGTACTGTACAATACTGGTCGAACTATCCAACAATCAATATATGAGTAGATATGTTTCGCTAGCTTCTCTTTGTTCCAAATATCACGTAATTTAAAAATTGCTTTTACTTTTTTATTCCCCCTTCTATATTCAATAGTACTTGATTCCCTGTCCACTCCAGGGTAAAATACACATTTTGTCCTTTTGTGTCTATATTTCTTGAGAAACTGATATATATAAAATATAATATATATTTTAATATATATAAAATTAAAGTCCAATATAAAACCAACTTTTCTGCAGTGCTCGCACTAGCTGCACTCACTGAACAACTTCGCGCTGTCACTCGAAAACACACAAAATAATGAAAATGAGAGTGGTGTGGGCTGTACCTTGCCTGACAAGCCAGAGCTCTCACGACTGTCATGGCAACGATAAACAAGTCATGCATGCTCACAGGCTGTATAAACAGTTATCATGCATTATTTTACTGAATATTGAAACATCATATCTGATGAGAGTGATGAGACTGTAATGTAAGTACATGTCAATAAAATTAATACTTTTTAAGACATTTTATGACCTTAAATTTAGCAAATATAATTTAAGACTTTTTATGGATTTTTAAGGCTCCGCAGGAACCTTGACTAGGGGCGATGCTCCATGACACCATGATTCATCCACTGATATGCCTTAAAAATGTTTTGGATTTGTACACATGTCTTAGCGTTGCCCTGCACTTTTTTCTTTTCTTTTTTGGATTTTTCTCCAGTTTTCTCCCTAATTTAGTCATGTCCAATTCCCACCCATCAGGCATCCTCTCCCATCACATGATATCTACAAACAGGGATGGCAATTGTGGTTTGATGAGGATGAAGTTCCTTTCTTCATTAATAATAATCTGAACAGGCTAGTTGTTTTGTCACTGTAGTCTACGAGTTGATGCTACATGCTTCAACATGCTTCCTGCAGCCCAGGTTTGGCCCTACCTTGACATAACAAAATAACAACCTTGTGTGCTCTGGGCCTGTAGTTTGAAATCAGATGGTATGGGGCAGAAATGTTCCCCAAATACATTTTTTTAGGCCCCCTTCCATCTCCTGAAAATTCAAACAAGCTACATGTATATTTTATCACAGTGGATAAATCTGCACATCTCTGAAAAAATGGCAGGTTTTTATGAAGAAAATGAATGGAACTAAGATCTTTTTCCACCTTTAATGTGAAATAGCTAAGCAAAGTATACAATTAAAGTAAAAAAATAAATAAAATCTGAAACTTATTTAGGGGGAAAACCCCTAAACTAATACTTAGTTAAAGCACCTTTTGATTTTATTACGCAACTCAGTCTTTTTCCCACTCTTTCTTTCAAAAAACATCCTAGAACTGTCAAATTGTGAGGGCATCTCCTGTGCACGGGATGGGCTATGGTTTAACCTTCTTTTGGTTAAGCCATTCCATTGCAGATTTGGATGCATGCTTTAGGTCGTTGTTGTGCTGAAAAGTGAAACACCTTTTCATCTTCAGTTTACTAGCAGACTAAATTCTGAAGGACTGAAAGTTTTTGTACTAAAATCGTTCGGTATTTTTCGCTATTCACTCTTCCCTCCACCTTCAGCCCCAGTTCTGGCTGAAGAAAAACAGCCATAAAGCATGACGCTGCCACCACCATGCTTCACCACAGGTATGGTGTTCTTTTGGTGATCTTTTTCGCGCCAAAAAATCAGTTGGGAATTATGTAATTATTTTTCCTTTTGAATTGGTTTCATCAGACCAAAACACATTTGGGGTGATTTAGTCAGACTTGGAGGTTGTTTCTGAGAAAGGGCTTCTTTCTAGCCACCCTACCCCATAGCCCAGACATGTGAATATGAATACAAATATGAGCGATTGTTGTCACATGCAGAGAGTAATCAGTACTTGTCAGATATTCCTGCAGCTCCTTTAATGTTGCCGCAGGTCTTGTGGCAGATTCCCCGGTAAGATTTTTATTGTTCTTTTGTACATTTTGGAGGGACATCCTGTTCTTGGTCATATCATTGTGGTCCTCCATTTTCTCCACTTGTTGATGGTGGCCTTCACAGTGTTCCATGACACATATAATGTTTTGGAAATTCTTTTATACCCCTCTCCTGATTGTAAACGATTTGAGGATGATGGCTTCAGCAGTTTGGATGAAACCAAGAAGATGTGAAGAAAATCCTACAGAAACAGCTGATTTCTATTTGGGCTTAATCAGAATAATTTCATCGGTGACAGCTGTATGATAATTACTTTTGAACATGAAATTGAATGTGATTGGTTCATTCTGAACACAGATACATCCCCAATATTAAAAAGGTGTGCACAGTTATGCAACCACATTGTTGTAACATTTTCTGTATCAGTGGAAAAGGATAAGGGCACAGCTGAAATATCGCATTTCAGATATACACACCGACAAAGGAGTGTAGTTATTCAGTAGGTCTCATACACACCTGTGTATGATGTGCTGGCTCTGCAGGTAGTCCAGTGCCAGGGTCATCTCACACAGGTAGAGCTTAACCGCGTCCTCAGTGAACTGGACATTTTGCTGCAAGTGATACCTCAAGTCTCCTCCCAGTAACAGGTCTACTACCATGAACATGTCCTCCTCATCCTGGAAGGAATACCTGGGACACAAGGGTCAGAGGTCACATAGCTCAGTCACACCGGTAATACTCATTAACACAAAGCATGTGCAAAATGTCATGCATCATAGTTAACATGCAAGAGGTGTTAGGAAAAATGATATTCAAAATAGATATAAACATGGAAATGAACATAATTTGGAGATTTACAGAAGTATATTCTAAAGTTCTTCATATAGAAAACATTTTGAGCAATATGTCTGATTTATCTACCATGCCGACTGCTTTTTTTATCTACCATGCAGACTGAATATCTGGGAAGAATAGTGTCCAGTAGCAGTCATCTTTCCATCATTATCAACTTATACATTTTATACTTATACATCATAGTGTTTTCATCATCCAGCACCTAGCATATACTAGCTAGTCACATGGATTAGCTAGCTGCATTGGACTAATTTATTGGAATAATATTGAAGTGATTATCTCCAGGTAGACCAATCACATCAAAAACTAAGAAATGCGAATGCAAAATTCACAACACAACAGCACCATGATTCATATAGACTTCTTTAGAGCTGATTGCTTAGTTACTTAGTTGCTTAGCAGCATAGCCTGTGTTAATGTGCTTAGATCATAGCTTAGCTTAATGGGTTTACATCATAGCTTTTCTTAAGTTGATGATCAACAATAAATGCAGCAAGATAGAAAAAAGAAAATATACAAAGGCCCCCTTTTCCTTTCCAACTTAGGTCACAACTTCCATAGATAAAGTGAAATGCAATGCAAATACATTCTGATACAAACTGAGCATTTAATTCATTTTTTTTTTTTAAATCACAACCTCAATCATTGTTTTAAATGAAGGAGATAACTAAGTGACAAAAGAAATGCAGTCAAGGTATTACTTTTCAGTGTGGTAAATTTCCCGCATGTCACTAATGAAAGCAACGTCATTTGTGTATCGTATTTCACATTGTGACTACTTTTTGCCATGGCATGGAATCTCCATACTGCATTTGGCATTTACATTGATCCTGGTCTACACAGTATTTTCTGGTAGATCAGAATCAGAAAACAGTACTGATCACAGAGGAAATTGCTTATATTGGGGTACTCATGCTCCAGAGCATGCATAGAGCTGGTGCCTATGTTCCATAGTACCCTGTTGTATCTGTGCTCAAGAAAGCTAAACAAAACTGACAGTTAGGAATTATATTAGTCACTTCTCACTTAATTATCATTAGCTGGATGGTAATCAAACCTCAAACATCACACCTCTCTTTAGCAAGATGCCATATCAAATAGTGTCCTGATTAGTTATATGCACTCCAGGAAATCGCAGTAAATATAATACTTTAAGATGTTGCTCAGTTTAAATACACCACACCTGGCTAAATACAAAAATGCACACAAACTACTGTGTGTATGCTAGATCTCATGTTTCTCAAGCCGAACAAATCCAGACTTTTCATATTCAAATGGAACAAATAAAGACATAAGAGAGCAAGAGTGTGAGACCCCTTTTCCAGAAGTACAACAGACGGAGAACTCAGAAGCTCCAGCTGGGCTTCTTCTCAACTAAATCCTGGTTTGTCAGGGTATTTCTATGTCTTCTCTATTCCATACAGTGACAGATCACTCCATTGTCTGTTAAGTGTGGGTCTGTTTCATATAGAAAACTATTTTCATGTTCTCCTTCTTCCTTAACAAAGCAGACTGGATCAGTGAGGCTTCTGATGACCTTGTCCTGAGTGGCATTAAGAAAAAAATAATATATTTTGGTCTCACATCCCTTTTTTTAATGCATTAGTAGTCTTATGTACAGTTTGTGCAGTTTTATAAGGAAATGAGCTGATATGTTTTACTGAGCATCTTGGAGAATTTTCTACAGTTCTTCTGGAGAATGTCACCCTCACTTTTGTTTTGTGTAGCAAAGCCCAGGACCCTTCATTATGTTTTTAGTCAGAAAGTGGTCTGTTATGTAATATGTTGCTTCCTTTACTGACATACATACATTTTTCTGAATCATATGTTTTTGTTGGGAAAATACTGTTGGGAACTATGAAATGTTTTTGTACTAACTCATTAAGGCGAGGGGTCTATGGTAGCTCAGGTGTTAAGACATTGGACTAGTGACCAGAATGTTGTGAGTGCAAACCCCAACACTGCCAAGCTGCCACAGCTGGGCCCTTGAGCAAGGCCCTTAACCTTCACTGCTCACTTGTATAAAAGATGTATGTAAGTCGCTCTGGATAAGAGTGTCTGCCAAATGATGTAAATGTAAGTCATAAAATAAACACCTATGACAGAATTTTACTAAAAAATATGGGGTCTAAGACTATATATAAGATATAAATAAATAACAGAACTACGACAGGATTCCAAACCATCAGCTAGATGGTTGAAATTTGGACACAGCTGGGTATTCCACCAGGACAATGACCCCAAATACACATTAAAACGGGTTGTGGAATGTATAAAGCAGGCTAACATTATGCTTTTGGAATGGCCTTCCAAAAGTCCTGACCTCAACCTTATTGAAAATATGTGGACTGTGCTTAAAATTCGAATCTGTACCAACTAACCCATGATGATTTCATCCTGGTACCTAACAGCAGTCATAGTACCGTTGGCTAGCAGGTAGAGGCCTGTGTGACCCTCCAAGGATATGCCTTCCCAGAGCGTCACTGACCCACCCTCAAAGCAGTCGTGCTGGATAATGTGTAGTGAGTATAATGTTGGCCATGGTGTCTTCATACTCTTTCACATCTGTCACACGTGCTCAGTGTGAACATGAACTCATTTGTGAAGAAAACAGGTCGACAGTGGTGAACCTGTCAATTCTGATGTTCTCTTGCAAATGCCTATCGAGCTGCATTACTTTGAGCATAGGTCCCACTAGAGAACATCGGGGCCTCATACCACCTGCTGTAGGTCATTTTGTAGAGCTCTGGCAGTGCTCCTCCTGTTTCTCCTCACACAAAGAAGCTGATACTGGTCCTGCTGGTGGTCTTCTATGGCTCTGTCCAGCTCTCCTCATGTAAAGGCCTGTCTCCTGGTGTCTCCTCCATGTTCTTGAGACTGTGTTGGGAGACACAGCAAACCTTCTTGAGATAGCACATAAGGATGTGCCATCCTGGAACATCTGGACTCCTGAATGGGCTGCAGGTACCACATCATGCTACCAGTAGTGATAAGGGTACTAGCAAAATTCAAAAATAGACAAAAATTAGTCAGGAAGGATAAGTGGAGAGAAATGGTCTGTGATCACAATGTGCAAAACCATTCCTTTTTTGGGGGATGTCTTGCTGTTGCCAATCCTGTCCACATATTGTTGCTTTCATTTGTACCAAAGCAGGTGAAATTAATTCACAATCATGGACGCTTCAGCATAAAAGTTAAAGAATAAAAACCACTACTGTGGTCATCACTATATTCTTACAATAGGACCAGTTTGGATGGCAAAAACACTGCTAGTAGTACCTTAAACTTAATTGGAATTCAAAGATATCTATTAATCATGCCAAAAGAGTTGAAAGAAAGTTTTGAGTGGGAAAAAGAAGGGTTCAATGGTGGCTTTACTGTCAGAGGGATACATTGAGCCTCAGGTTGCTTCATCCTCATTGGTTCAAAGACAGCAGTTCATAAGAACAAGGTCAAGCATCATGTACGTTGACTTGTACAGGACTGGAGTAATGTCATCTTCTATGATGAGTTCAATTTTAAGCTTTTCTGATCACCTGGTCGTTTAAAGGTTAGACAGAGACTTGGAGAGGCCTCTGAGAGACCTGGAGAGTGTCTGGCACCCATGTGAAATTTGGTGGAGGATCATGATTATCTGGGATGTGTCATGTCATCGGGGTTTAGCTGGACACATGCACAGGTGGGGATATGGCCTTGTAAAACTCATGGTGTTTACCACAGGCAGAGGTACAAAAACGGCAGGCAAAAGAGTAATCCAAAACAGAACTTAGGTCAGTCGATCGGCAAACAGAGTGTCACAGGCAATACAAAAACAATATCCAGAAAAACAAAGAGCAGAGTCCAAAACATATCAGGCTTCGCAAAAGTAGACAGGGCTAGACTTATGCTTCGCGCCGAAACAAAGAAACAGAGTTTCCTTTTTAAATGGGCATGATTGTCTCTGGATTGGATGCACCGACATCCAATTACTGGTCATATGATTTTGAGCCCGAGAGCATGTGCTCATGGGAACTGTAGTCCTCCGTTGCTTGTGCTACAATGCGGAAGTGCGTGCTTCTGCGCAACGGAGATATCAGAAGCACTGCACTTGTGGCCGAGTCCACCGGGCGTGCTCGCATGTGCCACGAAGAGCTGATCCTGACAGAACCCCCCCCACCCCAAGGCACTACTCCCGGATTGCCTAACAAAGTTGTCCTGCGGGGGTCCAGGGCCCGTAGGCTCAGGCGTATCACCAGGAATCACCACGCAGAATTTTTGCCTTGATGAGGCCTCAGGCTGGAACTCAGGCAGGAACTCATGCATTGAGGCAGGCTTAACTAGGGACACTTGAACCAGGATGTATTCTAAGGCTGCGAGTGGAACAGGAGCAGGCTCTGTGAGCATGACTGGAACAGGAGCAGTGTACTGGAACAGGCTCTGTGACGAGTACTGGAACAGGCTCTGTGACGAGTACTGGAACAGGCTCTGTGACTTGTGCTCTCACTGGAACAGGCTCTGTGACTTGTACTGGAACAGGCTCTGTGA
>JAQQZR010000038.1:5553978-5576039 GCA_030068235.1 Notoglanidium macrostoma
GTGGACTGGAACAGGCTCTGTGACTTGTACTCTCACTGGAACAGGCTCTGTGACTTGTACTGGAACAGGCTCTGTGATTTGTACTGGAACAGGCTCTGTGACTTGTACTGGAACAGGCTCTGTGACGTGGACTGGAACAGGCTCTGTGCCTTGTACTGGAACAGGCTCTGTGACTTGTACTGGAACAGGCTCTGTGACGTGGACTGGAACAGGCTCTGTGACTTGGACTGGAACAGGCTCTGTGACTTGGACTGGAACAGGCTCTGTGACTTGTACTCTCAGGCTCTGTGACTTGAACTCTCACTGGAACAGGCTCTGTGACGGACTGGAACAGGCTCTGGCTCTTGTGTCAGCTCAGACTTGGACTATGGCGCGGACTTGGACCTTGACTTGGACTCTGGCACGGAGTCAAACATAGACTGTGGCAAAATACTGTGGCATAGGCTTGGACTTGGATTCAGGCTTGGACTTGGATTGGACTTGGACCTTGACTTGGACCTTGGTGTTGACCTGGACTTTGGCACGGAGTCGAACATAGACTGTGGCATAGACATGGACTTGAACTCTGGCATGGACATGGACTCTGCATAAAACTCAAAGCCTGGCGTAGGAGCGACGACATAATCCTCAAAGCCTGGCAGAGGCGCGACAACAAAAACCTAAAAGCCTCCCTTTTGACCTCTGGAGGGGGCTCTGGAGCGGTTACCTCCCTTTTTGCCACTGGAGGGGGCTCTGGAGTGGTTGCCTCCCTTTTTGCTTCATAGAGCACCCTGAGTGCTTCCATGAAGTCTTTGGGGTTCTGTAGGCATGGGTGCTCCATGCCGATAAGGCCCTCCGCAAACATACGCAGGTCCAATGAGCCAGTGTATAATGCATCTCACCCAGATGTCATCAGCAGGTTTAGGATCTGCTAGGTCCTCAAAAAACAGCTGACACTGGACTAAAAATCCAGCTGGGGGAAATTCCACACCGTCATAAAGTCCCGGGGGGGTATAACCCTACCTTTTGTAGGAAAAATGATGGCATGGTGTGCATCCGCTCATTGTCCCATTCTCCTGCTGCATCCTGGTTATGGCGAAGCATTCTGTCATGTCGTCTGGGTTTAGCTGGACACATGCACAGGTGGGGATACGGCCTTGTAAAACTCATGTTGTTTATTAACACACTCACAGGCAGAGGTACAAAAATGGTAGGCAAAAGCGTAATCCAAAACAGAACTTAGGTCAGTCGATTGGCAAACAGAGTGTCACAGGAAATGCAAAAACAATATCCAGAAAAACAAAAAGCAGAGTCCAAAACATGAGAAATCAAACACGGGAATATCAGGCTTGGCAAACGTAGACAGAGCTAGACTAATGCTTCGCACCGAAACAGAGTCCTTTTTAAAGGGGCATGATTGTCTCTGGATTGGATGCACCATCATCCAATTACTGGTTACATGATGATGAGCCCAGGAGCATGTGCTCACAGGAACTGTAGTCCTGCACGAGTTCACCAGGCACACTCGCATGTGCCACAAGGAGCTGATCCTGACAGGGTGCTTCAGCATGGCTGGAATGAGGCTGATTTTTGTTTGTAAAGGATGCAAAAATTTCTGCAAGGTTATCCTGGAAGAAAACTTCTTCCTTCTGCTCTGACAATGTTCCCTAACTCTGAGGATTGGGTTCTCCAGCAGGACAATGCTCCATGTAACACAGCCAGGTCAATGAAGGTGTGGATGGAGGACCACAAGGATTACACATTAGGACCTCATTAGACCCTGTCATGGCCAGCGCAATCTCCAGACCTGAACCCATTAAAGATCTCTGGAATGTGATCAAGAGGAAGACGGATGGTCACAAGCCATTAAACAAAGCTGAACTGATTGAATTTTTCTACCATCAGTGTCATAAAGTCATCCAGGAGCAATGTGAAAGACTGTTGGAGAGGATGCCAAAACACATAAAAGCTGTGACTAAATGTCAGGGTTATCCCACCAAATATTGATTTCTGAACTCTTCCTAAGTTCAAACACTAGTATTTTGCTGTTTAAAATGGTATATGATCTTGATTTCTACGCATTATTCAAGGCCTGAAAACACTGCATCTTTTTGTTATTTTGACCAGATGTCATTTTCTGCAATTAAATGCTCTAAATGACAAAATCCTTATGTGGAATTTGGGGGAAATGTTGTCAATAGTTTATGGATTCATATATCTATGCACCCACATGCACACATACTTTATAATTGCAAATTTAATAAAAGTTCACTGTACTACATAAGGTTTCCAGAAAAAAAACTGGATGTTTCACACAAAACTCCTTTATATGTTTTGCAGGATAAACGTATATACATGGATGCTCTTCTTCTCTGAATATCTAGAGCTCAATTTCAGTTATAAAAGAGACCATGTTTTGGCATTGAACACATTTATGGCATGACAAGAAGTAGACACTTTATTTCCTCATGGTGGATACTTTGTATGATTTTCTATAAAACCCAGCTTAAGCATTTTTTACTTTTACATTTAAATTTTTAAATTAAATAAAGAATTAAGTTAAAAAGAATTAAATTTTAATTTACATTTTTAATTATCTATTGATAAAAATTTACAATGTATAAAAAACATTGTAAATGCTGCCTCTCAAACTCACATCATGTTCACTGAGACCACCTATCAATCATCAGTAGTCATACATAGAAAATCTGCTTAGTAATAATTACTAGTGTCAAACATAATTTCTGAAATATGGCTGCAACGGTGTAGGCAGAGTTTGACAGCATATGAGGAAGAAAAGAAATAAAATGTTCAACTGCACGTGTCAAAAAAAAAATTCACATAGGTCAGTTTATCAAACTATAATGCCAATAAGTAATGGTTCCTTAATTGCAGCCACGCATAAAATTTCATTTCATTTCATTTCATTTATTGCCACCCATGAGAGCAAGAGAGCTTCTCCACCTCCTAAATCCCACTTTGCCCCATGCTTAGAGTAATTTGTCAATAATAATTACCCTAATGGTAACCATACACTGCCTGCTATGTATCTCTCTTCATCAGTGTAGGGAGCCATATCAAATGTAAAAGACTTGGGAGTCAGCAATGTGATGTTAGAGTAGTCTGGTATATCAGCTAGTTAACAGAATGATTGATGAAGGGACAAGATTTTGAACATCAGTACAAGCAGATGTTTTTTTATAACCTATTGCTGTTCTAATTTGTACAGAAATATGATGATTCAATTACTTAACACAGTGAAATCCCAAGCTAATCAATTATGTGCAATTGTACTGACCTGTTTTCTTAATGCAATCTTGAGATAAGTTGTGAGTACAATAAATTTAGAGAGCAGTTGGAAAAGTGCCAAAAACTAGCATTACCCTTTACTTGTAGAGAATTTTGTCTTGGGGTGACAAATAAAACTCACATTGTCTTGAAAAGGTATTCAGTGCTCTAAACTATTTTTATATTTCTTATTATTTTTATATATATGTCTTAGATGTTATGGTGCAGTGGTGGCTCAGTGGTTGAGGTTCTGGGTTGTTGATCAGAAGGTTGGGGGTTTGGCTCTGCTGTTGGGTCCTTGGGTAAGGCACTTAATCCTATCCACATCAACTCCACTTAGATGTGAGAAAAAGATGTAGATAATCAACCAACCATTGTCTTAGATTGCACATATAGTAAAGAGGCTTCCCAAAAGCTCCATGATTGTCAAATGAAAAGAATTGTGTCAAAGCCTTTCACCAATTTTCTCAAATTTAAAAAAGAAAATAGTAAGATTTTTAAAAAAGTATTAAAACTTGTAACTGAAAGCCTAGCTTCAATCTCATGCAATTCAACCGATTCAATTTGCTGATAGTCTACACTTGTGTTAGAAATTTATGGATCAGCTGTTTACAATTACTTTAAAAGATAAATAGCTTTGTGTATTGTAGAAACTGTCCACGGAACAAATCAGAATGAATTCCGGGAAACACAAAACAAGGCTCTCTGGAAACAATGGAACAAGGCTTTCTGGAAACACGCCAGACTTATAAACATAAAGCATGATAAGACAAAACAAGACAATGAATCAGTGTGATATGTAAGCAAACTAATCATGGACTAAACACTGAAAAAGTGCATGCAATTAGGGAACAAACCAGTTATAGGATGAGGGGGGAAAACAGGAACAAAGTAGAAACCAGAACAAACACTAGCACATCGTTAGTGTTTAAGCACATGGTTAGTTACAGGAACTGCAGTGCGAACCACTCCCCCCCAAACAACTCATTTGGCATAAGAAGTAGAATATACTAAAGACTAACAGGCCAAAATTCCTCCATCAAATTAAGACTTGTCCAAAAAGCCACTGTAATAGCCGTCAAAGATTGTTGGTTTTGTGTATCACTATTATTCGTATTTTGTGATGTATTTTGCAACACACTCTATTACTAGATGTGTAAAATGCTCCCACAAAGCTAGAGCCCAGAGTTGCCTGTGTCTTCATTTGGGGAGATTTGTAGTCATTTGTATGTGGCTGTATTTAGGCATTAATTACTGAACTATTTTCACTCTGCCGAGGTGCACGTGTTTTGCTGTCATCCCACCCACGTAAAGGACGCCAACAAAGCTCTAATGAACAGCTACATTCTGGAGCCAAGTAGCAGCTACTGCAGAACTTGTGCTGCCCTTTAAAAAACATTGCTTAAAATAAAAAAAAGGACATTAGAAGCAGAAACTATTGTTAATGAGTTATACATGCAAACAAGTATCCCAGATTATCTTGGATTATCAAAAATTTTAACCAAAAACAGACAGGCTGAAAATAGCATTATTGCTTTAACACATAATGAATATAGTGAGGGGAAATAAGTATTTGGATACTTTTGTTTTTTATTATATATATATGCAACCCTTTTTTTGTAAACATGTCAAGCTGAATTACTGCCAAAGAGTTCTATTTTTATTTCGTCTGACCAGATTATATTGTTCCAAGCAGTTCTGATTTGTCTAAATGCTTAGATAGGCCTTTCCATGCTTTCTTTTGTAACAGAACAGTTTTGCGTAGAGTGTAGAAATTGAGACGATTGTAGTGCAGTTGATCACTTATTGTTCTCTGTGTAACTGTTGTTCTGGCTGTTTTCAGGCTGTCCTGCAATTCTTTTCGAGTAACTGAATGAGTGTTACATGTAAGCATGTGAAATCTTGCATGGTGCACCTGTTTAGTGACAATAAGTTGTGGTTCCATTAACTTTTCACCTGCATATGTTTGAAAAAATTGTACTGACAGGGAAGTGTGCACACCCCTAAACTAATTCTTTGTTGAAGCACCTTTTGAATTTATAACCTCACACAATTTTTTGGCCATCTATCAGCATGGCTATCATGCAGTACATTTCCCCAGGTTTACAGCACTATTTCCTCTCTCCTAATGCAGGATGTTAATCTCTACTTTGAGTGACACTTAAGTAGCATTCAGTGTCAAATTATACACCTTTTGGCTATACTCAAATGCACACAACATACATATATTACGTGTATAACCAGGGTTGGGGGGGTTACTTTAAAAATGTATTCTGATACAGTTACTAACGTTTTGAAAAAAACTTTCACCAGAGGCCATGATAATGAATTGTCGACTGTAAGATTAGCTATGGTTTAATAGATTCGCTACTTGCTGATTACCAAAACATAACAAAGCTGTTCTGGACTGTTTGAGCAGGAACATCATGCTTCCAATGTTCCTCACATTCCCACAAATGTCAGTGTCAAATCTGGGAGACTTAAAAAGGTGACATGAGACATCAGAAGACGAAATAATCCATGTATTTATGTATTTTATGTATAAAATGGTTCCTCATTTTGTGGACTAAGTAGACTGTTAATTTTATGTTTCACATAAACAATCATACAGCTCATACATTTAGTATTGAAAGAATTCCATCCATCCATCCATCCATCCATTTTCTATCTTGATTATCCATTGCGGGTCATGGAGGAAGCTGGAGCCAATCCCAGCTGACTTTGGGTGAGAGGTGTATTGACAGAATTGTTTGGTAAAATTGAATATTCTTGTAAATTGGTATGAGATGACTACAAATGCTTTAGAATCAGGTTCAATGTTGAAAAATCTTAGAAAGCCTACAAGCCTAGAAAAAACAAAGCAAACAATATCCACATCTCTGCTTTGAGTTAAAGCAGGCTTCAGGGACAGTACGGTGGGACTGTGAGGATGCAGTGAGGGGTCTTCTCAAGACATAGGAAAAGAGAGAGAAGCATGGAGAAGAAGGAAGAAGGCTACTAGGCTGGAAAGAGTTTGAGAGGCACACTGAAATAATCAGGACATGATGACAAATGAGCCTGGGGAAGCAGAGAGAAAGAGAAAGAGGGAGGGAAAGAAAAGTAAGTGTGATAGAGAGAGACAGAGAGAGGGCATTGCATTTGCCGGAAATTTGCGCAGTGCCCCAGAAAACAGTCAGAGGAAGCTTGGCAGTGGGCAGATGAGCAACTCAATCAGACCACACACACACACACACACACACACAGACACACAGACACACACACACACGCAATAATTCCTTTTGGTCTTGCCCTCACAGTACATTAAATGCCCTGTACTTTTTTTTCTTTCTCTCCTTAGCAGGTTCCTCCCTCCTCCCTCTTCCATCCTCTGGCCTTATTCTACAAGGTGCACTTCTAACGCATTGTCCTGAATGAACTTCAAAACTAAAGTACCCGCTGCAAAGATATTACATGCTGCAGGACAGAGAGCAGTGTCCTGAATGAAGAGCACCTGTATCTGACCTATCTATAGCTACTGCATCTGCATCTGACCTATCAGGTGTCAACACCATCCTTAATGTACACACACACACACATACACACACACACACACACACACATATATATATATATATATATAGTATGACACAATTATACAGTATAGCCCTGTATTACTCTCCACTATGGTTAAAAGTAATCAGGCTTCTTTTCTACTTTGTGGCACAACTTGATAATTTATGGTAATACCGGAATTAGAAAAGGACAACAACAATGTTTAAGATATCAAAATATCAAATAATAAAACGTTAAATGTATTTATGTTAAAGATATTACATATATGTTCTACAGTTAAAAGGAACAATCCACTCTCAAACACATTAGATGTCTTTACATTAAAATATTTGTGATATGCTTAGCAATTATGTTGTTGATTGGTCCTGTATTTTTACTACTTCCATGAAAAGTTGACACTCTGATATCACAAGCGGACATTGTTAGTTCAGTAACAATAGCACTTAATAGGAGGAAAATGTGATAAAAAAAATGTGTGAATAAAAGTGTGAAAAAATGATAACTGTCAGATTTTGCTGTTAGCTCCAAAAACAAAAGAGCAACAGCTTCTTTGCTCACCATTTTTCACTGACATTCAATGTCATACTAATAAGAAATCCAACACAGAAATAGTAGAGACAGCAAATGCTGGCCTCAATGTTCAAGAATGCAATGCAGCTTTATGAAGCGATTGTGCTGGGCTATGGCAGAGACTCAGCTCAGCTACACAGTGATCCATGAGATGACAAGCATGAATGATGTTGATGGTGGTATAAGCAAGAAAGTAGAATATTTAAAATTTTATTTGTTTGAATAGTGTACAGATGGGATAGGTGAGAGAGCTGAACAGACTAAAGGCCTAAAGCTATGCTGCATCATTCTCCTTGGAAAAGGAAATGGGGAAGCAAAGGCTCAGGTACCATGCTGTTGAAGAGCATGGTCGGTATACTAGGAGACCATTAACCAAAGTGAAAATAGACCAACATGTCAAAGAAAGAAGTTTAAACTAAAAATAATGTTCAATAAGGTATAACTTTTTTGTACTTACTGTAATAAACTGGCAATTTATAGTGAATTCAATCTTTATAAATATTTATACAATATATTTTGCAATATGTTGCAAACTGTCATACTGTAAGAGTTGAAAAAAGAAAATAGGAGAAAGGAGAAATACTGGGCATCTCTCCTTAAAGCAAGCATCAGCACAAACCAGAACGGTTCTGAAACCTCTTTGGTGGAAGAAATTAATCCCCTCACTCTGCATTTAACTGAGCTTTCAGTCTGCCAGCCTGCCCAGTCCTATCAATACCAGTCTCAGCACTGTCACTGACATTCACTGACTCAGATTATGTTTGTGTTTTTGTGTGTGCATGTGTGTGTGTGTGTGTGTGTGTGTGTGTGTCTGTGCGTGTGTGTGTGTGTGTGTGACAGAGGGTGCACACATGCTGACACATTCAGTGTGAATCCTACTGATGACTCACCCTGGGAATGTTAAATCCTCTTAAAGGGGAATGTCACAAAGTGTGCATATACTCACAAATGCACACATGCAATAATCATGATAATCATCTCATTATATGGTTGCAATTTGTATAGCATATATGTTACATCACAGCATTTATTTAAACTCAAATTTTTTGCACACATTATTATGTTATAGATTTATTTTAAAATGGATTACAATTTTTGGTCATTAAACTACATACAATAATCTATAATGACAAAGCAAAATATATGTTTTTTGTAAAATTTTGTAAACGTATTACAAATATACTAAGTGACAAAAAAAAGTTTAGCACCCAGAAGGAATGGTCTGATTTGAATATAATTTGGTACATGTGCAGAACAGTGATAGGTGTGTAAATGTAGATGTGTAAATGATTCAATTTGCAAGGAGCTGGCACGTATAGTCACGAGACTTAGAGGATGCCTCGTAGAAGCATTATACAGCATTACCAGCACTTGACGCAGTTTGATAGGGGTCTCATTGTGGTTTGCATGAGGCCAGGTGGTCTTATTGTGCAATTGCTCAGCATGTGGGGTATGTGATGGCACGTCGTGAAGGTTCTGGTCACCCAAGACAGACCACACCAATCTAACATGTGTGGGATCAGCTCAGACATCAACTCAGACCCAGTGCCAATCTGTAGGATCTTGAGGGCCAGTTTCAACAGTTGTAGGCTGACTTGCTGCAGGAGAGGGTACAATGGCTGTATGACTCCTTTCCGCACCGTATCACCGCACTCACATGGGCCCAGCAGTGTGCCCATAGTGCCAACTCGGTTGTCTGTTTGATCGATATTGTAATCATGTAATTAGTCACATGAACTTTCACAACGTGCATTTTCTTTTTTGAAAGTTGTGCATTTCATTTTTCATTCAACAAATTAAATTGAGACAGATATGGGTAAGTGTATAAAATCATTTGTAAAGCTTTGAAGGCACTGAGGAGCACAGTGGGCTCCATCATTGTTAAATGCAAGAAGTTTGGAACCACTAGGACTCTTCCTAGAGCTGGCTGTCTGGACAAAATCAGTAATTGCAGTATGTAGCTCAGTCGTTAAGACAGGACTACTGATTGGATGAGTTCAAATCCCAGTATTTCCAAGCTGCCACTGCAGAGCCCTTAAACAAGCCCTTAACCTACTCAGTTGTATAAATAAGATAAATATAAATCACTCTGGGTAAGGGTGTCTGACAAATGCCGTAAATTTAAATCTAAATGGAATTGGGGTAAAAGGGTCTTGTTTAGGGAGGTGATCAAGTAAAATTAAAATGCACATGGCAGGTATTTAAAGGATTCTGAGAGCATGAAGAAATGATTCTCCATTTGATGAAACATTTTCAAGTTGAACATTTGATGACATCCATGTACTGCTTAAGAACTAGCTAAAACCATCCTTGTGGTGAAGCATGGTGGTGGCAGCATCATGCTACACTTGTGCTTCTTAGTGGCAGAGATAGGTTAGAATTAAGGGGAAAATGATTCCAGCCAAATACAGAGGGGTCCTTAAAGAAAACTTTTTCCAGAGGTCACATGACATCAGACTGGTTGGCAGGTTCACCTTGAGTAGCCCAGCTAAAGGCCATAAAATATCTATGGACAAACCTGAGGATAGCAGTCAGACCCAGCCCATTGGATAGGCAGTAACGCGAATGCTGGGGGCCTTTTTTAATAAACATTTATGAACATTTGTTAAGGCTGTAGCTAAAACATAAAACAACTACCTACATTTGCTTTTCCTTTCTTTTGCATTTGTCATTCTGCAAAAAAATAGCGCCGATTTCTTGTTTAATCTATTTGTACAGTCGATCGCACAAAAGCTCTTTCCCATGTTAGATCTGTTTTGTTGCGCATGTTTTCGTGGCCATTTTTGTCCGTTATTGTGCCCTCTGCTGTCTACACAACACAATTACAGCCAGCAAAAAATAATGAACTCAACAATACTGTTGCACAATATATCGTTACATGACTAACTTTCAACATAATTTTGAGAAATTTTTGTGTTGCATGAACCATCCACTGTCTGCCTTAAGAAACCAGGCATGCAATTTTATTGACATCTAAGTCTAGTTAGTCAATGCTAGCCCTGCTTGTAATAGTCAATTAAAATGGTTTTCCTGTTCTATCCCCTTTTTGTAATTAATAGTTGTAAGCCTTTGCATTTTCATTATTGATTATGTGTAGTATGCATCATGTGAGAAAAGTGTTCTGTGAATACATGTTTTGTGCATGAATGCTAGGTGAAATTACTCTTGCAGTTTTGTGTTTAGAATGTTTGTGTTTAGTATTCAGGTGCACAATGCTTGTACAGACTTACCCAAAGCACCTTCTACAAAATGCTCAATGCTTATCTAAATGAGAGATTTTTGTTTATTATTTTAAAAAAATTTCACTTTTCATTATGTGTAATTGTGGGTAAACAGGTGGCTAAAAAAGTACACTTTTTAAAGTGTACCATTTAAAATCAAACCTATAACACTATAATTTGTGCAAAAAACTGAATGGATATGAATACTTTCCAAAGCTACTGTAATTTGTTATATGGGTAATCAAACTATTCTTCCTGTTGGCAGATCAAGTAAGAAGTGAGACTTCTGGCTTTCTTATTGATTATATCTGAGGCAAAACTCTGTGGCCATGCAACCTGTGCCAGTGATAAAGGTTTATAAGTCTGCTGTGTCTTGTGATGTTATCTGGCACTGTGGTCACAGTCATTCACTTGATGAAGTACAGTGTGCTGACTCTGTTGGTTTCTGCCCGGGGCTGTTAACTTTCTGTCACATAAAAAAAGTTCCCTATCCACTCATACGGAAATAACTAACACTTGCCATGTTAAGTAAATATAGTACGCTGTCGGCTATACAAAAATCAAAGCTATTAGATTCTAGACACATTGAAAACAATATCTCATTCTGATGGACTGGTTGATTGTGAGTTATAGAAATTCTTATATATTCATCAAAACAAGTTGTTTTAGAACAAGCCGCGACTCCCTGTCACGTCTCAGAGTGGTGTAAATGGATACAGTAATTACAGCTTTCGGCATGCTTGACATTTTCAGGGCTTACGGCATGTTTTTCCTGCAGAGGAAAAGAGACACGGCCTGCTCTCCCTTACTGCAACATAATGAAGCTTCTTTGAGGTGAACATGCAGAACCTGTTTACAAAGCTGCAGATAAAACAAGCAGAAATAAAAAGCATCAGGAAAAGATGTGCCGCTTAAGTGCAGCATGTGGAATATGTAAATAATGTTTTTAAATGCGCCCTCTAGGGTAGAGGATGTACACACTTTTAAGCATTCCTGCCTATGAGCTATCCAGAAATTATACTTTTATATAAAATGTGGCTAGTTATCCAAAAGCCTTTAACCTGAATTTTAATATAAAGTGCATCCTATTATCTGCATCCTAGTGAAAATTGGGTCAGACATTTTTAGGTTAGAAAACTTAATATTTGGTGAAGTTTTCTCAAATTCCAGCAGCTGTCAATAATATATCTGATAACAAAAAAATTATCCAGCCTCTCAATACAGAAAGCCTAAGTAGAGTGCATTGTACATGTATGGGGGGCGTGGCCTTGAAGAGAACACCGAAGGCAGAGGCTGTATTTGTAATTTAATATTTAAATATTTAAAAAACATAAAGAAATAATAAATATAACTAATAAATAAACTCTAGACATATTTCATTTGTTTACTGGTTATCATGTATGGTTTTCTTCCAGATCTTGCTGTAGAGGTCATTCTACCTAAGGGTTGAATTTGTTGCATTGTGTCATCATTAACCAGTCCACGGCATTCCCAATAAAAAGTGAGCATTTCTACAAACTTTTGTGTTTGACCATTACCACTGTTTTGATTCTTATTATTGAATCCTGCCATGGTTTTTGTAAATACATCTCCTGCTCATGGATTCCCACATATCTGAATCCTGTCCGTTACAACTGCATCTTCAGCACGGGTGCACGTAACCTCATTGTAACTTTGACATGATTCTATAGACACACCTGTGGTAATTCTGTGTGTAAATGTCAAATGTAGCTGTAATTGTCATACCAATACCAAAAAACAAACTTAATCCAAAGGTAGATGAAGAAGGGTGATGGGGAATTTTAAAAACAGGTCAGTTTTTACACAAAATTCATATTTGTTATGATACAATACATGTTTTGATACAGCAAAAAAACAAGCATTGAATATATGGCTAAGGTCTCAATTTCCAATTGATTAAAAGCATTCAACATTGTAAAAGAATAATAATTGAAATTTAAAAAATGTCACCGTGTTTGCGTAGTTTGACTCTCGATGGCATATAATGAAACAAAACTGTGCATGTAACAAACTTGAACATGGCTAATTAACCTCTGGGCAAGATTTTACAGATGTGTAGGGTTACCAGGTCTCAACAAAATTTCCATCCCAGCTACTTCTCAAAAACCAAAAAAAAAAACAAACAAAAAAACCCCACATGAAAATAGCCCAAATATGTAGACATTGTCCAATTCCTGAATCTCCTTTTTTCATGTCTATGCAGCTTAACTGACTTGTTTTTTTCCACTCACAACCTTGTTTCAGAGCATGCAGCTCTCTATAGCGCAGAACACACACAGAGAGAGAGAGAGAGAGAGAGAGAGAGAGAGAGACATTGTTTTCATCTACATGATGTCGGCGTAGATGCAATGGTAAGTGTGGAAATTGAGAAACATTTTTTTTAACCCCTGTAGCCACTCTGATTTGAAATAAAGAGAAAGATACTTTTTGTCAATGCAATTTGTCTTTCAACTGGGAAGACTCCATTATCAAGCCATTGAATTGCCAGAAACACACACACAATTCTCATGCTCTCCTTTCCATTTCACCTTTTGGTCCTAACCATTAAGCAGACTTATTGGAAGAACTGCAGAGAGAATGTAAGACTGAATCTCATGTAAATCATTTTGGTAGTGCCTGAAGCTACATTTCATTTGCTCAGATCCTGAACCAACTAATGTATATGATCTCACAGTACTGCTTTACTGTCCTTATCAAAAGAGATTCATAGGCCATATATACTGCAGGATATAATGTACAGCGATCCTGTGTTAGAGCCATGTTTTATTCTGTTCATCAGACTGAGTGAAAAAAGCTGCCAAGTCTGTGGGATAAATGATTGCTGAAAAAAAAGTTATTAAGAAAGAAGTGTTTCCTTGCCAGAATTGCCCTAAGAAGAACTTAACATTTAGTGACAATTCCTAAGGCAATGCAATGAAGGGGAAAAATCTGCATTTTCCATTCATTCACACTTGCACTGTCAAAGCCTCCATACACTTCAGTGCCTTCTTCAGTATGCACATGCAGAGCTGAGCATAATGCTGTCTTTAGACACAGCTAGGTGTTATAAGGATGCAGTGTATCTTTACACTTTCCAAAACCACAAGGGAAGAGAAGGTAACACAACAAAACACAGTCCCCAAAACCAAGCTGTTCTGCAGGTACACAATGAGGCTAGCATGATTAATACACCCTAAAAAAAGTTATATTAAACTCCTAGAATCTGATGCCAGGAACAAACCAGGTCTATGAGGCCGTTCAGAAAGTTAGTTATGTTTGTGAACTCTTTCTGAATTTGTCTGACAGCAGCTGTGGTTAGTGCAGGAGGCAGTTGGAAGGTGGTCATTCATGCAGCTCGTGCAAACGCTTCCTCTCGTCTAGGCAGAGAGGGAAGACAGGTGGACATTTGATTACAGAAATGCCCGTCTGTCTAACAGCTGCGTCTGTGCGCCAACGCTGATGGGTTTGCAGTGCCAATCAGCCAGGTCCATCCATATGGTGTGTGAGAGCAGGGCGGCATTCTAAACAGAGAGGGGGAAATGATTGAAATGTGTGCCGCTCAAAGAAACACACGAAGACAGATGGAAAATTCCCCACAGCTGCCACGCTCAGATTTATTAGAGAGTCTTGAGGGTGGATACTATAATATTCATGAAAGTTTTTTAGCATTCACTGCTTTCAGGCAGGCAGGTGTGTGTGTGTGTGTGCGTGTGTTTTAAATCACACAAAATAATGAGGTGGCTTAATTCTAAGTTTGATTCTCTTAGTGCTCTTGTAAGAACAGTTGCCATCAGTGAGAGCATATTCATAAAGCATTTAAAAGATAAACGCCTACCTCTTGAGCTTTAATGGCAACGTGTTATGGATGAACAACTTCAGAAGAAAAAAACCTGCAAGTGGCCTTTGTGTCTTGGGAAAAGATAAATAACTTTTCCTCTGTGGCAAAGACATTCTATAATGCATATAATAAAGAGCAGTGGTTGTAGAAAATGAGAAAAGGTGTCTTATCACTCTCACTAAGGGCATGAAATTAATATCCACCCACCTGTCAAATTGCAGGTAAAATTTTACCACTGGCAGGTAGCTCTTAATTTCCCTGCCACTTTGGCAAGCAAACTAGTGCTCCTAAATGAAATAAAAAGTCTGTATGAGCCACTCTTGGGAAAAAAAAATTTCATTAAAGATAAAGATGTTTTTGGTCAATTCCATGCAATCCCCTTTGAAAGAGAAATCTTCTGTTGTAATCTTGATGGAAACATTTTCCTATTAGTCTGTAGTCTGCTACTGTGGAAAAACTGAAACCATTTGGAAACCACAAAATTAGAAATTATGTACTAGTTGTTTTGCATTACGGTTCCTTTGGCAACATGGTTTGCAACAAGTACTTGTTTGTTTGGATTCCTGTTCTAATCATGTCTCTGCCCTATGTCCTGTCACCGGCTTATTATCTGATCATCTTCACCTGTTTTGTATAAGTCCTTGATTAATTTGTCTATTTACTGTATTCGCTGTTGCGTCTGTGTGCCTTTGTGAAGTCTGGTTCATTGTGATGATTTGTTTCTTGTGTTTCCATGTTCTTGTTTCTCTTTGTCTTGATCCATGCCAGTTTACTTAACTTACATTTTTAACTTACATCCCTATGATTACCTTGTCTGCCTGAGTGTATGCCTGCCCCCAGCTTTGATCTCTGATTGGATTGGGTGCCGTAAGGCTGGTCTATTTGTCTGTAAATGTTTTGAGATTATGAAAGCTGCGCTTTTCTCAACTGCGGCACAAGGCAGATTTCGCAGGGTGGATTTGCATGTGTCACGCCCCACTGGTAGAAGCGAGGCTTCAACTAGCTCCCCCACAGAGGTATTAACGTCTGCAGATTGAAGTGATAGCTGAAGTGCAAGCAGGAAATAACTAACAAATTGCCCGTACATGCCATGCATGAGGCAATATCATAAAATATCACTAGAACACAACTGATGTGCCTGTACTCTGTATTTGGGCAACATACATCTGCTGCTTCAGCTGGTGAGACCACCAGCATATGCCTTTGCTCTGAGCTCCGCTTGAACCTCAGATTATGATCCAGTGGGTTGATCTTAAGGACCCACACTGAGGTTCCGCATTTCACCCAGCCTCATCGGAGCACGTTACAGTAAAGACTCGTAATGGTGTTTTATGTTCTCATTATGGGTTGATAACATTATATAAATGGTTTATCGGTTGACCTGTCACTGATTCCTTTATTTCATCGTTGTGTGATTCTAAAGCATCCTACAGGAGTTCATAGGTCTCTGATGGTGACTTTGGTAATAGGCTGTGGTTTATTGGTGATTTAATGGACCCAATAGGTATGTAATGATGTAATGAACGTATGTAATGGACGTATTTCAGGCTAAATTCAAGGAAATAAAAAAAGCATTGATATGCAGAATGGTTATTTGGATAGAACTAGCATTTATGGTAGCTGTCCATGTGCAGGACATTTACTCATCTTAATTTGTCTTTCACCAGATTATCTTATAGCAAGACATATAAACACTAGTTACAAATGTACATAACTGTGGTTCTGTAAACGCCGCATAAGTGCCAGGGAGAATCACTTGGCAGTCACAGGCAGTGTGCATCCAGTGAGACCACCAGGAACATGATACCGATATCGACAGCAAGCACGTGATCCATGCCAATCCGCATGTGATCAGATATGTATATGATATGATATGTATAGCCGTCAGTCCAAAACTTTAAAGCTGTCAAATTTTCAAATGAAGTGTTTGCACTGTGTGTACTTGCTGGGCTGTTTGTCACTATCCTATAAGAGTCTGTTCAGGCTGCTGTCATTTTGTGGATGTGGCTGGTGTAAAGCCTGCCAGTGGCACACGTGAGCTAGCAGCATCCAATCCAGACTCGTTTCTGGGCACTACTGAAGCCAGAATTGAATACTTCAGTTCAACTGTCAGGTTTACTATCAATGTCTAAGAATTTAGCAGAAATTGTGGCTAATTAGCTTAAAATGTTACAGGAGTGAATTTTGCACACAATCATACACAGAGTTGCATTTATTTGCAGTCATGAATTGTTGTATGATTGTTCCAGTCCATTTCAAGCCCTGCTCTTGATGTAACTGTCATCAGAAAAATAAAAATAATTATAAATAATAAGACCACTTATTAAGACTTTTACACTGAAATTGAGTTTCACATTAAAATTGCATGCGACAGGAGAGAACCGCACTATTATGCCAAGTTGTAGATGTTACAGGGAGAAAATGTTTTATAATTATAGTGATAAAAGATCCAGATTCAATGTACTTCATTATCAATAATTACCATTTATGTGTTTGTAGTGCTGAAGCACAAGAACTAATGAGGGACAAACATTTTGCCTGTCTTTAAATAGTCTGGGGTGGATGGCAAAATAATAAACTCTCCATGTGTGTGTGTGTGCATGTGTGTGTGTGTGAGTGTGTGTGTGTGTGTGTGTGTGAGAGAGAGAGGGAGAGAGAGAGAGAGTGAGAGAGAGAGAGAGAGAGAGAGAGAGAGAGAGATGAAGATATATGTTGAGGCAAACATAGTGTTGAGCTTGGTCTCTATGCTGACAAATCGAGATGATTACCTGAACGTGAAACAGGAGGGAAGACTTTGTAATTGTGACACCATGTATGCCTAAGTAGCCAAATATGCACTAGCAGGATAGGTAACATGTAAGAGCGACAGAGAAGGAGACATAATGGATATAGCCATGCATATGTTACAAGATCCTTTTAAAAGCACTCATGCAGACAGCAAGGACATAGGACCAACCTTCTGCATGCAGAATATATAAAAGAAGTGAAAAAACACAGGATAGTCACCAGAGGTTGACTAAAAAAACATGTTCAATGTCCTGTAGGATCTCTAGCTCTCTAAAGACGTTTCGGACCTCATCTCTCTCTATGCATTGCTGTTTGTTCATGTACTTCATGGCATACATCTTCTCCGTGTCACGCTTCTGCACAATACACACCTGCAGAGGAGAGCAAACACACAAATACAGGCACAGAGTGAGTCAATTTACAAAGCCTTAAAGACACACCTAGACATGAACTATTACAGATGATATTTTGCTCAGCTATTCTTCTTGACATCATCTCTGTTATTTCTTAGGATTGGCACAAATTGCTTTAAGTTAGAAATATATCTGGATATCTGTCCACTGTGCAGGCTTATATAATCCTCCAATACAGTGTTGCGAGATCTTTACTTGTGCATTTTCCTTTTTCAGAAGTGTCACTTCTTTGGTGCCAAATAGGTCACTATACAACAACTACAAAGGAAAAAGATCTACCTGTAATGTTATCCACTTCTTGTAAGTGTGAAACGTAACTCACCCAGAAGTGTCAGTGGTTTTCTGTACAAATGTAAGCTGATAAAAATCTTTTGTGATATTCCCATTCATGAGCATCAAGCAAACAATAACAGTTCAAATGGCATTAATAAGCACACAATACACACAATGATCCATAATTGACCATTTTGACATTTGGTCCTGAATCGCTCTCTCTTGAATTATATGTCTGATTATATGATTATTAGTTCTGATTGATCGATCCTATGATTAAAGTGGAATTTCTTGTCAAAAAAGAACATTTTAAAAAGTTTATCACCAGCCAGAAAAGCCTTTGAATTTGATAAAGAATGGCAAAGAAAGAAAGAACGGTTCTTAACGTCCTGATCATGAGTCTTACACTGGGGTCATTTTATTTTGACAGCAAGGCGACAGTTAAGGTCACCTTGTCCGATAATTATGCAAATGAATATGATATAGGATGTATAAATATGGTCTCTCCTTGTCATGAAAAAGTGGGAGGAAAAAAAAGGCTATGCTGCATTTTTGAAGGTCATGTGGTACCTCCATACATGTCTGTGAGCTGTATTTTTCACAAAAGGAGTATTAAGCTTTAAGTTATTTGGCTATTTTATCTTTTTTTCCTTATGCCTAATTAAAACTGCTTTGTTGGACAAATCCTTGAATACAGTTTTCTATGAACGGTATTTTTATACTGATTTAACTTTAATCATCCAGTTATCCATTTAAATTGTGTGGGCCCAAAGCATAAACAGCCCCTCAGTTCTCCACCTCATCCCCAGACAATGCACTATTCTCTTTTCATGATATTTCAGTCCAAACTCTTCCTTACAATGTGTGTTCCTATCATTTTATACTATTTTATCCATCATATAGCAATCTTTCCTCATAACGCTGAGTATCTACTATCTGCACAGCCTTTATCACTGGTTAAATTTGGCCATTTTTCTGACTTATCCCATATAACTGTGCTTAACTCTATAATATCAGCTGTGACCTGCATACTGTCTTCTTCACCTCATTTATTTTATGATCTGAATATACAGCACTAGCTACAGAATTCCGCTCACTGGAGGATGATCATGAGCTGAAGAACAGGCACTTCTCAGTCAGGACAAGCTGTTCAACTCAGGGATTGTGACAGGCTCCCTGGTTATGCCAGATGTTTCCCCTAGATCATATGAGCCTACAATGCAATGTACATAAAAAAAATAAGATCCTTTTAATCTCCTTGTTCTTGTAATCTCCTGTGTTTTGCAGCACAATTTTGAAAGTATTGTGAAGTATTTTAAAGAGTATTGTTACTACACAGCTCTAGGGTCGCTGGTTTGATCTGGAGCTCAGGTTATGGCCTATCTGGGCTTCCTCCACATTCTCTTGGTTTCCTCCCGCCACCTAAAACATGCTGGTAGGTGCACTGGCTATGGTTGCGCTCTATGTGCTTCACTGCAACTTTGACCAGGATATAGTGGTTACTGACTGAATCTTTAATTAATAATCTCCTAACTTCTAACAAGCAAGCTATGCTACACTGTATGGCAGAAGTTTGTGGACACCTGAACATCACACCCATATGAGGGTCTTCCGCAAATTGTTGCCACAAAGATGTAAGCATACAATTTTATAGAATGTCTTTGTATGCTGTAGAATTATGAGTTTTCTTCTCTGGAACTAGCAGGCCCAAACCTGTGTCATCATGACAACGCCCCTGTGCACAAAGCGAGGTCATAAAGAAATGGTTTGCCCATGTCAATGTGAAAGAATTTGAGTGACCTGCACAGAGTCCTCAACCCTAATGAAAACATTCCGGATGAACTGGAATGCCGAACACACTCCAAGCCTTCTTGTCCAACATCAGCAATGTTCTCATGGCTGAATAAGCACAGATCCCCACAGTAATATTCCAAAAGCTACTGGAAAGCCTTCAGAGAAGAGTGGAGCCGATTATAGTAGCAAAGGGGGGAGGGACCAACTCCATATTAATGCCCATGGTTTTGGAAAGGGATGTTCAACAAGCACATTTGGTTTGGAATGTCAGCTGTCCCCATACTTTTGGCCATATAGTGTATTAGATGGAAGGAAAAAAAAAATTTTTTTCCTAGTAGGGACAGATTAATGGAGAATTTAATTATGTAGAGACAATACCCACTGACTTTATTACCATTAAGTCCAATTCAAACTGGACATGTTTGTGAAGTAGTTTTTTTAGAAGAGTGTGAGAGGAGTCAAGCAAGGCAGTTATGCTTCCACTTTAAAAAGTATTTCAATCCACACCTGCTGCACGAGAGTAAAACGTGAGCCTGCACTTTGCACTGCTATTTTTACGTTCAACTGAAACACAATAGCAATCCATTGAAATTGAAATGTAATTACACTTTGTATAGATTGGGAATATTATTTTACAAAGATATCGTGATAATGTAACATGGATGGAACAGTGTTTGTACTGTAGTGATACTCATGGATAACAAGAAAATACAAGAACAGGGTGTTACTAACTGTCCCACGGTCTCATGTCCTATTTAAATTGAGCTGTGTTGTAATTACAGCTGGCCCAATTTCATCTCTCCCTTTTGCCCATGTTTTGTACACATTTGTACATTTTGGGTGTTAAGTTTTCTTGATTAAAAAAACTGAAGTGCTGTTTTGCTGCATCTGGTGTGAATTTTGGGAAAAAATATATGAAAAGTATGTCAAGGCTTAACTAAGCCTGCAGATGTACTCAGCTTAATATATCTGCTGCTTGGAAAGGGGGCTCATTTTACTGGGAGCTTAGGCAATTGCTTGGTTTGCCTGCCCTCCATCTTTAATCAGAGCACAGAGGTTAGGATGGAGGTTATAAATGAACTTGGACTGTGGGAAGGCCATGTGTGTTCCAACAGCATCATCCCCCATAGAGTTATTCATATTCTAGCACTTCAGTTGTGCAGGCTAAAACAGGGAAATGTGAAATAAACAACTTCTGGTTAGCAGCAATGTTAGCAGTAAGTTGATATTGGGTCATCTGTCTGGCAGAGAAATAGCAGAGAACACTGTCTTGCAGTTATATAATAGTGACCATAGGAGCTGTAAATGCGGTGTCTAAAATAGTCTTTGTAATTCATTACCAGCTGGAGTGTCTTGTAACTTCAAACTAAACTATTCTCAATACACCAGGTTTAATAATCTAAACTAGCCCTCCTGCTCTTCAGAGGAAACTTCAACATTTTTTTTCATTGTCATTTCCTTGCCATCATTGAACTGTGGTCATTTAAGTGCCTCTGAGCCCTCCCCAATCTCATCAGTCTAATACTCTCTCTTTCTCTTTCTCTCTAATCTAGCAGATAGTGAATCTCTTGTGGTCTGTCAGCAGAAGAGCTTTTGTGTGAAAATCCAAATCCTTGCATGTTGAATTCACAAGAAACCATATTTCAGAGCTGCCTGCTTCTGTACTGTAGCAGATGATCTACACTATCATATTTCACACTCATCTGTGTCTGCTTGGTTAGATATCTGGCTGGGAACTCAAGAGACAGACAGGTAAAGAGGAGGGAAAGTGTGCAGATGTTAGAAATTATTTTAAGGGCTGCTTACAGGCTCAGTACGGAATAGAATTTTTTTTTCTAAAATGTGCATTAAAAAAACATGTGCTACATACTTTAAATACAAAGGTTTTAAAGCTGTACATTTCAAGGGATACTGGTACTAATACTTTTCGATATAATCTCTATATACAGCAACTGTAGCTCATGTGTGATTACCACAGACAAGGATTTCACACACTACTGTTTTTTTGTTTTTTTTTTAGTGTTTCAATGTACTGAGAAAAAAAGAGTTTATTTAAAACTCTCTCAGAATTCCAAATTCCTCTTCAGGGTAATCAAACATACCTTATAGAGGCAGTAGCTAAAGATTTGGCTGATGAAAAAAATGCAGGAGTATTCCTTTAATGCAAGGTAAAATCTATCCAGCCAGAAGCTGCACTGTGAGGAATAAACCCATATAAGATCTTTGTTAGACCTGATTCAGTGACAAGAAAAGAGGCAGAGAGAGAGATAGAGAGAGAGTGTGTGTGTGTGTGTGTGTGTGTGTGTGTGTGTGTGTGTGTGTGTGTGTGTGTGTGTGTGTGTGTGT
>JAQQZR010000038.1:5595542-5609859 GCA_030068235.1 Notoglanidium macrostoma
CACACACACACACACACACACACACACACACACACACACACACACACACACACACACACACACACACACACATCTCCTGCCTGAAGTGGCTTGAAAAACAACTAAGAAGCATACTGTAAGACAAAAAAAGCATTTAACGAGGGAAAAAAGTGAGATCTTCTGAGAGCATTATGTTACAATGCCAAATTTTTCATTGTTTCACAGCAGACATCTCTGAAAAGGCCTCAAACACTGTTATTATAAATATTTCGAACATGCCTATTATTTACACAGTGCATCATCCACCTGTCACTACTGAATTCATCTTCTATGTGTTATGTAACTTCACAATGGTATGTTGTCTGTTAGTTCTCTTCTGCTCTAAAACATGTGTTGGTTTAGCTGGTTTACAGATCCCATGGTTATTCAGAAAGCTAAATGAGAAATGTAATATTCATTATACACCTACATGTTCGCATTTTGCCAAATACAACTAAGGCTTATATATCTATCACATTCATAATGTTCATAAAACCAGGTCAGCCTGTTATCCGTCCACCAAACAGAGACAAGCGTAGACCTTCATCTTGCCTGTGGGAATAGAGCAACACATTTCTCCAGGGGTATTTCTTCAGCACAATGACTTGTTCCTAACTGACAGCACAGTTTTTGCTATACGAAACAATTCCATTAGATGTCTCAGACAAAAAAAGCTCATAATTTCTAATATGAATTCATTAAATCATTTTTTTTAAATCGCTGAGGATGATCCTTCATCTCTAACCTGTTTCTTTTCTGCAATATGCACATGAATCATCTCAGATCTTCCTTATAAAATCTAATTGTATTGCATGTGTATAATAATAGGTCTGAGGAAAATTTTTTCCAAGCTTGTCTGGGAAGCAGTGTCACTGACAAGCCAGAAGTCACAGATGCTGATGTCAAGAACTGGAAAGTAAAAGAAGCCTTCCTGCATCTAAAGAACCTCCGTGACTCCAATGAACAGACTCACTGCACCAAGGTAAGATTGTTCAACACCAATGTCAAATCCCCCAACCCCATTTTCCTCCCTAATTTGGTAATTTGCCAATTCCCATTACTAGCTAGCTCTCCCCTATCCTGCAACAGCTACCAACCGAGTAGGGTAAAGGCTAATGTGTGCTTCCTCTAAGACAAGTCAAACCACTGCATCTTTTTGAACTATTGCTCATTCAGGGCAGTCACAGGGCAGCTGAATACACTCAGAGGAAAGTGCTAACTGCCCTCTAATAAATCTCACAGATGATTATCTCTCCGACCCAGAGTTCCAGCCAAATTTTGGTCTCTCTTGGGCTCCTGGCCTGAAATGCCTGTGTCATCATCAGGATTCAAATTCGTGATCTCCTGATGATTGGTGAATGCTTTTCTGTTGCATCCAAAACTGAAGTTCAAAACAGGTTATGGATCTTAGGTGTGGTAGACTATACTGTCTACTGCGATCATCAATACTTGTCTAAGGAGGAGCTGCCAATGGAGGAAGGAACCAAAAGAAGGTGCTGGGTCACTATATGCTCCAAAAGCTTACCACAAATGTCCCCCAGTACATACTCACCTTGAATTCCCAATCAAAGCAGAAAAGAGGACAACCCAGTGCAGAGCCCAGGAGGCAGAAATCAAAAAGGGTCCAGGACAAGGATGGGAGAAAGAACCCTTTCAGTGGCCTGTGCCCCAGGAGAGCTAGTAGGCTTAAATGGAAATAGTTTGAACTCTATGCCAATGCCATTGGTGGATATTGCCTCCATCTCCAACAAGTCTAGTCCTTCTTGTTAGTAAATAGTATACCTGAAATACAATTAAAATATACTTCAAACAGAAAGACATTTGACCCTCCTGTGACCTTGACCTGACAGACAGATTTACGGATGGCAAAAATTTGAGATAGCCAGAAAATGGACTTCATGTAATGGATTGAGTATACTATTCTGACAAACAGGAAGAAAGCTATTGAAGAAAAAACTGTTTCAGACATTTGACATTGCTATGATCTTGACTCTGCTTGGATCAATTTTAATATGTAATGAGTTCATCTGACCTGCCCAGGGTGTACCCCGCCTCTCGCCCGAAGATGCTGGGATTGGCTCCAGCTTCCCCGCAACCCAGACAGATAAAGTGGTATAGATAATGGATGGATGGATGAGTTCATCTGCTGGTAGCAATAATTCCATATAAAGGCTACAAACATTCAAAAATTGTTCTAGAAATAAAATACTGTTCTCTTAGAATACCCAGTAGACTACCACCTCCAGCCAAACCACCCAGCCAACCAGCTCAATTTCACCAGTTTACCACTCACTCTTACCTGCACCCCCTTGTACTAATCACCTCTTCAAATTAAATATCTTTCAGTTTGGTTTGTTTACTGCTACGTCTTGTTTGCTCCTTTCAGCCTGTAGTTGTAAACTGTTTGGCTACTATTGATTTCCTGTATATAACTTTTGATCTGTTTTCTCCAATTTTTGCCCTTTGGATTCTCCCTTGGTACTGACACTGTGTTATGGATAACTCTTTCAGTTTTGTAATTCTGCCTGGTTATTTCACATTGATTTTTTAGCCTGATGTTTTAGATTGCTTCCTTTGCTGTTATTTTTTAATAATGTCCATTATCCATTATAATCTTTGTGCATCTTCATGGTCCTGTCCAACCTCCCACCTACTGAAAGGTTAATTTCACTTTGTGAAATTATGATACAAATTATTAGCATTTTTGTAGTTCTTAGTAGTCGACTCAGATTTTAAAACCCAATGCAGTATCCATAATCCTTTGTAAAACATTCATTTTTCTTCAATATTTCACATACATAAGTTCACTCAACTCCACTTCACCTCACAATTATCCAATCAACTAATCGAGTGACTGCAGCACTATATATAAAATACTGATGAAGACCTTCAGTTAATGTTTACATCAAACATCGGTTTTGGGGAAAATGTGATATGTTATTGACCATGCCATGGTTGTTGGTACCAGACAGGGTGATTTGAGTATTTAAAAAATATATATAGCATATAAAATATACACAACAATATGCAGTGAGCCGTGTTGATGAGACAGACCAGAGGAGAATGACCAGACTGGTTTGAGCTGACAGGAAGGCTATAGTAACTCAAACATCCACTCTTTACAGCCATGGTGAGCAGGATGCCATCTCATAGCACATAACATGTTCCAGCTTGAATCTGCTAGGCTACAACAGCAAAAGACCACAACGAGTTCCACTCAAGTCAACCAAGAATAGGAATCTGAGGCTACAGTTGGAACAAGTTCACCCAAACTGGTCAACTGAGAATTGGGAAAACATCACCGAAATCTTTTTCCAATCTTCAACTGTCCATTAAAGGAAGCTCTTGATCTGTATTTACATGATTTTATCCTTTGAGTAGCTGGCACATAATTGGCCCACTGGGCAATTGCATGAATGGGCATTGGTACTGGTGTTCCTATTAAAGTGTCTGGTGAGTATAGATGACGCCATTGAGTGAGTGGTCTTTCCTATTGCTTCCTTTCCGCTGCATCACAGTGAGCTCAGGTTGGTTGCTGAAAGATAGAAGGACATATGACTTCACTACTCCCATATTACTTAAAAAGACATTTCTTTGCCATAACTGACAGAATAGCAGTGCTATCTGCCCAGCTTACTCCTCAATGGAGGGAACACAGATGATCCCTGGCTGTGGAATCCACAGCAGGAACATATCATGCCCCATACATCACAGCAGGGTGCAGGAACACACCCACTGCTAAGTGATGGGCTGTGGGTGGTGGCTGAGCCGTGGGGAGAGAAGAAGAAGGACGAGCAGGGAGGAGGGATGCTAAAACATACCTCACATGCTGAGAGGAGCCCTTTTATCACCACAGGCAAACATGGCAACCTGCACTGCACTGCACACACACACACACACACACACACACACACACACCTTTCTTCGTGAAGACATTCATCGACATAATGCATTCCCCAGCTCCTTACCTTAACCATCACAACTAAATGCCATAACCCTAACCTCAACCTAATTCTAACCTGAACACTAAAACTAAGTCCTAACCCTCAAACAGCCCTCTGAAGAAGTGAGGACCAGCCAAAATGTTCTCACTTCCCAAAAATGTCCTCACTCTGTTGGTTAAATATGTGTTTTGCTCCTCAATATGTAGCAAGTACAAGTACACACACACACTTCAAAATATACAGTAAGGGTAAATATATGGGTGCACACACACACCCACACATGATGCAACTTACACACTCTGTAGATTCTATGCATATCTTTAACTACCTGTTATCATGTACATTTCTGTTTAAATAAAATAGAAAGAAAATGGATTAGAAATACTAGTCAATATATGCTATCATAATATACATCACATATTTGTTTTGTGAAAGGGAAACCTAAAGCATTTCTCTGCCATGCAGCAACATTCTTTCCTGGCCCAACAAACCTTCCTCATCAAACACATTATGAATTATGTAACACTCTGCTACATCCACGTCGAAATTAATTGCGCTATCACATAACAAGGTTTTCATGGTCACTGTCCAGAGTTTCCTCCACAAGCCCTGCTTCCTTTGTCTAGCTCTATATCAGTCCTACTACTGTCTGAGTCACAGTGCTCTGGATCTTCTGTGGTCTGTTCCACACAACCAGGCACATTTAA
Source organism: Notoglanidium macrostoma (assembly GCA_030068235.1). Lineage (NCBI taxonomy): Eukaryota > Metazoa > Chordata > Actinopteri > Siluriformes > Auchenoglanididae > Notoglanidium > Notoglanidium macrostoma. The sequence continues at coordinate 5,600,212 of JAQQZR010000038.1, forward strand.
TGCCTAGGGATACCTAGGGATAAAGGATTTAGGTGTCTCTGAGTCACTCTGGTTACCTCCCTATCACAAGTTGCTGATTCTGGGTGACTCAGACATGTTCATGTGGTGGTCTGGGAAAGCCCTTTACATGTTCAAATTCTGTACATTTTCTAATATATAAGGTTTTGAGAACTGCAGGTTTTCCCAAACTGAAATGTTTCTATTTTGGGCCTATCTCAATCACAAAAATATTTTAAAGTCTGATTATCTCCCAAATTGCTTTAAAACAAACTGCATTTTAAAATCACCAAAACACTGACTAAAAGCAACTGCTATTTATTGTTATTTGAATTTAATTGAACATATAATAAACAAAATACAAAAATAATAAATAGCAGAATAAACACTAAAATTGAAGCCAAATGTTTATGTATACCTGTAGTAGGCTAAAGATATTAATTCTCAGTTTTTCCACAACTATACACATTTCATGCTGCCATACACTTCTTTTGGCATGGCAATTAGGGCATCTACATTATACAGCCAAAAGTATGTGGAAACCTGACTATCACACCTATATGAGAGTCTATATGGTCAAATCCCCACTGCCACATTATAACAGCAAAGAGGGACTAAATCTGGAATGGGATATTTAAAAATCACCTATGGGTGTGATGTTAAAGTGTCCACAATCATTTGGCCATATAATGTATGTACATCCACCATTAAGAGAGTCCTATAACACCATAGCCTGAAAATGAAGAAGCCCCTACTCCAAAACTGGTATAAAAAAGCCTGACTGAAGTTTGCAGAATATCACCATTTTCTTAAAGGACTGTTCTTTTGTCAGATGAAACAATATTGTTTCAACTGTTTGGTCATCATGATCAGCTCTATGTATGAAAGAAAAAAGGTGAGGCTTTTAATCCAAAGAACACCATCCCAGCTGCTAAGAATGGGGATGGGAGCATCATGCTGTGGGGGTGTTTTGCTGGTTAATGATCTGGAACTCTTCAGAAAATAGATGATGAAAAAGATTATACAGAAGTACTGAAGCAACACCTGAAGATATCATGTGTAACATGAGTTGGAGTTGTGAAAAAACTGAGTTTGAAATCTTTAGCATGGGTGTAGGTAAACCTTTGGTCTCAACTGTATATCTATCTTTTTACTTACCTTTACTCATAGCTTAGAGACTAACAGGCTATTTGCCATGTTTAATGATTTCATTTGTTTTATATTTTAATAATGGTGAATAACCTTTAAAGATAATCTGAATTTATTATAATTGCATTATAAACTAGATTTGGACTCCTTAATAATTCTGATCACCTCAGATTGCCAGCTAGATCAGGCAAACGCCTTGTCTACCTCTACATTTGTAAGCTAATCTATTTATGAAAAACAACATTAGTGACCTTTTATCAAAGATTATAAATGTACAATGGAAAACAGGCAATCACTTAGATAATCAGCATCGTCCCCACACTTTCTCATTTCCTGAGGTAAATGTCAGTCATGACAATTAACAAACAGGAGCTTCATCATCACTCTTGACTTGACTATTCACTCAGTGCTGCAGTAATCAAATACTTGCTGATGAAATAATCACTGATTAATTCCTTAATTCACTGTTGGATTAATTTTGCAACTTTATAGGCTGCCATTTCTACAGTGTTGCTAATGGCCTGTGTGAATCTTGGATAATTTTACACATGGTATATTAAACTTGATCAACAACTTGATCAAGGCACAACATTCAGTGCATAGGACAAGCATACTTAACTAGCAAGCTAGCAAGAAAACTGACTGTTTTTACAGCCGAGTTTGTTGGCTCATTATCTACCGTCTCTAAGCAAGCCAAACTATAGACAAACAAATCTATGCACACATTTTTCTTTTCATACATAGCTAAATTACCAACTTGTCTATCTCAGGTTAGATAATGATATCATGACATTTTTCATTGTTTTGTCAATGTACAGAAGTTCAAACATACATTCAACTCTGTGACCAACACTATTAAAATATCCTGATGACTGGTATCAAGCAGTTACAGTATGCACAAATTTGTCCTACAAGTATAACTTTACAAAAACACAGATCTAAACACATTCCTGCTACTTTATCATTCTCACATTGACTTCTCATTAAGCAGAAAACCATTTTTAAGATTTGTACAAAAGTATGACCACAGCCCCAGAGTTTTTACTCCCTCACTCTGCCAATGTCTCTTTTGCATCATTACCATCGCCCGTTCCCGTTTTGAGGAAACACAATTACAATACAACTGCCTCAGGGGGAAGACGAAGAAGCTGGAATGAAAATCAACATGCATTGAAATGGTAATGTACTCCATCATGTATGCTGATGTGCTGTTCTAAACAGGCCACTTATTTCATAAACAATTTTGTATGAAAGCATGAAGAAATTGAGAGAGCAAACAGACTGGAGAAAGAAGAGTGAGAGGATAAGGAGGGGAAGGAGGAGGAAATTAAAATTCTCTGTTAATACAGAGGAGCAACAAGATCAGTCAGATATCTACATTACCCATAATGATTCCAATATCCCCAAGATTCCTCACCAGAACAAAATTAGTCATAACACTACAGTATGTCATACATTACCTAAGTACAAAATATAATCAGTATATCATGATGATTATGAACCTACGAGCTGTATTCAATCATGATCAATAACAGGAAGTTAGGACGCCTTGGACTTGGCAAGTTAAAAGATATTTTGCAACTTTCAGCACCACTGAATTAATAATCTACGTGGGTGTATATTTCTGACCCTATATGTACAATTCTGACCCTCTATTGATTTCAGAAAACCAAAATAAATTGGAACACACTAGGCTCAAGTCTACATTATTTATAGGCCTACATGTTTTTGAGTTATTAAAGTTTGGGTCAAATGCCTTGAATTCAAGTGACCTGTCAAACAGCTTTAAGAACTCAATATAAATATACAATAACTCTGATAATAGTGGATTGTCATAACTAAATTAAAAGATCATAGACCCTGCCTATGCTTCACAGCCCCTACTTTGAGAACCACTGTTTTAGACAGAAAACATAACGAACATGTTATTTCTTGTTTAGAACGATTACATAAATACAAAGCACGAATCAATTTCACACTTACTACATCTTTGTCTCTTCATTGCTGAATGGATTTGCTATATTGAATGAGGTGGAGCAGATCAATCTCTGCTTATCGCTGAGAGAAACTTACTAATGAAAACAGATTCAGTGAAAAGTAAAAACAATAGATGGAATTTGCATTTGCATCACATTAGCGAAAGTGCTGTCTCTAATTTGCATATGATAAAGAACTGCACAGCGCACATCCTTACTGGGATGCGCTAACAATATATAACACAACAGTTCACTCCATTATTATTAAGGGTGGTATTTAGTGTGCAACATAATTCCTACTCACACACAGAGACACAAGCACAAAATCACTTAAAACTAGGCAAAAATATAAAAGGCAAAAACAATCCAGTGATATTAATTAACCATTATGGTTCAGATTAATCGAATATCCTAATGTAATTACACAAGGCCCACTTAAGCAGGCCATCTCATTCAGATAACGAGAACACTGAAGTAATTAGACACTGAAACTCCCCAAGAGATGAGCCATAGTGACATTCTGCCAACAGCACATATCTCAGTCTCTCTCTCTGTTATGTGCAACTGACATAAAGAGAACACTGAGTCATAGTGGGTCTGTCCCAAATCCCCCGTCATTCTTTTCAAGCTCACACTTCTTGAGGTGACAACAATGAGGAATATGGTGAACTCTATAACCCACCATCCTGTACTTTCACAATTAATCAGCATTTGTCAACATTCCCTACAGTAAGTACATACACTATATGGACAAAGGTTTGTGGTCACCTGACTGTAACACTCATATGTGCTTGTTAAATATCCCAGTTCAGCGTTAGTCCTCCCTTTGCTGTTATAATAAGCTCCACACTCTTGGGAAGGTTTTCCACTAGATTTTGGAGCGTGGCTGAGGAAAGTTGTGTTCATTCAGCCACATAAGCATTAGTGAGGTCAGGCGCTGATGTTGGGTGAGGAGGCCTAGGGTGCGGTCGGCATTTCTGTTCATCCCAAAGGTGTTCAGTGGGGTTGAGGGCAGATCACTCGAGTTCCACTCCAACCTCAGGAACCTCTTGCTAGTCTTCATGGAGCTCGTTTTGTGCACAGGGGCACTGTCATGCTGGAACAGGTTTGGGTCTCTTAGTCCCAGTATAAGGAAACTGTAATGCTACAATGACATCCTAAACAATTGTGTGTTTCCAACATTGTGGCAACAGTTTGGGGAAACACCACATACTGATGTCATGGTCAGGTGTCCACTAACTTTTGTCCATATAGGGTAGCAGACCTGATATATTTCTGTTTCACTCCTACACCAGGGGCTGTCAATATGCTGCAATACCATATTGCAGATGTGAACACAGCAACATATTTCAGCAGGCAAAAATAAGTGCTTGAAAAATACTATGTTATGTAATTATGTAAATTATTCAGCTGGAGGCAGCTCATTGGACCACAGACTAGCTACAGGGCTAGAGACAGTAGATCAGAAAGGAAATTTTCAAAGCCTTTAACAGATTTCTCATTTTATTTATCTTAGTAAGCTAAAGACATGGCTTGTTTTAAAATCAATCTGTAATCATTAATGGTTAAGCATCCAAATCTAACTGTTTTAACTGTTGTACCCATGTCCAGCCTGCATAGCTAATGAGGAAACGTTCTGCTTCTTTTGAAACATTGTGTACATATACATACATTAGCTGAAGCCACAGAATTATAAGAACACAGTAAATGAGATGTGCTTACCCTGACTTACTGATATGTATTATTTTATCCCTCTCAAAGTGATTGTATAGGCAGTAATGGTAACAATAAACACTAGTTTGCTTTTGCTTTTGACACGCTGTAAGGTTCCATTGTTTCCTAATTGTATACTATTACTGAATGGTCATTATTCTAGTGTCTATAGCCTACCCATTTCCAAAATTTAAAAATAGCTTAGGATAACTGAAGACGCTTCACTATAGCCAATAACAATGAGTATTGTTCGCAACTTACATTATATCCAAAAAGAAAATTACAAGGGAAACAAGGTGGTTAGATCCTGGCTTGAGTATGTAAATTAACTGGATACAGTCACGCATGCTTACCTTCCCAAAGCTGCCCTTTCCAATGGCTCTGAGAATCTGGAAATGATCGAAATTCACTGTAAGGAAAGAAGAGATAAATAATTAGTAAGTTAGAATGTAATGTGAGAATATTTTATTGGTAAGACGTACCACACAGTAGGCTACTTATGATTTACTCCAATTAAGCCTTTTTTTTTCATTGACCCAAGCAAACTCGTTTGATTTTATAGCTATACAGTTTTTTCCCCCTCAAATAACCATTCTTAATTTCATCTCAATTATTAGCAATATAAACAATCTGAATGCAGAAAGACACAAAAAGCCCATTCACATGTATTAATGAGGATATGATAGGGATTTCAGTAGCTTTTTGACTTCATATTTACCTGACAGTGTTTGAGCAACAGACAAATATGACATGATGATTATGAATGATTTTTCATTTCCATTCAAGGAACTGAGATCAGCACAAACATTTGGTAAAATTCAATTTCAGTAGTGTTACATTTTAGTGGATCGTTTTGAAATGAAATTTATTTCTCAAGTAAATAAAGACAAAGACAAATAATTTTGGGAATGTAACAGACTTTGTGGTAGTTCATGATTTTACACTGCAGTAATTACCTAGTATTTAAAAGAAATCTATGTGGTAATTACAAGTACATACTATGTATATTGGTTTTCAAAGAACATAGTAACCCTATGTGAAAACTAACAGTTTTTTTACTGCAGTATTTGGTGCCACAGTGCAATAATTTCTCAGAATTTTATATATAACAAAGTAGAAACTACAAGTAATACATTGCAAGTTAAATATGTAAGTATATAGTGAGTGATGTGAAAAATATCAGGTGTCTTTTCAACATGACATAATAGTGGTATAATCAAACTGCTTAATTAAATAAGTGCATATCTGACTGAAAAGAGTAGGTGAGTGCAGGTCTAAACTGTGTAATAATTGTAACATTATACAATGGACATTCAAGCATTAAAGTACTGCTAGATACCTGATATTTGTGTACTATATGTACTTATTACATAAATACATAAATATCCATTCAAATACCTTCAGCTGGCAAATTATGCACCAAGTTCTAGTAAGAATTATGTACAATAATTACCCACTAGGACTGATTAATTGCACTGTCCATACATTTCCATCATGTAAGAAATATACCAAGTATTATTTGTTCTATGTATTCGCCTATAAACACTTGGCAGTTGCCTTTGTTTGTGTGTTAATTTCTCACCAGTACTATGTTCTACACCATTAGCTCTAAATACAAAGGGCTGACTCAGACATGTTACTGAAATATTTCTGCGACCCTCAGAAACTTGTGTGCAATCAGAAGGCAGTATTAGTGGAAGAGTCCCTCTGGGTCCATGCTCCATATCCTGTTAAGCCATGCGCCATCCTGCCACTTCTCTATTACACTGAGTCATAATCGGTATTGTATAAAGTGAACACTTCTCTCTGTCTTTTCTCCCTATTGCTTTTCACAAACACCTACAAATGATCTTTTTATCAATATAATGTAATACATTGTTTGTCTGGCTCCACTGGTATGTCAGCCCTGCAGGGACTGGATTTCACCAGAAGCAAGCATTAAAAATGAGAAGCCTGGCTACAAAGATGATGTATTATGATTCTGATTGCCTCTGTGCATTCTCTTTTATCTCAGGTCACTGCTTTAAGCAACAATATCAATAATATTCCTTAATCTGACCTTTTTACTCTGTCAGAAGCATCAGGTCTTTCTTCTTCTGACGATGGAATACTGTCTGTTTTATAATAAAATATATATCACAAGACTTTCCTAATGGCTTTCTGTATTAGTAAATTGTCATATCTAATGCAGCAGAACACCACATTTGGATACAGCATCTCTTGCATATGTTCTACCAATCTTAAATTGCCCATGGATTTCCTTGTGGAAAATAGTGTGCTGAAGTACAGGTTATATAGACTTGGGAGTACATATGCCCAGACTTACTGAAGCATATATATATATTTTTAAATTGCACAATATCTTCCTGATGAACATATGTACATTGATTACATACAGTTCCACATGGTATAGAGTTATAGTTGAGTGTAAATTTAATCTAATTTATATTGCATGAATCTTTATTGTCTACCTCTCTTCTATTATTTTCCATTATATTGTACAGTACCTATCATTGACTTTTCTTCTGTCTTTGACTTTGTTGCGTGTATGTACCTTTTCTTTCATTTGAAGCCTTTTCTTTCATTGTGAAGCCTTTCATCCACTGATAAAAAACAATCCCTCAGGCCAAAGGTGATGATTTCTTTTCTGATAAAATAGGTGAAAATGTGTGCCTGCAAACGCTTTGTTCACGAACAAAAACAGGTTCAGATCTGCTCACGCATTCAGACATTGTTTGGCTTGTGCTTGTATTTTAAATACAATACACAATTCTTACACTGCCAAAAGTTGACCTGTATAATTTAAATAATGCTGCTTACTAATGATTTATCCTACACTATTTAAATAAGCAACTGTTTGCCCAGTTTTGTCTTGTGAAGTTGAATCTACTGTAATTGTAGTTAGATAACTAACAGATTTTTCTGGCATTACTCTGTTTTGTATAGTTTTAAACCAAGCGACACCCTTTCACTTGTACCGAATGCAACGTCAAGGGAAGTGTAAGCTTCCATATTTACATGACACCTACTTGCATAATATCTGGATGCAACTGTGTTTAAAATTTCAATGAAACGCTGGAGATCAGTGCTAGAAACTGTTAGGGAAATCTGTTGTAGCTGAAGTACATAATCGGTATTCAAAAGCAATATTCAAATTTGAATACAAGACATTTTTAATATATTTTTGTAATCCCAAGAACAAAATACTGATTATTGAGTGCAGGGACAGTTACACTACAGGCCCTCTGGAGACATTTTGGGTTAAGGGCTTTGCAGAACTCAACAGTGAAATCCAGTTCATAGCACAGAATGTCTTCATCTGATATATCATTGCCTAAACCTAGAACCTTAAATGAATTACTGAGATTGAACTAATGATGTCATAGAGTTTTTAAGATTCTTTTTGCAAATTTGTTAAACATCAAAAACTGAAATATCTCATTTAGATTTGTATTCCTAAGTAAATGGCAAATGGCAAGCACTTAAAGGACAGAAAGAAAACGTGGAAGACCTCAGTGTGCCTCTTCAAAGTACAAAGCTCAAGGCCCATTCATTTTAAAATTCAAAATTTTTAAATTTATCCAAAGTACAGACAATACATGAAAAAAATTTAAGGAAATCACAATTTAAATCAATAGAAATCATTGTATAATAAATACACTAATCATCGCCATTACATGCTCCATACCTCTCTAAGTCTCAGTGTTTCCCTAATCGGGTAAGTGCACTTTTTATCAGAATGTGAAATGCGAAAACATCTTTGCATGGTTGGTGAAGATCAGGTTCCAAACCTGCTGCTAAAAACATCAGATACTGCTGAATCTGCACCACTGTGATACTGCTGAGAGAGAGAGACATAGTAGAAAGGCTGAGGCTGCAGCAGTTATTGGCATGACTCCTACTGGGTTAAAGCCAAAGTGCGTAAGAATGCAAGCATCAATTTCAACGGGCTGCTAATGGGGGTCATCATAAAGTGCTTACTAATGGAAGCTGCTGGGAAAGTTCTCACTGTGAAATAAATGCAGAGATGTCATTTGTCTAGAGATCCAGATTTATTACCCAGAACACAGGCACTAATCTGCATAAAGAGGATGTAATGATAACTCGTGTCATCTCACACAATCATTTATGAATATATAAGAAAATATTAGTTGTGAGGTATTTTAACAATATACAAATTACCACCATAAGATGTTTTAAGAGGAATGAAGTGCCCGTTGATGATTCACCTCTGAAATAGTGGTTATAGCAACTTAAAAGTGATTTCTCACTTTTTTTTTATTTTTGGGTCAACATGTTGGAATTAACACAGAAATTAAAGGACTAAACAAAGGACTTGAATATTGTCTTGTAATTCCCCCTCACACCAAACATTGTGGCTCTCAGCATGCATCACCACTCACACCACTACAGCACATGCTCCTGCATATCCTTTACTGTTTGTTTACATAACCATATGTGTTTGTTTTGGTTTATGACTTTGTCTCCTCCATTCTCTTTTCATTGGTTGTCTTTCCTTATGTGTAATTATCATTTGCACCTGTTTCCTGTTTACCCCTGATTAGTCCATGTATTTAAACCCTGTGTTACATCAGGTATTTGGTCAGTGTGCCTTACCTGAGTTTGAAAAACAGGCAAGGGTCAAAACAAGGAAACACAAAAACTATGAAACAAGGCCTAGAAACGCATGATAATATTCAATGAGACTTTGTAACAAAACAATCCATCCATCCATTATCTATACCACTTTATCCGTCTGGGTCGCGGGGAAGCTGGAGCCAATCCCAGCATCTTGGGGCGAGAGGCGGGGTAC
>JAQQZR010000038.1:5612302-5626677 GCA_030068235.1 Notoglanidium macrostoma
CTAATCTGCTTGTCTTTGGACTGTGGGAGGAAACCGGAGCACCCGGAGGAAACCCACGCATGCACAGGGAGAACATGAAAACTCTGAACAGAAAGGCACCCTGGGTGACCCGGGGATCGAACCCTAATACCATAATGAAAACTCCTGGGTTTTGCATGCAAAAAAAGAAGCAAGTGTGACAGTCAAAGTCTCCAGAAGAACTGTGGCACATTCTCTTACATGCTCAAGAAAAACTTACCAGCTCATTTCCTTTTCAATTGTACCTAGGACTACTATTTAAGAAAACAAAAGCAAATGGTCAAGTTTTTGTTTAGTTTATTTCTATTTACTGCACTTTGTACAATTTTTCTTTTAAGTAGAAATATAAAATTTAATACTTTACAGCATTACTTTGCATGTGCGTAAGACTTTTGCACATTACCGCATTTATGCAATTCTATATTGTGTTATACAATAAGTGTTACTAAATTCACAAAATTTGTTTTAAAGCTGAATTCACTGAATGACCATGTCAATTATCTCAATTAATAAATAGTGCAGTTAGACAAAATTATTGAAAGGGGAGGGACAAGTTTTATATAGAACTTTAGGCCATATTGTAAATTCTTTCAGTGTAATATTATTTCTTTATAATAATATTATGTTTGTACGCAACACGTTTGTAAGAAAAACAAGGATATGTAACCAGATTAGAGTAATATGCTACTTTGTATAGCAACAGCCCTGACGCTGATAGAGTACTGCCATAACCATAAAAAATATGCACACATTGTTTGAGATTAGCTTGACATAGAGCATTTTCATAACCATAACCATCGACAGATGTTGCTGCTCATTTGTTCTTGTCATCTGTGTGCTAAACCACACTATCTCTAGGGAAAGAAAACATGTTGTGATGCTGCTGGAACATTCTGAATAATTCTGTAACACTGTTTAATCGGAGGCTAAAATGTGTTATGCACATTAATGGGAACATTAATGTTCATAACATTAATGGGAACTGCCTGTTTGCTTCAGTAAACCAAACAACTCCCCTGATACCAGCATAGTTTTCTGTGAATATAGTTATATATTTATAGTTGCATAGTTGCACTAGAATTTCATGTCTGTTTGGATGAGCTCATAGTAAAATAAATTAAAAAAAAAAAATAATAATGTTTACAGTCCACTGTATTGTACTGAAACATGTGACCACACCTTGAGTCTATAGGCTGCATTTTACACATTACATCAAACTTAGGCAAAGTTAATAATTATGAAAAGAAAAGTTTTGGCTAGACTACAAAAACATTTGTTTTAATGAGCCTCGGCTTCCAACTGCTTGACTCATGAAACTATTTGCAGCCCAAATATGAGCGATCTTTGAGGGGAAGAGCCCACAGCTTGAGAGCCCACACAGGAAGTCATTAGGAACTATCCAGGGATGGAGATGTCGAGTTCTGTTCTGCCCTGAAGCTTATTCTGACTAATGATAATGGCAACATCAGGTCATGCTCCCTCCTCCCTGTACAAACACACACACACACAAGCAGAAAAGAGATCTCAGGGATGCACTACGCTGCCAATTTTTCTCATCCTCTGTTCATCTTTCATATTGGTCATGCACCAGGAGACATGAGACAAGAAATTCAATGCTGCATTTTTGCTCTGCAGTAATTAACGCAAGGATCTGACAAGCTGAAAAGAAGAAGAGTAGTGTGTTTTCGTGAGATAACGAGTCAACAGTAAATATTGTCTGATTTGTAGTACTTGCAGAACATCAGCAGTTAGATGATACCTAAGAGTGTCTAGTACATCGAGGAAGAACATGGGTCCTGTGGTGGGGATCTACTAATGAGTACAATATCTGCTGTTTACGTATCTCTAGCAGGTGCTTCAAACATAAGGCATTTAAAAGTATGGGAACTGTGGAAGCGAGACCAGCGCAGAGCACTTTCTAATGTCTTCCTGACAGCACTAATCAATGTTCCCTTGCAGAAAGCACATCCCATTTAAAACATGCAGTGTTCCACGAAGCAAGACTCAAATTCATCAGCGAGCAACAGTAGAGAAAATTAAGCCTAGGCAGTATAGAGACACTATACACCATGATACAGCATAACACCTGTGAGATTTGTGCATGTGAGTTTTTATATTCATGGGGTGATTAATATAATTACTGCCTATTTTAAAATGTCATTATATTATCTTGGCATTTTCCTATCTGGCATTTTATTATCAGGTGTGTGTGCGTGTATCAAAAAGAACATTTCATGTGTCTTGTTCCTTCTTAGGCAGTCAGAAAGTGTCAGGATTGTCACTGAATAAATGTGCTGGGAGGTGCAGTCATATTTGTCTTTAATTATGCATACTGAGGTCATGTGATTTTCATAAGCTCTTCGTTATTAATCACAGTCCTGAGCACAAATGCCCACAGACATAAAACGGTGTCATGCCAGTGCAGGATGGTTAATGTGAATGCAGCGACTCGTGAAAATTCAGCCTGGCTCACGTGGATTTGAGGTTTGCTGAAGCTTAGACAAACACAGAACAATATCAAGCATCTTCAAAATAAAATCATTTGCACCAACAAAAATATCCCTAACACACTTTTATTTAAATAAATGATCTATTGAAGAAGTACTACACTTGCATACAACTGTATATTACAGGAGAATTCCTGGACATGAAATTACTGTCAAGGATATGTCTATCCGACTTATAATTTTCTTTCAATTACACTGTTAAATTATAAATTATAATAATTTCTAATGTATATAGCAGAATTCACAGCTTTCTTATAGAATGATGAGATAAATGTGTAGGTAGAAAATGCAGGTAACTAGACATGTTCCTCCATAAATCACATGACTGTGTAGCATCTGTGTCTAAATGAGATCCCTAACAGGTTAAGGCATGTCATGATAATCGAGCAGTCAGGCTACATATACAGTCCCTACCCCCACTCCACTGAAACAAATAGAAAGGACAGCCTTTTAAGAGCAGTGTACTTGCCCACACGCTTAAAAAAACGGATAATTTGTTCCAGCAATTTATCACAAAAACATAAAAAACAAACCTGAACTACATTTCATGAATGAACCCCTGTCATGAATTACATTTCTCTATAGCTCGATTCGTGACACAGGCCATGTTTACACTTGGTTTTAAAATGCGTCTTGAGCATTCAGGTCATAAATGAACTGCCGAGACACAACGCCGTCTACACCTGTGTTTATCGTGTGTCTCCAAGGTGTCCAACTGACCACTTTGTTCAAATTTCTTTACAGCCTACATCACTTCCGCTAAAAGGTCACTATTTTCCCCTTCACTATTTTCTTGCACTCCAACCACATGCGTCGGTGCTTCTCAGCATTCATTTTTCTAGCATGTCCCATGGTTACCAAAACAACCTTGCGTCCAGCATTAATGACGTATTTTCCTGTTACGTCCATGTTGCGGACACATCGGGACATGTGTCCCAGACCACCTCAGCAAGTAGTTTGAGCGAATGCGTCTTGGAGGCTGTTTACACTTGTATTTAGTGCTATCCAGTTGTTATCAGTTCGCCCAAGATGCATTTTAATACCAAGTGTAAACAGGGTCCCAGAGTTGCTGATTTAAATCTGCATTCATTATTGAAGGTTGGAATATACTTGACGCTAAGAACGCTTCTGCACATGCATCATGGCTGCCACGAATTCCCAGTGCTATTTTGACACGTCCTCTGAGCATGTCATCAGAAATTAACGTGACACAGAGTTGCAGTACCAGCAAAAATTGGGATGGCCATATGTTCAAGTTTTGGTACGTGATGTCTTCCCTCAACTCACAACACAGGAAAACCAGTTCTCGCAGTGATGATTTCTTGCACCGCCACCTAGTGGAATCCTCAAAGTACATGTGTAAGTATAGTTAGTACACTGCTTTCATAGCAGCAGCGTCCACAAGTGCACGAGTTGCATAGTATCGAGTATTTCCCAGCCCTTATGCTGTTTAGCAACTATACTGTTGAGTATCCATCAATCTCTGTCATGAGCTTCTATTTGCCACTGTTCCTCATGGCTAATGTCATGAATGTGCTTATAGATTAAAGGATAGACTTTATTAACCAAAAAGGTATGGAAATTGAAGTCAAAGGGTGAGGCAACATCAAAAACTGAAACAGGAAAAATGCTTGGTGATGCTTATCAGGGCAGAGTTTGAAATCAGACCAAATCAATATCAGAATATACCAACACAAGAAATAATGCTAAACTCACCAATACACTAAAATTACATAATTAGTACTAGACTGCATTCAAACCTAACTGGATTCACCTGCTTCATAATACTTATTGTAAGCGTATAGTCACATCAGCACCAGTGTCCTTTCTGGACTCCAGCTCCCAGAGTGCACCACAGCCTACAAGCACAGCTATCATGGACCACAACTCCCAATCACTACAGCCACAGTCACCTGATTACTGATCGCTCACACCTGGACTCAATCGCCACACATACCACGTAAGCACTAACTCATACGCAGATACTCTGCGAAGTAATGTTTAATGTTTATTGCCAGAACTTACCAAGCCTTTTCATTTGTCATTGCTATTCTGGTTTACAATCTTGTTCTGTCTTTTGGATTTTGCTATTCTGGATATTGCCATCATTGTGTTGTTTGCTGATCACCTGACATTCTGCCTGTTTTTGACTCACAATATTTTAACTGTTTGGCAGGGTGTCTTTTTAATTAACTGCTCATACAATCTCCAGCCCCATCTGTGACACTTATTTGGAGTGGGACAGTATGAAAAAAAATTAAATAAAAAATCATACAACCTAATTACATAGTTTTGCATATAATGGTATCGGCTTATATTAACTTGACATTTTCAGGAAACATCACAAGAAATCTGCTAGAATAACAGCCTTGTTAAGAGGCTTGCTTAGTAATTTATCAAAGCAATGGTGAAATACTCACATCATATCTGAATATTTCACATCAACTACTATCACATTTAATCTTGAATTCCACTGATTTGTTCTTACATTAAAAGTCACATACAGTTCCATGCAACACTTTAAAAAAAGCTAGGCAAATGAAATTCCATAGGCAAAAGTCCAATCAATTTTAGGTAGCACACACTCTGTCAAGGGCTGTGTTGTTCAGGTCCTCTAACGAAGTAAGTACAGCCATTGCACTTTACTGTTCACAGTTTTCTGCCTATATTTTTTGCATTTTGCTCCAGTATTGCACTTCACTTGCCATTGTTGAAATTTACTTTGAATAGATAAAGGAAATAAACCTGTTCTTTTATTGATGTTTCTGCAACTATGGGTACTTTTATGTCCCAGTAGTGGATGTTTGGAAATATATAAAAAATTCTTATCACAAAGCACAGAAAATATTTTGTCAGAAATCGTTTTCACTTACAAAATAAATGCAAAATCTAACCAGTTTATGCAATATATGAAACAATTTTACGTCAAAATGTCAGTTCTGTTCACATTCTGCTCTGTTCACACTTTTAATATTCAGATGCACAGAAAGCAATCATGTTATAAAATTAAATTATTTCTACTGAAACGGCATAACATACATTTTCAGTAAAAATATCTGAATAAATGTTCTTATTGATCAGTCATTTAGCATAATTGTTTGCATAAATATATTTGTCCCACATTTAATGTAACACTGTTTTTTTCAAAGACAAACAAATGTAGCTTCCATAGAAACATAAGTTAGTAAAAGTCTACAGTCACAAGAGAATGGGACACCTTATCACGGTGATCCTGGATTAGCAAAAAATAAAAATAAAAACATAGCAAGGTAAATGTCACATTTTCATATTCAATATTTTCTGTATGTCTGTACCCTTGAGCTTATGACCAATACCTTCCAAAAAATGTGATATTCATGTTAAATTCAAATATATTATAAATGTTTTGCAAAAGCTAATGTAGCAGACCATTTATTTGTTATTTATATTTGAAAGCCATGATGTCTTTACTGCAACAGCTCAGTGTTAAATCATGTATAAGGCCAGTGTTACATATAAATCTATGTGGAGTTGGTTTGTATATGTGTATGTTAATAGATGTACTTCTTTTTTTTTTTTTTACAGCCCAGCTAATTAGCAACAGTAACTTTTCATGACACTATATTTAGATTTGTTGTTCTACTACAGTCAAAACCCTCCCTCCATTTTTTCACTTAAAAAACTTTGTCTAAGAACTTTTAGCTGAATGAATTGACAGAACCCCAAGACAACAACAAAGGACCTGGTGAAAGAGTTGGAGGCATCAGGTACCAAATATATACATCCACCATTATTGAAGTCCTACATCACCATGGCCTGAAAGGCTTTCCCACAAGAACAAAGCCCCTATTTCAAAACTGGCATAAAAGAGCCAGACTGCAAATGTAGGTGATCACCAGGCCAACGACTTAGTCTTTCGCACAGCAAAAAACTGTTTGGCCAATAATAATCAGTGCTACTTGTGGAGGAAAATGGTAAGTATTATTGTCTGAAGAACACCCTCCTAACTGTGAAGCATGGTAGTGGCAGCATCATACAGTAGGGGGTTTTGCTGGAAAATGGACAGGCGTACTTATATGCTTAGATAAATAGCATCATGAGTAAGGAAGACCTAGAAATACTAGATTTTTACAGTCCAGTTAATTAGAAGCAATGAATGTGACTCAGCAAACAGTAACTGTCAGTGACACTATATTTAGCTATGTTGTTCCACTGCAGTCAAACCAAGACATGTGCCTCCCTCGGTTCTCCACCTAAAAGTCTATACATCTGAGACGTCTGTGTACTCAAATTACTATCATCAGCTTGCACCGATTTCTCTTTGTGTGCCGAAGAACAATACGGTTTAATGGCTGGCCTTCAGACCACACTCTCATTTCAATTTGGGTAGGGACGCAATCAGATAATCAGTCATTTTTCGCTCTGAATCTTTAATGATGCTTTGGAATTAAAATGTCAACATGAACACAGGGAACAGCAGCATCACACAGCATTTATTAAAACAATAAGGCCTTGGGTAATAATAATAACAGCTCCATATTTTTATATAAATATTCAAATGTGAGCTTTAATTTGATCTTTTTATTTCAATGTCACTGTGACACACCGACAGCGTAGAAAAAACACACACAGATGTAGAAAAAACCAAAGCCTTCAGATTACAGAGTATTAAATACTGAATATTGCATTTGAACTGTGTGAGCGTATTGGTTTGTGTATTTTGGTGTCTGCTATAGGTATATTTGCATGTGTATTTATGTACATACTGTATTTATGGATAAATATCTATTGAATATCTATGGGTGTGTTTACTTGTTATCCTTCAAATTGGCCTTTTCTGAACTCATCTATTTAAAAAAGAAACTGTTCTCTATTTCGAAAAGGGTTCCTTAAAATATAGAGACATCAGTGATCAGTGAGTATGATCAAAGCTGTATGCTTCATTTCTCAGCGTTCCCCTGATGCTTCACCGTTGCAGGGTTGATTGCATTAGAATGGGCTGGTGTGTTATGGGAGCAGGTTAAATCGATAAAGGACATGTTGCAGATGGGTTTTTCATTTGAAGAGGCTCCTGCATCTCTGTATGTCTGCAGAGCCCGAGCTGACAGAATCACTGTGCTAATTTTTTCTGCTCAACTTAGTAGTGCCTGTTTATTTTAGGAACTGTGGTCCATACACACATTCGCCAACGGAAAGCACTATAATCAGGTTTCACTGGTACTCTCCTCACTGGAAATTGTCTACTCCCTTTTGTTGGAAGTGCACAACCTCTGTTTTTCTGCAATTAGTTCCTTGGCAGGCTAAAAGACTCTTATAGCACTCAGCCATAACTGTGAGCAAGTGCATCCTGATATTATTGCGCAGGAGAAACCATTCTAGCACATTTTCTCTCAGCCCTAATTTCTTGTGCTTGTCAAATCACCAGACTGTTTTTACCCACGTCTTAAAAAAATACATCAAGATATATGAAAATAGAGTAAATTCAATAAGCCTTACAATCCTAATCATAATTTCAGTTTAGATTGAATCTCATTTACATTTATTTGTCAGTCACTTTTATCTAAAATAACAATAAAAAATATAGCCTAATAGAATAGAATAGAATAGAATTCCTTTATTTCCATTGTACACAGTAGACCAATTCTGGTCCGACAACCTCAGCAGCAGTTAAAAACATTGACAGGTGGTGTGAATAACATTGATAATCTCATTACAATGGCACTCATTAAGTAGTGGGATATATCAGTTAGCAAGTGAAAAATCAGTTCGAAGTTGATGTGTTGGAAGTAGGGAAGCATAGGGATCTGATCGACTTTGATAAGGGCCAAATTGTGACGGATAGACATTTGGGTCAGAGCACCTCCAAAACAGCAGGTCCAAGGAAGGACAATCAGTGAATCAGTGAAAGGGTCATGAGCACCCAAAGCTCATTGACATGTGTGAGTAGCAAAAGCTAGCCCTGCTGGTTCTGCAGTGTGATGCTATGTGCAATGTTCTGCTGGGGAGTTGTGAGTCCTGACATTTATGTAGATGTTATTTTGACAAATATCACCTACCTAAACATTGTTGCAGAACAAATTCACCCCTTCATGACGATGGTAAACCCTAATGGCAATGGCCTCTTTCAACAGGATAATGTGCCCTGCCACACAGCAAAAAATTGTTCAGGAATGCTTTGAAGAACATGACAAAGAGTTCAAGGTGTTGACCTCCAAATTGCCCAGATCTCAATCTGTGGGATGTGCTGGACAAACAAGTCCTATCCATGGAGGCCTCATCTCCACGTCTTGGTTGCAGAAACCACGTTCAGAGGTCTTGCGGAGCCCATGGCTCGATGGGTCAGAGCCAATATTGGCAGCTGGTTTTAATGTTCTGAGACTGATGTGTGTATGTATGTATGTGTGCATATGTGTACACATGAGTATGAAGTATATATATGTACATA
This sequence comes from Notoglanidium macrostoma, assembly GCA_030068235.1. Lineage (NCBI taxonomy): Eukaryota > Metazoa > Chordata > Actinopteri > Siluriformes > Auchenoglanididae > Notoglanidium > Notoglanidium macrostoma. Next base: position 5,621,252 of record JAQQZR010000038.1, read on the forward strand.
TGTACAAACACACACACACACACACATATATATATATGTGATTAGAAGTATATATGTGTACATATGCACACACACACACACACATATATATATATGTGTGTGTGTGTGTGTGTGTGTGTGTGCATATGTACACATATATACTTCTAATCAGCCAATCATGTGACAGCAGCAAAATGCACAAAATCATGCGGATACAGGTCAAGAGCTTCAGTTAATATTCACATCAAACATTAGAATGAGAACAGGGAAAAAGCTCTAACTAATTTGGTCATTCTCCACTGACCTCTCTTATTAACAAGGCATTTCCACCCACAGAATTATCACTCGCTCATTGTTTTTTTATTTTTTGTACCATTCTGCAGAAATTCTAGAGAGTGTTGTGTGTAAGAATCCCAAGAGAGCAGCAGTTTCTGAAATACTCGAAGCAGACCATCTGGCACCAAAAACCATGGCACAGAGAGTCACAGAGATCACACTTTCCCCATTCTGATGTTTGATGTGAACATTAAATGAAGCTTGCTATGCATGTGTGGATATATACAGTATATATATCCTATATCCTATATCATGAAGGTACCTTATAATTTCATAATCCTTTCTTTCAGTTTTATCATTGTGTTTTAGGTCTCTACAGACTGCTGTGCCGTGTTTGGCCCTGTCAGAATCTCAGACTAGGCCCCAATAGCACAGCTGTTCTGCTGAGGACACATACAGATATACTCTACAATACAGAGTGCCATCATGTTCTCAACCTTCACATCCGATCTTCCAGACAGATCCCTGTTTACTGCTGCAGGGGTAACAGAGAACAGCACACAGGTACGTCAGTGTGAGAGTGAATGTGTGTGTGCAGGCTGTTAACATCAGTGGCAGATTTTTGTAGCTGTTGACAAGCTTTCTGAACCAGAAGGCTATGCCAGGAGTATTTATCATGTTTATTTCTCAGTAGTTCACTACACCTTTTATACAGATGATAGCCTGACTATGGTACAGAATTTAATTGAGATTTAATTGAATTTTAGATAGCGACGTACAGTAACTGTACATAATAATGTGAAATGAAATGTAAATATAAATATCAAATTACCCACTTTTAATCTAGTAAAACATTTTTTGTTATTTATTATACCTCTAGTAAATATATCAACTTTTATTTACACACAGAACGTCTTTTGACTTATAAATATGAATAAAAACATATATATTCATAATCCTAAACGATATGCTTAGAAAACAAAATTGATAGTGAAAGAAGGGACACTATAAATTACACTAAACATTACCACTTCTGATGGACTTGCAATTTCAAAATCCTCTGAAAAAAATTAAGTCAAGACAATGGCTGGACCATGCACGTTAACTGTTATTTGCTTTTTTAGAAAGCAGTCTTGAGTTATTTTGGCTGTATATTTGAGGTCATTGTCTTGAAATGTCCATCTTCTCCCCAGATTCAGTTTATTGGCCAGTGAGGTGAAACTCTCTAATATGTCCAAGTATATCACTCCATTCATGTTTCTTTCGATAACATGTACAGTAGTGCTTGAAAGTTTAGAATCCTTATATTTCTGTATAAATATGACCTAAAATAGCATCAGATTTTCACACAAGCCCTAAAAGTAGATAAAGAGAACCTAATTAAACAAATGAGAAAAAAATATTATACTTGTTCGTTTATTTATTGAGTAAAATGTTCAGGTATTACATATCTGTGTATGGCAAAAATATGTTAACTTCTAGGATTAGCAATTAATTTGAAGGTTAAATTAGAGGCAGGTGTTTTCAGTCAATGGAATGACAGTCCATGCTTTATTTAAAGAACAGGGACCTATCAGAGTCTGATCTTCACAACACATGTTTGTGGAAGTGTATCATGGCACAAATAAAAGAGATTTGTTGATGCTCATCAGGATGAAAAAAGGTTACAAAGCAATTTCTAAAGAGTTTGGACTCCACCAATCCACAGTCAGACAGATAGAGGAAAATCAAGACCATTTTTGCCCTCTCCAGGAGTGGCTGACCAATAAAGATCATTCCAAGAGCAAGGCATGTTATAGACCACAAGGTCTCAAAGAAATCCAGGGTAACTTCTAAGCAACTAATGGACTTTCTCACATCGGCTAATATTAATGTTCATTAGTCCCCCATCAGGAGATGCCAGCCTACAGTTTGCTAAAGATCAGGTGGATAAGCCAAAAATCTATTGGAAAAATTTAATGGATTGATGAAACCAAAATAGAACTTTTTGTTTTAAATGACAAATATTATGTTTGGAGAAAGGAAAACACTGCATTCCAGCATAAGAACCTTATCCTATTTGTGAAACATGGTGGTGGCAGTATCATGGTTTGGGCCTTTTTTGCCATCATAAATAAATTCTAAATTATACCAGCGAATTCTAAAAGAGATTATCAGGACACCTGTCCATGATCTGAATCTCAAGAGAAAGTGGGTCATGCAGTAAGACAACACCCCTAAGTACATAAATCGTTCTATGAAAGAAGGGTTAAAGAATAATAAATTTTGTTTTAAAAAGGATTTTTCGCATGCATCTCTGTACTTTTTTTTTTTTAGCAGAGGGGTTTTGCATGGGGTGTAGGAATGGAGATTGCAGCGCAGTTGATTGCTTATTCTCTGTGTAACTGTTATTCCTGCTGATTTCAAGTCATCCTGCAAGTCCTTTCGGGACTATTGTCTTCTCTCTTACCTTCTTTATCATTTGTCTGAGAGCCTTGTGAAATCTTGGGTGGCACGTTTGTCCAAAGATAGTTGTGGATCCATGAACTTTCCAACCACATAATTATCAAAATAATTGTTCTGACAGGAATGTTTAGGGTCTTTGCTATAGATCTGTAGCTTTTTCCATTCGAGTGCCACAGAGAACTTTATAAAGCTCCATAACCTTCACCATGATTGCTACTTGTGTGACGTCTTCCCAACCAATGACAATGTCTTTTATTGCACCTGGTACAACTTATAAAAGAACTTTTTTGCAGCATTTATATCTAGAACTCTTTATGTAACCTTGATGTACAAATAGTGTCTGAATACTTTTTTCCCTATTAGTTTCATTTTTTTAATATATCTTTGTGTATACATATGAATACACTTAATAAGACATTGTGCATAAATGTGACTTGGATATATGCATATTTTAAATAACAAAATATATCTGTATACTTATTTTCCCTCACTGTATTGGGAACTGCCCACTGTCTGGCAGTCCCTGAACAAAGGTTAGTATTTTTGACAGTGCACATTATCTAGTCAGTGAGGTGTACACAATTCATGGAACAGTTTCCACATAAAGGCATTACAAGGTACATATACTAGGGACATTGCTAGCTAGCAACCCTCAGGCTTCAAGCCACAGGCACAAATGACCTGGCTCATGGTGCCAAATCTTTCCCCTTTGGGAGGACGCTGCCTTTACGTTCTGACCACTGTCAAAATTAGCTGTGGAAACCAAGGCCTTGCTGTTTATCTCAGAGCCAAAGTAGTGGTCTAGTTGCTGAAGTCTGAGCAAGGTGAGTTGAATCAACGGTTTCCACCTTTTTCAGTTATTAATGATATGCTGTATGGAGCGAACCAGAACACTCAAATGTCCCAGTTTTTTGTCCTAAAAACAGCAGAGAAGTACTTTTCCACATGGCTCATTACAACCCAACTGCCAAGCAAACATGGACAAGTTAATGGCCTGTTTCTATTGACCATGTCAGTGGTGTGCATTTTCACAACAAATGCAATTTGGTGAATCTACCATCCAAAACGTGCCATTCCACCCTCTTCCCTTAAAAAAAAACTGGAATGGATCTTGTTAAGCTATGAGATATCTCTTTTTATTAGTTGTCATGACCTACATAACTTGACTTCCCAAAGAAGTGTGTCTGTGGACATGAGAGGCATGATCTCGCGAAAGTTAAGGGCACCTCTTTTATATCACATACATTATGCAAACTTTACATAATGCACCAATTAAAGAAATCCAAACCATCATCTACTACTCCCAGACTGGTGGGTTAAAAAAGTGCTTTAAGACTCATAAAATATGATTTGTACAAGATGGTAGTAATTGGGATAAATTGGTTATCTGTGCTCCAGGAGGTGCCCCAGAGGGTTTTTTGAGTTATGTAAGCAGAAGCCAGGGGGTTGCTGGATAAAATTAAATTCAGCTGAAAAGATGGTCCAACACCCAGTAAAATCGAGTTCTGTGCAATCTGAACCTGTGAGAAAATCTCCACATTCTGGGTCACTTATTGCAGGAGAATTTGGTCAGCAGCTCTATGATGTTCCCAACAGAGACAATCTGAACTTGGCCCAAAATTACTTACCAAGTTGTAAGGACCTTTCAATATCAGGCAGCAAGTTGTAAATGTCAGTTATAATGTATTGCAACTGGTTAACATACAGCCAATGTACCACATCAGTCTGCTTAAACAGTGAAGCCAGTTGCTCTGGATACAGGAGTGGCAGAGAGAGATGAGTTGTGAACAGATCTCTCACAGTCCCAGAGAGCAGAGATGGCCATATCACTTCCTTGAACATAAAAGAAGAGTAGTTCAGAACAAACTGGAGAAAAGCTAGAGATGGAAGTAATAGAGGAGGCACACAGTGACTATAAGAGCCCCATTGTGCTTGTGGCTAAGGTGAATGGAGCACGTTTCTTATTTCACTCTCCTGACTTTTCTTTTCCATCTGGTTTGCAGATTAACTTGTTCTGTTCTTTGGACTTCTTTTCCCTGCACTGACTTCAGTATTCAGTCCCAGGTAGTGGATGGGGAGCACTACCCAGTTTCCCTTCACCTTCTGTTCAGACCACACTCCTCTGCACTGGCTCCACTGTATGAAAGATCATAATCACTAATCCTTATCTGGTGTTACAGCCTTCATAGTGGTCCACAGGTGGGGACGTGCATGATAGTAGCTAACATTTTTCTCTGATGAGTTTTAGTTGGTCCAAGGCTATGTGGTGGATGATGTAAATACTTGCAAGAGGTGATCTGAGGGAAAATGGACCCTAGAGGTAGAATGAGAGGTGAGTGCTGTTACTGAGTAACAACACACAGTAGTAGTAGCTAGCTAGCAAACAGCTAAGTGAATGAAGCTACAGTTGTGCTTGAAAGTTTTTGAACCCTTTCGAATTTTCTATATTTCTCCATAAATATGACCTATAACATCATCAGATTTTCACACAAGTCCTAAAAGATAAACCTTTATTAGTCCCGCAAATAGGAAATTTGCAAAAAAGTAGATAAAGAGAACCCAGTCAAACAAATGAGAGGAAAATATTTAATGGGATGACAATCAGGTGTGAGTGGGCACCCTGTTTTATTTAAAGAACAGGGATCTATAAAAGTCTGCTCTTCACAACACATGTTTGTGGAAGTGTATCATGGCACGAACAAAGGAGATTTCTGAGGACCTCAGAA
>JAQQZR010000038.1:5631629-5644522 GCA_030068235.1 Notoglanidium macrostoma
TGATGTTTTAGGTCATATTTATGCAGAAATATAGAAAATTCTAAAGGGTTCACAAACTTTCAAGCACAACTGTAAGAAGGATAGCAATGTAAACAGAGGAATCCACCTTTATATTAGTGGGCACCAAAGAGTTCCTAACATTTTAGGAAAGGGAATAATGGCTATATGACAGAGGTATTTATTGTAAACACTGTGTCACTGTCCTAGAAGGTCCTGACATGCATATCCATGCATACAAGAAATTATGCAATTAGGCAATTCTCACCACCCTGTCCTGATGTTTAAGATGGTTTAAACAGAACATAGCTATACGGTACACTCTAACAGGACTCAGACCTTTTGGCTTTGGTTTGGATTATATAAAACATGCATGTATACAAATACTCAACAGAGTGCTGAGTTTAGGGTGCATATAAACAGTTAATTCAGAATCTGTAATCAGAATGAATACTTCTGATTTGATTAAATCTTTGCATGTAAACAACAACTTTGTGCTGCACGTTTAGTATCTAGCATTTTAGATAAATTTATTTTAGATAGATTTAATATCTATCAAATTAAGGCATCTGGTTCTGCTTTGAATGCATTATGATTACATATCATTCTGTTATATATGACACATCCTATGTTAAACCCTTTCCATATCTAGATCTCCCCCAGCTAACAGAGACATGAGGACATGACTGCAGTGTTCCTGAGCCAGTGGCCAGAAGCAGCAGTACATTATTTATTTATTCTGTTTACATGCTCCCCCTACATGCCAGGGGAACGCCCAGCCCCCAGTCCTGACATTCTGACCAGCATTAAATTTCAGGTCACAGAGCGGGAGAGAAAAATTGCTCTTGTCACGCAACATGAGCAGCGTTTAGCTTACAAAACTGCAATGGAGAGACTAAAGTACCTCAGTTTCATTTTCAGTCTCTGAGAGGTAAACGATTTTCATAATGCAGCACTTTAGCTGGTGAGCCACAACATTCTGACCCCACACTCTGCCTAAAAAAATTCAGTACTTCATATAAGCAGAGAGAGTCAAGTAAGCCACAACACGACCTGCTTCACATCAGTCATGACGAATTCATGACAACCGTTTGCCGATGCTGATGCTTTTCAATCAGCAACACTGTAGTGGAGGCAATTACAGCAGGGCAATTACAATTATTGAATGAGCTCTCTCATCAGCAACTGAAACGAAAACCATCATCACAATAAGTGTGCCGATAAAAAATATTAATGCGCTTGCAGTGAAATAACAGCTTGTGGTGTTGAGCAAGAACGCTGAGCAAGAAAGTAGGGGGGATGAAGCATGGAAGAACAGAAACATCTTAATTCTTCTAAAGTCTTGCCCATTGCATAACCATGTTCAAAACACATACAATCATGACAACCATATACACTCTATAATATAGTTAAACATGTTTACCGCAAAGACAGACTGAAAAATCACTCTTACTAATTCAGTCTGATGCAAGAAAATGATCTATGAAAAATTAAGCTTAATGGGTCAAATACAAACCAGGCCACTGTTTACTGTGTACTGTGTAGACCCATAAGAATTTGGGCAATGTTTTTGGTATTTTGGGTCTGTATTTTAAAGCATCATATTTAAAATTAAGCAAATCAGTCAGTGTTTTTTGATTCAGTACCTCAGTCTCTCCAATCGTGTTAACTATTAATACAGAAAATATACCCTCTTATACTTTATGCATTTATGCAGTTTGCACGTATGTGTATGTTTGTTTATTTCTAGTTTTATGAAGAGTTCACTTCATTTATAATAAAAGCATGAACCTTTAAAACTAGGGTTTGTTCATCCATTCTTGGGTAAGTCTGTGGAAATTATATCCCTTTAAGGAATAGTCCTTCCATTTTAGGGAGACCAGAGGTAATTGGACAGGTCTGCTAAGTTTCTTTTTGGCCAGCTGTCTTATTCAATCATTAATTCATGCACAAGAAATCAGAAACAATGTAATACAACTGTGGACCAAGTATATAAAATTGTGTATAATATAATAAAGGAGAAAGAAGAAACTCAATCTTTTCTAGGATTGTAGGTGCTATCGTTAATAAGCCTCATCCATGCTGAAGCAGCCTCAAAGGGATGCATTAAAAAATTTCAGCCTTGAAGACCACTGGATGAATTTTATTATATGATAATTGGCTTGCAGCACAGCACTCTAATGAAGTTAGGAAAAGAACGGAAAATGTATTGTTTCCAAAGAAACTAGAGTAATTACCATATATTTGCAAAATTGGGAGATTTCAAAAGTTTTCAAAAAGGGATAAAAAGGGGGATATTCTGGGGATTTATATGGGCCTAAATATAATGGGTTCTGCAATGGATGCAAACAAGGATTAGACCATATCAGACAACAGTGTGCCTGAAATAACAACATGCATGTATATCTTTGTAACCTACCAAACCAGTATTGGAAATGCTATATTTGGTGGTTATTTGTGCAGCCACCCATAATGGACTATGTCATTCAGTGTGTGCAGTGGTGAGGTGAGCAAAGGAGCATGGAGAGGTGGTGACTGAAATGCTGCCAGAGGCCAGCCTGAACAGAGCATCACAACACCACACAGGAAGGAGAAGATAACGGCATCACACTGTGAAAGAAAGCTCTCTCTCTCTCTCACTCACGCTGTGTGTGTGTGTGTGTGTGTGTGTGTGTGTGTGTGTGTGTGTGTGTGTGTGTGTGTGTGTTTGTGTGTGTTTGTGTGTGTTTGTGTGTGTGTGTGTGTGGGTGTGTGTGTGTGTGGGTGTGTCTGCTTAGAGTGACATGCTTGAGTGTAAGAGGCAGAAAAAAGAAATCTAAAAAGGAGGAAATCATGAGACAAAGAAAGTCATCAGGCAAGTTAATTAAAGTTAATGAAAGAGAGAGAGGAAGAGAGAGACAAAAAAAAAGAGAGAGTGTAAGTAAGTGAGAGCAGAGAATGGGAAGGTGTGAAAGAACTCTAAGTGAGATGTTAACAGCTCCACACCTGACCCATGGAAGTCAACACCTGCACATTTCCACTTCTAATCTTCCTTTCTGGCAAAGACTCATTTCTGATTCTGACTCCAGATTTGATTAACAAATCCACTCTTGTGAATCAAATCAGGGAACTTTATAAATTAAATAAGGTTTTTCTTTCCTGCCCTTGAAAAAGTCATTCATGCCTCCATCCTGTGTTACGATCATTTGCTGTACATTCAGTACCATGCAAAAGTCTTAGGCAACCTAATTTTTTACCCAAATTTTGTCTTGATGTTTACTTTATGACTTGTACGTTATCGGGTTGATAAAAAAAGTGTACTATGTATATACTTTAAAAGACAGTCTATCAAGACAATCTGAAGAAAAATAAAAAATTCTACCAAGAAAGCTTGTTACATAATTGGCATGCTCCATAGCGAGCACCAGCTCCTAGTATGCTGCATGTATGCTACTTGTACTATACTAGTAGAGTATGCTACTTGCTTGCCAACATAATGGTGGGCTAGCAATACATTATGGTATGGGTTAGCTTACAGTTATCATCCTTAACTATTTCATTATTAGCTTATCTCTACTACTTACCACAGATCTGCATCTGCATTTCCTCTTCCTCTTGTTTTCTCTTTCTTTTCTGGCATGACAAAATTCATTTGTACAAGTCCCACTTGCTAGCAAGATAGGCCCCTCTTTAGATGGGGAGCTTAGTATAGTGTTGTACATTACCCACTGGAAGTTTTGGGGGTGTTCTGCACTTTGAGATTTCACATTTTCATGGACTTTAAGCCTTCAGGGGTACCCCGAGCAATTGCCTGCCTTGCCTGTCCTGTAGCTATGCCACTGATTAAGCACATATTTTGATATAATTCTACAGAGTTCTATTATATCATTAAGGGTTTTCTATAGTTAGCTTTGACTAGATTTTCCCTTGCTAACACTACTAGCCTGTACTAGTGATCATTCTCTGTATTGTTCACTACATCATCCCTGTGAGCTTCCACTGTGTATATTTTTTCTGTCTGTTCAGTACGTGGCATCCTTTTTCCTGCTGGGTTGGTTTTGTCACATTGTCTCCTCTGAGTATTTAACATCTCTCACTGTTTTTCCAACTTCTGGGCCTGTGGATACATGCTGCTAGTATGGCTGCATGGTCTTCCCTTGCCATACTGCGTGCTGTTCATATCTGAGTATGCTAAGTTAGCTCGATTTCCGCTAATCTACAGCTCTTGGGTTGGAGTTGGTTTTCCCTCTATACAACAAATCCTTTGTTTCTTCTCACTTGGGTCAGATGGCTTTTCCATCAATTCACATCAACCATCAGATCCTGCAGAATAATTTTTCATAACATCAAAAGAATATGACCTTTTCTGACTACAGAATCTGCTCAGGTTTTTAAACAAGCTGCAGTTATTTCTAGACTTGACTACTTAAACTCAATACTCACTTGTCTCCATGCATACGCACTATCTTCTCTACATTCAGAGTACTGCTTCCTGTCTGGTTCATGACCTCTCAAAGTTCTATCATCTGACCCCCGTACTGAGGTCACTCCACTGGCTTCCTTCAAAGTTCTTGTCTTTGCATTCCAGGCATCAAAAAGGCTCCGCACAATATTATGTATGCACTCATGCATGCCAACTCAGATCTTCAAACTCAGGGAAACTGACACGTCCTCCTCTGAGGTCTAAACATGACTGCAATGCAGGATAGTGTTGCTGTAGTGTCCTGGCTTCTCACTGTTGGAATGAGCTTCCACTTCCTCTCAGAACGGCTTCATTTTTGCAGAGGTCTAAAGACCTTTCTCTTCCACTACCTTGGATAACATTTCCATAGTTTCAAATAAAGCTTAAGGCTAACTATACCTTTATAGAGCCGATTTACTTTATAGGTCTGATTATTAGATTATTAGTATTTGTGTAGCAATGCCGTCTATATGATCATCTATGTTTTAATTATCTACAGTACTTTTAAAACTTGTTGAAAATGTGCTTTAAGAATAAAATGTACTTACATTCTGTATGGAATTAGATATCACAAATTTTGTTATTTTTGCCTTATAATCAGACTTTTACAACTGTACTTCAAGGATTCCGCGACAGCAATATGGTACATTTGTCCTTAACAATTCTTAGAAAGATATATGATATATGATCAATAGCGTAATAGAGATATCAAGATATAGAGAGCTCAGACGTGTAATGAAAGCACAGCACATTCCTTTTTGCCCACTTTTTTGTATGGAGCATGCGGTGTAATCACCTTTCCGTTCATGCAGCACAGCAATGTAAAAAGGAACAGTTAAGACAGTTAGAATTTGATGGGAATAAAAATAATGCGCTTGAAAGGAACCCTGGTTTTAACTTATTTTTAATCAAGATGCAGACATAAGGGTGGAATCAACACAAGCCCTTCAGCAGACTAGGATCTTTCCACTATTTCCATGATTTTCACTATATGACCTGGCTGTTAGAACTTAGTGGAATAGCCCAGAGCATCTTTTTAAATTAAAGTCATTGCTCTCTAGCCAGCCATTATGACAACACTGACTGGTTTTGTCTGTTTCAGGGCTTTGGGTTAAACTTAGATCAGAACAAAGAAATGAACCAAAACACCTCCATCGCCTTTAATGGCTGGGTGAAGAACCCAGCCACTAAAATTAGGGGTATTGAACGTAGTAGGTATCAGTATAAATGCAATCTATACATCAGTGAGAACAATACAACAATAGTTTCACCCAGCCTTCAATAAATTAATCAGTCCAGACAGGGACTCAGATCCATACCTGCACAAAGGAGAAAAAAATGATCTGTCTAGGCATATATATGTCAAAACATACTGAAGTTATTCTGGCAGCTTATGGTGGCCCAGCACCTTACTACACACACACACACTTTATATACAAAACATAATTTAATACATAACTATACACATCAGCAGCACACATTTTTAAATAAAAGGATAGTGTCAGAAATAGCTCTGGATCTACACTGTAACTAAATGGGTCATTACGTTTTATCACCCCATCTATCCTACATCTCCATTTTTCTCTTTCCAGTTGAGTCGAATGATCAAAAAGCTGCCAAAATGTGACCTAGTTTTGGGGGCTTTTGAGGCAAAATCTAAATTCTAATCATGATGAATGTTTATTGTAAATGCAACATACATCAGCAATACAATTTGACTTAAGCACAACAGGAAAAGCACTGAAATCCATCAACGCTCAAATATTCTTTTCCAGCATTATGAAATCCTCAAGCTCTTCAAGTGGCCCTGTTTTGACAGATTTAACTAATCCCCCCTAATTAATCAGTTAGCTGCCTAATAATTCATGCTATTCTGCAGCATGAGCTATGCATATGAAAAGAATGCAATATAGCTCTAATAGGCAGATAGGCATGGTTGGAGGGATATTGGAGGATAAATGTTTTCCATGCCATAAAGCGGAGTGGCAATATAAATAAATAATCTTTAAGAAGGAGACAGCAGACATATGGCTCAACATTAGTAGCCTGATTGATCTTTTCTGGGTTTATGATCAGGGCAGTTATTAAGGTCGGAACAATTTGAACGTGTTACTTGAAAAGTGCTCGAATGTGATAATTATGCAAGTTATGTTGAACCATTCTACAACGTGTTCCAGAGCTGGATTTTACGTGTAAAATGCATCCTGCATGTCAATTAGATGTCAATTTGCAAGTTGTTATGAATCCATTCGTCTTGCAGAAGAGAAGCAAGCCTCTCACGGTGGGCAACTCCAAAGAGCGCACGTGCGTTTAAAAAAAAATGCGTTGGGAAGATCGCAGGGTGTTTGATGTAGGAGTTTAGGCTAGAGATCTACTACTCACCGTCCTCTTTCTCGTCGAAGACCGGTCTCTTAGAGGAGCTATTCGCGCCCATCCTCTTCTTCCACTTGGCCCAGTGAAACATTGAGGCTCAGATGGCATTCCTCGCCCGGTGCGGAACTAAACAGCGCTTTGGTGCCGCTACAGTCCGAGCTCGAGCATCTCTTCTCCACGAGCGGAAATAACGCCCTGCTACCGAGTTTTGGGAAGAAATGGACTGAACAGAAAGGACAGAAAAGACGAGTGGCGAGAAGGAGAGCGCGCGCAGAGAGGAATGGAAGTGAAGTGCAGTGCTCGGTGTGTGTTGGGCTGCTGTCTCTGAGTGCTGAGCTCTGTAGCGCTTCTCCTCTCACCGACACACAGCCCCTCCTCTGCTGCTCCAGCCACTCTAACCTATTACAATCCCACTTCCGCCACTGGAACAAAGCACAAACAGGCGTTCTCATTATCGGACATGTTAACTCATCATTCTGTAAAACTTTCTTATTTTCTTTCTTAATTTAACACAGTCTGTTTAGTTACGTCTAAAATACGAAACGGTCCTATTATTCTTTCTTCCTTCATTCAAATGGCACAGTACTCAACAAACAGACACACAGGTAACCAGAGCCAGCTTGATTTTTATCTTGTTACAATGGTGAAAATCACAACATTGAAAAAAAATTTGGAGTCAAATATATGAATGAAAAACCTAGCATTATAGATCACCCTGAAGTGCCATAAGGTGTTCTATTATCTTCTTGTGCACACAAGATAATAACTTGTTCCCAGAAAATAATTTGATGATAAAACTCCGTACCAGGGCATTATTTCTGTCTTGCACACAAGGTATTATCTTGTGGGTACAAGTTATTATCTCGTATCTCAATCATATTTCAAATGAGATTCATCACAAGTACTATGTTATTTACATATTGTGTACTTGTGAATCAAATTGCTCGTTAAAGATAACACTGGACAACAGTGTTTTTGAAAAATCTTTCTTCCTGAAAAGTTTTTGCTGATTGTGACTGGGTACGCACAAATATAGTTTTGGTTTTACTGGATCACGTAGGAACTCCGAGAAATAGACATTTATACGTTTACTGACAATAACGTATTTAGTCACGTTTATGTTTCGCATAAGCTATTAAATTCAACAGAATTAAAAGTGTTTTGCTCCTGATTTTCTTTTGTATTCAATGTCTGGTGCATCACGTTGCAGTGTCCAACAGCAGTCAGCAAGCATCGACGGATTCCAGCACCCAAAAATCTATAAGAAACACCCAACAGTGTTCAAGGAGCAAAAACTTTGTTGTGCATTGTAATCCAATCCAATCTGTATTAAGGATGCATATGAATTTATAGTAAATTATCTTGTACACACAAGTTATTGTCTTGTGCCCACACAAGATGCATACTGTATGCATATTTTAAGTAAGGTTTACATGGCACCAAAGAAATTAAGTAAATTTAACCCGCAAATTAATTTGAGTTATAAACCACTTTAAAAAGTACAGATGATCTAAACATTATCATTACTACTTAAGGGTCAACAACACCTTAAATTTTTCCAAGCTAAAGTTGCATGTCAATGAGTAAACACATTCAGATCAACCTTCATAAAAACTCAATTAGCAAAACCCTAGATGATCAGTTAACTGAGTTGTTTATATACACATGACTGAGAAACACATAGGGGGTGAACCAAGAAAGTGTTACTAAATCTCAAGTCAATTCAGTTTTATTTGTATAACTCTTTGACCAATGGACATTCTCATAAAACAGCTTTACAGAAATATATTTATTCCAGCCAGAGGTGATGGTTGCAATGAAAAGTTCCTTGAGACAACGTGAGGAAGAAACCTTGAGAGGAACCAGACCAAAAAGGGACCCCATCCTCATCTTGGTGACTCTGAATGGTGTGTAAAAAAGTGTTAATTTTTTTTTTCTAGTTTTGTGAGCACTTGCAAAATAATAGTAAATTTAACCTAGTAAAGTAAGTATATATACACACTTATACACAATATATACACTTTAAGCTTTAGCCACATATTTACATGAAATAATTTAGTATGCAAAGCTTTTAAGTAATTTGAATAATAAGACTTTTTGTGTAAAAATCATAGATTTGTTTTTGTCATATTTACTAACAAATTGGTAACATGTTATACTTTTAGATTCTAGATAGCATCAAGTGACTGTAGGACTTTAGTTGTCTTTAGGAGCTTGTAAAGGGAATAAATCACTAATACTACATGTTCTACATTCTTAGTTATTACTAATTAGAAACTAAGAAAGCAATAGAAACGTTTTCAAAAAGACAATCTTGCCTCCATTATTGTAAAATCAATATCATTTCATGTCTTTATGGTAGCAAAATAGGTCCATATACAGTATATATACACTCACTGAGTACTTTATTAGGAACATTATACTAATTCTGGATAGGGCCTCCCTTTCCACTCAAAACAGCCTCAGTTCTTTGTGGCATGGATTCCATAAGATGTTGGAAACATTTCTTTGAGATTCAGATACATGTTGACATGATTGCATCACTGCATCATTCCTGCAGACTATTCAGGTGCACTTTCATGCTGCAAATCTTTTGTTCTAGCACAGCCCTAAGGTGTTCTATTAGATAAAGATCTGCTGACTGCGAAGGGCACTGCCACATTGTAACGTTCATGAAACAAGTTCGAAATGACTTTTGCTTTGTGACATGGTATATTATAATGCTGGAAGTAGCCATTAGAAGATGGATAAATTGTGGCCATAAAACGATGCAAATTGTCAGTAACAATACTCAAATAGGCTGTGGCATTCAAGCGATGACTGATTGGTATTAACAGGCCAAGTGTGCCAAGAAAACATTCCCCAAACCATTTCACCACCATCACCATCATGGACTGTTGACACAAGGCAGGTTGGGTCCATGGATTCAGGCTGTTGGCGGCAAATTCTGTCCCTTCCATCTGTGTGCCTCAGTAGAAATAAAGATTCATCAGAGCAGGCTATGTTTTTCCAGTCTTCAACTGTCCAGTCTTGGTGAGCCTGTGCCCACTGCAGCCTCAGATTTCTGTTTTTGCCTGACAGAAGTGGAACCTAATGTGGTCTTCTGCTGTTGTAGCCAATCTGCCTCAAGGTTCAATGCATTGTGTATGCTCAGATTTGTACAGAGTGGTTATCTGAGTTACAGAGGCTAAATGTAATTATTTTGCCAATAATCACTAGTATGAGAGGCATCTAGTGTATTATTTCATGTTCAGTAATTTGCATAACATGGGCATTTAATAGTTTATTACAACTAATAGTGTATTTATTAGTCATTTTCAAAGAACACACCACCAATTATGAATAATGAATAGGAGGATTTCACAAGATTTTGGAGCATACCTGTGAGGATTTGTCCATTCAGCCATAAGAGCATTAGTGAGGTCAGGCACTGATGACAGTTGAGGAAGCCTGGGGTTCAGTCTGTGTTCTAATTCATCCCAAAGGTGTTCAGTGGGTTTGAGGTCAGGGCTCTGTGCAGGCCACTCTTCCACTCCTACAGTGTCTGCCTCACTTTGTGCACAGGTGCATTGTCATTGTCACGTTTCGGCCCTTTAGATCCAGTGAAGGGAATTCTAAATGTGCAGCATACAGAGACGTTGTAGCAACAGTTTGGGGACGAGTCACTAAGTGTGTGATGGTCAGGTATCCACTACCCATTGGCACTTTTGTACATAGTTACAGCATTACATCACCTAACAAAAATTCACTAATTTAAAAAAACTCAAATGGCTTTCCACAGGGTCTCACAACAAATTGTTAGGTAGTGGATAGGCTAATAGAGGAACTGTGGGACTAGTAATTATGGCATGAGCTTAAGTAGTTAGGCAGCAGTAATAGAAATAATATGTCAGTGACTGGAACAATAGTTACTGTATATTACTTTTGTAATATATGTGTTGTATGTGGGTATCAGGTATATGCCAGTCACTCACATGACTTGCATAAAAAGTATTTGACGCTTCTTTTTCCCCATAAATGTTTCTAGCATTTCACTTCACTCTTGTTTTGCTCTCTCTCTTGTCCATGCACAGCCAAACCATAGCATCATGTAAAGCAACCATTCTGAATGACACTATCCATAATTCAGTGTTACACAGCTATTACACTATGGTAAAGGAATTGTGGTGTTAACAAGAAGTGTTCTGAGAGCTCATCAATGCGAAAATGTCCAGAAAGAGAGCCAAGTACTCTTTTGAGTCCACTTATATTATGAACACCAAAAACGCTGTTGTCATTTGTACCTTACTACCTTAACTGGAAAGAGCATGTCCAAACTATATAATAATAATAATAATAATAATAATAATAATAATAATAATAATAATAATAATAATAATAACTTTAAGCCTATAACATGTGTCTATAAAATTTCATAAATAAAACAGAATTTAAAAGTACAATAATAATATTTATATATTTGAATTATTGTTCATATGTTCATAACGTAAATCTCTAATGAGGGGATCCATAACTGCAAAATGTTTGAGATTGTCAGGGCTTTAAATTAAATAAAAATGTCAGGATATTTTTAATACACTTTAACACGATGATTCAAAGAATGTTCTGGAAATTATTTTAGTAATGAATAAAGGAATAAAGGTGCTGATCACTATTAACTACTATTGTTTTCGTGAAATATTGTTTTATTTATATTGTTATTGTGAAATAAATGTGTTTAATTCACATTGAAAATATGAAAGAAATCTAGCCTTTATTGACTTATCCATCCATCCATTGTCTATGCAGCTTATCCTTCAGTGTCACAGAGGATGCTGGAGACAATCCAGCTGACTTCAGGGAGAGGCATGGTACACCCTGGGCAGGTCCCCAATGTGTTGTAGGACTAACACTGAGACAAACAGCTATTTACACCTATGGGCAATTTAGATTAGCCAGTTAACCTAATCTGCATGTCTGTGGATGGAAACCTACACAGGCATGGGGAGAACATGAAAACATCACACAGAAAGGACCCAGTCGAGGTTCAAGCCCATCACCATGCTGCCATTTATCATTCATCTTTAGTAAATCTTGAATTGAAGTAAAGTAAAGGAGAAAATTGTAGACAAAATATATGCTTTAACAAAACACTTCATTCACAATAATTGGCACTCCTGCAAGAGTTTTGCAACTTCCCTTTGACAACATAATAGCCAAGAATTTTCTCCTATACCCTAGGTCATCTTCAGCTTCCACGGGTTTTCAATCGGGTTTTGGTCAGGGGACTGTAATGGTCACAGTAAAATTGGTTCTTTGGTCATTTAACAATTTTTGTCTGGATTTGGGTTTATGTTATATTGTCTTACTGGGAAATCCAGCCATGAGGTGCTAGCTTATTGCCAGAGGCAGTCAGATTTTTATTTGAAATTATGTGTCCTAACAGGGTTCCCAGGACATCTGAAGGAAAAGCAACCCTGCAACATCACAGATCCTTCCCTCTCCACAGATCCTTCAATACATGTAAAAGTGAGTATTAGGTTGACGTCCCTTTTAACCATAACTCACCTTGAGATTTTGTTGCTAAAAAGTTATTTTTTTGTCTCAGCTGACCACAGAACCTGGTTCCAGTCAAAATTCCAAGTGTGTTAGCAAATTCCAGATGCTCGTATTTGTTGCAAGATAAAAGAAAATGTACACCTGCATGGAGGTAGTGTCTAAATGTAGATTTGGCAACCCAAAATTCTGCTGTCATTTTCAAATCTCCAACTGTGACCATCTGAGATCTTAATGACGCTCTAATCCACCTCCTAATTCACTGTGCAAGGGTGAAAATTTGTGCAATCTTCCAGGGTTTATTACATATCTGTTGGTTTTAAAGTTATTAATTATTGCCCTAACAGTGACTTTAATTATTTTTTTATCTAGTCTATATGTCCAATTAACTTGTCATCTAAATAGTGTTAACTTGAATCTTACTCTAGCCTCTAATAAAGCTAAGAAAAAATGCTGTTATATGAGATGATATTCCATCCATCCATTATCTATAGCGCTTTATCCATCTGGGTCGCGGGGAAGCTGGAGCCAATCCCAGCATCTTCGG
>JAQQZR010000038.1:5653269-5680938 GCA_030068235.1 Notoglanidium macrostoma
TAGGTGTTTAACAACCTGTTAAAAATACACCAGAATGCAGGAAATGGCATCTAATTCATTAAAAAATGTCTGGGCCCGTCGGCAGACCCCCCGCCAGTGTGTGTCCCCCCCACATTCAAAATGCTTCTGACGCCCCTGGTGTGACGTGTAGAGGTGGGGTGCAGTGACTATTGCATTAAAGTCTTGCTAAAGATGTTGGGTTTGTCCATACGGTGGCGCGGTTTTCATTTGTGATCACTGTCGTCTTCAATCAGTGCTTAAGGAGTCAGCCATTTTACGCTTAGGGCCTACTGGATTGATGTTGGAAAAAAAGAACTCTCATATAAAGCGTGTGATCAAATCAAACTTTTAACTCCATTTAGACAAGGCTGGATATGACGTAGGCTTTTATGTGTTAATGAGTTGGTCTTTGTATTGTAACCTGTCATCAGATGCCTGCAGTGTCATCAATGTAATTTAATCACACGATTCCTAAAATGTATCAATATACGACCTATAGGTCCAAATTTAAAGCAACCACCTCGAAATAATGATCTTCTGCTAATATCATAATCCATATGTCAGTTTATGTTATGAGCAAATACCGTAAATAACTAGTGCTATTGATCAGTGGGCAAAACTACTGTATGTGGTTGATGGGGAAGGGGCACGTTGGAAATGCAGATCTTTAAATGCATGCTGATCTCTAGGGTGTTCACATCTAACCAAAACGCGGAAACCTGGATGGGAAGAAAACTGCGAGTTGAAGCTGAGGCTCGCGCGCTCACGGATTCCTCTCTCGCCTCTTTGTGATGTCACGGCTGGCCGCGCGGCTGTAATTGCGCCGGTGGGTTGATGGCGTCATTCCGTGGCCCTGTGTAGCCTCCCGTGCTCGCTAGCAGAAGGAGCGAGGATCTGAGGCCGACGCGCGCGGTTCCGGCGCCCGGGAACGAGCAGCGCCAAGCCGGACACTTTACCCAGGAAACATGGAGGCCGCGGCCGAGGAGCTGCGGGCCGGCTCCCGGATTCCGGTCACCATCGAACACATAGTGAATGACACACTGGTGGTGACGCTCACTTACCGGGATAGGAGCTACACCGGGATTTTGTTGGATTGCAACAAAAAGTGAGTGTGTTTCATTCTGCTTCTTCTTCTTCTTCTTTTGCTTTAAACGCGCTAAGCCATAAGCTAAGCTAAGCTAAGCTAACTTGGCTAACTAAGCAAACGCTATCCATCAAGAAGAGGCCAGGCAAAGACCAGCAGGCCCCCTATTTATCCAAAGCCAAGGGAGGATTAGCACTGCAAAATAGGTTCTTCCACACATAGTTCACGTCTTACATATATATGCACCAATATAATTTATCCTACAAATCTAAGTAGTTTGTCAGGGTCGAATATGATTTAAAAAAATTTAAAAAAAATCCACTCAGTAACATTACCTGCCAGCTAAGGTTAGCCACTTGGCTCCTGTAAAATATGTGTAGCTAATAATCATAGAATGCTGCGTTCACTTAATGCATATTGTTTACACTGTGTGCTTGTGAACGCGCTCTCGGCTTCGTGTATATCAGCTAATATTCGTGTTTATTCTTGCTTATTGTCCAGGGTAGGATAATCAGTCTCTCATTGTTGTAGCTTGTGGTCGCTAGCTGAAATAGTTCTCATTCAAATGAAGTGGGGTAAAACCCAGGTTTATCATGTTTTATTCAGATATTTCCTATGTAGTATTGCTCAGCTTCTGCTCGTGAGGTTATCGAGGCGTTTTTAATCGACTTTTCACAAGGGACATGTTCATAGTCACATGTGAAACAGATTGCTTTCGGTGTGTTGCCCATTATTATTATTATTGTTATTATTATTATTATCAGTCAAGTACCCAAAAGCTTCGCAGCTATATATTACACACATTTCCATGCATGTATAATAGATACTGTGAACAGTAAATAAAGCTTTATTGGTTTAGTGGTTCAATAGAATAGAGAAGTTGAACCTGCTGGAAAGGCCATCTTTCCTCAAGACAAAGACAGGTGGGGTGTCACTGACCAAACCAACACTAGTGACCTTTGTATGATCTGCTAGCATCTGTTTCTAGATAACATGCATGTAGTGTGTAATTATAGGTAGGAGGTAGGCCACGATAGATAGTGTGATATTGCTTTAATTGTTTTGCAGTGCTGCAGTATGTGGTGTTTATGTCCTGTGTCAGTGCTGTTTGTGGGAATCATTGTGCCACGTACTTGGTCGGGTTTATGTCTCAGTTCAATAATGGTATTATAAGTCACGAAATATGTAGCCATACAAATGAACCGTTTCTTTTTATATTACATTATCCTTTGAAAAACACCCTGTGCATTCATAGCCACCTCAGAAACCTGTGATTTACTTGCTTCTTATTCTTGGCCTTGTCTAGGTAGATATATGGATGAGGTCTAAGCATAGTACACAAAGGAACAGGACTTCTTTTGAGAGAAATAAAACCCCTTTTCAGCTGTGCGAGGCTGTATGTTGAACCACTATATTTTATATATATAGCGCTTGGTCATGTGACATTGAATCACTTTACAGTGCACTATGTACCATGACACAAAAGTATATCATGATGGTAATGTCAGAATACCTGTATCATATTGCCGTATTAACTAGCCCAGTTCAAAGAAAGTTCTGGCAAATGTATGAATATTCTAATGTCTAAGTAAGACCCAGTACACTAAGGTTTTAAATCTGTTCCCTATTCAACACGCCTGTATTCATAGCCTCTGTAATTCAGATCACATTTCATGTTTCCACTTTCTAATGATACAGTTAATGAGCTTTAGAATGTATTACAAATCGATTAAAAATATTTGTCTAGACTTTTTGCCCTCAGAAAACATTTTTAAACCACACTTTAAATCACACAATCTATTCAATGATTGTGCAAAGCAAGAGTGTTGTCCATCTCTGTCTAATCTAGTCTTACTCTGATCTTTGTTCTAGTATTGCTTCTTTTCTTTGCGGCAATACCGTTTGATTTAGTAGAGATATTTTATAATGCAAAAACCTTCCCTCATTTGCTCATTCCCCATTGTTATATCATTTGTCATTTCCTGTATTTTGATAATTGCTGTCGTGTCAGCAGCATGGGTTGAATCATAATGATGCTGAGTCACTGCTGCTCAGAAACTCTTATCCTCTACATGGCCAGGACAATTTGTACAGCTTTCCCTTCTTGGTCAGGCTATTCTAACCTTTCCCATATTGTTCATTCGGTATATCGTTAACGTTAGGACAGAATAGGCACAAAATATATCTCAAATGTCAAGTTATTTAAAAAAAAACAGACCTAAGTTCTGTAGTGTTAGAAAAATATTTTTTCGCGTGCATGATCTTATAGGTCTGCAATAACTGTACCTATGGCTTTTATCTAAAGACACCCTAGACAGGTATTTCTTTTATCAGAGGTCTCAAAGGAATGCAGGGGAGGGGAGCCTTTTCTTATAGGGATTAATTAATAATCACCACACAATCAAATATCAGGCAGGATGTGAAAACAACCAAATCTCCAGGCTCTCCTTTGCTGCTTCCCTGGTGGCTGCTGGGATTGTTTTTGTTCAGCGACTGTGGAGGGGGGCTGTTGTGAAGCAGGCCTGTTGGCCTCTTTGTCTGCTGTCTCTGACGGAGTCGAGCTACTGAGTGTGCTGTCTTGACTACAGCCACTCTTCGCTGATTGTGACAAAATGGTCTGAGTTCCTGCCCTACGCACATCAGAGCTGTGCTTCACAAAGAGGATGTGTGAATTTATTTTTGGATTTAAGTGCAGAATAAACCTGAGGTCAGACTTCTGTTCAAGATACACAGTGGCCCATTTATCCAGGGTTCAATTTGATTTACTGCTGTCCTCCGTAAGACAGTGTGTTGACTATCTAATCATTAATATAAACATACTGCATTTTAAGCCTAGGTTTTAAAATGGAATATTTCAAACAGTGCTCACAATGCAGATTTAGTGCTCATAGTATCATTTATATCTGCCTTGCTGACTGATTAGCAACTTGATTCAATTCAAGCACCTTGTAAGCTTTTAGGCTCGTTTTGCATTGCTATCAAGATCAAAGTTGCCAGTGCTTTACCTGGGCTTTCAGTAATAGGGACTTCAGGTAACCCTCTGCATGTTGTAACACAGTGTGTCAGAGTAGGAAATCACTGCTACTACAAAAAAAAAAAAAAAAAAGAGAGAGATTTCCAGCTTGTGAAGTGCTCTGCTTTTTTCTGTTGGAGCTGGTTCAAGTCGAGAACTAGGTTAGTAACCATCTCTGCACTTCGTAATGTGTTTATTTTAAAAGATATTTTAAATCGGTTGAATACATTAGTCAGATTTGTGCCTCTGTGGTTGTATACACATTTGAACTTAGTCTAAGAGCCTGTGATTTCTTCACGCTGCTTTCAGAACATGTTCAGCGCCCTTATAGGCTTTCTCTTTTGTTCCATCTAGGACTGGGTTGTTCTGCCTGCCAGATGTCGTAGGAAAGTCAGAAGAGCCTCTCATATCCAGACAGGAATCTGATGTGATGAATGAGGAGCCTTGCTCCAAGCCAGCCATTCAGTCAGCCCAGCGACCAAAGGATGAAAACACAGAGCCTGACAAGCCACCTGCCATCCCTTTACCCATCCCAGTACAGCCAGGCCAACCTACCTACCCTCCCTACTTTGAGGGTGCTCCTTTTCCTCAGCCCATGTGGGTTCGTCACACATACAGTCAATGGGTTCCTCAACCTCCACCCCGACCAATCAAAAGAAAGAAAAGACGGTCTCGAGAGCCTGGACGCATGACCATAAGCACCATCAGACTGCGGCCTAGACAGGTGCTCTGTGAGAAGTGCAAAAACACAGTCACCAGCGACGAAGACAGTAAAGATGGGTCCGCTGTGGCCAAGCCTTCCAGGAAGGAGAATGCACCACAAGGGGAGGAGCATGCCAAGGAGGCCCCACCTAAAGGACTCAGGAAGGAAGACGGCGATGGCACAAGAGAATCCAAGAGGCGAGATGAGGCTCCATGCTATGAAAGCAAGCGTTGTCGAAAAGAGAGAAAAGAAGACGAGAAGTTCCCAGGAGGTGATATAGTACCTCACAGCCCGGTGATAAAGATCTCCTATAGCACTCCGCAAGGGAAAGGGGAGGTAATGAAAATCCCATCCAGAGTTCACGGTTCTGTGAAGCCCTTCTGCCCCAAGCAGTTGATGCAGAATGGACTCGGGGAGCATGACAACAGCCGCGAGCCCAGAAAAGAGACACGATCAGCTATTGAGTCCATCCGGACTGGCCTTACTGTGTCTATCCCCAAACTCAAACTCCCAAAGCTTAATGATCAGGACATCCCATCACCCAAAATTCGCTTAAAGTCCCGTGGGGATGGTGTGGAGCGTGTGTCTGTGTATGAGGCGGAACTGGTGGGGGAGGCAAGGCGCAGGAGTCCCCGGATTCCCGGTTCGGGGCTGGCTCGTCCTGAGGACTCTGGGGACAAAAATGCCCTGGAATTGTGGTCAGGTGAGGAAACTGAGCGTCACGGTGACCTCACACTCCTCATCAACTTTGGCAAGCGCAAGGCAGACTCGTCCAGCCTTTCAGTGTGCAGCAGCGACAGCCTGGACGAGTCCAAGTCATTCAGCTCAGATGGAACATCACCGGAGTTGTGTGAGCTGGCACCTGGCGAGCGTGTTATTGGTGTATCGTCCTCGGTGTCAACAACCTCATCAGCATCACGGGCCGAGGGTAGGACGGTGCCACCGCTGACTGTGAGGTTACATACGCGCAGCATGAGCAAGTGCGTAACAGAGGAGGGCCATGCGGTAACCGTTGGGGATGTTGTGTGGGGAAAGATACATGGCTTCCCCTGGTGGCCAGCCAGGATCCTGAGCATCAGTGGCACTCGGCGAGAGGAGGACGAGGCAGATGCACCATGGCCTGAAGCCAAAGTGGCGTGGTTCGGCTCACCCACCACCTCGCAGCTTTCTGTGGCTAAACTTTCACCCTTCCGTGAGTTTTTCCGGCTGCGCTTTAACCGCAAGAAAAAGGGCATGTACCGGCGCGCCATCCTTGAGGCGGCTAAAGCAGTGGGCCACATGAGCTCTGAGGTCACCTCTCTGCTGTCACACTGCGAGACATAGGTGAGGCATCATCTCTACTGTTCTGTTTTCTGTACATCATTTTCAAAGTTTAGATGTTCATTTCCAGCACCCTTGCCTAACGGTATGTCTCCCCAATTGAGCTGTCTCTGTCGCAACATCCTGTTGGTTTCACTAAAGACCTCTGCAGCAAATACCTGCTGCAGGATCGGTGAACAGCAGCAGTAAATGTTCAGCAAATCTGACTGTCATGTGAATAAGCTTGGCTGCCATGTTGTGTTTAGCTAATTGGACAAGCCACTTCTATACATTATTCAACGTTACGATCCTCATCGTGATTGCATTTTTGGGAAGCTACACATTTCAAATTGTAAATCAAATGAAGCTTGTTGGGCTCTGTTAATGTTGTTAAAGCTAGGTTGCTTGCTAATGAAATTAATTCAATATATATCACTATAACACACACACAAAGATGTATAGTATAACATAATGTAATTTAGCTAGCCTCAGGTGTGAACAAGTGCAGACAACATAATAGAGAGGCCATGAGGTGCGTAGCAGCCTGTGTTCCACTGAACAAAGTGCACAGAAAGGCTGGGGGCAGTTTTAGGACAGTGTGCAGGTTTAGCCAGGGATTACTAGAATGGGCATTCACACTGTTCAGGTATGTAAGGTGCGGAATAGATGTTATTACAGATGGTTGTGCTAAATGTAGCAGTGCAGTGTTTCTGTTAAGCAAGCAGTAGCTAGAAAGGAGGACTGCTGAAGCACTAAGTACAACATTCACCGGCAATCTGACGCGTCACTTAATTCTACAAAATACTATACACGTTGTTTTTTTTCCTACTATACTCATCCGGTTCAATATTGCATTTGACAGCCATGGTGAAACCTATTTAGACATAGAAACTGCAGTGTGACGGAGCACTTCCATGCAGCAACATGATCTGCAAGTGGATACAGGCATAATTCTTTGTTGTACTATAGCTCGATTACTTTTGTAGCTTTTCCAGCATAGAATTACCGTTACATAGACGAGCCATACGTCATGTCATTGAAATGTTTTCTATCTTCAATTTTCCATTCATCGGTCTGATCCTTTCCTGGAGTTCCGTATTAAGAGCCTGTTTTAAAAAATATGTTCTTGGACTAAAAGGTCCTAAAAGCTTCATCTTTAAACCTATTCAAATGCCGTCATCAGTAGCAATGACTGATTTAATAACAGTCTGGTGAAGGCGTTTTAAACACTACTTGCAGATGATATGTGCTGCTCTTTGCCCTTGTAGCTCCAGTTTCCATGTGGCTAACTAGCAGAGAGTCGTGTTTGATCGCCAGTGCGATCTAGTAGGTGATGAGTGCACTTAACTCCACAATCATCACAATACCTTTTTTCTTTGGATTTTCCTCCATTTTTCTCCTTCAGTTTTGCTCACCTGCCAGTTACCGATTGCCAGCCAACTCTTAGTGTCACGTGACAGCTGCCAAACAGGGAGGGTGAAGGCTAGCAGAGCCTTGTGAGATTGTGTGCAATATGCCAGTGTGCTGTCGTTCCTTTTCCGCTATCGTCAATGGACCATAATATTGCCTGTTGATTTGGAGAAAACTCCCATAAAAGAAAGCGTTGTAGCCGGACATGCGTAACACATGTCGTATGCACAACAAATGTCGTATACACATTACGTCATTACAGTAGAAAAAAAAATCCTGGAAGCTGGTTTCAAGGCATTAGCATAAATTCCTCTTCTTATTGTTGTTATTGTTATTACTATTAATATTTGCATGCTAAATAGATAAAAAAAAATCGGGCCTAAGCAGTTATTAGCTGTAATTTATAAAATTGAAATAAAATGATAGAAATTAAGCATGCATGTCGTGCGAACAGCAGCAGTGATGCTTGACTTCTTGTGTTGCAAAATAGTTCTGGTAAATATGTTGTTTTCATTCTTAATTTAAGCTTCACTTCCTGTTTTGAGAATGAAGACTCTGAATGCCTTTGTGTGTTTGGCAAGCATGGACAAGTGAAGATCAGATGCATCAGAGATAGATGTTATGCTTCTTTGCTCAGAAGCCAGAAGTCAAAGTCTATTATGATTCGTAAAGGACTACAACCTAGGCAAAAATTAGACGCGTTATAAGATCCAGCCGTTTTTGTAAATCTAATGTAATTTAACCTGCAGTCACCATGTTTTCTGAAAGAAATTTAAATTAACCAACTTGATAGCCATTGTAATGCGATAGATGGAATCTATCAACAATTCCTGATGCTTCATGATCTTCTCATCCCAAGCATGTGCTTCCTTTGAGATGCTTGAAGTTAGCCACGCAAATCATTTCGAACTACTTATGTCGCGACACAGGGTAGCCTAAAGCAGGAGGATAGTGCTACCTGCCCTCTTCCACATGCGCGAGTTCATAGATGCTCGCCATTGGCTAGTGTCTTAGTGATTGACGAGAGAGAGTGGGGAATGGGAGATGTCTGAGGCATTGAACTTGAACCCGCGCTCCCAAGCGACTGGGTGAACACTTTTAATTAAGTCACTTGGGAGTCCATCACAATACCTTTTTAAAGCTTGCAGTCATTAAATATATCAAAATGCATGAGCTTGATTGTACTCTCAAAAGCCTGCAGCTGCCCTTTCAGATAATGTGTCATTTGTTCTTAGTGACGTAAGTGTCAATTTTGCAGGTTTAGAACATGCCTAGAACTTTGACACGGAAAAATTTATTTTAGTATTGAAACACCTTTTTCCCCCCCCTTCAGAATTTCTCAGTAATCTGTGACTTGGAAGCTAATTTTAGCCTTTTTTTTAACCCCTGATCTTGCTAATATTGACTCGGTGAGTGACTGTTCTCTTCTAGCCATTTTAGTTGGATACCGGGTATGTTTTGTCTGAATGAAAGGGAGCATGAGTGGGAAGTTGAGGTTGTTGTTAAGCTGTCTAGTCAGATGATATCATCGGGTCTATTTTTTTTCCCAATAAAATTCACAATGTGCTGATGTGCTCTTTTTTTTATTTTTTTTATTTTTTTTTTTTCCCCTGCTTCAAAGTGGGAAAGCTGGACAAATATGTGAAATATTTGCTACTAAGCTACTATAAACATTGCTATTGGCCAGAATTAATAGCCATATATGGTGTGGTTCTAAAGGCTAAAATTGTACATTAAGGTAGTCTTTGTCATGATGATTAAAATATTAATTCTGGCAGCAATACAGACATGAACATAAATATCCACTATTCTTTAACCATTTTCTAACAGTAATATCATTTTTATTATTTCATTAACTGCATTAAGAATATTTCTAAACTGTACTCTGGTTTATGCACTGGTGTACGTTTACTCTGTATATTCTTTCCAAACCAGTCGTTTTTAAAGGTCGTCGTGTTCATTTTCTTCATTTTTGTTTGTATCCATTGATGCCCACAGCCCCAGAAAAGCATTATACATCCAAATGGCAGTCCAGAGAGTGTTTGCTGTCTGAAGTGGTGTATGTTGTGTGTTTCAGGAGTGAAAGAGGGGAAGGCTGGACTCTGGCTGGATTCAGGACCCCGTGCTCCCCTCCTGTCATGCCCAACCAGGACGGAGTGCATTCGCTTCAGATCTCATGAGTGAAGGTGCTTTTTTTTTCCACCTGCCTGGAAGGAGAAATCAGCCACCATGCAGAGCAGCTTGAGGGAGCAAGCAGGCAGGAAGATCTGGGAAACACAAGAGACGAACTCTTCCTCTCCACCTGTTTTTCTGCCCTATCAGTTTGTTCAGGACTTCCGTTTTAGTATAATGAGTAGCTCAACACTAAATCCGAATGTATTTATTGCCGGTGAAGCACAGGCAACCTTGCTACAGTCTCATACGATCGATCCCACCGCTGCTGTTTTCTGTTGGTGAAGAGCTCCTGCCTTTCAGAGGAGTTACTATAGCTAACGAATCCATCATGGAGACCATCAGCCAGCCTGCTCTGGTGACATTCACCTAGTCCACTTAGGCAGGGAAAGACAGGCATCTATAGGATGATAAATAACCTGGCTTACTCCGAGGTCTCTTTCCTTTTTCTTTTAAAACTGAAAATGTGAAACACTTTTTTTTTTTTTTTTTTGTATCCTCTGCATCTAGAGATCATTGTGTAGGTCTTAAAACATGCAGTACGTCGTCATTGATAGATATATTTTCACCAGAGGGCCAAATTTCTTCAAACGGCCTGTCCCTTTGAGGAAATCTCACTTTTTTCCCCTTTCCCCTCATTTATTTTTATTTTTATGATGATGTTTTGATGCTCTTGGTCTGAGGGCCTTGGGAACTGTGTCATGGCTTGTTTGAGAATCACAGAGTTTCGTATGTACTTGCTTTAATTATTTAATGTGTCATGTAAAGAAAAGCACTTTATCTGTACCTTCGGTGGCCTGCTGGACACTCGTACAACGAACACTAATTTAGAGTTTTACGGCTGTGAACAGCGGCAAGCTCTCAGCAGCCCTCTGGTTCCGACTATCACACCCGGCGCCTGGAAAGTGACTTCTTTTCTATCAGGTTTGGACATGGATGAGAAAACAAGACGCTTTCAGGAACTAGTTGTGTACACTGTATTATTGCGGTTAGTCCGTTTTGTCAACCTGTATTTGTTTTCCTTCCTACCACCGTCTCCTTCTAAGTGAAAATTTCCACTGGAGAAATGGACAGAAGTGTAAACTCCTATGCATCACATCTTTATTAAAGCTTTAAAAAAAAAACAACAACTGTAAACCTGCTGTTCTGGTACTATGAATTCCATACCTGTGTGCTCTGAGCACCAAGGAGAATTGAAATGCTTTTACGCTGCAGGATTGTTGACTTGTTTCTCCTTCAGGTGGAAGAGAAGGGGTCTTTCTAGTCAACAGTTGACCTTTTAGGGCCTTGAGAATTTAAAGAGCCACTTCAGTGAGGGAGCAAGCATGGAAACCATGGAGGAAAGGAGGTGGGGGAAGGGAGCCGAACCCGGGCGGAGGTATATTTTAAGCTCACTGCTAAGCGCAAAGCGTCTCACCGCTGCATTTCAGTGGTAGGTTCTTGTACTTTTTACGGATCACTTTTTTTCTCTCCTTCCTGAAATGGTTTTTGAAGGAGGACAGTTGTGCCAGTGCCAGTGCAAAGACACTCCACCACTGTCCTCAGATCAGTGGAATTTTTTACATGGTGTACATAAAATAAAATATACAAACAATGCCCTTGCCTGCTGGTTTGTTCTTTTCCAGATTGGAAAGCAAAGTTTATATTTTGTCGACTGGCAACCTGCTGGAGATAAGATTCTGGGATTTCGCTCTCTCTGGTACAAAAATGCTACGGCAAGCAACTTGTGGGAGAATATTGCGTAATGTGGGTTGTTGCACGTTTCTCCACTCCATGGATTAATCTCTCAGCTGAGCGTGCCAAGTCGGTTCAGAGAGAATTCAGGGGTCCATCCCAAACCGCAAAATCCATGCTAAGTAGCATGCCTAAGTGGTGTACTGACAAACTACTTAGTATAGTAATATACAGTTTGGGAAGTATTCACAATTATTTGTTACTGTTTCTTCAGTAATATGACAATTAAAATGTTTATTGTTAATATCGTATTACTGTCCCAAAAAAATAATACACACTATCGCAACAAACACTGCAGATGACTTACCCAGTATAACACAAGCTGTTAGTCACTAACCAGCTACCATGAGCTCTTTAACCACTACAAAGTTCACACTGAGGAAAAACTGGCTGACCATCATTCATTAGCTTCCAACCAAATTATGGAACAAATTCGTGACTTGCCTGTTTAGCAAGAAAAAAGCTATAATGAATCACAAATGATTCCGTTTTCCTCTCGTATCCGAGTCTTTCAGTCTACTGCTCGCATTATTTACTCTTGCAAGCTTTTACTGGTTCTCTCTCCTAATAAACTACTAGCTGCTTTTGTGCCTAAAGATGTGACGTGATGAGCTGACATGACACAAAAGTGCGAAATTTTAAACCAATTTCAACATGACAGCCTTTATAAAGCTTTAATTGTGAATCGCTTTTATAGGATTGTTACTGTGACTTATAGCAGCTTTTATAAACCAAAAGGTTCCTGGAAAAATCCTGCTGATCTAATGCACTGGCTCTAATTAGACACCTTTAGGCATATATGGCATTATTTTAGCACTAGTTTGTATAACACCAAAATGTATTGATCTCTATTCAAAGCTAGAGGTTCCTTTAACTCTTCTTGGATAGCTGCACTTTAAGATTGTAGTATGCGACTGTTGATTTATCTAGTTTCTCCTAAAGAGGGATTAAAAACTCACCAGACTTAAAATAGTGTCCTCTGACTTGGTCTCTTGAGGGACTTTAAACATTGGGTTGCATGGCTTTCTTTGGGCAAATTTGGCCATAATATATTTCAGTACATGAGGCTGAAACACGTTAGTCTCGCATACTGAAGGACCGGGAGAGCAAAGGCGTTGCAACCTAATACTGGATTTAACTTGTTTCTTTTTGCATAAGATGTAGTGTAACAAAAAGTCCAGAGTCAGAGTAACTCCATAGTTGATAAGGTATTGTAATGCATACATGGTTAAGTGCAATCGAGTTTGAACTGAATGATCGTTTCATCTCCACAAAATCAAAATATAGTGTATATTGCAAATCCAATGTCTTTGATTGGTTTAATGAAGTTCTGTAAACAACTTGACCGTGACCATGACTCATTTCCAAAGAGGAATTCAGTTTCAAGACATTTTAATGACTTCTCGCTAGTTGTCGTCACCCACTAGGAGCTGCAGGCATGCAGGCTTTCAAGCAAAAAAGCTGATTATTTATTTATTTATTTATTTATTTATTCCCCCCTCCCCAATTCGGGCATTTTGTCATCTACATAACCCGATCAACTGGTTTGCTGACAAAGATTTTCTTTGGCTCATTTCCTAAAACTCGCCATGAGCGGTTAGTACAAGTGGTGGCAAGTATTCGGGTTGTAAGCGAGCTCTTTTCCCAAGCCTTCGGTTACATGGTCACTAACTCTTTCCATAGTAATACTTGGAAATTCCAGAGCCTCCAGGATTGCCAACTGTCAGCAGTGTGGGTATTCAACGCATCAGCATTGAGATTCCCTTTCCTCCCCTGAGCGAGGATGAGTGAAACATGACACTGTAAGCTTTGGGATAGCTATGATCCCCATCTCCCTGTCAAGGCCCTGGGCCATCTGTCATATTGGCAAGGGAGGAAGCACTGATTAAATCAAGCTTAATATTCCTCTCCCAAGCCTGTTCTCTTTCTCCCACAGGTGCTGGTCTGCTTCCTGTGAGCACACCTTTCTTTTGCTGATGCATAAACACCCACTGCTAGACACAGCCGCTCAGACCCCTTGGCTCCAAGTATACTTCCTGCCACGGTAGCTGGCACACGGCCGTGCATGCGCACGCGTTTGTGTGTGTGTGTGTGTATGTGTGTGTGTGTATATACACCACAAGTTAAGACTAAAAATTAGGCCACATGCACATGGAGAGAGTCTAAGAGGCACTGTCTGCACAATCCTTTCCTGCTTCCTACAGATTTCCGCCATGGATTGAAGTTCTTTGTCACCATGACTGATTTCCACCACATTGATCTTAAAGGCTGGCTTCATGCCAGGTGTTTTTTCCCCTCACGGTTAGTGCAGCCAGGTGTTTGCATGTTGATTGGAAGAAGAAGAAAGTGTGAACCCGTCATCGTCCTCTCAAACGCTATAAGCGTGTTGAACTTCTCTTCTGTGCTGTGCATCAACTAGGCTTTAGGTCAACGCTGACTTCCTGTGGCTAGCTGTGTCGAGTTGCAATAACATTGTGGCTCTCTGTCAGAGAAATGTATCCGTTTTATAAATTTATCTCCTTCATTTTACATTTATGAAAGAAGAATTCAGTCGGTGATTTACATTTTCCACCACTGTGAAAGCGTTTGGGGTGGAGAACTTTGTGCTGTACAGTTTCTCAGGAAAAAAGAGACCGTGACGGAGGCCTAACTTGTTTTTACAAATGTTCAATAACATTAAATGCAAGATAAACAGATAAAAACTATTAATGTGTTCTTTAATGAATAAAAATCTAATTATAAATTTTTTAAAAAGTTGATTAATTTCTGGGCAACATGGTGTGTAGTAGTTAGCACCTGAGTTTAAACCTGCTGGCATCCTGGGGTTGCATGTTCTCTCTGTGCCTGCATGGGTTTCCTCCAGGTGCTCCAGGTTCCTCCTACAGCCCAAAGACATGTAGATTAGGTTAACTGGCTACTCTAAATGGCCCGTAAGTGTGAATGGTTGTTCGACTCTGTGTTAGCCCTCTGTGAATGCGAGTGTGAATCATCGTTACCGTGTTAGGGCTGCGATAGATTGGCAACCTGCCCAGGGTACCCCACCTCTCGCCTGAAGTCAGCTGGGATTGGCTTCAGCTCTTCCCACAACCCTTAATGGTTAAGTGGTATAGATGATGGATGGACAATAAATTTCCTATAACAGCATACGCATTGATGGTTTCCAATACTACAATGACAATAAATTGATAAATTTGCTTCCAAACA
Source organism: Notoglanidium macrostoma (assembly GCA_030068235.1). Classification (NCBI taxonomy): domain Eukaryota; kingdom Metazoa; phylum Chordata; class Actinopteri; order Siluriformes; family Auchenoglanididae; genus Notoglanidium; species Notoglanidium macrostoma. The sequence continues at coordinate 5,667,889 of JAQQZR010000038.1, forward strand.
AATAATTGTTTTACCTATTCAGCAAGAAAAGACTAAAACTCCAAATAGATTTCCATTTTTCTCTCAAAGTTTCATACGAACCCTTTCACTCGCAGGCTCCCATTTGATTTGTTTATTCTCTCAAACTTTTAGTCATTCTGTCTGTCACGATTTGGCTGCCAACTCTTGGCTATGTTTCTTTCACACCTAAGTTGGAGCATGGATGTATTTTCAACCCTGCACCCCTGACACTATACAGACTAGGATTTACAGTATCTCCAGGGTGACTCATTACTACTTATGCTCATCAAATGGCCGTAACAATGATTCAGTATAGTAAAATACCGATCATGGGTTTTTGTTGTTCATTTTTAACCAAAAGTTTTTTTTGCGGTGTAGATTTAAGACAGAAATCTATTCGAAGGGGTCTTGCCTTGGGATTTTTCCCCTCTGTGTCCGTCAACATGCAACTGTCCATTATTATCGTTTAGCGTGTGTATCCGGAGCTAACCAATTAATGACCGTATGCCTACACGCATGCAGCAGCCATGATTTATGGAAGTCTGCTGTTTGAGCCTTTAACTCCAGCCAACTCCCTATTACCGTATGAAACACATAGTAAAACAGGATGGCAGCTTGTGTTTTATACAAACCTGAGAAGTAACTTCAAACTCCCTGATTATATGTCAAGTGTTGGTGAGAGGGCTGCTGGCTTAATGAAATAATTTCAGAGTCTGAAATCCTCATGATGATCCACTTACAGATGGAACTGTGAGCTAATGAAGAGTCTTCATGCTTATTCTGGAGTGGTTCTTCCTGTTGTGTACATTAGTGTAAGTGAAGATTTTACGTTCTTTCAAGTCTTATATTGCCGACATTAGTAAAGTGTAGCACTATACACTTGGCAGACTAACATTCTAGAATGTTTTTATCTATATATTTTCTTTTGTACAATGTACAGGAAAAGGCTGCCCTCCATGTTTTACAAGTAAATGAGCGAAGCAGGCTGTGGCCTTGGCAGAGCAGAGCCAGAACTTTGGCAGAGCTCCAAGTCTCTTGACACATCTGTCTTTCTTACTCCTCATACTCTTCTTTGTGTATCCCCAAAATGGCTGCCAAGCATGCTTCGCTCTTCTGGTGTGTAGATCTAGCCGATCACTGGGGCCTTTATGAGCCTGCCTTTAGTAGCCAGTGTGAGTGATGCTGTTGGTCCTGTTATTAGTTTAACGCGCTATTGATCACTTTCATCTCAATGCAGATTATGCAGATGCATTAATTACTTTCATATATCACCTTTAACTGAATTTATTCATAAGAAGACTTGGCATTATAGTCCTTTTACAAGGTTACCTGCAGTTCTAGTTTCTATCATATACAGAAAATGGCTAACTTTGACTAACTTGCCAAGATAGAGTATGTTAGCATGTCTGTAGATGATGGAAAATATAAATACAGTCAACCATGTAGAAGGAATTGGTCCAGAGTGCAGTGTTTCACAAGGCAAGAAAGTCTTGTACAGGTGAATCATAGCTAGGAAAGATTCAAAGATACCGAGATGAATATTTTGTGAGATGTCATCTCCGCTCTGGTGACAGAAGTAATGACTGATGCCTCTGAGACAGCTAGAGGAACAATGACAGTTTCCCAACTACGTCTTCGGAGGGTGCGTGGGTGCTTGCAACCAGTCCAGATTTTAAGTTGTGCTTAAGACATACTCAACCATCCCCCTCCCCGTGCAAACTTCCACCGTTGCATGATCACAAAAGTGGTTCAAATATTAACATAAACTAGAAGATTGGGTAAACAGAGCAGGCGTGCCTTAACGAATCGCTCAGGGTCATGCGGGTTCAGTTGTAGCCCAGGAAATGGCGAGGCTCCTTGCTGCTTACTACATTGTCCTGTGGTTAAGAGGAGTCTGTGTGTGTGTTTAGTGCGATGGAGGAGGAGATGTACTGAGTGATTCGTTCTCTTCAGCACAGGCCTGCTGCCTTAGGGCACACATAACATCTGTCAGTATGTTAAAAGGGAGCCAGAGAAAGAGAGCGCACTTCCCAGCCCCCTTCTTCCCCAGAGTGTTGCTCCAGCTTCTTTGGGGGGATGGGAGCCCCTTTGGGATGTCAGTCTGAACTGCATGTTTTTAAAATCTCTCTTTGCCAGCTTATATTTCACCACAACTTATTATAACGTGCCTTTCTTTGTGCTGACATTTTTATCCATCTTGTAGAAAGGTCAGTCGAAAATCAGTATCAACCCTTTCTTTAGTAGAGAAACATGGCCTTTATTTAAAGACATCTCATCTTGGCCTTTGTGACTGCCATCTCTCCTCTCCAATTGGCACATGTTGGTGTTGGCAGTGTTCCTGTGTTTAAAGACAAAATGTCAACATGCAGGTCATTTCATCCAATGGAAACGTAACGCACAAAGTAGCTGATGGTTATTCTGTGGTCTTTTTCATCTTCATGAGCTCAAACGCTTTACGTTAAAGTGAAACATATGCAGATATCAATAGCGCCGTTGCTTTATATGAGCCAGCTGTATCCTGCGGTTACACTAATGAATCACGCTGTATATTTCCATTGGTTAAAAATCGCTGTGTTTGATGGTTATAACACAGTCATAGTCCGTTGTCATTATGTGGTTAATGGAGAAGGCCAATAAGATGGGAAACTTTCCATTTCCATCCACAGATGTTAGCTCAGCACTTCCGTGGCTACAAAAACTGATGATCTTTTCATTAGGAATGGAGAGATCTCAGCAAAGTATGTATCCACATGGGTGGAGAGAGGTGCTGCTGGATCAGCTCTGCACTCAGGGTGTCCCAAAAGTCTGAATCATTAGGCAATTATTTATTTAAATACAGGTATTACAACAAATGCTCAAATTGATGGCCTTGTACTTAGTCACACTTGTGTATATGCAGAATTCTATCTATTGTTAGTTTTGAAGCTATCTTACCTATGGATCCTGCCACTGTGGTGTGGTGGTTAGCGTTGTTGTCTCACAGTAAGAAGATTCTCTGTTCGTACCTTGGGGCCAACTGGTGCCTTTCTGTGTGGAAGTATCATGTTCTCCTCCTGCCTATGTGGATTTTCTCTGGGTGCTCTGGTTTCCTCCCATAGCCCAAAGACATGCCCATTTGGTCAACTGGCTATTCCTAATTCCCCACACGTGTGAATGGTTTTTCATCTCTGTGTTAGCCCTGCGATAGATTAGCAACCTGCCCAAAGTCTGCCTAATGTCCGTTGGGATTGGCTCCTGCTTCCCACCAACCCTGACGGATAAGCAATATAGGTAATGGATGGATAGAGATCCAGACTTTTGACTTATCGTTCTCAGTGGAGCAGTGGATCTGGTGTCTATCACAGTTATTCTGGTGGATGGAAGGAATACACCTGGGATGGGACACCAGGCCAATCGCAGGGCTCAATCCACACAAATCTTTCTGCCGCTTATTACCAGGTCGCTTCCAGATCCTAATGTTACTTTAAGAGGCAGGTGCGCTTGGGGTAAACATGACTCACAGTGCTAGTATTAACTGTAAAAATATTTTTGACTGATTAGATTAGTTCTAGGTTGTTACAATAAAATAGTAATTTGTAATATTTCTCAATTCACTAAATATTTAGTAATAATAAACATTGCTTAATCATCTTATAGCACTTTATTCGGAACACTAGACTAATACTGGGTAGGGCCTCCTTATGCCCTCAATCCTTCATGACATGGATTCCACAAACTGTTAGAAATATTCCATTGAGATTCAGGTCCATGTTGACATGATTGCAGCACACAACTTCCATGCTGTGCTTTTCTTGTTCTACTGTTCAATCAAACATTCCCAACACCGTTACACCACCTCCACCAGCCTACACTGTTGACACAATGCAGATTAGGTCAATGGATTCATTCTTCTACCACATCCAACAGTGTTGTATTGGATTCAGATCCCGTGGCTGGGAAGGCCACTGAAGAACTAGTAATATTCATGAAACCAGTTTTAGCCGACATTTGCTTCGCGACATGGAGCATTGTGCTGGAAGTAGCCATTAGAATAAGGGTAAATTGTGGCGATGAAGGGATGCACATGGTCAGCAAAAATAGGCTTCATGCAGTTGGCACCAATTCTGACCATCTGTGTACCTCAGAAGAATCTGAGATTCATCAACACATGCTACGTTTTTCCAGTCTTCAACTGTCCAGTTTCGGTGACACTGTGCCTATTTCAGCCTCAGATTCCTGTTCTTGGCTAACAGAAGTGGAACCTGATGTGGAACCTTCTGTTGTAGGCCATCCGCCCCAAAGTTCGATATGTCACGCGTTCCGAGATGCTTTTCTGCTCACTACAATTGTACAGAGTGTTTATCTGAGTTACTATAGTCTTTCTGTCAGCTCAAACCAGTCTGGGCATTCCTCGCTGACTTCTCCCATCCACAAAGTGTTTCCATCCACAGAACTGCTGATAACTGGATGCTTTTTTTATTCCATCATTCTGTGTAAACTGTAGAGACTGTTGTGTATGAAAATCCCAGGAGATCAGCAGTTGTAGAATTACTAAAAAAACCAGGCCATCTGGTACCAACAATCGTGCCATGCTTAAAATCGCTAAGATCAAAATTTTTTTCCTCATTCTGTTGGTGGCTGTGAACATTACCTGAAGCTGTTGGCCTGATTTTATGCATTGCACTGCTGCTACACAAGTTGGTTAGATAACTGCATGAATTACATAGGTGTTCCTAATAAGTTCTTACAGTATGTATTTGAAGGAATGTATCACAATACCTTAAGATACTGATACCACTTTAAACATTTCAAAATGATCAAATAGTAACCATTAACTTTCATAGTGTTTAGCCTAACCTTTTGAAAAACACATGAATTTTGAACTAATGAATGGTTGGATTTCATTTGATTTCATGCTACAGCAATCCAAAAAAAGGGGTGCAAATGCAAACCTTGTTCCATTCCTAACCTCAGTGGTTTTTTGGAGTCATGATAGTGAGAAGTGTGAGATAATGTTGGCTCAATTCAAGTCACAATATGTTAAATCAGTATCAAATGGCCAGTGTTTGCCCCGGTAGATAGTGACAAAAATCACTCTGATATTTATAAGTTCTAACCATCAGCAGACTGGCTTAATTCCAGTCTGCAGTGTGTTGGCTGTGGTTTGGGGAGATTTTCATGGGTGGAGATGAAATGCAGCTTTGGAGGAGCAGAAAATCTAGTGGAAAATCAGATCCACCAAAGCTTACATCACCAACGTCAGCTTCAAACATCCATCTAGCTTCAACACATTGACACACATGCATGTATGCAGACACACCATGTCGGATTGAAAATGTCATTCAAACATTGATGATCTTTAAAGAGTCATTGTTTGAACGACAATTTTAGCATGCATTGTATGGAGAACAATGTAGGTTTGCTTCCTGTGAGTTAACTTGGAATTCGCTGACTTATTTCAGAAGCGGTCTCTGTTAATGCCAAAGGTGTATTGTGTTGTGTGTCAAGTGTAGAATGTATCTGGGAGGTTTAGTTCTCTCTAGTATTTTTGGTCCATATGAACAGACACTCGCGCGCACACACACACACACATCTGCTCCAGCTGGTCTGTGCTCCTTTCATTTAGCCAACAGAGCAGAACAAAGCTGTGCATGCACATCAAAACCTGCCAGACAATAGTGGGTGTGCACAGCTCTGTAGCTTCTCCATGGTGACTAAATACAGCACACTCACCAGGTAACCAAATCAAAATGATCGAACCAGGCAGCCCCATCAGTAGCATTTAATCAACCTGCTGTTTAGATTGCGATGAGTGTAATTGAGGAGGCATGTCGAGCATTTTAAACTGCCATTGTTTGTTCAACTTCACTCACATTGATCACACTGATCTCATCATTGGCCTGTGTGACTTTATACAGTATAATACGATATATATATTTTAGGAGTGCTATGAAATATAAAATGAATAATCATAATGTCTTATCCACTAATTAAAACCTTCTATATCATTCGGAAATTAATTCGCAAACCATTGAATATTTTTCATAAATGTTATTGTAACATTTATTGTAGCTGTTAAACATTATGACAATATCAAACACCAGGTTTTTTCAATATGTTTTCGATGATTTTTTTTTTTTTTTTTTCAGTTTGCTTAAATTAAAACGTTTGATTTCAAAAGCAAAAACAGATATTGTCATAAACCCCACACTCGTTCATTTTCAGTAACTGCCAGTCTTTCTACTGTTGTGTTTTTGGGAAGTGGGGGGAAGACTGAGAATCCAACAAAACACCTACAGTGGATCAATATGGGCCCTAGAGCTGAGAGGCAGCAATGCTGCCCTGTATACCACAGCTTTACAGAAAATTGGGTCTAGAACATTATAATAATTGTGTTAAACTTGACTGTTAAAAAGGATAAGCTACTTGATCTGGACTAAGGAAGAAAACCTAAAAGAAAAAAAAAAAGAACCAAACTCATTGGGGAAATTTCATTATTTATGAACTGCGCCACTGTACTAGTGTAATGAGATTTAAGGTGCAGTTCCCCATCAAGCTTTGTTAGGTTTACATGTGAAATAAAAAATAAAAAAAATATATATATATTTGTTTATATTTTGTGAAATATGGAATGTGTAACAATATTCAGGTCATACAGAGGCAAGGAAAACGATACTCATGTTGGAATTATGCAAAAGGTAGAGACGGAGTATGAGCATAATATTCGTTTAGGTGAACTGCAACAATTTAAAATCAATACTTTATGAAATTTGATGCAGGAGGACCAGGGGTAGAGTTTTCAGCATCATATACACCAGGATCATATCAGGAATGTCCAGCAATGTTCTCTGCCTCCATACACTTTCTGACCTCTATAATTAACTGGTGAGATGAATCTGGTGCATTTGAGCAGGGAAAGTTTCAATTAAATCCACAATCCAGATTAGTGGTGATTTGGATGTGTGTGTGGCCTCTCAGTCCTGCGTCACACCCTGTTGTGGATGTGAGGCTTCCAGCTGTCCCATCTGTGAAGTGTGGTGTCTCCTGGGTGGAGATCAGGACCGCTCCTACTCATCCTCTAATCTATGATCATTATTGCATTATTACTGCTAGAGTTAGCCGCAAACACATTTTTATCCCTCCCATTCTGCTCCCTGCTTAGCAATAGATGTTCACCAGGTCTGATCCTGACTGCCTTGCTTGATCTCAAAGCAGTTATACTATTGTAACATGCATGATATATAGTATATTATTATCTGCCGAGCAATGTTACTGAGAAATTATTTCCCATATTTGTGGATCATTAAAGAAATTCATAAACTCTCAAATAAAAAGGTTATTTTGACCTGAACAGACCTTCTTCGGCAATGTGATACTCAAAACATGAATTAGCCGGTTAACATTAACATTCATGCATTTGAATATACTTGTCATTTCTTACTACAGCTTGCAGAAATGAGACCTTTTCCCCAAAAAACTGCAATATGATTGGCTTCAGAGTAGTCCAAATGGAAAAGCATTTGCCATACTGTCCAGATTGGGAATTTGAAACCCAATGACAAATGGGAAGGATGGCTTACTCTCTCTACTGTCAATCACAGTGACAGTAGCCTATTGCTGGCATCTGTGAGCTCACATATGTGGAAGAGGTTAGATAGCACTTGCCTTCAAGCATTGTTACACTGCCATGTGAAGCAGCATGAGCAGCAGTTTGAAAAGATGTTGTGGATGACTTTATGTGCTTCAGCTTCACATGTCTGTTAGCAAGTAAATTGGCAGGTGACAAAATTGGGGAGGAAAAAGGGAAATTGCCATGTACACAGAGTTTTAGGTAGTTTTATTTTTAACTTTTCAATGCAAAACAATTAAAAGCCTCCTCTTATGAAAAAAATCAAAGAGCTGAATATATACTGTGTGTATACGTTAAAGTACTAGAAATACTGTAATAGTAATACATAGTATGTAGAATAATACATTTCATGTTTTATGCCAAGGAAGCTTCTAACACAGTTAGCTGGATAGTGAACTGATAGTAGATGGACCTGTATTTGACACTGGTTGCTGCACATGGGATGTGTACTAGCATGTTTTCAGCAGTTTTTATTAAAAACAAATTGTAAAAATCAATTGGTCATTTCTAAGATTTGTTAACTAGTTTAACAAGCTAAAAGGTTCTTAGAGCAAATTTAGTGACATCACTACTAAGCTAGTATGTAACACTCTCCAACTCATTTTAAATGAAAAATAACAAGAGTCTCTGTTTTAAATGTAAAAATGTGATTTTGTTTGTGGCAAGAATCAGCCGTCACCAGAGCTTCAACATTTTTTTTTTTTTTTTTTTTTTTTTTTTTTTTTTTTTTTTAAACTGTAATTATATTTCAAATCAATTCAAATCAACCAATGAATTTGTCCAAATTGACCAAATCCTTGGAGCATGCTAGATAAGAGGCTAGTGTTAGTTTCCTTTTGGAAAGAAAAAACAGCGAATGACTCTACTCGAAATAGTGTCATACACACACAAATTCATAAGCATGGAGTCAGTTTATTAGCCAAAGAGCATTTGTGCCCAAAATTCTCCTTACAGATGTATAGTTCTGTACTTTTATTATTCAGAACCCTCATCATTTTAGAGAAGACGGTTCTGCATTCATCTGCATTTATACTCCTCTGCATCATTCTCCTCTCACAGATCAGCGAATATGAGAGCCGTGCATGCCTTTAAGCTGAGTCTGGGTAATGTCACTCAGTCGATTAGAGGCTATTAACTCAGGTATGGAAGGAAATGCCATAACAAGGAGTCATCCGTCTTCTTGCAGTATTCCCTTTTCACCTAGTAAACCTACACACAGACATGCTTATCATTCTTATAAAGGAAGGTGAAGACTTTGATGCTAAGGAAATGTGAATTTACTTTTCTTCTCATCAAATGAATTCATAAATCTTTACTAAGGAAATGAGCCTACATGAAAATTAGAACAAGGCAAATTCAAGGAAGGCGATGTGAATTGCTACCACATATCAGAAATGATATACCAGCTGTCCTAGCTCATTTCCTTGACATGAGACAGAATTTGTCTTGGGGTTGTGGCTTGCATAGCAGACATAGTCAAAAGAGACAAGCCACTTTAATTTGTCTTATGTGCCACAGTGAAATTCTCCACAGCTGGACTTTAATATTAAACAATGCGTTCTGCTGATAGCGGTTATGATCACAGTGAGCCAGAGTCAGAACAATAGTATTTTAGAATATTTTGAAATATCTGAATTGAATCACCTAAAGTTACGGGGTGTTTTTTTAACCAGACATTGAATAAGTCAGCATTTTTCAACCTTATTTCTAGGTCTGATTACCACAGAGGAGAATTTCAACATGTTTCTCTGTATGTAGAAAAACAGGAAACCTTAACAGTAACTTTAACATTGTTGTCCATCATCCTTTTCATTTGAATAGATCTTGCCTAACAGATTGATGCCAGTTTGTTACAGAATAAAAAGATCTTCACAAGGTAAAAAAAAGTGCAACATGGCATCCCACAAGTTTATGTTTTAGGCCCCTTAACATTCTCTTTTTAAATCCCACCCAAAGGTCATACAGTATGTAGTATTATTCATTTGTTCCTGTTTACTACCTGCATAATCATCTATGAGTCATTAAGCAGTACTGTAAACTGATCCTCATACATTACTTTACTTTAAAGCTCATACAAAAAACAGAAATTTTCTTCTTTTAAAATCTGATTTAAACAACAGAACCACTGATGTTGTGACATACTGCAACCATGTTAATGTCTACTCTCAGAAACCTATAGCTACAATTAAGGGCTTGGTATAAAAATACAGTTGTGGTCAGAAGTTTGCATACAGGATGTATGTCATCATACATTTCGAATGTCATCATGCACATAAATGTTATGACAATATTGGGCTTTCAGGCATTTCTGCGAACTGTTCTTTTGCTATGATTGTACAATGTACATCTTCAAAAAAAAAAAAAAACTAAACAAAACAAGAATTTGATGCAGAAGTTTTAATTTATTTTGGGTTTTCTGAAATCAACACACATTATATTAATAAATCAAAATTATATATAAAGCACACCTAATATTTGGTTTGCTTGTCCCTTAGCAAGTTTCACCTTAAAAACAACAACAAGCTTCCGGCTGAATATTTGGCCATTCTTCTTGGAGAAGAATAAATGCTGATTTATTATTTCATTCCCATATAAATAACATCTAGATAATGGCATATAATAATTTAACAGACATTGCCAACATAAGACATGCTGATTCTACCTGGTAATGATGAAAGACATGGGTTTATAATTTCTAGAAGTAAAGAAACGCTGCGCTTTCTTTAAGTCCGCTTCAGCTGTTTCAGAATGCAGCAGTCTGTGGCCTTACCATGAACAGAAATTCACTGCATAAATATTTCTAGATGCCATGAGCTCCACGTTGACTATAAAGTCCCAGACATTCAAAGCTCTAAATGGTTTAACGCCAGCATTTGATGCTAATCTCCTGAAGTGCTACAGTCAATTCAACACAGATGTAAAGATTTCCATGAATAGTTCTGCAAAAGGTATTTATAAATGAAGCGCTATGTCTGTATAATTTGTCCTTTTGGAGGTAAGACTACTTTTTATGGTGAACAATCTATAGTAATGTTTTGCCAAAGTAGTTGTTTGAGTCATAAAATCGTTGAGAAAATGTGTTAAAAAAACTGGATCTGAAACGAATAACACTACGACGGAACAGCTTTAGTAAAGCATTATTTAAGACCTTTATTGTTAGAGTGTAATGGTTGTAATTCTGAATTCATGTTATGTGGTTGTGTATTTTAAGTATTGTTGGTACGATCGAACAATAGAAATCAGTTGCTTAGGCAAACATTATGTGAGGAATTTTTTTTTTTTTTATTCAAATACAATTCTCATTTGTAGTCATCACATACAGGAGTGGTGGATAAGAGATTTGGTTGAAAAATGCTGGAATATTTCTGTTACTGATGTATTTGATAGATTCTTGAAAACCAGGAACCACAATAAATGCCCATAAATGAGCAGCTAAATAATCAAGAGACAGGATTCTCTGTAAGCTTTTCTCAGTAGACATGTGATGTGTCAAAATGGCAAGCTGTTATGCAGCCATGTTCCCTGTGGGCTCCTTCTGGGTGATTGGATAGCTGCATGGGCCTGTGACAGCATCACTGCTTCTCTCTAATCGACAGCTGCAGGCTCATTGTCCCAGCAGGGCTCTGCACTGCCAATCAACCACTGGTAATCAGAATATCAGCTTTAGTATGGATTTAGTGCCTGTACCTCATCAACCGAAAGCCCTCACCTGAATATTTGAGAACATTGCAGTAGAATAATGTGATATATATTTCTAATGTTTCAACAAATCTGTACTGCAAAAAAAGATGCTTTTCAGCTTATGAGTGCAAATATAGGCACTCTATACGGGTAGTCGTATTACATGAAAATGTTTGTACTTCCATGGAAAATAATATTTTTACAGTCAATTTATTGACTGTTATTAACTGAAAGTCTCTAAAAGGAGTTAAGCACAAAACTGGCCACGGTAAGTAAGTAAATCTGAAATGTTACTACATATTATATTACTATATTCTAAGCTGAGTCACACTGAAACCCACTGAAATGAAATAAAGCATTTTTTCCTTTATTCAAAGGCATATTGTGAGAGAATGTGCCATAAGGTTGAGGTCAGATTTTACCAAAAGCATCTTTGATGAGAAAAAGGGGACTATATATGAGGAAAAGCACCAGACACATGCTGTAAAATGCAGTGGTGTAACAGTTATGCTTTGGGACTCTTTTCTTTTTGGTGGTCCACAGCGTCTTGTTAAGATTTTTTGGTTTAGATTTGGTCGTCAAATTCAAAGCTTTTAGCAAGATGATGGGCCAAGAAATACTTCAAAATCAACAGGGAAATTGTTGAAGAGAACACAAAATGACAAAATGTTTCACAGTGACAACAGAGTTACTACTTATTTTAAGGTATTATTATTAATTAATTAATTAATTTATTTATTTATTTATTTATTATTATTTTTTTGGTCTTAAGTTTTTCTCTTTCTTTCCCTCTTTCTTCAGAGAAAGCATTTTCTTAGGGGATGCAACGAGGTTGTAGTTTCAGCTAGCAATGTGTCCCTGCTCCTCCTACCCCTTGTTCGTAGTCCCATTTTATATTCCCTACTAACTGAAGGAGAATCCACCCTGCTATAAAAGAATCCACCCTGCTATGAATTAGCTGCTGGCTCATGTGCTTTGCTTTCTAATATGATTTACAGAGAACAGGAATGTCTTGCTTATTCCTGTGCTTCCTTATTGCTTGTACCAGGCCACCCCACTGTAATTTCAGGTTAATGAGTTACATGGGATTAATGCAGGTCTGAGAGGAATAACAAACACACTCCCTCTCTGGCCTGTGTTTTAAAGGGTTGCCACACCTTGAGGAGGGCTTGTAAAGAAGTACAGCTTGTTGTTTGAACATAAAATAAGACTCCTGTTTTCTTCACTTTACTTGGAAGACAGTGTCCTTGGCAGAGCTTAGTCATGTGTGCATGTGCAAGTGAGTAAGGGAGCGTGTTGGGTGATTCTTCTGTGTGTGTGTGTGTGTGTGTGTGTGCGCGCAGTGTCGGCGCCAACCTGTGTTGTAAATATGGAATGATTCATCCGGAAGAGAGGCAAGGCAAATGTGTGTGTGTGCGAAGTCCATGTGTCTTTATTCAGTTCATAGATTAAAGATCTGTTCATATCATATCATGAGTCATCCATCTTCTATTCTCTAATTCACGCATGACTGTTCACTCCACACATTATTCACACACAGTAGTCACACATTACTGTACTATTTACTGTACAATCATCCTCTACACTGCTGGAACAGATGAACATTTTATGTAGTAATTTGTGTAGTTTTATTCCTGTTACAGTCTGACACAATTCATTCATCAAATATTCCATTACACTTCCCAACAAAGTTTTTGCTTCTTGAACACTGTTGGGTGTTTCTTATAGATTTTTGGGTGCTGATCACGAATAGCACATCA
>JAQQZR010000038.1:5684079-5707851 GCA_030068235.1 Notoglanidium macrostoma
CACGTGACCATATACGTCATTGAATTGTATCTAATAATGCATACATTGCTAAAGGCTTTTTCCTAAAACTCTACACCTTCACTATACCGTACTCTGTAGACCTGCAGAAAAGGGGCAAATACATATAAAATAAAATCATTTTTTCCTGCAGCAATGTGAGTGTAACACTCACACACAAAGAAGTGCCTGTTCGAAAACAAAGACTCAATCCTGGCTTCACAAGAACTCACATCCTGATTTGTGGAGCAGGAGTGTGTTTGTTTTTCCAAAGCACTCAATATAATGTTTGTGTGTGTGTGTGTGTGTGTGTGTGTGTGTGTGTGTGTGTGTGATAAAGAGGCAGGGCACAGCAGGAACTAAATTTAGCAAAACACTACTTAACTTGCATCACATTTTAAATATGAAGACATGCTGTGATGTGTATTAACAACTTAATAAAGTCAAACAAGTTTAAGACCATAATAATTGTGACATATGCGTAAGGCTTAAAAACGCTGAATCCCAAGTTTTTTTTAGAAGCAAAGTGCACCCGTCATTATCATATGTTTTTCTTTCTTCTATTTTTGGCAAAATGAATTTGAGCAATGGAGGGAGAAGGGTCAAAGTTCACATTTTTTCTCCCAGACTGGAATTCCTCCATCATTTTTTCCATTACCCAGAGTGCTAGGGGAGGTCTCAGAGCCCGAGACAGTGCACTATCAGCCAATGGAGCAGAGATGTTCAAACACACACACACGCACAAACACACTCTTCCCCTCTGCCCCCTCCTCTGTGTGTTTCCCACTGGGATATCCTGTTCGGGGCCAGTAGTGTAGTATTTGCAGGAGCTGATGGAACACATTACCTGTGCATGTTATCAGCCCCCTGGATTTTTATTGCGTTTATTTTTAGACCCATTTCCACTGGCGCACGTGTGTTTTCCCCCAACTCTTTCTCCCAGCAACACGCAGAGACCCAAACAGAGCCACAATACAGCCTTAGCAAGGGTTTGCTGATGTAAAATGGGAAATTTGACCATTTCTTTTCCCTATTAAAGCTGTCTAGCATGCCAATTTCCCCTTTGATTTGGCCATAGAACAATTTGGTAATAGGTTAGACGTATTAGGAAATGTTTTCCTTTCAGCCTGTGAAAAAGAGACATAATAATGTACCATTTCAGTTTATTCTGAGACGCATTTATTACCATATATTGGATGTGATACTATAAAATGCTAACACGACTAAAAAAATGGGAATGGGAAACAGTAGGGGCTGGTTTCTAAATTCAGTCATGCTAACTGGTCCCTGCCAACTTTCATTCTTTGTTAGCCACAATGCCATTTCTAGAAGTTATATTCCATATCCCAGTGTAATGAAAGGCAAATTAGGAATAACTATAACACTTTATGAGGTTCTTCTATACTTGGATCAAATGTTCTCTCTTGTGGTATGAGGCTGAGTAAATGCAAAACAAGAGTAGACTGAGGGTATTGCACTAACATCAGTAACCTCCCCATACAACCCCAATCCACACACACACACACACACACACTCTCTCTCATCTAGCGCTGCCAGACACAGCTGTGGGCACTCTGAATAACTTGTTGCAGTGTGATTATCTCTTTCTCTCCATTTCAGAATCTCAATGAGGTACGCTGTAAATGTTAGTGCTTTCTCTACTAGTATGACCTACTTTAATCTTGAACATAAAACTTTACAATCACAAGCCACATACTTTAGATACAAGCGTGGACTTCAACAAACACACTAGACCCATATGGTTAAAACACTACTGTATTACTGTAAGGTTTTATGAATATCATAATGATGTGTCCATAAAACTTAGGACAAACGACAAAAGAATGTTTAAATAGGGATACCTTTTGTCTGTGTATTTTTTCCATCCCTGTAAACCACTCATATTCATGGAATCATATTCTGTTGTGTTAAATTGAAAGCTGAACTGTTCTTGAGCAGATTTACATCACAATCCTTTACTTGCTGTAAAAAACATAACAGGTGAGCAGACAGATTAGTAAAGCGCTATAGGACATGCATTTTATTTTGGTAAATTGTAGTACAGAAAAAAATTTGTAGAATGTCAACAAAGAGTTCTCTGGTAAACCAGCTCAGTGAGTTCATAGCAAGAATGTCAGCTGAAGAGGCAGGGTAGTAGTAAATGGTGTTAATCAGATTTGAGTGGAATGTTTAATGTGTTGATGCAGACTCTGTAAGGATTTCAGATATGAATAGATGTGTGGAGGTCTAGGACAACCTGTCGGATGTCTCTGTAGCAAAATTTTTGCAAGCTGGTTAAAATAGAAAAAAGGAGGGGTTTGGTCAAATTTGGGATTTCTTATAATGTACATTGACCCCCGTCCCCCCCCTTTAACAAACAATAGGCTGTATATAATATTTCACCAAATATATAGTTCAATTCAATTTCATTTTATTTTTATTTAATTAAATTTTACTTTTAATAATGGACATTGTCACAAAGCAGCTTTACAGAAATGTATAAATTCCGAAAATAAATTTTAAATGTGTAAATTTATCCCTAATGAGCAAACCAGAGGTGACAGTGGCAAGGAAAAACTCCCTGAGAGTACATGAAGAAGAAACCTTGAGATGATCAGAAATATTTCCTCTTGTGTAACTATATATTATATAGTCCATAATTGCTAATTGTGTTAACAGGAACTTGAGAATGAGCATCAGAGACATTTCTCAATTCATTATTGTATTAACTTAAAGTCTATTGTACTGGACTGAAGTTATTAACTGGTCAATGATGAGTGCAATCTGTTCTTAGCAATTGCCATCCTAAGGCTATCTAAGGAAGAATATCCACAAACATCCTGATGGTTTCTAGGTGGTACCATCTGCAGTAATCTCATGGTGCTCTTCAGGCTGTCCATGTGCGACCATCCATATCAGTAGTGAATGATTTTCAGGTGACAAGAACTCAGAATAGTGGCTTTCCTTCCACTGTCCCAAAACATTCAGGTAGGTGGGATTGGCTGTATTAAATGATCCACCCACCCACCCATTATCTACACCGCTTCACTGTCAGGGTCGATGGGAACCTAATCTGCATGTCTTTGGGTGGAAACTAGAGCACACAGGAGGAAACCCACACAGACACATGGACAACATGGAAACGCCACACATAAAGGCTCCAATCAGCTGAAAATTTCGAACCCAGAACCTTCTTGCTGTGAGACGCCACTCCTAACCACTTCACCACCCACTAAATGATCCCCAGATGTGAATGAGTCTGTTAATGCGTGATTGCACGGTGCCCTGTGATAGACTGGCGTTCCTTTGAAGGCCACGTCTCTCTGCCTTGTGCCAGTGTTATTGGGATAGGCACAGGAACCACAGGAACACTTAACATGATAAAACTCCTACTGAAGAGGAATGGATGAATGAATTTTGATAGTGGTGGGTTGTGATTTCCACCACTGTTCTCACAGGAAGAGACTATCCGTGATGTAGCAACCAGAGACCATGGAATGCCAATGATATCCTGTGACTTGTAGCAATGACGGTGAAATAACTGTCGTCGACGCGAAATGGACGGGTACCAATTTAAACTAATCTCAAATTTGAGGTAACACGATTGAGGTGACTACCAACTGGAGCAAAGGATACCTTCGACTGACCAATAAATCTACAAGAGGTTACCTAGGCAACCAGAGCCTGGACTGTCCTCTAGTGACCAAGTGTCATCTACAAAGCAACGGTCAACGAGGGAATCGCTTTCTGTGTGTACGCCTTTTTAGCCTAATTTAAGCCACCATGACGCTGACCAGGCATTTACTAAGGATGCATTTACATGTACGGCATACGGCAGACACCTTTAACCAGAGTGACTTAAAGAATGAATAAAGAGCGTTGTAAAAGTGTCACTATAAATGCATCATTCGCATACAGTACACGGTCTCTCATGTACATGGTCTTACTCACACAAATAAAACCTCCCACTGTGTAAATGTTTGTTCGCAGGATCCCAGTCTCAACCACATACATAACAAAACCAAAACATTATTTTTGGTCTGTGTTATTTGTACTTGATTAGAACACCTATATCTTATCATTCAGCGTAATATTTCATCATTTTCATACTTCAGTGCTCAGCAAATAAAACACCTACAGTTGTAGCATACATTCATATTTCTGTATTTTCAGTGTTTGCATACTCGGCTGTGTCTATTGGAGCAGGCTACACACAGTACAGTAAGTGTGCAAAGTGAGCCACAGCTCAGGTGAATGATTTTCCCGCACCGTTGCTTTAATCGTTAACGGGGATTCCTTGCCGTTGGTTTTGCTCGCTTGCTGATTGACACATGTGTGTTGCCCTTTTAAGAGGAGCGGATCTCCGCTGGCTCCGTGACGTCATGACAGTGAAGGCTCGGGCCCTCCCCCTCCTCCTCCTCCTCCTCCCCCCTCCTCCTCCTCCTCCACTAACGCTGAGCGATGGTCGGAGCGCAGCCGCGCTTATGGGCGAGACACACTTTCTGTTTTTTTTTCTCTCGCACCGATCGCCAAGGAAACGCTCCCGCGCTGAAATGAACCAGAGCCCGGTCTTCGGCGCGGATTGACACGGAAACTTTTACGATGGCCGCAGAGGCGCAAAAGTAGCCGAGAGAGAGACACACACACACATACACACGCACACGCACGCACGCACGCACACGCAGAGAGAAGGCGAAATCTCTCCGCTCAGCTCGCCACCACACGCAGGCGCAGGGCTAGAATGTACGCGGTGAGAGCCCACTGCAGTTCCTAACGGCAAGGCGCTTCACTCGGCCTCCTGAAAACCGCTCTGGTTTTGTTTTCTTTTTTCCCCACCTCTTCTGCGTTTCAGTCCCAACTCTGTTTCCGAGGCTGTTGTTTTGATCCGGTGATAGATAGATAATTATGGCGGGGAAAGGGACATCTCAAGGCACGGGAATACTGCTGGTGACGGCCAACGTCGGCTCTCTCTTCGAAGATGTAAGTGTCTCCTGTCAGGCTTGTCCCACTTTGCTTGCAGAGCTTCAGTGATCTGGTGACTTGTTTTGCAGCAGTCATTCAAGTCCTGTGCACGCGCCATCTCTCAGCTGACCTGATCCACATGCATGCATCCCCTCACTCTATCTGTCTGCATCTATCTATCTAGCTATCTATCTATCTATCTATCTGGACACAGATATATGTTTATGTGTGTGTGTGTGTGTGTGTGTGTGTTTGAACATCCCCTAGCTCACCTCCTGCAGCCTTGTTCTCAGGCCATGGTGATGCAAAGTTACCATTTTAAGCTTTTCAGAGAGACTTTTTTTCCCTCCTGCTGAGAAGAAGATGCATTCTTGTGTCAGGATAGTTTTTTGATACTGCAGCTCTGAACTGCAGCTCTGTCTTTTCCTCCCACACCTGCTCCTATATGCTGGCTGTGAATCTGGAAATCTGCAAGACACAAGTTTAGCTAAAGGAGGCATCCCGTATAAATAAATAAATAATAAAAAAAAGCACATCACCATCATGAGCACCAGACTGCTGACAGATTCATGCTCCACACATACATTTGATACAATACTGTCATGGTTTCTGTCACCGTTATTCTGTCAGTGTCATCCAGGCTGTGAGGTAAATCCTGGCATTAAAGGATGAATAGTTAGTTAGTTCCCTATGATGTAGGTCATGGTTGATGAGTAGTGATGGTGAATGTAATGATGACATTTACTTATTTGACTTGTAAAACCTTTGGAACTTGCAAACAGTAATCATGATCAGCATGTTGTAGTGGGTGTTTTTTGAAGCATTGTTACTAAGTGATACTTGCTAAAAGTTGTCCAGGTGTAAAGTTGTCGATTATGTGATTATTTAAACCAAGTGTCAATTTTCCTAATTATTGCATTCATTCATCTTCAGTAGCCACTTTATCCTGGTCAGGTTCATGGTGGATCCAGGGGACACCGTGTACGAACGGGAACACACCCTGGAAGGGGTGCCAGTCCAGTGCAAAGCACACATTCACACACTTATTCACATCTACGTGCAATTTGGCACAGCCAGCCCATCTTCTGGCATGTTTAAGAGACAGAGATGGGAGGAAACCAGAGAACACTGAGGAGATCAGGGAGTTAATTAAAACCATTGTCAATTTATTTTTATATTTAGCCTCTCACGCCTTTATGACCTAAAAAAAAGGAAAAAAGAGCAGCGTTTGTTTTTTTCACTTAAGGCACTCGTGGTTTTTCTTTTTGGTCATTTAGAGGTAACACAGAACAAAGACATGTTATAATGTATGAGAAAACTTTTCTGACACAATTGTCGCTTGTAACATCCGTCTCCATTTGCACAGCTCTGCAAGGATAGCAGAATAACCATTTTGCTCCCACTAATGGAGTCCTTCTACAGAGGCACACGCTGTGATTTAAAGGTTCAGACACACTGGATTTTAACCACGCAGTCAGTAATCAGTAATCCTCCCTGTTTGTTCCTGTAATCAGTCTGACTATAACAGCAAAATCTTTTATGACCGGGTGCGGGCCATAGGGCATTGTGTCTTCCAATAACTGAAATTAACTCGCAGCTTCTGTCTGTGTAACCTTGAGCACACTGTATCAAATGCTAACGTGGTGTAAACAGTGTAAGAGGCGCTCTGTCTTCTGCGTGTGAACGTTTATTCCTAAACATAGAGGGAACCCCCCCCTTTCCTCGATCTCCACCCTGGTGTAAAAATAGTTCTGCTGTCATGACTGCTGAACTTTGGATGTCTAAAAGTTATCACTGTTTTTCCTCAGCCAGTCTTTTTTAAGCAAGTAAACGTGACTAAAATGTGCACATGGCTGCACTGCCTAACTCTCTCACCCTCACTTGCTTTGGCTTTGCTTGCACATGTACACGTTGAAATGTTTACTGTGCACACATGTCACACACTTACTGTCAGTGGGAACTTTGTGTGTGTGTGTGTGTGTGTGTGTGAGGGGGAGGGGGGCATATTGCAAATTACATGCAGGAAAGAAAAAGCAAATGTCATGTGGCCATAATGCTAATTTGGCCCTTGATCACTGAAAAAGACTGTATTTTTGCTTATTTATCTGGTCTCTGTGTGTTCTAGGCATGCGTCAGCTGTATTCTGAGCACCGTTAAGAATTTCATTCTCTTCAGGAAATATCAATCGCTTGTCTTTAGGAAAATCAGCTGATCTGGCTGCCGCCCAAAATGGATCACATTTTGCTGGAGCTGCCAGTGACATGTCTAATAGTGTAAATGGTGGCAGTTAGGATGTAATGTTCTCGTGTAATGTGTCAGAAAGGTGCATGGTAGGGTTTTAATTTTAGTTCGTTTATGTCTACGTGGTGCCACAGAACTTGTTTGCATGAGGCAGTTATGATGGACCAGTCTGTGTGTGGGAGAAGGATCTTGTGAGCTTCGCTTTACTTTCACTTTGCCTATTCAAGTTAGAAGAAAATGAAGCTGTTGCGGCACGGAGTCGTCTCGAATTTAGTTTTCTGACGCGCACAGAAACCGTGTAGCTCATGTCTCCAATGCCTGTAGCTTTTGAACTGTCTATTTCTATCATTATCATAATTCCGTTAGTTCGTCCAGAAGGCAAGTCCAGTTAACTAAGCTAAAAATCTTCACTTAACTCGAAATACAGTATGGTGAGCTATTTATGGGCATTAACGCAGGCGAGTGCCTCACTGGGAGGGGCGACATTAAGTAACTGGAGTCTTCTTCGGTGATGAAGCATCGTGTTTCCACCCTCAGAACATTTTTGGCTAATGTTTCAGTTTTGTGTACGCATGCGGAAGTCTAACACCTCAAATAACTTCACAACACTACTGGCGTCTTTTTTTTTTTGCTCGATGGAGTGTTTTAAACGTGAGATTACTGCACGGTGTGCTTACATTCGAGTTATGTAACGGCCTTTATGCTGCACTGTTCCGTACTGCACTTTTGCCGCATCCTTTTGTATTCCTGATACGGGAAAGATCATGCCTAATAAATCAGATTTATGCCTAATAAAAATAGATCCTACCAGCTTCTACCTAGCCAGACTACATAACGGGTTCATGGGCATTGTGCAGAAATGGAGCAATGTACGAACCGATTGGTGTGTTATGTTTAAACAAACGTATCAGGTAAGAAGATTTCTTGTTTTGAAAGTTAATAGGCAGTAGTGTATTTGTCTTTCTATAGTTGTTAAAAACCCAACAAAGCAGAAAAAACGTCTCCCCGTTAACTATATATACAGCTTTCTGAAGCTGCTACTGTGAATTGAACATGTATAGCCTGAATGATCTGCTGGTGATTCGTCCACCTCTGCTAAATTCCATTTATATCTACAAATCTTGTTTCTATATTTATTTCGTTACGCGGAGGCGTGGATAATTTCATTTAGTTATAGTTTTGTAAAAGCTGAGAATCGTCAGGCTGACTGTGGCTCTGTTATTAGCAACACTATGTGTTCAGTTTTAGTAACGTTGTAATGTCGCAATGCTTCCTAGAGATATTACGGCATGCGGAGTTTATGGGAAAAGAAACTTTGCATGAGTAATCATATCAGAAACACATTTCTTGGTCCCACAGCATGTTAAAATTCCATTTAACAATATGCACATTATAAGTGTATTAAAGCCAGAAAGAGATCATGTTATCGTGTTAATCAGTCACTAGATTAGGCAGCGCAGTGCAGCGTGAGGACGCAGGCCGAACCCACGTGTTTTTGTTCATTGCATGTTATGACAAACTGCACATGCTCATGGAAAGAACTGGCCTAAAGGATCTTTTTATCCCAAGTGTTCTGATAACACGTAAGAAAGTACAATTTATGTTTTAATTGCAATTTAAATAGCATCTAAATCTTGTAGTTAAAGCTCCAAATGCAAACATTTGCAGGGCCTGAGAACACTTTCCCATCTATAAACCCATTTGCTGAGTCAGAATCCGAGTGACTTTGATGCTTTTAGTCTGCCGTACGGTTATGTTTGGTTTCACACTGCGCATAATTAAATGAAGCACAAAGAAAGAAAAAACCCCACATTGGCTGAGAGGTGTGTACGCGACCCGGATGCCGATAAACGATGCACGGATGGGTGTGCGCAGTTTAAAGGTCCACTATGTAGGATTTTAAGGTTATCTATTAGCAGAAATGGAGTGTATATATATATAGCATAATATACTAATGGAATTCATAAGTACATTTTCATTAGTGTATAATTACCTGTAACTACGAATCAACGTTTTTTTGGAAGCTTAGAATGAGTCCTTTACATCTGCACAGGGAGCGGGTTCACCTCTACAGAGCCGCCGTGCTGTGCCACTACAGTAGCCCAGAATGGACAAACCTCTAGAGAGCGCCTTCCGTGTTTTACGTTTTTTACAAGTGGCAGCGTGTATTCAGAAGGAAGCACCAATGGACAATGGAGAAGAAAGAAGAAGAGGTACGTGGAAGTACGCTATGGGCACCCGAAGGCAAGTGTATGCTTGGAAATGGAGGGGTAATGGAGGGGCATTATCAGTTGGTTGAATCCTGCATGGTGGACCTTTAAATCCTTCGTAAAATTGTTTCAGTCATTGGTCAGAAATATTTCAACGGGAAGAGGAGACCATCCTTTGCAAAGTGTGCTAAGAAACCAGAACAAGAACACAGACAACACAGAGTCTTTGCTGAATAAATGATTAGGCAGTTATATAAATAACCAGTTTAAAAGCAGTTGTGAATGCTTTCACTGGTTTTCTCTCTTAATTTGTCCAAGTATCCAGGACACATTGCATTTCCACAGTGCTACAGCTCTGTCCTTTGTTCAGTTTGCACCTCACGGCTCAGTTTAGCCCAGTATCACCCACAACCCAAAATACAAGGTATGTTTGGTTCACTTCCTGCAATCTTTTCTCACTGCAGTCGAATCGCACTAATGTGAACTGGACTGCGACCACTTCGCTCGGAGGCCCTCGGGCTGGCTGTTTTGGTCCGCACCAACAAAAGAGTGATCGTAGAGTTGTCACTCACCCAAACGAACTTAGGAGGAGAACACACCAGGGACCGAACACAGAAAAAACATCAGAAAACCATGCTAAAACGGCCTAAAGTTTTGTGGGACATCATAAAAAAACATTTGCTTGAAAACAGATGAACTCTTTGGCTATAATCTGCTGCCAGTTAGACATAAACAGAGCTTAAACTGTTAATGAACAGTAAAGGTCTTTAAAAATCACTCGCATCACTTTTCATAATTTTGCAATCCTGTAACCGGCCACACTTCCTGTAAACTTCTGGCAGCACCAATAACTGAGTTTGTTCAAGCGACTGTCAGTCTCTTTAGCCGAACGGAGGCACTGGAAAGAAGACTGACGGTGATTTTTACTTGCCGTCATGTCCGTTATTTCCAACAGACGTCTGCAGGAAAACAAGGCTAACGAAAAGCGTTTGTTTGTGCATAGCACAGAATTGGAGAAGATTCGTTTGATTCAAACCGAAGTGTATTAATTTGTGTTTGGAACATGTTCTATTGGATTTGACCGAGCAAATTCACTGACTTGAATCTTTGTCTTTCTTTCTCTTTCCTGAGTTCCCTCGATGCCTCATTAGCACAGTCTGCTCCTGTCCTGTTTTCATGAGAAATGCCAGTGATGTGCTATATTTACGCCAGCCAAATAAACATTAATATAAAGTCATCTGAAAGAAGGCTCGTCTCAGTGAAAGCGTCCTGTGCGTGGTTTAGCGCTATTGCAAATACGCAAGCCCGACACAAACAATAACTTTATTGTCCAGACTTGCTGAGTTTCCCGTTTAAATAAATATGTGCATGGCCACAAGTCTTTCATTTTTAGCCACTATATGGTAAACATTGAGCGTGTGCCAGCGCGCACATGTCGGGAGGTGAAAGTCCGCACGCAGGGCGGTGCGTGTGCGTGCCAAAGAGCTAAATGGCGTGATGAGAAGGCTACTGCTGGCCTGAGAGGTAATTTGCGGGGTTTCGCTTGGCCACAAAGCACTTTCAGCACTTCCTTGATGAAACAAACGGTTTAAGATGGATGTCCGCGATGGAACACGAGACCTTGTGTTTTGACACAGGTCGACTTTCCAGAGTTTAATAGCCAGTTGAGGACGTTTGACGTTCTTAAGAGCAACTCGGTAAATCCGCCACTGAACTAACGCACGCCATCTTCATCCTGCAGGCTTTCAAGTCTGGAAGCGTTAAAAAGAAGTGGTAATTGATCACGAACAAAAGACGTCAGCCTGCGGCTTTCGGGAAGGAGAAAGAGGTTGGGAGGCTCTCAGGCTCTGGAGCTGAGATGGAAACTCAATGAAAGGAAGATTATGCTGTTTTTATTAGCGCTTTGCTTCCTCTCCGTGTCTGGCTGCTCATGAGTTGGAGTTTCAATATGAAAGACTAATCTGGAATTCTAAACCCTGAAGTCATCAGCTTGTGTTTCCAAAGTGCCATTTCTGCCCGTCTCTAAACACTCCAGAGATGAGAAGTTTAAATCTTGGATTCTGACTGAATCGTTTGATCTTGTCCCCTCTCAGCTAACATGACACAACTTTTCTTCTGGCACAAAATAACCCGAGATCGACTCTGCCCATTCCCATCCCTTCCCTAAAGTCTGCCTAGCTGAAGTCCTAAAGACTTCGCGTTAGACCACAGCGGATATGCGTTCACATCTTATTAGTCCTCAAGGCAGAAAGGTCACGATGAAGTACATTGATGTTGGTTGGCCGATGTCACACGCCTGTTGCAACTCTCTAACAAGATGTCCTGGTATCGCACGTGGTCCGCTGTGGCAAGCAACATTCAAGCTGCTCTTCTTGAGCAAAAAGAAATCACGTCTTGGAAAACTGTTCGATTTCAAAACCGTTCTCATGTAACAGATAAGTGGTGTCCTCGGCACATACTTCCTCTTTAACGGGTAAAATTGAGTAATCATCTGGTAGATTCTTTCCACCACTTCTGGAATGCTTACACCACACCCACTTTTGAAAGACGAGTGATCTCGAGAATAATGGACTGGAATCAACTTGACTTTCATTTCGTTCAGTTTATTTGCAGCAGAGTGCTTGACATTATTTTGAGCATTAAGCCAGGTACGATTCTTGGGGTAATGAGTCTAGCACAGGGTTTATGAACTGGCAGACTGCAGCCGACCAAAGCAAGTACTTGGAGAAATAATAGCCTACTGCGGCAGAGCTGATAAACGTATCAGCCATAATTCAGCGACTCCTTTTCTAAATGAGAACTTGGCTTCTGTAACAGACCCTTATTGATGCGTGTAAATAATTTAGCTGAAGGAAGCGCCTCAGGTCTGAGACGCGCTACAGCGCTTGAGATATTAGCTGTTGGGTTGAATTTTCGCAAACTTTCATAGATGTATGTTATTTAAAAAGAAGTGTGAGCAATACAAACTTCAAAGTCCATATCATTGGTCAAACGTGGCAATGAGATGCTTCAGAGCATGAAAGAAAAGTCGTCTTATTTATAGCTCATTGATGGTCAATCATAAATGGTAAATTAACACTGTTCAGTCATGCGTTTCCAGACCTTTGTAGGCAACACATCTTTTGTAGCTGGACCTTTATAAATTTTAGCTGAATAGTGTAGTAGGAAAATCAATGCGAACTTGAGTTAGGGTTCCGCCAAAAAGAAAAAAACAACCAAACCGATACGTTCCCAAACTAAATTCCAAACAAGACTGGCTGCCTTTAGCAATAAACTCACATCTGATGTAACCAAAGATCGTGCAGCTAATAGAACAAATATATTCTCTGTGAAGTTCATATTTACAGTAAGTGTGATCAAAGGGAATTTTTGCTCATGCAGAAATACAGACACGAGAATAAACACTTCTCCTTCGAGATCACTGAACCCGCCACGCCGACTCAGATAGTGGGTTACTGAGAGAAAATGAGCCTTTCTTCAGGTAAGGAAGTGAGATAAGGAGGAGTACGTCAGCGTCTGGCACTGACCCAAAGTCAGAATCGTCCAGAGATTGTGGGAAGGCTGCTGTCAAATACACACCCACCCAAAGCGAGGTGCAGAGAACCACGCTTCCCTTACAGGGTGAATTAATCAAACCAAGATGAATGACACTTGGATATCGATTGAGGGGTCATACAGGGGTGGACAAATTTACAGTTTATCAGCCAGGCCTCTGAGCAAGTAAAATCTTTAGCGTTTTTCCGTTTTCATTGTCTGGAAACGGACTCTGCAAAACGTGGTAGCTAATGTGATCCAATAAGATATGACTAGATAATTAAACACGGTAAGAGAACTGAATAAGTACAGGATTATTATGCTCATCTAATGAAGTTTATAATGTACAACAAAAAACAATAGTCAGCAAGTTGTTGGTCAGTGTTTCAGCTACAAGAGATTTGTTTTTCTGCCCTCTCTTTGCATGTAAAAGATATTCAAGCCACATTGTTTTCTGTCATCATGTTCAACCGTAAGGTGACTGTGTATAGTTTATTTTGCTCAGTGGTATCAGTATTTCCACACACTTGCGTGTTCCTGATTCTGTCATCCATCGTTACATGCCTGACGAACAACTTTTTTTCTGTTGTTTATTAGGCATGTAACGATTCGCCCAAATTAAATATTCATTTTCTTAATTAAAAAAAAACCCAACTTTTGTTACGTTTTCTTAATAACCAACGATGATTATTTAGAAACGGTTGTAAAGGAGTAAAATATAATAGCCAATGAACAAAAATTTATTTGATCAAAAATGAAAAAATTTAACAACAAGCTTTGTCTTACAAATAAACTTCGGCAGAAAACAATCACCTCCAGTTGCTTGCATTTCTTCTTGAATCTGTTTGTAAATGAGCAGAAAATCCCTTTCCCATTTTCGATCTGTTTGTGTGCGTGTTTTCGCAGCATTAGAGCTGCGTTACTTTCGCCTGCGCTGACGTCGCGTGTATTCTCGCTATTGCACGTTATTGTTACTGTCTAAATAATAACAGCTAGGAAATATAAGATATTAATTGCGGTTCATTTTTATTTCCATCAGTATATTGATATATATACCGTTACATGGCTATTGTTTATAAGTACAGCACTGAGTGTGTTGCACCACTGTGAAGCATGTTAAACAAAAATTTAATTAAACAGCTACATATCAAATGAAAAATTTCCTCAAAAACACATGAACATCCTAGACACAAAAACCTGATTGTACTGATTTGTCCGTGTCTGCCAAAGGTAGTAGCTGCTACAGTATAACCGAAATGGACAGCTTTTGTTATTGTGGATGTTCTATTTAAGATAGGAGGCATTCTCCGTGCTGGTTCATTTTGGTATTATTATTTCCGCCGATATCTCGGATCAGTGACTGATATGTGATCAGGGAGTTTGTGTTAATTAGCATGGTGTAATAAATGCTGTTGCCGTTATGTTCCTCAAGGTGAAGAGATAATGGATGTTTAGTTATTAAGATTTATTAAAACTTGCATTCGTGCATGTTCATTCAGCTCTGTTATAGATAACAGGTATTCGGTATATCTTATAGCAGCTCTTGCCATGTTCAGGTTTTTTCATGGCTTTTAAAAATAAAAAAAATTTTTTTTTATTAAACAGATAATGAATGGCCGCAAGCACTTTGACTAATATTGTCTCTGCAGTCATTAGTTAGGATTAACTGGGAGTATAAAGTGTGTCCCAACGGTCTGCGCTCTGTCATTTCATCTGCGCTTCCTCCATCCACACTGAGCTGTCGGAGCGAGGATCTGAGACCTGGCATGCTTGCTCACAATAAGTCAAACTGAGACTTCTGTGTTTTATTATTCCTCTGGGTTGCAGTTTGGTGTCCCCTTACTACAGTATCCAGATGCAGCAGGGCGTGCAAGCCATGGTTCATATTCTCCGTTTGCCGTGCGTGTTCCGACGTGTCGCTTCGATGGAATGTAAACATGAAGCACGAATGAAAGACGTAAGACAGAACTCGCTTAAATAGGGCTGGGCTAATCACGGCCTAGTACAGCCAAAGAGAGAGCGTGTGCATGCAAGAGAGAGCAAGTTACACGCTCACACAAACGCCCGGTTTCGGCTACTTTGCCTAGTTGATCCTGCTCCACCTGGTTGGGTTTTGTTGATTTTTCCAGTGCTTGTGTTACTGACTCTGTTTTAATGGACAAATGTTTGTGAGAAAGAGTAAAGTGTAAGATGACAGATCTTGCCAGTTCTGCAAATAGTACACAATGTACTGTGGTGTTTTCCTTTTACTAAGAAATTTGTCCACACACTTTGATCATGACGGCCGACATATGGCCGATTGGATTATTATTATTCAGCAACACGATGCTGCTAGAGATCAGCCAAGAGTTCAGGGTTTCAGAATAAAAAGCTCAGGTTAGCTCATGAAAGTGTTTATTTAATTTCGGAAATGGATGTTATGACATCTGCTGTCCTAGCGGTTGGGATATATATGAGTAATATGGCTCTGAAATTGTTTTGGGGTCTGTTTCTTCCTAGTTTCATGGAAAATGATTCTTTGACCTGAGCGTGAAAGGACTGCTTCATGTAGCTATTGCTCCAAGCTGATATTTTTCCTGAATTTGCTCTTGACCTTTGTTCTTGACCTGTAGATAAACATGTAAACATTCAACACTACGTATCAGTGTAGTCTGATCAAATCACATCCACTCGAATAACCAGCGGTGGTGTAAACCAGCCCTCGGGTTTATACTTTCTTTGTGGGTGTAGAAGATGATGACCCGGGTTCCCGCTCCATCCTCACTGCTTAGTGTGCTGTAAATGAGTGTGTATGTGGTGAGCAGCTAAATAGTGAATTAAGTGTGTTATACAGTGGTGTGTGTGTATAGCTAGGACTGGACCCTAGAGCTTATTAACTATGTTCTAGCGCTATTTCCATCTTCCTCGCTGGTCTGTGGCCTGGTTTAACCGTCTTCAGAGACGCCAGTACTTTTGACCAGTTTGTTTCCTTTCTCACTTTTTTTCCCAATCTGGCCTGGGATGTATGATCAGAATACATCAAATCCAATGTCAAACCAGCCTTTTGTGCCAATATCTGATATCCACATCATTTATTCTTTTGTCTATCTTCAGTAAGCTCATGTCACCCAGCAGTAGATCAATAAATCTCTAATATAAATTTTTTTAAATCTTTTTTACACGTCCACTTTATTTGAACTTGACAGGAAGCGGAAAATTAATTGTAAATGTTGTAGGTCTTGAGAAGACTGATGAGTCAAACTACGGGATAAGACCTAGTGTAGTTCCTGGAAAATGCTAAAGAGGGCTCATGTTTGGGCAGTAGCTGGTTTGCTACCAGGGAGTAGTAAAGCAACAACAGGAGGGAACTTCTAAAATCAGCAAAGAATAACATCAGGAAGGTCTGGAAAGTTTAGGGTTAAAGAAGCTTGAATGCCATTTGTGCAGAGGATTCATGAGTGACGGTCAGCATGGCCTCTTGTCATTTATGAAGTAATCAGAAGCAGAATCTGAGCTCATGGTGCGAAGTAGGGAGCCAAATGAATATGTTCAAAATGTGCATTCTGAAACCCTGACGTACGTGAAGTTCTGTTTGAAGGCTGCAGGTTTGAACATCATGATTCTAGCAAAATATTCCACTTCTGTTCCTGCTTTTGAGTATGAAAGCACAAATATCTGTGTTTCCTGTGTTTGACCTTATGAGCTGCGTTCTGATGTCAGACATTTTTTTTCGTCCTAGTTTTATTCACACAACTTTATTGCCTTCAGTGGGAGATGAATTAGGTACTTTATATGTGGAGAACTTTTATGGTGCAGGAGTGTGACATGGCTGTCTGGTCAAATCATTAAAGAGGGACTGTTGAGCGATTGTTTTCCATGCTTGTTTTGACTATTTCCTGCCTGTGAGGGTGGATGCAGGCTGTACCAAAAGTACATGGACGGGGCATTAGAATTTCATTTTATGGAGAGTTTTACAGTATGGACTGCCTTAATGCAGCTCTATAGGCATCAGTGCTTTAACACCAAGTCAGCAACCCAAGATCATGAACATGTCCAATCTAACAATGAGTGGTAGTAATAAATATATCAATATATTGAATTATAATGCAGTTAATGGGAGACGATAAATTCAACAGTCAGTTGTCAATCAAAGATAATTTGCTCAAAAAGGCTTGGTGCAGGAGCTTACCTCTGCATGGGTGGTAGTGAAAGAGCTAAGAAAAGAGACAGAACTTCATAATGCCTTTAAGGTTATGTGACCTCTGTGGAACATTATTATTAGTAATGCAAGTAATCCCAAGTGTGGATGAACAAATGACGCATTAATTAGCTGGTCCACCAGACAAGTGCTAACTCCAGGGTGTAAAAAGTGGGAAGCTAATATAATGTAATGAAGAATGGCGAGTTATTTAGCCGGAGCATTTATACAAAGTCAGACAAATGAGTATATGATCATGCAGAACTCATTTTGTTTGCACGCTTTACACAATGTCAGCCAATGATGTGGTGTTCTCATATCAGCGATAAAAGGTGTCATTCGAGTCTGGCACGTCTTTTCTTTCCGTACGTTTAACTACATGGTGGCAGTTATTATTATTGTTGAAACCCTTATGTTGTTGGCAGTGCGTCTGCCCATTCGTCTGCGCGTCCGTCCGAGATTCTCGTTAGTGTGACATCTCAAGGGTGAACGTTTGCAGGAATTGTATGGTCTTTTCGTTGAAACCAGCAGATGAACGGAATAGATTTTTGGAATTGATCCAAACGGGGTCGAGGTCACAGCAAGGTCAAATGTCTGAAATAGTGTATCTTTAATAGCTTCCGTTCTGTTTGAAGTTTATTGTAAGGGTGTTTCTGGGTGTGGCAGAGCCATCCCTGCCGATGCGTAACGCGTACCTGCATGTTCCTGTAAAGATAGTCAGTCTGTCATACACTAATGTACGCACTAAGTAATCTGCCTAGTAAAAATTGTTCTGGTAATGACAAGCACTTGCTATAATTACTATTACTATTGCTATAAAGTTTGAACATGGTCACATATCAATGAAGATTTTTGCAATAAGTTAAATCTTTAACTTAATTAACCAGTCTTTCTCTGCTTAAACCCACTTGTCTGCTTGGTTGTTTCCACAGCCAAGTCACGTCCATAATGTTTTATAGGATAAATTTATGCAATGCTGAGGCAACAATATCAAAAGTTTCTGTGCAAAGCATATTTATATTCAATTCAATTCAATTTTAATTGTATAGCGCATTTAATAACAGACATTGTCACAAAGCAGCTTCACAAAAGTATATAAATTTTTTATATAAACTTATGAATCTATACATTTATCCTAATGAGCAAGCCTGTGGCGGCGACGGCTAGAAGGCAAAACTCCCTGAGATGGCAGAAGGAAGAAACCTTGAGAGGAACCAGACTCAAAAGGGATCCCATCCTCATTTGGGTCACACTGTATAGTTCAATTACACCTAATACACTTAATACTAGGGTCAGGTTTAAAGTGCAAGACTGTTCATGGTGATTCGATTCGAGTCCTTTGCCATTGTAGCAGAACCGTTCATGTTAACAGCAGTCCACCGGCATCAGCACAGTTCTAGGAGTATGTTGAGGCAGTTTATATGGTGCCATATTTAACAATGTACAGTGTGATGAATAAATCATTCCCTTTTGTTACTTTGGACAATATAAGTCCAAATCTCATACTTATAATGCTGAACCCACCCTAATCACCTGGACATGAAATCTGCTTGTCCCAAGTGTCTGGATAGTGATTATCCATCTCTACCAAATACTGACATTAAAGCTATTCCAGAATTTATGAAAATTATCCATGAGTATCTGTATTTTTGCTGTTCTTGGCATTGATGACCGCTGCATTTAGTGGTCAGAGATGGTGAGGTGGATTATAAGATGAGAGCAATGTTTTCTTTGAGACATTCAGCATCAGCCATTAAAAAGATAAAACCGAAAGAGGCACTTAACCTTTAAGGATTGCAGTGTACATGACGGCCAATTAGTGTTTTTGACTCCGAGTTTGAGTGTGTACGTGTCTGTTTTAGTGGTCCTGGTTTCTCTCACCCATGGAAAGCATTAGCACAACCATAACAGAGAACTCTTGGACCAACATTAGTATTTCTGTCTTTGCCACAAAGTGGCCATTTATGGCAACTGTGCTGTAGAGGTTGGCAATGCATTAACCCCTGCTTTGCTCTTGTGCTTTGTATATTCACACACACGGAAAAGTAATCCATATACCTTAACTCCGGTGTCACTGTCTTTGCAGTAGTATCAGATTGCTTTGTTTTCACTAGAGACCTTTAAATAAAGTGAATGAGTCACTCGGAGAAGGTGATCAGGGAACAGTGGATACTTAAAAGGTCCCAAACCAAAAGGTACAGTGACTGAACCTACCGAAAAAACAATTACGAGACCACTTTTAATGCTAACTTCATTTTTTCCAGAGCTGTATATTTAATTGCGCCTACATTTCCTCTGAGAATTTCTCCAAGTAAGCTCTCCCCAAAGTGACTCCACCTAAACTCAAACTCGTAGCGCCTGCTGTTTCCTTTGCACTCTGCATGAGTGGAACAGTTGTCCTCTGAGAATTTCTCCAAGTAAGCTCTCCCCAAAGTGACTCCACCTAAACTCAAACTCGTAGCGCCTGCTGTTTCCTTTGCACTCTGCATGAGTGGAACAGTTGTGAAGAGTTTTGGAAGCGTGCCTAGAAAATGTCAAGTGTTTCCAGAGTTGAGTAGCGTCATGCTGCCCGAATGGTGTTGGTTGTATGTTGCTGGTTGTTTCTGGCCTTAAGGGAATCCACAAAACACTGAAGCCTTGGTCGGTCTACGTAACCCATGCTAATTAATTCCTTGTCAGTTGTAGGGAGGGCAGTGTGAGTCATGTCCCATCTCCAATGACTGTAATTTGCTTGTCACTTGAAGTGAAATTGGAAGACCATTGGAACGTTTCTCACCAACCCTTTTCTTCTTTTGTGGTTCAGATGCTTCAGTGGCCATTTCTTCTTCTTGTTTAAGGATTATTTAACAACCATTGGGCCTGAAGGCTAGTGAGGAGTTATCACTCTGCTCTTTGTTTACCTGCTCTCTGTAGTTTCCATTTCAGAGGTATGGCCCGACTTCATGTGAAGGCATAAAGTGATAATTGACTATATTCTACGCTTTGATAGACCGTTCCCAAAATCTGCTGTTAGCATCAGGCTTCAAGACAGGACCAAACTTCATAATGTCAAGCTGAATTTCTATTTAGCTATGAATGTGAACAGGCAACCAGGTAATATTTTTAAACTATGTTTTGCGATATTGTTAATTATGATAAGGAATGGTCGTTTCAGTATAGGGAAATTTCTTGTTGGCACACACCTACTGCAGATCGGGAATATGCATTCGGTGGATACGAAGGCGTGAGGAAAGCTTTCAGTATTAAAGTGAACTTTGAGTTCTGTGCTGGGTTTTCCTCACTGACTCCTGCGACTTGCTGATCAGGACTAAGGTTATCGCCTGCATGCTGTTTACTGGTAACAGCATTTTCCATTTTCCACTTTGGAACAATACAGCAGCTGTAGAGCCTCCTGTTCCCTTTTTTTCCCGGGGCCTATTTTTATCCCACAGTGGTGGAGCTTCTCAGTTAAAGACATCCTTTCCTTCAGAAAGCCCTGAGCTTGCCCTCGGAGACCCCCTCCAACTCATGTCACTCTGACTAATGTCATAGTCTGAGCTCTATTTTAAGAAAAAAGAAAAAAAAAAAATGACTTGGACGCTAAATCTTGTAGAAGTGATTATGTTCATTCTTGGTTCTGTTGTTTTTTCCTCGCCACTTGACTGAGCTCTTTTTTCATTCCTGTTAGTTCACGGTTATGCATTCATGCTGTTTGCTGCGTGTATGCGCTTAGGAGTATCAGGCTGAGATGGCTTAGTGCATTCCAAAGAAGGGAGGTTCCCTCTGGGATTGTTTTAGCTAAGGTTAATTTTCCCCGTACCGTCAGCTCCGCCTGCAGCCAAAAAGCTTTTTAAAGATATGAAATATTCATTCCTGTGGTCACTTCAGTTTATTACGTCCTGCATTTCTGTACCTAATAAACTGGCTAAAATGTGTGTGTGTGTACTACATTATTAGGTATACTACTAATCTAATAACTAGGAATAGGACCTGCACTATTACTGTTTTTTTCCTTACATTTTTTAAGAACACTTGCCAGAAAGGCTCACATGTGACATGACTATACATTGGTACTGGGATGCCACGGGACGCAACGAAAAGTCATAATGAGCAAGATGTTTTTTGCCTTCACGTGGGCGAGTGGTCAGATATGTAGCTAAACCCTTCTGGTTTAGGCCACACCCACTTCAGGTTGAAACCCGAACACTGATGATGTATTAAACAGATCCAGATTATGTTATACACCCACTTCAGGCATAATAAGCTGGCAGTTTATGTATGCCACCAGTCTTATGCTTTATAGCCTGGCAACTCGGTGTGTATGGACAACGGAAACAATCTAGCCGTGTGAAATTGGGACAAAGCCCATTTTCCTCAACTCCGTGCTCCCGTTCTACGTTTCCCGAAACCATAGCACCGTTCCTGTATTACACAGGCCACTTGTCAGGCTGTGTTCCTTCTCTTAGACCTGAGTCTCAAGTGCTGCTCATGCTATCTGCCTCCATCAAGGCTTCCTGTGAACCCTTTTTAGAAAGATAGATTGGAGTCCAGCTGTGGAGGATGAAAACGCTTGCTCTTTTAACTCCTGCTGAAACATCAAAAGCTGTACAGCTCCATCAACCCTAACTGTAAATCCTAAACCAGCCCTTAGAACGTCAAGAATGAACCCTGCAGCAGATGGTGAGCCGATGAGCTGAGCGTGATCTGTGTACTGTGTGTCAGTTTCATAGTTAATCGCAGCGAATGATTGGACGGTTGCATCACCGCTGGCTTTTCCAAAATACAGGTTAAAGTGCATTCCTGTCTGTTTTTTGAAAGAAACGGGATGTTTTTTCTTCCAGCCACTGTCTCTTTCATCTTATAGTGGTATTATGAGAGATTTTACTGGAAATATGACTCCCATAAATGTCTTCATCAGGTCCTTTTCAGGAGTTTTACTTGCAGAGGTGAGAGAAGGCGATTATTAAAGGAGTATCTCTGGGATTTTAGTCTTATCTAAAGCCGTCATACTGGTATTTTTCTTTTAAAGAGTGCACATGCTTGCATTTAGAAAGATTACAACCTGTTTTACCTTCCTGTCGAATTAAACCCAGGTAATGTATAATCCTGTCTGAATTGACACGTGAAGTCAAAATTGCATCATATCCTGTGGGGGAAAAAAAAAAAAAGAGACTTCACTTTTTCTTCAATATAAACACACTCCAGAAGTGCTCTTTTCTCTTGGCTTCCAGCAAAAACAAAATGAAGCCAAGTCTTGTCTGAGTTTGAACCACAGAACAATAAAATAGGCAACTTTAAAAAGGACTTGTCAGCGAAGCGTTGCTTCTTATTGGGTTTTTAATGTTAAGGTCATGTGACGTACTAAACCTCAAGTGCAACATGCTGAGTCACAATAGAAAGTGGTTATAATAAATTGTCCAATATCGTGTTAAGGTGAGGTGTGTGTAGTACGTATGGAATGTTTACTGTGACAAGCAATTCATCTCTTAGGAAGATTAGACACAGTAGAACAGTTCATATTTTCTTTATTTTTAAACCACTGATTATCACATTTCAGACCAGAAACACACTTATAGTGTAAGTGACAATTCCACAACATCTTATTAAACAAGGGGACAGCAATTATAATGTTAGGACGGTGTTGCCCTAAACTGCGCTCTTTAGCGTCGAGAGCTGTGCGTCTGTGCAATCTCAGGCGTGTTTGCAGCGAGACAGATGGAGAATGTGTTTCTCGTCCCCTCTCCAAATGTAAATACCAAAAGCTCATGGAAGCAAGGCACCAAAATTTTTTTTTTTTTTTTTTTTTTTTTTTTTTTTTTAATTATTTTTTTTTAAACAAGCTTTGGCACCTGACCAGGACTAAATGAGACAGCTGTCTTGTAAAAGACATGTGGAACAAGGGTACATTGTGCTACAGTGCTGATGAGCTTTGTTTGCTGATAATGAACTGTGTGTTATTAGATTTGCGCAGTGTTTAGTTAGTGCAACAGGTGGGCAGATGTCACTGGGGAGAAAGCAGCTGTGCCAGCGAGGTCTGCCTGGTGCCAGGGTCTCCAGGAACATTTACGGTCATCCTTAATCTTTAAGCAAATTTGTATGACGTTTTGGGCAAATGCTATGTCATGGAATTAAACGCTCCAATAATTCCATAACTTTTTCCCCCACACAGAAAGCATCGCCTACCCAGAGACTCTTAAGCGAGCCAGCCTGTCTGGCAGAATCTGCTTTTAACGACAGGACTATTTCCGTAGAATTCGACCACACTCCTTTCTGCGCACTTTATTCTGGTTTCGAACTGTTCCGCTACTTCAGAGTGCCTGAGTGCGGTCTGGTCCTTCTGAGAAATCCCGCATTTTATCTCCGTATTTATTTGCTGCAATATGATATACACATGCTCTGACTTGCAGCAGGATTGGAGCTGCTTCTCAGGAATTGGTCAAAACCTCAGTTCATTAATGAGTTGACATTTAGCCCATGTCGTTTACGGATTTCGTTGAAGAGTGGCAAATGATTCGTGTGTTAGTGTAGCTGTTGTGGTAGATGCTGTGTTTTCTTTTATGAGTCATTTTAAATCAAACTTGTTCCAGGTTTGATAACACTTCCCAACAAAGTTTTTGCTTCTTGAACACTGTTGGGTGTTTCTTATAGATTTTTGGGTGCTGATCACGAATA
>JAQQZR010000038.1:5707951-5732545 GCA_030068235.1 Notoglanidium macrostoma
CAGTAAACATATAAATGTCTATTTCTCAGAGTTCCTACGTGATGCAGTAAAACCAAAACTATATTTGTGCGTACCCAATAGGTACCTGTCACAATCAGCAAAAACTTTTCAGGAAGCAAGACTTTTCAAAAACACTGTTGTGCAGTGTATCCAGCCAAACCCCGCCTGCTAACTGCACAGCATTCTATAATAATAATAATAATAATAATAATAATAATAATAATAAAAAAAAATAATAATAATAATAAACTTTTCATGTACGTAATGCATTTATTCTATTAAAATGCAGCTCAAAATGATTTACTGTGTGAAGTAAAAAAAAAAAAAAGAAATATGAAAAGAAGTACAAACATATGTATAAATAATTTGCCAGTAAAAAAGGCAAATAAAATCTAATGAAACGCTAAAGTGAAAACATATGTTTTGAGCTGTATTAAATTGAATTTATTAAATCTGGATGGATAAATCTGGATGAATAGATGGAGCCTGATTAATGTTTAATTGTAATGTGTTCCAGATTTTTGGTGCATAAAAACGAAAGGTCGCTCCACCACTCTTTTTAAGGTTCACACATGGAATATGGAGGACGTTACATGATTTGATGGATTTAGAACATAGTTTATCAGAAAGTTTAGAGATGTATGAAACTACTTGTAAGACATTTTTATAGTTAATTCGAAAAGAAACGGACAGACAGCGGAGTGATGCTAAAACCGGTGTAATAATAATCTAGTTTTCTAGCACGTCCTGTAGTCAGCCCCCATGTTGCAGAGCCATAGCCATGCGCACAATCTCCCAAGCAGGAAAAGCCCAATTACAGAGATATCTACGCTACATTGCAAACCTGATAGCCTGTGAAATGTCTTGTGTTCCTGTCGTGAGACTATGTTTGTCCTGCTTGCAGAGCAAACAGGATGCCGTGTTCTGGAGAAAGGCAAGAGATAAGACAGGAGAAGAAAGAGAGGAAGATGTGTGGACAGAATGGGTGGGTGGGTTCGAGGCATCAGGATGTAAGCCTAGAGTTGAAACTGAGGCTGGCCGATTGAGGGCTGTGTTTTGTGGGCTGTGTCACAGCTGACGGAGAGGAATTAGGGAGTGTCTGAAGATGGATGGTGCCCTAGTATAGTTTAAAGGAAGCACAGAGTTGTTCACCTCTTCGTGTATAACGCCTCTAACCATTTCCTGTTTACTGCCTGTTCTTGCGCGACACAGTATTCATATTCTTCCTTTTGCTTAAGTGTCTTGGCGCCATGCTGGCTTTGTGCATGGAAAGGGTTTTTCCTGATGAATGATTAAATAGACCACCATTGTAGCTGTAAACGCCCTGTAGGCTCCTCCTGTACAGACACTGTTATGTACGCTTTTTCCATTTCCTGGTCTCTGATCAGGAACTTGTTCCAGTCCTAACCCTTTCTGTAATCTTCTAAGTCTTTGTCACGCCAATTCCCTTTCTCTCCATGCTCATGAATAATGTAGACTCAGCTTAGCATGCCATTGTTTTGAAAAAGTTTCTGATAAGTTCTCAAACTCTCTCTCAAACTGGTTTTCTTTTCTTTTCACATGCCACTTTATGTATCTGCTCATGATTGAACATACACTATATGGCCAAAAGTTTGTAGACATCTGGTATGTGGTTCTTCCCCAAACTGTTGGACGCAATCAACAGCAAAGGATGTCTTTGTATGCTGTAGCATTACAGTTTCCCATCGCTGGAATTAAGGCGGCCAAACGTGTTCCAGGATAACAGTGTCACTGTGCACAGAAAGACATGGTTGGCCAGTGTTGGCGCAGAAGAACCTCAACCCCACTGAACACCTTTGGGATGAACTGGAACACCAGAATGTTGAATGGCCAACATCAGTGCCTGGCCTCAGTAATGCTTTTGAGGCTGAACAAGCACAAGATCCCATAGCCACCCACGCTCCAAAATGTAATGTAAAGCCTTCCCATAAGACTGGAGGTTATTATAACCGCAAAGAAAGGAAATCTATAATGAGATGTTCAACAAACTTTTGACCATATACAGTAGCATTCACAATGTAACCTATTCAACATTTAAACAGTTGAGGCCAGTTAAAAATTAAGCAATGAACTTCAACATAAGCACTATAATAAAAGTGCTCATATGGGTACCTGCTAGTGGCTCTGGTTTCCCCATACATGTTTATAATATTGGCAAGCAAAGGGTTGCATCTATTGCAATAAGTTGAGAATCTTGTCATTCACTTTGAAGACCTGACCAAGACATTAGGCAGTTCAGTAAATGCAGTGTTCAGCAGCAAGTGTCATTTTGTTTAACTGTCTGAAGATACACCATGGACAGGCCTTTATTATGAATAAAAGATTTACAATGAATTCCAGTTATTGGGGTCGCATCGGTACTATTTTCTCAGACTGAAACAGAAAGTTTTAGTTTTCTTTTCATGTTTTAGTTTCCTTTACATTTACTATAAGAAAATAGCACTAAAATTGAATGAAGTGTTAGCACTACATCACAGACTGTCATCATGGATAAGCAGTGATCAAGCAGTGTGTGTGTGATTGATGTGAAGTTACAGTGGCTTGCAGAAAAGAGCAAAGTGTAATACACAAGTGTAAGTGTAATTTGATGTGACTTAAGCTGAGACTAAATCACATCTAAAACTAATTCCCACATTGATGAGACATCCACGTGTTGTGCCAAGTACGATCAGAGCGTAACATCTAAACTCAAACATGTGACAAAATGTCTTTAAACACTCGGGATCAACCGGGGTGACAAGTGTGGGTGATGTGTTTAAAAGCAAGCACAAAGATGAATGTTTATTTCTCTTCTTTGTCAAGCATTCTGAACAGGGTCACAGTTTCACAATTAGACACAGTGTATGAGGACAGCTATCACACAACTGACTCTTTCAAGATGCTGATGAAAGTGCATTTCCGTCTGTTACCATCTACACATTCATATATTACTCAGTCGAGCTCCTCATAGCTGTGGATCTCATCTTTTTTTGTGTCTGACTGCAAAACATTGCAGCTCCCTCTTTCTAGACTACGAACCCCTACATCATACTGTAGCCTTCTCAGTTTCTCT
Organism: Notoglanidium macrostoma; assembly: GCA_030068235.1. NCBI lineage: Eukaryota > Metazoa > Chordata > Actinopteri > Siluriformes > Auchenoglanididae > Notoglanidium > Notoglanidium macrostoma. Next base: position 5,711,025 of record JAQQZR010000038.1, read on the forward strand.
GAAGATGCTTTGGCTGTGTAATCAGTTCCAGTTTTTATAAACATGTTACATAATACATTTTTTCCTTTAATGTTCACCACTGGCTTATGTTTTTAAATGGTCGATTAATACCATGATACCTTGATGTTATCATACCTTGAAAATTTCAAACCGTAACATCCCTAATTTTGAACAAGTAAACAAAATTGACCCCAGTGACTCCTGGGCTTTAAATCTCCGACAGACTAACTATAGTTCTGAGCAGGTCCGCTGGGGCCTTGTGAGCCCGTACGTGGCCTCTGGAGAAATGAATATGTCCAAAGTTGGAGAAATCAGCATCATTGGTTTTCAGAGGCTGAATATTCCAGAGGGAGAAGTGGGGCAGAGAACCGAATGTCCTCTACATGCATGCAGTGCTTAGCCCTTAAGACTTCAGGAGTTTTACCTTTTTCTTCTTATGCCTGTTGTTGAAGACTCTGTTCCCAGTGGCACAATATTAAAAATGATTTATTAAACTAGGGTCTATAATCACTGTGCATATTGGGAAGACGTATGCTTCTCATTACTCAAGTAGGAACTACATTATCACCCCTAATGCCTGGCAGTAAGGAAATACTTTAAGAACTAATTGAAAAAGGTGCCAGTATTCCTTATTAATGTCAGTTTATTTGAATGAGCCATTTGATTCAAAGATGGTGGAACTTGCTCTATATATACATATATATGTGTATATGTATGTGTGTGTGTGTGTGTTTGTGTGTGTGTGTATATATGTGTATATATATATATATATATATATATATATATATACACACACTAATAGTCAAAAGTTTGGCTACACCTTCTCTTTCATAGGTTTTTCTATTTTTTATTTATTTAAAACATTGTAAAACAATACTGAATACCTCAAACTATGAAGCAACACATATACTGAATTATGTAGTGAACAAAAAAGTGTAAAAAAATATGTTTCATATTTTAGATTCTTCAAAGTCGCCCCCATTTAGCTTGATGATATTGTGGGCATTATCTTAACAAGCTGCATGAAGTCGTCACCTGGAATGCTTTTCAGTGAACAGCTTATTAAAAACGTTTAAACAGCTCACGTTAAAAGCTTATTAGTGGAATTTCTTGCCTTCTTAATGCATTTGAGACATACAGTAACTAGTAAACGCTAAATGATAAAATACAGTATTTTTTATAAAAGCTCTATTGAACAAATGTAGTAATCCATATTATGCCAACAACCGCTCAACTGAATAAAGAGAAACAACAGTCCATCATTACTTTAAGACATGAAGTAACAAAACATTGAATTAGAAGGTGTGTCCAAACTTTTGACTGGTAGTGTGTAGATATGTATAGACATGCAATTTTCTTTTAGTCTCCAAATGTTCATTATGTGGTTGTGGCCTTGATGGGCTCACCAAGCCGAAGTCTGCTATTTTGTCAATAAAGGTCACCCAGTACCACTTATTTCCACAGCACGAGGCTATTTTACTAACATTGCAGACGACCAACCACATAAATTTTTGTCCTGTTGCCTGTCAGAAACCATGTGAGATTTGATTTTCTCAGCCCAAAACTAGTTAACTGTTGAGATTCTGGGAATATTTTTTAAACCCAGTGACCATATCTTTCTCTCAAAAAGTTCATTGTGTTACAGGAAAGTCATAGATTGGATTCTGTATTAAAGATAGCAGACACAGATGGAGTGTGTGACTATGTTATTTCCTGAGCACATCATGTATAAGCAGGGTTTTGTCCTCTGATGCTGGTATTGACATTTCTTCAGGGCAATTTCTTACTTCTTTTTCCCTTGAATTCTTTGCCCAAGGACACCTTTCTTGACCATCTATATCTGTATAGAGTTGTGTGTTATTGTGTGCGATTATAGAGCAGTCTCACTGAACCCAGTGCTTGTCTGTTTAGAAATGAGACCTTGATTCAGTACAGTTTTACTGGAAATACGAGGACAGACTCTCTTACTTGCTGGTGGAACTCCTTGTTGACGAAATTTTCAACTCTGCATGCTTTTCTCATTGTTGGGATCCTTGGGAGAAAAAGTCTGATTTGTATGTGAAATCAGTTCCTTTTCCACTAGTTCTGGTGTCTTGCCCAGGCATATGCCAGGAAATTAATATACTGTATAAAACAATGTTTCTTGGACGATGTATGCATGCCTCTGTGCTATGATCCCATGCCCAACCTTGTGAACTTGTCATATGTTGTAGTCTTAAATTAGACGAAACCTTCTTCTCTATTTCAGTGCTCAGTAAAGCTATTCTGTCTGCTCCCCTGGAGCCAAATAACTGTGTCACATAACCACAGGGATTAGTTTAACCATGAGCCTTTTTTTTTTTGGCTTGAGGAAGCCATGTGAATGTGTGATGTGTCCAAATCTGTCTATTGGCTTTTGTTACCCAGGATGAGTCCTAATTAGAAATATGCTGCTTTTGGTTTGGCTTTGGATAAAAGTGTCTATGAATGAACATTGCAACCCAAAACTGAGGAAAAAAACCCATTCGTTTAAGGTTAAATATACAGTAAAACATATTCATAATCTATATAATACTCACTCTCTCAGTAACTTCTTTATCCTGGTCAGGGTTGCAGGGGAAACGGAGCCTATCCCTGGATCACTGGGCATGAGGTGGGAATATACCCTTGCTGGGTATCACAATCGCAATCGCACCAAACTCATAGCGATTGCGAGGCACCAAATATACTCACATTCTCACCTACTGAGATGTTTTTGGGAGGTGGGAGGAAACTGGAGAACTCGGAAGAACAGGGAGAGTATGCACAGAAACTCCACACAGACAGTAAGCTGAATTCATGATCGAACCAAGGACCCTGGAGCTGAGAGGCAGCAATGCTACCTGCTGTGCCACCATGCCTCCACATAATAGTCATATCCCAAATTTTCTGCCCATTCAAGAAGATGTCAGCAGGTTTTGAGCCAGGTTCTGACCTCGGATCTCAAATTATCTCCATAAATAATAAAAGAGAACGGTGAAATAAATACTCAGATCTGACGATGTCTAATATGACTGCCTTGCCCCTGGTACTACTTTAAATTTAGTTTCGTACCACTCCCTGTTCTGACTGACAGGACGCACCCTGTGATTGTTCCAAGACCACATGCACTCTAAAATCAGAATTTATGAGTGAGTAAAAGCCACAGCAGCATGTATGATCTAACTCTTAATTAATGTTTCCAACTGTAAAGTCTTCAGCACCTGTGACTAAAGCTGGAGTGGACAGGAATATCTCAAATCTGATTTCGTTTTTCATGTGGTGATCATAAAAGAGCCCACAAAGCATTCTGTTCTTCTGTTTAAGCCACATCCTAGCATTAGGAGCCTTTTAGGTTGTCTTATAATGTTCCATTAGTGTAGATCTAGACATTTACTCAGGGAAGTCCTTAATTTATGTTTTCTAGAGAAATGATGTGGCACCAGACCTCATAGTTTAGATTAAAACGATAAGCATGTATTTATTTTTTCCACGCTAGCTTCCTGGAGCACACTGTTGCAATTAGGTGCTGTCATATCCTGTACTAATGCTACCAGAATCTGCATACTGGTTGCCCCTCATTTTGTGTTAGTGATCAATCTTCTGATCCTTCTCCAACATCGTCCCCACATGTCTTCGCTTGTCTCAGGAATAGTGGGTCAAGGCCACTGATTAATTCTAGCTGCTCTCTCGTTCTCCATGGTCTCAGCCTAATTAGTTCTCTAATGAGTGACCCTTGCTGAGGATTGCCTTGGCTTGCCTCTCTGAAGAAGGACACGCCATAACAATCCAAACAAGGAAAGACAGCAAACATTGCTCTTTCTCACCGTTTCTCTCCCTGTCGGCCTGGATTGGACTGCTCTGTCCTTGCTCGGTCTATATTTTTAGCTTGGTTGATGTTCCCCAGATACAGCGCAGCCTCCTTTCCGTGATGTTGAGCTCAAACGCTTGACAGGCTTCTTTCGGTGACACTCTTGTTATCTGATATAATATCCTGAAATTAAATGTAGTCGATGAAGTATACGGTCATCCAGCTGTCACATTTAAATGGATTTTAATAGCAGACGATATTCAGATTTGTGCCAGATTCAGGTTCAATCTCATAAGCCGAGATAGTAAGTAATGTTTAGGTAAATACTTTCATTATTAATGGTTATATTTCAGGAGATATTATACCACCCCTGTGCTTTGCCAGAGCTGTACGGTATCTCATTTTCTTCTTTCTTTCTCATATTTGCGCTCTTTTCTTGTCATCATTCTTATATAAATCTTGAAAGTGCTAAGCAAGCCCCAGTGGGCAGATACAGGAAGTGATTAAGGGGAGTGTCTGTTGATGTGCCAGCAAAAACACTGGTATGATGCACCAGTATTTTAATATAGCATTTGTTTATGGTATTTGTGACTCCCCACAGCAGAGTAATTAAGATTGGGTTTTGGTTTGGGTTTGTACCTGGTGGTTTCTTATTACACATGATGAGTAGAGGGTCATGCAGGTTTAGGAAGGAAGTAAAGGTTTTCTGTACCCACTTTCGAAAACACCAAAGTTTGATCACCGACATGACTTCTGTTTCATGTTGTTGAATTGTGTGAAGGGAATTTTCATGGGTAAAGAATAATTTCTTTTGCCTTTAGACCAGGGCAGCAGTGGTTAGCACTGTTACCTCACGGCACCTGCCCTGGGTGTACCCCGCCTCACGCTCCAAAGTCAGCTCCAGCGTCCCCCGTGGCCCTGACGGATAAGCAGTATAGAAAATGTATGGATATACGTTTTTAGACCATTAGCATTTATAGGACTTCTTTAAAGTTGTTCAAGCTATCTTTCGATGTCGTAACCGTCACTAAGAAGTTGTAGAAGGTGTCAATCTTTTGAGCAAGTTTCTCGATCAGTCGATCTGTACAATTTTTAACTACCTTGTTAAAACGGGACAATGATTTAGTGATGTCAGTAGAGAATAGGATGCTGTGAAACATGCCTAAAGACAAACCTGACTTATGCTTAGAATATACTACAGTTGGTTCTGGTTCACTATTTTGAATGGACAAGCAACATTCCAAGAGGGTTATATTTAGTTTAATCACACTGGGACCTTTCACTGTTCCTATCACCCTGCTCGTCTGTGTTCGCCATGTAAAATTCCACTTCTAGCGACAGTCCCACTGAATATTACTTGGCGGCATCATCGAGAGACGTAGCAAGTGATACATTTTTCAGGAATAAAACATCTTTTAAAATATGAAAGCTCATCAGATGAAGATGAAAAAGAAGAAGGGAAGCCACCTTTCTTCTTCACTGGAAGCACCTTTAACGGGAACGAACAAATAATAATGATCTAGCTAGCCAGGTAGCTGACGGGCTATCGATAAGTGGGGCTTCTTCTAGATCTTCTTCCGTTTGCAGAGCAAAAATAAACAAACTGGCCATTTTGTGTCTGAAATGCCAGTTACTCAATAATAATTTCTTATTTATAAAACTGCCGTATAAAAACAATACTGCATTCGCAATCGTGCCGTTACGCCGCATGGCTGTAATTAGCTGCCTGCGGGTTCGTGCCTATTCCCAGCCGTGCCGATATTCGGTATAATTGCGCTCTTGCATGTGTAATATTGCCTAATTATAAATGAGCACTGTTGTAAACCTTTCCAGCATTACATACATGTAAAAATGTTACACCAGTCTTAAAAAAAAATAAATGTATTGTACCAGCTAGAGCATCAAATGCTCACATATGAACATACACATGCATCCCAAATATACAAGGTAGCAATTTGTCACTTAATGTCCTGATCATGAATATGATCAGATCTGATGTGATGACTGTGACTCGGAACCGAATTAGAACAGCTTCCGTTCAATAACATTGATTACAGTACTAATATGCTCTGATACTGAACGTAACAGATAGTGACTTGACACCCTGGGGTGACATTAAATTAGATTTGACATATTTTCTAATCAGCTGATTGACATGACACGGATCTCGGCGCACGTTTGGGCCGCTATTCATGCAACGTGGTACTAAGAGGAGGTCGGGATCAGGAATGAGTTGATGTTCAGAGCTCTGAAGAGTGTATGTAATTGGTGCTTTTCTACTCAATATTGAACCAACATCACTTTTCTCAAACACATGCATTTAAGTCTGAGGTTATTTTTATTGGCTTTCTTTCCTGCAATATAGATGTGCTGTAGAGGTACTTGGGCAGTATACACAGCAAGGTGGTGATTAAATAATGAAGCTTTTGAAGTGGAAGGTCACTCCTCAGCAGGATCAAGAAGTGAGTAGGTGTGTTTAGCAGCAGCTAGCGCAGAGGCAGACTCGCACGTTGCAGTATGGAAACCGTTAGCGAACAGCCGGTGGAATCACAGTATGGCCAAAGTGCTGTAAAGAAGACTGTATACAGCTTTGTGAGTGAAAAATCCCAAGCCGCGGAAAGACATGACCGTGTCACGCCGCACTCTCTTCTGCGCTCTGTCGGGTGGGATCACACCATCAAAACAAGCTCATCAGGGAACGTTCCTGTCCTCAGGCGGTGTATAGTGAGAACAAAAACGTGGAGCGAAATGGCAGTGCAAACACACCAGGAGAGCAAAGTATTGCAGCATAAGCCGCACAGACGAAAAAATAGCGTCTTATGCGTCTGCGGAAATGTAATTTAGCATGAAACCGGATTGTCAGCCAGATGTTGCCTTTCGTGTAGACCTATGGCCAAATATGTTACCATGATAAATTTTTCTATATCTCGCTATTTATCACGATAGATAGCTGCGTAACATAGTCACAGTTCTTAAAGAATAGACACTGGTGGCATCCTTATCTGACAGGATCGGTGCTCTTATTGCAGTCGGGGAAGTGTAACCAAGTATTACAAAAGAAACACATATGACTAATTTTTTTGTGTGGGGAGCTTATGTGATATAGCCGGCACAGTTAGGTAAGATCCTCTAATGATGATAAATATTTCCAGTCCAAGAATAAACCAGCCGGTGCATCCTACCTTTATTAACCGAACAAAAGAATATTAGCAAATCCAAGAGAGATAGTAAATCCTGCTCAATATGATTACCTTGCTCATCCAGTCTTTCCATGCTTCCACTAAGGAATGTGTGACGTACATCGAGCACATGGCATGTTTACTCTTCTCAGAGCGGATGATCACAGCACTGCTTACCGTCCAATTTTTGTGAAGCAAATTGACGTCATTTGATGTTCGGAGGAAGGCATGACCGCTGTCCTTCTCACACACTCAGCTTCTCGTTAAGGATAAAGTTGGCAAATCCGAACTGCTTTCGTTTCATTAATCACACTTATCATGAAAGTATTGCATAAGACAGATTTATTCACTACTTTCGTAAGGAATTGCACATTTTTTCCTCAGCCTGGGTGAAGTGCTGTACTGTAGAGCGTCCCTGAGTGCATTTTTAATGAGCTGGATTTGTTTAAAGTGCATTTTAAATGAGTTGGATTTGTTTAAAGTACATTTCAAAGGAGTTGGATTTGTTTTGGCCAATGCCAGTGGGTTTTACTGATTTTAGAGAGCTGATGCCTCTCGAGTGTCTCTACTCACGAAGGTCTTCACAGATACAGCGCGATTTGTCATTACGATTTTTTCACCACACTATTTTTTATTATTATTTTTTTAAACGGCTATCCCGTGACTGAGCACATTCACGTAAAGGCGAACGCCTGGGCGTGAAAAAGTGACGTGTATTTCTCCTGGCTTTTCTAACATTTTAGCGTTTTGCTGCAGGCATGGCGGAGTCTCTCGTCTCATCGTGTCTATACACAGGGCTGTTTGACAAGGCAACAAAAATCATAAAGATAACGACAATGTCTGGGGGAAAAAAAAAATATTAGAGGGGCTTGGCAATGCAAACGGTTGGTGTACAGTTTGTAGTCTGTATCCTACTTTGACGATAGATAGGGTTTAATGAGTTCCTGAATCAAACAGTGACGCTCCCCTCGTGCTCGCCTACTCAGGATAGAATGTACCCGAATTTCCCCCCCTTTTTTGTAAAAGCTCAGGATCACTTGCCGAGTCCATCATCCCATGATTTTTTTTTGTGGAATGCCTAATCGTATTGTGTTTAATGTGAGTCTTTAACGTTGAAGTTAATTTGAAGTTAATTTGTATTCACGTCGCTCTGTGCGTGTAAAGGCTTTAAGACAGAATGCCTGCCGATCTTTGAAAAGTTTTAAAATGTCTTAAAACAGATTTTTTTTATTCACAAGCTGTTTAAAATACTTTGTATGTATTATATATTAGTTGTAAAAGTTTTGGGGGTTTTTCTTTTTTTCTGTGCAGCAATATTTCACTGTTTTTCAACTGTTGATCGAGGAGGCAATTAGCATGAAATTAAAATCAGATTGTACATCCAGTGAATAAAAATGGACAGAGTATGAAAAAATATCAGGACCAATTTGCATGAAAAAGCAGTTGTTTTGAGGTCAGATGTAAAATACATTACGTAGGCACTTATGTTTTTCACGTAACCTTTGTCTTGTGTATTTTGATGTCCGCAGAGAAAAAGCTAAATTTGGATTTCTCAGCGGTCCCTTGTCGTTAAAATGATCTGTTACAGAGAAACGTTTGAGTCATTTAAGGAACTTTAAGCAACCGACCACTTCAAGACGTAATGAATTACCCACTATTTTTAATTTCTACTTAATTGTAGTGAAATGTTACATGTAGAAATATTTCAGTTCATTATTGTTTGAAGTCATTGCTTTACACGTGACATTTGCACAAATATATAAAGACATTCTGATTGGACACAATGAAGATTAATACGTGTATAAATTCTTTTTTATACAAATTTTCTTGTGTAAAATCTCAGCAGCACCGTTACCACTTAAAGTGAGTCATGTGTCGGATTATCAGGTGGCGCTCGATGTTTAACGGTGGTTTTACTACCAGGAACTCTTCTGACAGAATTAGTGTTGCTTCTTTTCACACTATGTTGATAAGATCAAGAAGTCTTTGAACCAGTGTTTCTTGATTTAAATCTTGGCATTTGGTTTAAATTAAGAAAGAATTTCTTTTCCATCACGTACGCTGAAAGCATGAGCTGTCAAGCAAATGACTGGACATCTGTGTGTGATCTTTTTATTTTTCAGTCCAATGTGAATGAAAAAAAAAAAAAGAATGATTAATGTTATATTTCATTTCAGGCTTGTTCTGGTGTCCGTATGGTATTTTTAAAAGTATTAAAAAGCTTTGGGTTTGATTTTTAAGAACTGTGTAATTGAACTGGGTCAGAAAGAGAGAGCGAGAGAGCGAGAGAGCAAGGTGTTGGCGGAGTAATTAACGGAGACCTCACCGAGTTACAGAGCTATTCTTAGCCCTCCTTCAGTGGAGCCCCAGCTCTAATTAGCGGCAAATTAACTGATGCTTAAAAGAGAGAAGATGCAGACCTCGTTTTGGAGGAAACCCCAGAGGAAGTAAGGCCTACTTCTGCACTCCTCCTCTCGAGAGCAGCACTCGGCGGAGAGGAGAGCGACCCTGTATACACAGCTGCTCAAGGTCACTGCTCTTCAACACTGATATCCTGCAACTGTTTCACAAATTATACAGCCTACTGTTGTACGTAGCAGCGCATTTCTTTTCAATTTACATTTACATTCATTCATCTGTTGGAAAATAGTCTAAGTACAGAGCAGTTACAGATAGAAGTGTCGTGTTCTTTCCACTAACTGACCAACCACAAGTGAAAGCTAGACACAGCCACAGCTAAACACACACACACACACACACACACACACACGCGCGTGTACTTATGCACGCACGCACGCACGCACACACATTGTAACCAGAGACAGAAAGCCACAACGTAACATAAGGTCTGACTCAGTAGTGCTAAAAAAACTGAAGCAGTCATACTATGAATAAAGCTGACTTACTCAAGAGCCAAGTAATCCATATAACTGCAAGGCAACTGGTTCTTTCGTCAATATACAAAATTACATTGCGTAATATTTGCAGTTGTAGGCTCCTTGATTTTACATATAGTCTGTAGCATTATTTAAACCAGAATTAAATATTTTCATTATGAAGCATTTTGACTTTTTTCTTCACACAGTTTTTTCTTTTTTTTTTTTTTTTTAAAGGGTTGATGGTGATGTAATTTGTGTTACGCTCAAGTAAATCATTGCCGTAGTTTCTCAATCAGCATTACGTAGATTGCACATGATACGAAGTTATGTTATGGTTTTAGTTTCTAATTGGTATGAAAGAGTAATAGTATTACGATAAACCTAGACTTCAAAGTCTGAATTTTGTTAAAGCTTTCTGATTGATTAACTCATTTGGAGAGTTTTCATTTGAGTTACCTGCTGACTGATCAAAGTGCACAAAATGTCACTGCGGTATTTTTGGCACATATTTATTTAAGAAACAGAAGAACCCATTGGAAAATGTGAGGTGGCATTAGACACGTACAGCGACAGACACATATATATATATATAATAATATAAGTATTATATATTAACATGTAAGAGCCTTTCAATGATAGGAATATGAAAAGGCAAACTATTGAAAATATTTCCTGTTTTTATACCTGTTTATCAGGAGAGAAGGGTATGCAAGCGAAGCTACGAAGCTACTGTAGGTTGATGTTTCTGGGCTTTTTTTCCTGTTGTTTAATTTTTTCCAACCAATTTAAGAAAGGTTTCAGTAAGGATTGGGGCTACATGATTGATCACGAAATATGAATCACTGTTTTAGAGCTAATGACTCTTGACAAATTTCAGCATATATATATATATGTATATGTGTATGTGTGTGTGTGGGGGTGAGTGAAAAATTCTTGTTTAATTTATTAATTTATGTTTCATTTATTTTAGGTTTTCTGAAATCAACACGGAGTCAAAATTATACATGTGGTATATAATTATACATAGGGTGAAAATTATACTTACACCCAATTAGATTATTAATTTAGTATTGCTGAAAGTTCTAAAATGTCTTTTAACTTGCCAAAGCCAAGGCCTTTTAACTTCCGCTTTCTGATCATGACTGACTACAGTTGGTAACATAACATAAAAGGGCTTTGTTTTTAGAGCACTCCATGGATTAAGCAACACACAGTACAATGGAAAAAGTCCAAAGAGCTTAGTGCAGATCTCTAAGAATATCATAGCTTTATACAAGTCAGGAATGTCTCCAGGAAATATTTATAAACAACTGCAGGTTCCAAGATCATCAGTTTAAACAATTGTACATAAGTACAAGTTATTGGGAGGTGTACCTACATTACCATGCCACCTTGCAGGAAGATGACCCAAACTGTCACCCTCAGATGAGAGGAAATGTGTTCAGATGGTCAGAATTCTGCCAGAAGCGTGTTGACGGCAACCAGAAGCTTTTGGTAAAGTTGAAACTTTAACCAAACAGTAAGTGTGCTGTATGTATATTTTTGACCCTGAATATAATTTACTCCCTGTGTGGGTCTCAGAAAACCCTAAATAAATGAAATCTTGTGCACCAAGTTTTTATATATATATAATGTGTGTGTGTGTGTAAAAGATTCATGTTGTACAATCATTCTACCCCATAAAAAGAACAGTTCAAAGAAATATTTGCTGTTCGAATATTGCTGTGACATTCTGTATATATGTTGTAATTAAATTCTTACAGACCGCGGTAGTGGATGACTGTTTTTATATTTGTGGATAAATATTTTAATATTTGTATTGCAATAGCTTACATTCTTAGCAAAAACAGTCGCTATTTAGAATCACAATTTAATCATATTAGGGTGCCAGATGTGCCGTATGTTTTCGTCCAGTTAAAACGAAACCAGTGTAGGCTTATGCTGGGATTGTGAACTGTCATTTTAAAAAAAAAAAAATCTGTTAAAATATTTGCTTTCTAAAAACATTTAATGTTGCCTTATTCACATCTGGAATTAAACATCTCTGTGATGGGAAGCGTCTGGCTGGCTACTGAGTCACGACATGCAGGAGTCCTTTTCCTGTTTTTGTGCACGTTTGCAATATGCGTACTAATATGGTTATAGTGTATCCTGAATTTATTTACACAAAGTTACAGTCATAATATTGTGGCATGTATGTACTGTATATCCACTCAAGTATGAACCTCACACCAGCTGAACGGACAGTCAGACTGCGGGCACGCCTTTTGTTGTTTTTTCCCACTCTCTTAACAGGTACATTTTAATAATTTATTACTGTGAAGCCACTGATTAAAGTGGAAGTGTTCTCTTTTCCATGGTACTTGATAAGGATGAATAAACACTTTTTTTAAAAGAAATATATATTTTTGATGTTAAATAGCGACGCACAGTATTAACGACTGCTTAAATAATGACCGTGCCAGTGTTTCTGTTCTTCTGCCTGTTGCATGTCATGTGCCACTTGTGGGGGACGTTTGGTCTTTTGAGTCTTTTGAGCTCTCTGCAGAAAGTCACTAGTGAGATTTGAGTGAGGCGGTGCGTGCAGCAGTGACTCGCACTCTCCTTTCATTTATTTAATACATTACATCATTGTTTGTTTAGGGATTTTAATATGTAGTACATCATTTGAAACATTAGTTTAGGACTAATTTGTCGCATTTTACAGGTCACTCTCAGATTTCACTTTCACTGAGATTTCACTGTTGCGGACAAATTTCCAATGTCGGAATAAATCATGGGAATTTTGCTAGAGTCAGGGCGCACTCCTGTGCTCCGGTCCAATTAAGTCCATCTTTTCCTACTTGATTCTGAGAAAATCAACCATGTTTAACACTATCTTAAGTCTTGGCTCATGCAAATTGTGACATTGGAAAATCCTCAGTCTTTACAGAATCATAGATAATCGCTTGGTGTTAGTCGGTTGGTGTAAGGCTGTGTGACTAATGTCACCTTGTCTTGATATGAGAGGGTGTCAGACTTTAAAAAGACTAAAGTCTTCTAGTGTGTGGTTCGGTAATGTACCTCCCCCTTTACTTCAGTAGACACGCCGAACATGAGGTCACGTTGTACGGCGGCTATTGTCATTGGGCAGAGTGAATGAGGAGGATGTATAAAGGGAAATTCTAAAGGAAAACCCTAATAAAGATCAAAATATGGTTTTCATTTCACCTTGATTGTTTGGAGAAGTCCAGACGAAGCAGTTTTGCAGATTTTAACCAGGCAAAGTTCCAACTGCTGGTAGAAACCATCCAGGCTTCAGTTTTAATTGTTGGGAGAATTGTGAACTAATGTGCGAAGCTTTTGTGTGAAGTTTTATAAACTATCATTTAGTGTAGCATTTGCTGTGAAGTTTGTTGTGAAGGTTATTAAAGGTTTTTACACATGATCGTTTGCACAGTGTGGATACTAAAGTGGCAGTCTAAGAAGTTCTTGGAATTGACTCTTATGAGTGCCATTCGACAGACTGCTTGCTTTTGGATGTCAGAATTTTGTCATTTTACCGAAAGAAATTAAGCAACTCCCACCTCAGATCATTAAACATAAAATACAGTGTATTTCCTGATATTAGAACTTGTTGAGGCATGGGTTATGAGTGATGAGTTACTAAACAAAAGGCTGACATAATCTGTCAGGCTGAAAAATGTCTTGGCAGACCTCAACGATTTTCCTATTCAGTCTGATTGGACAGCTCGCACACATCGGAGTGTATTGTGCAACGTGTGTATATTTTATTTGAAAACCCTGTGGGCTGGTGAGTACAGACAGGATCCAGTTTGAGACCCATGTCTTGGAAAGAAGTGAAAGTTCTTTTGCTTTGGGTTGTTAGTCCAGTGTTTGGGAAAACTTTGGGCAAGGGCTCGGCTTGTTCTCTCTTATTCGGAAACGCACATTCACGGTGCTGCGGAGAGTCTTGAAAAAAAAAAAAAAATCCGCTACATAACTATTCATTTTGTCTCAATGTTTGTTGAGAACAGACAGAATCGCATCCAGTCTCTTTTATCCCTGACACACAAACACACACCAGTTGCACAGACCTACAGGTGGAACACAAGTGCCGTTTGTATCTGCGGTCTTGCTGTCCATATTTAGTGTACCCAATTTTAACTCACACACTCCATCTTTCTGACCCTGACTAATAACAAGGTTGAGTTTTCATGTCCTTATATAGCTGCACAGTCATGTGTGTGTGTGTGTGTGTGTGTGTGTGTGTGTGTGTGTGTGAGGGAGAGAGAGAGAGAGAGAGAGAAGCTTGTTCAGGCACCCTTGGGAATTGTGTTGTCTTCCCTTCTGTTACTTTTCCCCTTTTTCCCCTTATTTACTACTCAGATTGCTGCTCCTGTGCTCCTGGGAATAGTTTTCTGGATCAAGCCAGAGTTCTGAACTAAGTGAAGAAACAGATTTTGTGCTATTTTTATGAGGTACTAGGCTGGAGGTGTATTAGGCTGCTGCTGCTAAGCGTACGGGTCTGTTTTGGAGTGAAATACAAACGGTTTTATCATTTTTAGTAATAGGAGATACTGAAACAGCCCAGTGGTGTGATGAAGACGTGTCACAGTTTACACAAAAATAAATGGTTTTGTAGAAGTCGACCGATGATACTTTTCAATCAGAAAGATGATTGAAAAGTATGAACAGTGTAGAACAATTTGGCATTTCTGTAAAAAAGAAAAAAAAAAAAGTCATACTACCGTGTGCAATATAATGATTTAATTATCATTCGCAATCTTGCATAACTATGATATACAGTCATGTTTACTGTGATTAGATTTAATTACTCCCACTCGTTATGCATTTTGTGTAGGAGCTTCTTCTTCTGGCTTTTTAAAAGAGATCAACCTTCTGCTTTTCTAAGACCAGTAGCCCTCATTTTTGGGATTTCCACAAACTTAAAAATGATGAAACGCATAAATAGTGTAGTGGGCTGTGTCATAAACTCATGAATTCGCAAAAAGGGAGAGAGAAAATGGGAAAAATGTAACTCATTGTATACATGAAAACAAAAATCGAAATGCAATACCAGTTGTCAGCCTTTGTGTGTGCCACACTATAAACAAATTAAAGGTTAGTATATAGTTTAATTTACAGTTAACTAGTGTATCAACTCAAACAGGCATCTTACTTAGCTGGCTAGAGTGTACTTTGTAAAACATGACTCACTGATATTTTCAGTTCATTGAAGCTGAATAACTCCTTTTGTTCTTGTGGCTGAGTTGTCAAAACCTTGACGCCTAGTGGTATTTTATCACTACTCTTCAATGCGCTGACTATCATTGACAAAAGGTTTCCATTAATAAAGACAATCGTTGAAAAAGGCAAACACAGTAGCTATAAATGCAATGTGGACTACTATTAGCAGCCGTTTGGAATTTCTTGTGATTTGTGAGTTATACACACAATAAATTGATTCAATGAGTATAGGAATATAACAACTACATGAAATGAATAATACGGTGTTCAGTGAAACGGGACAGAGAAAGTAGTGGAGTTTTACACATGCGCGTGCTCACTCTCCTAGCAGGTATAAGTGACCAGTAGCTTTCTCTCCATAATCAAGATACAATAACATTGCGTGTATGTTCAGTCTGAACATGGAGTTACTCGGTTTGAAGGTAAACATGATCTACAGGCTTGACCGTAATGCATGTTTCTGCTTGTCTGTACTTGTCATAAAACCACCTGCAGTGTGTTTTATACATTATCCCAGATCAGAAGCAGCACAGCTAAGAAACGGCTTTCTGCTTGACATTTATAGTTTCAGCGTCTCATTGTTTTTTCTTTCCTGTCCCCTTCCAGCCTGACAACCTTCAGAAGACATGGCTGCGGGAGTTCTATCAGGTAAGCGCCCACGTCGTTCTTCTACACACCTTATAAAGAGCTGAGCCCCTGTAGGCCACTATACAGAGGGATGGAGCAAGGCCATGACTAGGCTGATCCCAGTCAAGCTGTTCACACGTATGACATCAAATGCTGCAGTGCTAACCTCACGGTGGTCTTTGTAGTCGTGGCCGAAGAGGAAGAGCTCAAGTACGTAGACGAAAGTGAGGCTTTAGAGGGTCATGCACAAGAGTTTTTCTGTGCATAAGAATGCAGCCGTAAGTGTGCCTGCTGTCGGGTATAACAGACAGCTGCTACAGATTCGTTGCTCAGACATGAGTACTATATGCATTTTGCAGGTTCTCTCTCACTCTATCCCCCGCACACACACATACACACAAAACGCCTTTGATCTGGTAGCAAGCGTTTGACAAAACCACAGCTTTTTCCATTGCCTGCTGGGGGGGAAGTTGGTTGCAAAAGAGAGTTGTGTATGAAGGTAACAGGGCAATCTGGTTAAATAATCTGTTTTTAAAAGAAAAGTACAACTGTTGATTTTCTAAGCTGCTGTTTGTAGAAGTTTTTTGTGCTGACATGAAAAATAGGGATCATGTGACTCCATGCTATAATAATAATATTACCACAGCGTTATGCCTTATTTTTGAGTCTAACGTGACTAAGTGAATAATAATAATAGTAATAATCAAAATAATAATAATTGTTTTTGTTGTTGTTATTATTATTATTAAACCAACACAACTACTATCAAATAAAAAAAAAAAACAACAATAATAAACAACTTTATTATAAATGCATATAAATGAAATTTGGCCAAATATGATTTGGATGTTCAGTATTGTCCAATTTGATATGTCCTAAAGCTCCTTATTTCCACTCACTGATGTATCTAATTTTCCCGCTGATGCTCTTGTTCCATTCTGGCTGTTTTCACGTGGCCGCTGAAGTGTGAGCTGATTGACTGGGTGATAAAGTGCTTAAGATGAAAAAGCTCTGATAGCATGCATTCTGCCTAGGGGTGTAAAAAACATTGATAAAAAACATTGATACACTTGAGTATTATGTTTTGCGATACTGTATCTATTCCCAGAAACACTGTATTGATTTTAATTAAAGGTTTACATGCAAAGATTCGTGGCAGGCAGCCGATCATCTTGGATTGTGTTTAAACCCCAGACCAGTAGTTGGCAGTGTAACTCCTAAGATAACGTAACTGAGACAGGAGGCAGCATAAGGGCACACCGCTAAGTTAGCTAGGGTGACCATATTGTGGTTTTCAGAAAAGAGGACACTTTAGCGCGAGCGTGTTTGTGGGTTTTTTTGGGGGTGGGGGGGATTATACAAATGTGTCAACACAGTCAGGGTGATACAGCCTAGGCCTATATTGCACTGAACATTTTTTTACTTTTTCACAAAATCTTTCAGAAGATAACTTGTTCTGGCCAATGTTGTCTTTAATGGAAAAAAAAAAGATTTGAAAACAAAAAAGTTAACTCCTGGATTAGACACTTTTCAGTCATCCTGAGGTGGCTGGGCATATTTTCCTGAGGACTGGATCTTTCCTAATAGCTGGTGATTGCTCATAACATAAGTATGAAGGTCCTTGCATGTCCTATGCTTTAAGTTGTATTGGGTGCACAGGATCCCCTTCAATGAGTCGACACTCAAGTGATTCCTTTCCTTTGTACATTGTGCTTGCATCAGGGAGAAAACTCGCTCCGTATTAGCGTTGTGTGCAGGTATGGCGAAAAAAAACAAAACACTGGGCCATCTTCAGCAGCTCTGAGTGAAAATCAATGCTCTTTGATTTCTCAAAATATTTGCTCCACTTCTGGTGAGCCTTACGACCAGTGAAATCTCAATCAGTCGGCCGATGACTAACCATTGACACGCACGTGCCTGCTTTGCATGTCATGCACTCAGCCTCCCGTGCATGGCGACCGAGATGAAAGCACGGGGATTTTTTTTGTAAATCGTCAATGAATTTACAAGGGCGTTTCGGCATTTTGCACATTTTGCCATTTTGCATATGTATCGAGCGCCACGTACTTGTTGTAACCATGGAAACCGGTGCTGATGGCAGTGATTGGTGCTACTTGCGGTGCTGACCAATTAATTTTTTTTAAGGTTAAGACGAACAACCATTGACGGTTGTCTGAGAACGTGCACGGAGATATCAGGGAGATATCAGGGAGATATCAGGGAGATATCAGGGAGATATCAGGGAGATATCAGGGAGATATGCGAATGCGATAATTCTGTTTAGTAGTAGGATTGTATGTAAAGGATGTGCCTGTATTATAACGTTTTATGTTTTGGTTCTAACAGAGTCTAGAATAATTGTTCAAATGATAGGCCTTTGTAAATATGAACGAAAACAGGGATGTCTCTTTTTAAAAAAAATCTTATATCAGTGGGTCAATTATTGTTTAACTAGCGTTCCCCATAGCAAGGACAGTTATGACATCACTTTCAAATACACTCAGACATTCAGCTGCTTGAAAGCCAAGTTACAATTGTATAAACATACAAATTTCAGCTCATACTGATTTATGAGGATGTTCACAATTGTGGTTGTCTTTTTTTTGTTTTTTTAATTTTGTAATAAGCGCTTTTTAGCCCCGAGTTCTTGTTAGCATAGTTTGCCTCACTAGCATAAATACAGGCCATTCAGCTGCTTGAAAGCCAAGTTAAAAAACACTATGAACACACATTATGAATTATGAATCATGATTTATGAGAATGGTCACAAGTGCAGTCACTGTCCATTTTTCCTTGTAATAAAAATGACCTAATGCTCACTAATGCTTTTCTGGCTGAATGAGCGAATCCCACAGCCGCACAAAATCTAGAGGAAATCTTGTAGAGTGATTTTTGTCGTTGTTGTGCTCATAGGAGAATTCCATGGCTGTGCTGGGCGTTTGCCGATTTCAGACTGCGATGGGGCGGAGACAAGGGGTGTTGGGAAGCGTCTATAAAAAATGACTGTGTTTACATGGTCCTCCTTCCAAACACTGTGAACCTATTTCATAAACCATTATTCTTATCATGTTCCACCTCTATTTTTCCAGTTGATTTGTACTTGTAAGAAAAAAAAATTGACTGCATGGTTAAAATACGGTGTTCGATTTTAGGCTCCGTGACAGCAGGTGCTCTGCAGGTGAAGCGGGTTTTCTTGACCTTTCCACTTGCTTCACAGCTGGATTGAGGCATGTCTGTGAAAAAGGTGCGACAGCAAATTCACATCCTGCCTTCGAACTGCATAATGTTCTGCTGTAATAGTGTAAAAGCTGTTTCTGGATACATTTCTCTGTCCCACTTATTCTCTCATTTATACACAAAGGTGGCAGTTTATCAGTAAAATGGAAGACCATGAATGACCACCACAGAGCAGACATCTCATACATAGCAGTGACACTAACATAGCGGTAGTATGTAAGCATGTGTTGTGGTTGTGTGTGTATATGAGGCTCAGCAGCACTGCAGTGTTCACTGCGTACGCTCATTAAATGTTAGTCCTTCTTGCGCATCTACAGTCAGTGGCTGTAGTTTATCAGTTTATGTTAATCTGCCTCTAGCTCTTCATCAGTGTCCTGACAACAGAACTGCTGTGTGCTGGATATTTCTGATCAGCAGTCTGTTTCTCAGTACAACAGTGACATTGACTGCATCTCTGCAAAGTGCACCTGTACAGTCAATTTGCCTGAAGAAAACAAAAAGTTAGTGTAGATAGGTGTAACTAATGCAGTGGTTTTCATCCTTTTTTGTGCCACAGGACATTTGGCACCCATGGCCCAGCCCACATTGCAAAATGAAACTCCGTAGTATATCATAGCATGTAACATTCTAAGGATTTATAGTTATATTTAATGTGAAACCTGGCCCTGTTGAGAACCCAAAGCTTGCTAGGGAGCATGGCAGCGTTGCGTAGCTTTTCCCCACATACTTAGCATAATGGAATCCCAGTGAAAGAAAATTCCGGAGACAGATAACGGTCACTGTGTTGCCTTTTTGCTTTCTTTTCACCCCCACTTATAATGGGCTCTTCATCTGGATTAGGTCTGGAAGAACTCTTCCTTCTTTGTTGTCAGTGATGTCACTTGTCCCAGCGGGCTACCTACGTCTCCAAATCTAATGTCTGAAATTAATAAGATCATTTCTAATCGTGCTACGTGCTGCCACCCACAGGCATAGAATAGTATTTAAAGGTCTAATATGTAGGATTCAACTACCTGAATGCCCCTTTTTTTACTCTTCCCTTTCCAAATGTGTACAGTAGTAGAATGTTCAGTACTTACAATGTCGAAGTACTTCCAAATTTGGGTTCTCAAACAGCCAGCACCAGCCAACCCTGATTCCTCTTCTTTGTTCTTCTTTGCTTTCCTTTCTTCTTCTTTGTCGTATTTCCGGTGCTTCCTTCTGGATTTATGCTGCAACTTGTAAAAATGTGAACCGCGAAAGATGTTCTCTAGAGTTCTGTCTGTTCCGGGCTACCGTAGCCATGCGGCATGGCGGCTCCGTAGAGGTGGACCCGAGCCCTGTGTAGAAAAAAAGGCTCATTACAAGCTTACAAAAACAATAATTCATAGTTACAGGTAATTATACATTAATGATACCGTGAATTCTCAAGTATATTGTGGAGTATATACTAATAGATGCCCTCGCTATCCTACATAGTGGGACTTTAACTTTGACATTGACTTTGCCTACCGCGTTTCACATAGACTCTCGATGAGAACTGTGTGAAATAATTTCTTTGGAGCAAACTAAGATTCATTTTCTGGACCAATTAAGTGGAATTGGATAATTTCCCGCAACACACCTGACGATCTCTCACCGTGGCACAGCAGTTGAAAAACAATGATCTAAGAAACTAGCAACATTTGACTGTTCAGCTCAGCTCAGTAATGACACAGGTGATTTCAGCAACAGCGTATTTGCATATTATGAAAGGCAGCACTTTTATAGCTAGTAACCTCAGTCACCACATTATTTACATATCAAACACAATGAAATTTGTTTCCACTCTGTATAAACTGATTTTTGTAGTTTAAGTTGAGCGCCGATCACATCAACAGGTTTAACAAGCGAAAATAGCCACAGCTTGTTGAACCTGACTAATTGGGGTCTAAGTAAGAATATAAAAAAAACCCACTTCAGTTTTCTTTTTCGGTCTGCCTTATGTTACCAAGGAATGCTGTTATAACTGTTCCTGTAGTCGCTCACCACTTTTTTTTTTTTTTTATTTTGTTTTTGAGTACAGATGAAGTATGAGACATGAGAGATAAAGTGGTGGTGTATGTGAGAGTGAAGCAGCATACGAGTCAGAGATGGTGTGAGATAGAGAGAGAGAGAGAGTCTGAAAAACAGAGACAGGGAAGATAGTAGAAATATTATCGCCAAATATAACAACTCTCACCAGTGCTAATTTTAAGGACTGAGAATTTCTTATTACCAGCAATAATAAGCATATATGCTTTTATATGATTGTTATACATGAAATGTAAAACTGTCAGATGAGTAGCTTGTATGTTAGTACGTTACAGGTTTCAAGATTGAATCCTGGTGGTGCAATCCAAGACACTGCTCTCTGTGATTGGTGTATTAGAGCACTTTACACATTGTTGGATTTCAAAACACCATCACATCCATGAACACATTTTCCTATAAACCAGAGATTTGGTTAGTCTCCATATTAACAGGTACCATCCATCCATCCATCCATTATCTATACCGCTTTATCCGTCTGGGTCGCGGGGAAGCTGGAGCCAATCCCAGCAT
>JAQQZR010000038.1:5737077-5757177 GCA_030068235.1 Notoglanidium macrostoma
CTCTCGCCCGAAGATGCTGGGATTGGCTCCAGCTTCTCCGCGACCCAGATGGATAAAGCGGTATAGATAATGGATGGATTTATATATATTGATCAGGTCTTAAGGAGGGAGAGAGAGAGAGAACACCTCCTTGGTATTATTGTAGCTCCTGCTGAATTGAGTTTTGAGGCAGTCTGCAGTCTCTTTTTCTCTCATCTCTCTCCGTATGTGTGCATGTGCACATTTGTTGGTTAAATTAGATTTTCAGTAGTCTTTTGTCTCACGGGGCACTAAATGACAGCTATTCCTAAGCTCGTACACATGGAGATATGTAAACAAAGAAATAAGCAGACTGAGAAGGGTGCAATTATGCAAGCGATATTCAGCACAACAAATGTGGCAGTGTGGTCAGTCTAGTTTGGGTGATATGGAAACCCTTTTTGTTTACTTTGGCTCAAGTAGCTCAGTTTCCTCACACACATCCACCATCTCCGTGCATGTTTGCGGCTCTGAGACGAAACGAACACAAAATTCTGCTCCTGGACTTCCTCTGCCGATGAGATGTGCCTTCACTCTTCTCACTCCTCACTGTTTTGCTGACTCTTGGCCTAATAGCTCAACTTGACCAGTCTTACATCTTTACCAGACTAGCGAATGCTAGCATCTTTATTAGTCTAATAACTAGCATTAACATCTTTACCAGTCTAATAGCTAACACTAGCATTATTACCAGTGAAATAGCTAACTAGCGTCTTGACCAGTTTTATAGCTAACACTAGAATCTTTACCAGACTACTAGCTAACATTAGCATCTTTACCAGTCTAATAGCTAACACTAGCATCTTGACCAGCCGTGCATTCATTACCGTGATCGTATTTCACAACTAGTTATTTGCGTGAAGTACATGTTCTTGAACATGTTGTAAATCAAATTGTTTACAATGCTGCGGGGCTTAGCCTCGACTGTCAACAACTATAAAACTGAACACATCTTGAGGTAAACCGATATGTAAGGTAGCCATTTAGCGATATCATTATAACTTCATGTAAGGAACTATTCTGAAAGAATTAAAAGATTTAAATTTTACAAGATTTTCCAATAACTAGTAAAAGTTAAACAATGCTATTTGAACTTCCGCAGCTGTCTGCTATTTTGCTTCACTCGTTTCACGTTTGCAATTGGCCAAAACGTTTGCGGCAAATGAACATTTGCGAACGTTTTCGTTATTGAAGGCACGGCAGACTGCTATCTAACACTAGCATCTTGACCAGTCTAATAGCGAACACTAGCATCTTTCTTTATCTAATAATTAACATTAGCATTTTTACCAGTCTATTATCGAACACTAGCATCTTTTCTAGTCTATTAGCTAACAGTTGAATTGCTAAACGTATTGATATATTTGACTGTTCACATGTTTTTACTCCATGGTAATACTCCAGCAACGTTTACAACATGAGGGATATCTCCTGTATGCGATTATACATTTCAGTATGTCTTCATGGTAGGGTGGAATTCACTCATTTACACTTTACCAAGGTCCTAGCGTAATTGATTATTGTTCAATATTGAGCAAATGGTAAACTTTTTGCTGCTGTCTATTAACTTCAGCAAAAGCGGATGCGCGTTTTATTACATTGTGGTACTCCAAGTGTCACAAAATGCAAATTATGAGTGTCATTTATTAATCAGTGCTGTACACGAGCATGCTGCTGGAGCACTCATGGTGTTAAAGGTGTTACAATACAGCATTAAGGGTGTAAGAAATGTTGATATCCTAAAAACACTGCAACGATTTCTAATTATTAGTTCGTGACAGACAGCGGTTTTGTGTTGTGTTTAAACCCTTGACTGCTAGATGGCAGTGTTGTAATCCAACTTAAGCCATTTGACTCTAGATAGGCTCTGGTAAATTGAGACAGAAGGTAGTGTAATGGCGCACCGCTAACATTAGCATTAGCAAATCTAGCTGACGAGTAACGTTCATACCAGTAGCTAAAATCTGAATGAGTTAGATTGGCTCCTGCGGCATACTTTTATTTGATATTTTTACTGATACAGGCAAATGTTGATCCCTTTGTTCAGATTGCACAAAACCTAGTGCTATGATGATGGATGCTACAGGGGGGCTATATTTCTTTTATTAAAAGCTGACATACTGTGAACCTTAACAGCAGTATCTATTCAGACTGTGTGTGTGTGTGTGTGTGTGTGTGTGTGTGTGTGTGTGTGTGTGTGTTGAGAGATCGGGGAAGGCCTGCTTTGACTAGGCCTCTCAAGCATGACGTCATGGAAATCTCACAATCTGTCTCTGTCTTGTACTTAGACTCTCTCTCTCTCTCTCTCTCTCTCTCTCTCTCTCTCTCTCTCTCTCTCTCTCTCTCTCTCTCTGAGAACACCATGGGTGACTGGTAAATCTCCAACCTATGATCTCGCTGCAAGTGTATTCTTGGACGTATAAGATCGCACTTTCTCTCAGCAGCTCAGCTCATGTATGCAGCTCGGGTGCAGAACCTTGGGCGCATGAAGAAATGAACAAAAGATGAGGATAGATTATGGTTTATCGGTATCTCATGTAAAGCTGGATCTTCATGGTCCGTGTATACAGTTGATAAAAGATGTGCTTTTGTACCTCTGGTTACATTACATAATGAGCACGGCGTGCTTGTGAAAAGATCGTCTTTGTGATGAAGTATCTTGGTTTTTCCATTCATGCATGAGGCTGAAGTTGATATGTGGTTGATATAAGGTCAGAGAAAGATGCTGCGAGTATGCTAGCAAATAGAGCTTTTCCGCTGGAGGAAGCAGCTCAGCTCATCAAATTACTCACGATGCTGTCGCTTTTTCTCCTACCAAGCAGACCATGCCGCATGTTAGTACTCATGCGTCGTGCTGAATTTGGCTAACCCTTTTTGCCCAGGTATTGCTTATTCTTGGTAAAAAAAATTTAACATTTATTGGACAGTGCACTCTTGCTTGTCCTACCCGGACGCACAGCTTCTCCATATGACGATCGGGCGATTTCTCAACCTCGTAACCAGCTGCCCGTCACTGAGACGACATGTATAGCTTGTTTTTTTTTTTTTTTTTATCTTTGCAATTGATAAATATTGTAAATAAATTGTTATTATAAAGCCATGTTTGATTATTTGTATTGGTTTGGGATTTCTTTTCATTTAATGGTCTAGCTAGCTTTGACTACCTTCTTCAGTTCGATTTCGAGTGCAAGTTAGCAGCTTAGTTGCTTTTTAGTGCAGCACTGCTAATTCTGTTGACCATTTCTGGAAAATGATTTTGAGGCTCTTACTTACAAGGAGAGACAGAGAATTAAACAGAAGGCCAGACCGACAGATGAAACGGAGCACACGTATGGCTTTACTCAGTTTTATATATAGCCAGGGATCCATGAGTTTCGAATTGTGTTACCGTGGTAGAAATCCCAACCTGCCTTTGTCAAAGTTAAAATAAAATCACTCTGGCGTTAACAAATAGCAAAAGTCATTGTTGGATTAATATTGATAAATTATCGTTATCGTGAAACGACCATACCTATCATCAGCCAAGTGAGTATCATGATTTAACTGAAATATCAACTTTCCTGCAGAAATGAACAGGCAGCTGCAGTGTTTTTACCTCCTTATGAATATATCAATGACGAGTCTGTCTAATGAAGCATGATCCGTAGAATTAGCGTAATAAACATTAGGCCTGTTGTATTACAGTCTTACTGTGTGTATAAGAGCTCGTGAGCGTCCCCTGGCTCCAGCCTTCATGCGCTGCATGTTCTTTTGTCTCTGAGCATTATTTTAATAGCATATATTGTGATAAATATCATTATCGTGAAAATGTTAGAAAATATCGCAATATAATTTTTAGGTCCTATTGCCCAGATCCCATGATTTAGACCATTGATTGATAACAGAATCGTCTTGAATTCCTTGTTGAAATCACTGCACACCAAAACAAAAAAACCCCAAAACATTTGTTATAAAAGTAGTTATAATAACTTCCAAACTTTCACTTTATTTTACTTTGGATTTCTTGAATTATTTCTTCACAACCTTTTCAGTTCACTTGTCATGGTTCTGTATTTAAGTACTTTATTGTCATACAAGCTTCATTCAACCTCCGCTTGGCTACTCCGTTGGAAAGTAAAGTTTGTTTTTTTATTTATTATTTTTTTTAAGAAAACATGTTAATATGAGAAAATGACAACATTTTGCAAGTTGCCATGGACATATTTATAGAGAGTTTGTCCGATATGGTGCTAGATGTTGAAAAATAGGAACAAAAAATATTGGGTAAAAAAAAAAAAAACAGCAACAGTAAAAGTAGTCTCGGTCATATTTATGGGCAGTGTGCAAATAAAGTTAAACTTTGATGAACTTTGGTGTAGTCAGGTACGTCCTGTAGCGTGCACTTATTCAGTGTGCCAGAGTGCGTAAGGGGAAGGCGGAGGCAGAAGTGGTGAAGGTGGGCTGATGTTTATGAGTCTGACAGCTCAGGATTATGGAGTCTTGTCCAGCTGGCCCTGAAGCTCTGCTACCATTTACCGCAGTCTGATATAATTTTTTATCTTCAACAGAGTATTTTGGGCGATATGACAAAAATATATCATGATTCTTAAAAAAAAATCACAATAGTCATGATATTTCAGTAAAGCATTTTGTGACATAATTTATCACAATATCAATATTATATGAAGTTACCCAGCATTTACAACAACTGAGAAACTGGTATTGAAGTTAGCATTGGTGTCTGTAACACCATGTCTGTGTAAGTCTGTGTGTACATATCCATCACAGTTTTATCACTCTGAGTTTTACAGGGATGATTGTGTGTGTCTTGCAGATTTATTAGGTTATATGTGGATAAATCAGAGCATATACATATATGTGTGTCTTACTCAGGCGAGAGGTGGGGTACATCCAATCCATTGCAGGGCTAATACAGAGACAAACATTTAGAGTAGCCGATCAACCTAATCTGCCTTTTTGGATTCTTTGTAAGCTTTGGATTGTGGGAGGAAACCCATTCAGGCTCTGGTCGACCTGGGGAACAATCCTGGGACCTTCTTGCTGTGAGGCGATAGTGCTAACCACTACACCACCGTGTTGCTGCACAGGTACAACATGCTCAATGACACCCTGAGCCAGAAAAAATGGCCTTTGGTTGATGTAATTTGTCAATGTTGCAATTCAGGACTGGTTTCCAATGAGCTGGAAGTGGAGTTTAAACTACTCATTCGTTTAGGAATGCATATGTTGTTCAGCATGAGTGAACGAACATGTTATGGGAGTGATTGATGATAAAATCTTCTTTTTTTTTTTACAGCCATGAGAGTGATCGTTTATTATGATTTCTTTTAATTCACAGACCCAAAAATGAAAATGAATTTTAAACAATCAGTCGCACTTTTTTTTTTCTTCATCATCATCATTAAGACAGCGTAAGAGGCTGCGTTTGAGGATTTTTAACACCACAACCGCAAAAAAACAACAACAACAACAACAACAAATGTCGATATAACACTAATTTTGTGCATGCTGATGCAGCAGGTAACCTCACGGCACCAGGGTTTGATCCTGAGCGCGGGTTAGTGCCTGTCTGAACATCCCAGTCCGGATTTGGTCCCGCTTTGCTGTTGTAATAAGCTCAACTCTTCTGGGAAGGCTTTATGCTGGACTTTGGATCGTTTCCGTAAGGATTTATGTCCGTTCAGCCACGAGCATTAGTGAGGTCAGACACTGCTGTTAGGTGTGGAAGGCTTGGGTGTAGAGTTCCAGTTTATTCCAGTGGTGTTCAGTGGGGTTGAGGTCAGAGCTGTGTGCAGGCCACTCGAGTTCTTGGTAAAGCATGTGTTTATAAGCCTCGCTTTGGCCCCGTAATGCCATTGAAGGGAAATTGAAATGCTGCAGCCTACAAAGACATCCTTTCCATTGTGTGCTTCTAAAGTTGAGGTAACAGTGTAGCCACATGGGTGTGATGATCAGGTGTCCACAAACCTTTGGTCATATAATGTATATTATTTACACTGTGAGGTTGGTTTTGTGCACAATGTACAGAGTAATTTTAAGTAGTGATGTTGTTTTCTTTAGGAAGGGAGTTTCGCCTGTGATGTCCCTCGAGATTTGGTTGCTGTTGTAGTGAGAATATCTGTCATATTCATAACTCTTTGCCAAGCTAGCAGATAATGTGTGTAGTTCCGAGTGTAAACAGTAATTAGTAGATGATAAAGTACACAGGAATATGAGGATAAACATTGTATAGTCAAGCGAAGAAAACCCTCCTCTTTGGCAAACATTCATACTGTCCTGCATCCGTGATCTACCCGAAGACGCACTTATGCAACGACTTTCCAAGTGCAAACACAAAACTTAACTCATGGCATTTATAATGTATCACTCAATTTATATTTCACTGCACTGAGAATAACTGAGGATTTACAGTCAATCACATGAGCATGCAGAGATAATCACAGACAGCATGCCTCCATTATCATCTTGTGTGTGTGTGTGTGTGTGTGTGTGTGTGTGTGTGTGTGTGTGTGTGTGTGTGTGTGTGTGTGTGTGTGTGTGTTCCATTCTTCCATTACAGGATACTGTTTATGTAACTTCTTCATACCTTCAGTGTCCCACTACGAGAACAAATGAATAAAAAAAAAATCACGATATCCTTGATGGAAAAGCGTATTGTGATATAATATATCATGAGATTGATATTGTATTGTCCTGTCACACCGTCTTGCTCTCTATGGCAGTTTGTTTAGTTTGCTGGACTGT
The DNA here is from genome assembly GCA_030068235.1 of Notoglanidium macrostoma. NCBI lineage: Eukaryota > Metazoa > Chordata > Actinopteri > Siluriformes > Auchenoglanididae > Notoglanidium > Notoglanidium macrostoma. Next base: position 5,743,840 of record JAQQZR010000038.1, read on the forward strand.
CACACGTCCAGCATACGTAAGTCTCAGTGAGATTTCAGGAAGTTCCACCCTGCCACTAAAATACCTGTGGGATAGAAATTTCACCCCAGAAATTGAAAGTAAAATTGAGTATGCTGTTAGTTTGTAACTCCAGTCATCTTATGGTGCTGATTGTGATCTCTAATGAGAATACACACCTCCAGACAGTAATAAAGTTTGGTTGACATGTGGGTGGGAACGCAGTGTGCAACAAACCCAGCTACTTGTGAAGACAAATTGCTCACGATTATTGTACTCGTGCAGATTAAAAGTTGAAAGTGCACAGACTGCTGGTGTTTGGGGCAGGTTTTTGAGAAGCTTGTAGTCCTAGCATTGTTCAGGCTCTATTCACTCCAGATGTGTTTTCTTATTAGAGACCAATACTGTGTACACGATGGTTGGGACAAGTAAGGTTACCCCATGATGACATGCCATGCTTTCATCTCCCCTTTATCCAAACCTCAGCTCTCATAGAACAAGAATGCTCAGCTTGTTTTTCATGACATTACCTTGCATTAGTGGGGGAAAAAAAAAAAAAATTCATTTTCACATTTACTTCATTTAGCAGCCACCCGTATCCGGAGTGCCTTGCAGAAGCGCTTGTGATGAGAGTATCTGCAGGAGTTCATAAACAGTCTCGCGCACAGCTCGCATTGGAGTGGAGAGCGAACAGATAGTGTCGACCTCACTAGTGTTAGCTGAAAGCTGTGCAGATGTAATGCAGGCTGGGTCTAGTGCAGGTCATTGCACTAAGTGGCACACTGCAGCCTGATGGAAAATCCATAGCGTTATTGCTCTACATTACTTTTATTTGATTCGCCTCTTAGTGGGAATGATGCAGGCTGCGGGTGTAAGTCGACCTAAAAGCCTGCGCGTGTGGCCGGCATTCACTCTCCCCTGAGAATCGCAAATCCTGAGTGACGCTCATACACAGCGTGCCCAGCATCCAGCACCCTGACCCCGAGTATGTGTGTGTGTGTGTGTGTGTGTGTGTGTGAGCGCTGTAATTCACTCCACTATGGATTTTCTGTTACGAGTCGCAGGGAGCTGCTGGAGCCACACGCAACAACAGTGTAAAGCGCAGCCATGTGGGGGCAGACGTCAGTCAGACGTCAGGACTTGTTCTCTCACTCACACACTGATGTTTATGGCTATATTGCTCTTCTCTTCTCTTCCTGTCTCACTTCCAGGTGTCGCTCCTCTCTGTCTTGGTTACGTCAGGACGTGTTCTCTCACTCACACTCATGTTCTAGCTATATTGTCCTATCTCTCATCAGTGTCTTTCTTCTTCTCTTTTTTCCATGTCTCCCTTATCTCTTCTCTCTGTCTCTCTCCTCCCTGCCTGTTTTCTCTATGTCTTTCCTTCCTGTCTGACTCTTCGCCCTGGCTCTTTACTCCTCAGCTCTGTCTCTTTGTGCTTAAGTAGAGCTCTGTTTCATATGTTTTAATGTCCATATACTATATTCCGATGTCTTTCTCTGCACTCATCCATGCGTGTGTACACTTGTGCGTGTGTGTGTGTGTGTGTGAGAGAGAGTGATGATGGATGGCATGTGATGGTTATTGTCCAGAGAGAGAGAGTGAAATTGCCTGGGGCTTCAGGAGTACAAATACACACAGTGGCTTACACACATTAGCCGTTGTGATATTTTCCATGCGCATGCTGGAGCTGATCTGCTGACGTATTGTTTCACTTCCAGAGAATGATCTCCACACCCAGTGATCCAAAGGATCCCAAAGCCCTGAGAGTCAGACGATGCTTACGCAAGAGCTGATCTGTAAAGGAAGCGTTCTTCGTTCTCGTCAGACGTGCTGACTGATTTGAAGCTTTTAATATTTTCCCGAAGCGTGGAACAGTATGAACTATTTCTTTATAATAATAATTCTTTATGCAATCCGTTTGATGTAAATAAAAGTATTCATGTAATTTCCACAGGTTATAAAAAATGCAACATGACAATATGGCGAGTGCATACATACAGTATATTTTCTTCAAGTATTGTGATATAATATAGTCTCTTCTCTTTTGTAAGACGCAGGAGTTGAAAGGGCATTATGAGTGTTTTCACATCTAGATCTATTTCATCATCATCTTCCGGCTATTCCCGTTCGGGGTCGCCACAGCGGATCGTCTCTTTCCATTTTTTTCCTGTCCTCCGCATCTTTCTCCGTTATGCCAACTACCTGCATGTCCTCTCTCACCACATCCATAAATCTCCTCTTAGGACTTCCTCTTTTCCTCTTGCCTGGCAGCTCCATCCCTAGCATCCTTCTCCCAATATATTCAGCATCTCTCCTCTGCACATGTCCAATCCAACTTAACCTCTCCTCTCTGACTTTGTCTCCAAACCGTCCAACTTGTGCTGACCCTCTAATATACTCATTCTTAATCCTGTCCATCCTTGTCACACCTAGTGCAAATCTTAGCATCTTTAACTCTGCTACCTCCAGCTCTGCCTACTGTCTTTTGCTCAATGCCACCGTCTCCAACCCATATAACATAGCTGGTCTCACTACCATGTTGTAGCCCTTCCCTTTCACTATTGACATCTAGCTCTATTTAAATGACAATGCCATACTCGGTACTGTTAATGGCCTGAGTGTGTTTGTTCACAGAACAGGTGGCCTCAAAAGATGTTCTCCGTCTGGACATTTTAAGGTCTCAATGCGCTGCTTGTTCACACCGTGGCTTTTTTTTTTGTTTTTACCGTTGTGTAATATCTGTGTAACACTGAAGTGTCATTCATTCAGTCTTTTACATCATGCTGAAATCTATGATTTGGCTGAACAGCAAAGAGAAATAAAGTGAAATAACAAAAGCATTTTTGATGCTGAATCATCAAAATCAACTAATGCTTCATGCCATGGAGTTACTGACTGCAGTCTGATATGAGTGCTTAGGGTAGATAAAATGCACGCATACACTACATATATTATTGTATCGTATTATACCATACAATAACTATTGTTCTTGCCACTGACACATTGCTATTATTACCGCTGCCTAGCAAGATAATCTCTATAGTGTAATTGCTAGTGCCGCCGTGGCTCTATTAGCTTATCCGTCACGTTGCTACCTAACACCGCTGACTTTATTGAGGGACCACGGAAAGCCATTCGTGTTCAGAAAACTGAAGCTGTGTGTGTACAGCAACTCTCAGGTTCATCATCTGACCGCTTTGTTTTCACAATACACAAATCAAGCGGACCACAAAACGAACCACAGACGAGCCGTGTACTCGGCGCACTTTTGAAGACTCCTGATGCGCTCCAAAATGCTCCATCGATCTGAGCCCAAAAAAATGCTGTGATTTATTTAGCATCATGACCGTGGGTTTTCTGGTTTTTTTTGTTTGTTTGTTTGTTTTTACACAAGTTGCGGATTTTGTGGGGTTCCCCCCCTTTTTTTGCGTCATTCACGGTATTCGTGCATCTTGAAGTCAGAAATGAGCATTTTTCGCTTTTAACGTGCGATGCCGAAACTCGCTTTCAAAATCGGACATAAATCGAATGTGTTAACGAAGCCATAATCATATACATTTTGGTCTAACCTGCCACCAACGTGTGCTCTTTTACAGACGGTGCACACACACAAACCACACTTTGTGGCGTTACACTGTCAAGAAGTTGGCGGGAAAAATTACGAGGAGTCCATGGCTCACGTGGACAACTTCGTCAAGTAAGTGTGTTACTGTCTCCTTTTGAAGCTCGGAAAATCTCGATGTAGGACGTTTGTAGTGTGATTGACGGCTCACCTCGATTCCTCAAACACGCACAAGAAGTAGCTTTTTGTAGGACAGCGTTTCTAAATATCGTTTTTGCCCTACATACAGGATGAGCTGACGCGAGAATGTTTAACCTGAGCAAATTACGAGGTTAAGAACGAGAGCTTAAAGTTAATAATGAGAAATATTCAGATGTCAGTCAAAGCATTCACGTGAAGGATTATACACGTTCATTAGTCCACGAGTGACACGTTTAACACGTACATGAATATTGATGAGCCTGTCTTGAGTAAAAACGTGGAAGGTATTGATTTTTTTTCTTATGCTACCTAGGATCTGTGTCAAAATCACGCAGGCTTATTGATCGATTTGATTAATAGATTTGTGTTAAGCATTTATAATGATGTATCTATTTAAATTGATTACTAGCCCCTCCAGCACTTGTAGGCCAAATGACATATGACTGTCCAGTCAACTCGTTATCTACTGCAGGCTGTAACATGATAATGTCGTAGAACCTTCGTATGTGCCCAGTGAAGCACTGTTTTGCGATTCAGCCATAGAAACTAGCGCTTATTGGAAACACGTTTATTTACCTAATATTTAATGGGGAAAATTTTACGTGATCCAAAAGAAAATCACATGACGCTGGAGATATTTAGCCTGGAGGTTCAGCTAATGCATTTTCAGGTCTGCAGGCATTTGAGTTGTTTTTGGACAGTAAAATTCCCCCTGACGGCTTTAGTGCCCATAAAATCATTTACATATCGTCATTCGGCAGACTTTGCTTCCATTTAAATGCTTAGCAAATTTCTGAACGGCGACAAAAGCCAATGTGAATCACTGTTTCCATCCAGTAGCATGGATATGGAAGTTTAATTTTGCCGTAAGGAGAGATTACATCATTAAAAGAGGGTTTTGGTTTTGTTGTATTTGACCCATCTTACCGCACCTTGTCTTCTCTGATGTGGAAACGTGTGTGTCAACTATTATTTGAAATTCTGCCGTTTTCCTTCTCCTGTGTGCAAACTTAATCTGCACTTCTAACTGTACGTGACAAGGTGAATGTTTTCCAGAAAAGATTATCTCCAGTATAATGCAAACCTAGTTCCTTGTCTGATTAAATGGTAACTCTTCTGCATGTCCTGGATTGTCCTCTTGCTCTGATAGAGATTTATCAGAGGCATTCCCCGGCCAAGGGGATCCTCTGTTTTGGAGAGTTCACTGGCGCCCTCTCTTGGTTAAATATGAACACTGGGAAACTCATGCAGGAGGAAAGATAAAACCCCAAACATTATATTTGTGTGTAGCGTTATTTGCATTAATTGGGAGCTAATATTTCTTTTCTCCTGTCAGAGAGTTACTGTCCAGTGACGCCATGAAGGAGTACAACAGAGCCCGTGTCTACCTCGACGAGAACTACAAGTCCCCGGAGCATTTCACAGTAAGTTTTCTTTTTGTCATCATGGGCTGTTGCTGTCATATTTGATTCCGCTGTTACCCAATACGCGTTACGCAAACGCATCCTGTAGTCACTGTGCATTCTCAAGGTTCCCGTTCCACCTGTCTCATTTTGTCTTCGCTAGTGATTCACCAAAAATAATCACTTCTTTCATAAATATTCTATTTCAACATGTGTTTCCCGTAGATTTTAAAACGTTATACCATAATACCACTTTAAAAACAAAAAACCTTGCCATTGTTGTACAGCTCATTTTGTATGGGTCTGGTCCCAAAGGTCAGTTTTAAGGTTTTAAAGCACTTTATACTTTTAGAGTGCTTTTAAAAAGGTTTTTAATTTTAAAGTACTCACACAAATTAATTAGCTTGTTCTTCGAGGTAAAACCCAGAGCATTATATTTGTGGCATTTTCAGATTTCTGTCCAGTCTTCTAATTTGGCTTGGCTCGCTCAGAATAAATACAGTTGCACAGTTTGTCCACAAGATGGCAGCATACGACTGCTACCAATAATTACTGCTTGTTTTTGTTTGCTTCTTGGAACCAGACAATACAGTAAGGGGAGCAAGGCATGGCTATAATAAAAAAGCATTTTTAGTGACATTAAATATAAATCACTTAACTTAAACTGATGATGATGATTCTCAGGTGCGATCTTCATTACTCTTTGTTTTTTTCCCTGTAAAGCTGTACAATACATGGATTATTATTTAACACAACATTGACCTTCTCAATGCTGGTGTCATCAGAGGCAGCAATGTGCAAGTCATTCGTGTAATATAATAAATGCGTGCAGTTTTTAACCATGTCACGCTGAATCCACAGTTCACCAGTATGATGTATTAATAATACGTCACACGGCAATCACAATAAAGCAGTTAAACAGTGAGAAAGTTTCCAGTGTATCACACAGTCAATAAATCCCTCAATAGTCTAGGCATACAAAGCGTGTGCCATTTAGCCGGGACAATGTGGCGTTTGTTTTTCCCAGTTTCGATTTTACACTCTAGGGTAATTGTTTGTTGTCTGGTCAAGCTGTCAATTTCCTGATAATGAGAGCGGAGATACTGTAGGAGCGGGAGGTGTGTAGCCCAATGACCGTGTGTTCTCACTATTTATTTTATTTATTATTTTTATTTTTTTAACTCCACTGATGTACAGTACACACAAACCGCAAAAATTCAGGAGAATGTATATAGAACTTATACACGTTTTTCATGTAATTTACCTGATTAAACCGCCTTTATATGTAATATTGAAATATCTATAGAATAAAACATGACATGGTGGTGGTGTTTACTTTCCTACAGCAGCACATCCTCTATCCTGAAGACTTGATGGGTCAGCTTTTAAAAGTGCTGACACTTGAGACTCCTTATATAAATGTTAAATAAATGTCAGGAAATGTACAGAAAACAACAGGTTTTTTTTTAGTTTTTTGTTTTTTTTTGGAGAGAGTTGAATAAAAAAAAAAAATTGTTTTTCCTTTTATCATTAGACTTAGATTTTGTGAAATGATCTGTGAATTAAGCAGTGCTGTATAAGTGATAAAGTATTAGAAAGAGCACATTAATATAAACGTGGGATTTGTCTCGCTGTTATAGAAATTTAATTAAAACGTCTGACCAATCAGAATCAAGTGGGATAAATTTTAATTCCTTCCCTCATGTAATTTTAAAACATTAGAATAATCTACTATATGATCATTAAACTACTGAAATGGCCTAGGGATCTCTATAGATTTGTATCCTCATTAGAAATGGCAGGATTTATAAATATATATATATATAAATAGCTCGGATGCTGTCTGCCATAATTCTATATACATATATAAACTACACATATAATACATATATAAAATTGTGTAAAAAAAAAAAAAAAAAAACTTATTCCACCTTTATACACTGATCATGTGTGTGTGAATTTAATTTAATCTGACTTTTAAGGCTAACTAGTCACGTCAGAACCTGTAGAAACAGACATTTAGGAGATGCATCATCATACCTCATCATTTACCTAGTTTCATATCATAATTTTAGAAAAATCCACCTATATTTTGGTCTGAAATACAGCTGCAACATGGTGATTAATTAGAAAAAAATGAGTGACGCAAATAGCGACGTTATTTCAGCCAAGTGGTTATTAAGTGGTTATTTTTTCTATCTAGTAGCACTGATGAACAATACATGTTCAAATTTCCTTAAAATAAACACTGACGTATCCGGTGTACTGTGACTCAAGACATCATGTCATGGTGCTTTTAGTTCACATGGAAGGTGCTGGGAGTCGATCCCCGGTATGAGCCAAACCCAAAAAAGACCTGGAGTTGATTCTTCACACCGGAAATGATTCACCTGATGCAAACATGATCATAAGGATTGGATTCCAATTCCGAGTGTTTAAGTTGGCGAGACGGCCGGTGGATATCGGCCTTTATTTTGAAATTGTCTAGGCAGATATGAAACGGGGCTTGAATTGCAGGTAAGAGGCTCATTAGTCACAACTCGATTGAAAAGTAGAATGTTTGAAATGTTTACATTAGTATTGCATGGATGCCACATGTTTATGATTCATCTTAGATGACATTCATCAGCGTCGTCTGAACACATGCTTCAGCAGAAGAGATCAGACATGAGGAAAATCTGACCTTTCGGCCGGAACTTTTAACATCGTCGATATCGCAAATTAGCTGACACTGGAAGACCTAGAAAAAGTGCAGAATCTTGAATATTCAAGATATTGAATATTTATTTGACCTCAAAATTCTAAAACGTTCAGTTTATTTCCAGTTTTAAATGGGAGAAAAAAACAAACAAACCCCAATCCCAGATTTTCAATGTGGTCTCAGACTTTTGCAACCCACTGTACATGGAATGTCAGGAACATTATTATGGGCGTCTGAGAAACAATAAAAATGGTCTACATATTCATAAGCACATGACGGATTGCCAGATAAATATCAGTAATGCTGTTAATCTGTGATCAGAATACTTGCCAGTTGCAGCTCTAGTCTGAAAGACCGCAGGGCTTCTGCTTGGATCATTCTCGGATTTTAATTCAGTAATATTTTGATAGTAATAGCGTTCATTTTAAGTCATATCTTGTTCAGGTCTGTGTTTTCGTGTCTGTGAGAGGAGAGCGAGCGGTGAGTGACAGGGGCCGCTGGTTTACAGTCTAGTTAAGGTATACAGCAGGTAAAATGTCAATTAGGAAAAGGCGAACAGATCACATTGCTCGCCGTCAACCCTGTTCCACTCTATTAATATTTATCATCCACCTCTGCCCCTGGGCCCCAGGGCTCCATGGGTAATGATGTGCACTAATGTCTGCCTCTTATTACCACTGTATGTGTCTGTGTATCACTCTCTGTAGCTGTATGACCTATTACATGTGTTTAAGCCAACCTGCATGTCTGGCAGTAAAGCGAGCCGCAGCTCTTGAAGGTCTTTGTCTCTACCAGACGTTTTAATTGGAAACCTGTCCGTCTTCATTCCCACCCAGGAGATAAGAGGCGGCTGAATTGGAGTGAGAATGAGACATTATTGTGTGACAGGAATTGTGGGTCTTGAACAGTGACACGGATCAGCTCGGTGTGACGGCGTAATCTGTCCTTGTGTCCGGTCCGATTTGCCGCAGAGTTTGACACTTCCTCTGGGAATGGGATTAGACAGACCTGCAAATTAGACCGATTTCTCTCACTAAGTATTGCTAATATATTAATGCTGTTTTAATATTTTGTGTCAAATATTCTCATCTAGTGGACGGACACTAACACTTGATTTCGTAGCTGTAGTGCTGTACAGTGCGAATCAGTGGCTTTGGTAGTGTGCGCTCTCAGAGTGTGCGCTCTGTTCAGAGTAAACCCAGGCATGTTCTCTCCCTCAGGTACGCTGTGTTTGGGCTGCTGAAATATCTGCATTACAGCAGCAGATGTTCTCAAGAAAGAAGCGAAAGACCGTCAGTCAGACCAGGAAACTTTATCTCAGTAATAGCTGGAGGCCAGCAGTGTGTCAAAGTGTCCTGAGCAGCTAGCTGAAGACTGCTAACATGCTGTCTAATCCTCACACACACAGAGAGAGAGAGAGGGAGAGAGAGAGTGGGACTAGTGGTATGACCGGTGTTGCCAGGAAGACCTGGAGCAGTCTGCAAATCCCCCCCCATCTCTTCTCTTTCTTACCTCAACTCTCATTTAGCCAGTTTGGTTGCTCGCGTTCGAGTTTACGATATAGGTTTTATGTAGTTTAATAAAACTTTCTTGGCATCATTGTATGAAGGACAGTATTAAGGATTTGAAGCATGGTCGGCCAGAGGTCCTACAACGACAAAGAGACCAGTTTGATGTACTCAGCAAAATTTTAATTTCACGTGTTAATGTGTGTTGAATTAGAATTATATTTACACTAGATAATCGCACTATTCCCTCAGTGAATTCAAAGCAATTTGATCAAAGACGCTTATAATATAATCCATTTTTCTGAAGATATGTCAGACTCCGCTCATAACGATCCAAGTTAATGGACCTGTTGGCATCGTATAACAGTACAAACTCTTCCTCTGAGATTAGTTTATCTTCTAATGCATCTTTATTAGCTTATTTTCTCTTGCTTTTTTTTTTTTAAACAACATTTTCTTAGCCGGAGACTGTCCAACACTCCGTTTAGGCTACATCCACATTAATACATTTTAGTTTTAATACGCAATACTTTTGCTACAGGTACGCCTGCTGTCCATACTTCCCCAGAGGTTAGGAGCGTTTTTTGGCCCCGTTTTACTTTGAGAACTCCGGCGTTGCGTTTTAGTGCGGACACGGGAAAGCCGAGGACTTTAGAAATGATGCTGTCATTGTCACATGATGCTGGACACCCACATTCTCTTCCTGATTGGGTCTTATCAGTCACGATACCCTTCCCTGATTCGTCACACTCCTATCGCGTGACCCTTTTCCTTCCAGTATCAGTGGTGGAAATGTATGTAGCATGGGTAACAAATTCTTTGAGTAACGAACATGTTGTCTTTTCTAGCAGCTACTGTGCAGTTAAATTCCGCATTTTATAATGCCACATGTGCAGGAGGCAGGCTATTATTTGAACGATCTGCATCTATGCGACCAGCTGCAGAGTAGACGGTCTGCTTCCTGTTTATACCTTATTGCTCATGAATTGCATAGAAAATGCTTTAAAGTTGCAGTTTGTAATAATCTATAATGAGCCACACACCACTAAGAAACATGCTGGGAGGTGGAGAGGCTATTCTAAATTGACGTCGTATCCAGGGTGTATATTCCGTCCCCATGCCTTGCGATCCTGGGATCCATTAAGACCCTGACCAGGACGAAGCCATTACTTAAAATGATGATGAAGATGAAGAATTACAAAGATATCTTTTTGATTCACAATGTTGCTATTCACTGGACCTGGCTAGCTTCTTAATTTCTGTATACGTTTTTTCCGGCCCTGAAACTAGCACTTCCCAGAGTTAGAACAGATTCACGCTTCAGCTCTAACTTAGACTTAACAAGACAATTCATGTCGTTCCAACAGAGGAGGCGGAGCTAGGACGGCTTGTCAGTGTTTTCATTTGACTTGTAATATTCCACACAGGCAGGGAGCTCTTTCTATATCATTTCTTCTTCTGTGCCTGATTTGTGGCTTGAGGTTGTTGTGGTAAGGTCAAGAAAGGGAAAGTGTGTAACCAGTGCATAAGGTAATGCTGCGAGCCGCGCGCGCACACAATTTCCTCCTCTTGTCAAAGCAGCGCTGCATACATAACCAGGTTAAAATATGGCAAACTAATTCCATAGGCTCTCATATGGTGCAAAGTACAGAGCACGGTGAGGCTATTTGAATGGAGGAGATGTCAGTGGAGCAATATTGTAGCACCATAACTCTCCGAGGCCATCAGTCAAGCTTTCAGGAGTGCAAATACACAGCACACACATCCACTCAGCCCGACCCCGACACACACACGCACGCACGCACACTCTCTCCCTAGACATATGTTGAGCGCCGATCGATGAGTCTGCCATCAGAAGTGAATTATTAAGGGGATAAGGCAGGCTGGGGCTCAGTGGAAAAAATTTGGGCTGAAATATACACACAATTAATAGATTGTACAGAGGGGCAGAAAACGAATGCCTTTATTATAGCGCGCCTAATCTGTGGACTCTGAGTTCACGCTCTCCTCAGCACTATCGCAGCAATGAGCCCATAACATCCACTTATGTGTGTTTTCCCTCTCTGTTGTCCACCCTCTCCCTCCCACACACACACACACACACACACACACACACACACACACACACACACACACGGGTGCAGAGCCAGGGGCCTCATAAAACCAGTCTGATAAAGTGGTGTGTATATGGTTGGATTAGTTTAGTGGGGGCATCAGGATATAGGGTGAGGAGTAAATCAGATGTGTGTGTGTTTGTGTGTGTGTGTGTGTGTGTGTGTGTGTGTGTTTACGTGTTGGCCAGACACAGATAATGATGTGATTGGAATGTGTGGGGGCCTGCTGCTCTGTGTACATTATGGTGCGTGGCCCTTGGTGTGCCTCTCTGTGTGTGTGCGTGTGTGTGTGAGAGAGAGAGAAAGAGAGAGAGCATGCGGCCCAGTGAAGGTGAGCCTGTCATATCGATCTTTTTAACGCTAAAATATGAGCCACTTTACTCTGCTCCCCAGCCCAGTGATGTGAAAAATAATAACTCGGTCCCAAATTAAAAATATTGATCGCTTAGTAGGTGTTGAGAGCAAATAAACACCCACTGAAGGATTTTTTTCCAGCCCTCCCCCATCTTTCTATGTCTTCAACAACACTCCCTGCGCACACACACACACACACACACACACACACACACATACTTGGGGCATCTCTCTATCTCTGTGTGATGACAGTAGGTCAGGCGGCAGCTGCAGGATGTGTAAATATGATCAGAGTGTGGTTAAATACGAGGATGTGTCGGGTATATCTCCACGTCTCTCAGCACAACCACACATTAACACTTCACAGTGAGTGTTGTCCGAATGGCCGTTACATGTTCTGTTGCACACATTCAGTACATACAGGACTAGACACGTGAACAGCATAACATGATGTCCTTTTTGGATCACATAGGTCAAAATAAACTTTCTACTTGCAGCAAAAAATTATTTTAAATTGTAATTATTAATTATAATTGTATATATAAAATATATAAAGTATTGTTTTTATTATTGTGATTAGAAAAATTTTAAACATCTGATATAACTTATCATATGATAATTTTGACCACGGCACTGTTTAATTCTTGATCCCAGTTGGTCAGTAGGCGTTGATTATTTTTAATTTATTTATTTACTTATTTATTAATTATTATTATTATTATTATTATTATTATTTTTTTTTTTTTTTTATTTTTTTTTTTTACAATTTTCCATTTCTATAATAACGTATAGGTATAGTAAAGCTTTTGCAAGAAGAACTTTATTTAGCATATGTGGAAGGAGTCTCCAGTGTCAGCGCTTTGTAACAGTCAGAGGTAAAGCTTTTCCAATATGGGAAACTCTTCATGCTATCAGATCTCAATTTTGTGACAATTTGAACTGCATTTTTTTTTTTTTTACTGAAAGAGAGCAGAAAAAAGAGAGGCTGATGAGGAAATGACCGTTTATAGCTGCTATAATGCAAGTGATAACAGGAACCAATATATTTCTCTGTCTTATTAACTAAAAGAGAGGCTGGTGAGGGAATGTTTATAACTGCTATAAAAAAGTGATAACTGGAACTTTTGGTAGATGTTCCAAAACATGTAACTGTAAGCAAACAGAAAGTGACGTGTTTTATCTAAAATGTAATCATTTGCTAAACTACTGTTTAATTACTGTGCAGTTATAGAAAATAAGCAGCATGGGGTTTGGCAGGCCACAACAGTGTACCCTGTGTGTTTTATTCCTTACTCCTTATTCCTAATATTCCCTTACTCCTTATTCCTAATATTACCTTACTCCTTATTCATAATATTCCCTTACTCCTTATTCCTAATATTCCTTACTCCTAATATTCCTTACTCCTTATTCCTAATATTCCCTTACTCCTTATTCCTAATATTCCCTTACTCCTTATTCCTAATATTCCCTTACTCCTTATTCCTAATATTCC
>JAQQZR010000038.1:5763570-5781841 GCA_030068235.1 Notoglanidium macrostoma
CTCGCATTCACACCTATGGGCAATTTAGAGTAGACAGTTGACCTAATCTGCATGTCTTTGGACTGTGGGAGGAAACCCGAGCACCCGGAGGAAACCCACGCACGCACAGGGAGAACATGCAAACTCCACACAGAAAGGCACCCTGGATCGAACCCAGGACCTTCTTGCTGTGAGGCGACAGTGCTAACCACCGCACCACCGTGCCGCCCACACTTCTAATGTTGATGCATAAAGTTGGAGGATTAATTTCATGTTCATTTTATAACTTTGCCAGCCTTCATTAGCTCTTTTAGCATTCTCAGGCTAACTTTCCTGACATTCTCTAGCCCACTAGGGCTGTAAATCCAGAGCACCATAAGGATAAGTCCTTAAACGTTGTTAAGTGTTGCACTTTAACATGACATGACACTTTTTACAGGATCTTCTGGGTCATTTGAGGGGAAAAAAGCGCTTTGTGGAGCAGATGTAATGCCATTAGTGCACGTCAGAGCATGGCTCTAGCAGATGCGTGTGCTGGTTGTGTATGCAGTGTGTAATTGCTTTCCTGGAAGAACCTGGATTTTCCTCACGGTGATGGAACATTTCAGTTAATGAGATCAGCCTTACCCAGTCTTTCTTACTGTTTTTAACTTTTGCTCTTATCGGTTTTAACTAACTTCTGTTCATTTGGTGAACTGTGTGCAGAGCTGGGTATAAAATAGTCAAAAGCCATAGTCAAATGTACAGTTATTTAAAGAATTATGATCGGAGTTAAACTAACTGTAGTCATCAGAATAACAGTTTTGATCTTTTTAGTAAGGGTAAAGGAAAACCTTGAAGTGTCTAAGGTGTATAACCACAGACCGTCATGCATTGAGAGGAACAACTAAATTACTATAGACTGTTATTTATTACATAATGGCATTTTTTTTATTGTCCACGTTTGCCTCTTTCAGCGTGTAGGAAAACCACTTTCTCTTTCAACTGTGGCTATTTTCTAAGTTCTCTCTGTGTCACTTCTCATCCGGTACTGCTCTAATTGGGTTTGGAGCTCTAAATCAGATTGCTGTGATTGGGTTATCCTCCTGAGGTACCCGCTGTGTCATAGGTGGAGACTTCATCTGCTATCGTTTCTAGCAGTCACAAGGATAGATAGCATAGCACCACTTAATATATTTGAGTAAGCGTCACACTTCACATACACACCCACACACACACTTTAGAGCATATGCGTCAGCCTCGGCTTCCCCTCTTGCGCAAATAATGACATTCGAATCGAGCATTGAGCAGCTTAATTACTTTTAAATTGTCATTTTAATTTACAGTGATATAGTATTGATCACACAGGCCCATATTAAGGCCCTCGGTGGAGCAGATGATGTGGAATTAAACACGGTTTGCAAATCCTCTGGGGGCCTCCAGGGGCCCGTCAGGATAAGAATGATATTTCCTGCTAATGAACTGGCAGCATGCAGCAGCATGAATCTGAGGCTGTGCCGGGGAAGAGGGGAATAATGGGGTTTGGGTTACTCATTCACTGCCATGCACCAGGTCTCATGTGATTCATCCGTGGACTCCGGGTCTCGCACGGTCGTGTTTGCCCGTCGCATCCTGCTGGCCTGACCTTTTCACTGCTAAAGTGTATATATATTGCCACAGACACACACTCGCACACTGCACACAGACGGACCTGCACAGGTGCCTCATATAGGAGGAGGGGGATCTTCAGGGAGCCATCAGCCCCTAATCCCAACATTGTGAACTGAAGACAAGTGTGTTTCCTCCCTCGCTTTCTCTCATTCCTCTCTCGTTGGTTGCTCGTGATTCTGAGGCGAGAGAGGAGAGCTCTCCCATGAGGCAAGAGCCCAGCCGGGTGCAGATATGTCACGTACGTGTGGTTAATAGCGCGGATAAATCGTTATTTTAAATCCCAACCATTTCTCATTTCTTAGTAGGTAAGAGAAACAATGATGGGGTTTTTTGACAGACAGGCTCTAATTATATCTAGAGCTAGTGACCTTACATACATTTACTGAGAATACACACCAGGAGAGATGATTGTCTTTGCGGATATATTGGATTTTCTTACTTAATGTTTGCATGGCAAAGTTATTGTTTCAAGATCAAGTTCTCTGTATCTTTGTATCGTTATCTATATCTTTTTAGAGCGCCGAATATTCATATCTGGTTCTGTATTCAGAAATCTATTTAAACTTCCGAAACTGCAATTCTTTTTAGTCATTAAGTTTGAATGTAGAAATGCCAGCACTGTCAACCTGATGTGTGACTTCCGCCTCTGACGGTTCCTCCACTTCAGCTCAAGTTCATGATTTGTCTCAACTGAAGATTAAGACTGTATTTGTTTGTTTGTTTGCCAGGATCAAACTAGACAATATTCTTGTCTTTCGCGATGGTCACCACGTCAGATTGGACAATCATGGTGACATGCATTCTTGCCATGTCTTGGTCAGGTGACTGGCAACATTACAAGTTTGACCCCGACCAAACATCTTTCACGTCCTTGCGTGTCGTCAGGGAGGAGGGTCAAGAAAATGTCAATCATAGCTACGGGAGGAACGTCAAGGATCATGTCATAGGAGTTATCAAAGTAGATGAGAAAATACAAACAGTTCAGACATGACAGACTTTTCAGTCCAGGCGTCGTGGTGGCATCCCAGGTGCCTCATTGCTGTTCGACGTTCATGTTTGGGCCTGACGCTGGAAATTTGGCAATATCGTGTCGAAAACAGGCTTAATTGGGATTTATTCATTTAGCATGCATTTTGTCTTCAATTCAAATAATGTATTATATCCTAGTGGCCATGCTTTATTAGCACACGTCATGTTCTCATCGAAGAGATGTATTTTTTTTTTTTAAGTGGCAGATAAGTGAATTTCTCATCTTCTGTTTTTATCTCCAGTGTCACATTTTATAATATTCCCTGTGCAGTGGTGCCCCAAAGGTGGAAACATTTCAGAGATGAAATGCACCCTGACCACCACCATCTCACTCCTCTGGCATCGGAAACTCGTGTTGTTGGATTGTAGGATGTCTTCAATACCCATAATGGACTTGGCAGGGGTCTATGTGTTCTGCCTTCGGCCTTTCACTCTCCTCTCTTATCCAATCACCTTATTCTAATGCTTGTGCAACGTTTACTCAACTGGCTATGCATTTACATCTACCCATAACCACGGGCACTGCTCACGGCTAGCACTTAATCGAATTAGCAGGTATTGTGCATCAGATTTTGAACACATACCAGACTTGACTGCTTCTCCCCTCATTCAGTCACTCCCTACTTTTCTCTCTAGCTACTGGTTTATTGATGGCTTCTGTCTCTGATTGATTTTCGACTTTCTTTCGCATTCTTGTGTTGCATTGAGGTTATACAGCTAAACACGGACTTATGTAATAATATAATGCCAAAATATAGCATATTTTAATTATTCCTCACTCACTCTAACATACATCTTGGCCAGAAATGCATATGCTGCTTAATTGTCCTTGTGATGCATATTCCTTACAAGTTGTAGCAAAAGCGAATTAGCTTTACATGCTTTCCCGCTGTGGTTATTCGAAGATAAACACACAGCAAATCACTGGAATGGTTTTAGCCTCTCGTTTTCTAACAATATTAAATGTTCACAGACCAATTGATTTTAAGTGGCTCTTAAACCAAGTCAGGGGAATGAACAATGACTTTGTCGTGCACCCTGTCCTAACAGCAGCAAAGTGTATCTTGTAAATGAACTAGATGCTCCTAATAAGGGAGGATAGCATCGCTGAGACCCATAATGAGCTCCTTCTTCTCTCGCCTGGACCCCTTAAAATTGATTTTTGTCAGGGAAATTAATACAGTGTATTCAAGATTATAGGACGAAAGTGCTTTTCTGGTTATGAGGATCATAAGACAGAGTTTGCTCATAAAGGATGCTAATAAAAGAGTCAAATATGAGCTGATGTACTACGTTGGTGGTGATGGGTGAGATTTTATGGTTAAAAAAGCCTCAACATGGGATTTTGTGCTTTGCATGGTTGAATTGACTGAAATTGGGAGACGGCGATGTTGCTTGAACGGGAGGTTTTAACAGCGCGGGGCTAAAGTGTGCTCGGATGGTAAGCCGTGTGACTCGGAGCGAAGATTGACTGCACCTGAGAGTGAGCGAATGAGATAGAAGAAGAGAAGGAATTGGGATGAATAAGTGTCATTCATAGGCCACCTGGTCGAGATGAGTGGAAACCTCCATGTGAACTTGTGCTGGACAGAGAAAACCACTCATAAAGTAGGCAAGTAAACATAACCGTATTTCGGATTCTAATGCTTTCCAAGCGGACTTTAATCAGAAAAAAAGGATTCCCGTGTCAGCGCAACTCATGCGCAGGCTTTGCTCACAATGCCCTCCTTGTGTGTGGCCATCCTCAGATAATTAGTGCCTCGTTAAATGCTCCTGTAATTAGATCGGATGCTATATTCTTTTAGTTGTATCCAGCTTCTTAATTTTAACAGCATAGTTACATTCCTGCACTTTTACCTCACTTGTTCAGACATGTATCAGGTTCATTCTTTGAGACAAATCTCATGTCTGTAACCAATTAAGAGCCTGTCAAGTAAATGAGGACTCTCATAAGTCCAAACACCGTTTCCATAAAATTCTATTTATATTAATTATACTCAGAAGAATTTGTTTAAAACGGATAGCCTTATGGATACATTTATGTCTTACGCAGATGGTAACTTATATTATTAGGATTTCAGGTTTGTACAGTCAATACATTACTTCTCAGTAAATCATTAAAAGCATACACACGCTATGTTCACGGTGTACCGAAAGGTACAGATTAGCCAAGAAGGGGAATATTAGTAACAGTTCATTAGACATTTCAATGTACCTTGACATTGAACATGATGAATGATTGGCTAAATATTTCTGTCGTGTGATTTTACACAATGACTCTCCAGTTAAACTTTTTCATTCCAATTTGTTTTTCCATTCGACAACCTGAAAGCTGATTGAACATTTAATGCATTTAATGGTATGTGTTTGCTTTGCCTTCTCGGCAGTTTAATCAGAATCGCAGAAAATTATAACTTGAACGATACATTAAACTAATGGAGAAAGAGTAAAATGAGGCTGTTGTGGTCGCGTTCCAGATAAGATATAAAAGTGGGAGGCACTGGTGCTAAACAGTGGGTTTTATTAAAGAACTTTCCGGACTTTTCCGCCTCCCTACTATCTTTTCCCTCTGGCCGTTTTCTGGCTTTTCCCCCTGAAAGGCTGGGAACAACTCCTATTTATGATTCAAGAGAACATCTGCGTACAGAAACTCCTCTTTTTTTTTATTAATCACCATTATTATTATTATTATATACCACCCCCGCCCTCTTGCATGGCATAATTTCTATCCGAGAAACCTTTCTACCAACTGCCAGCATAGCCTCCCCATGCCCTCTCTTTCTCCCTCGTCCTCTCTGCCGATGCACTGAAGTATAACTAAGCTAGCATGGAGGATATCCTGTTCAGGCCCGGCCAACTTTACATAACACATCATCGGCAGGCATCCGCTTTTACATAAAGACAAAGACGCTTCAAATACCGTCCGGAGCCGGGACTTAGCGGAGATGAGGGAAAGCGAGCGGCTTTTTCTCCGCTCCCTGTAAAGCTTCACGGCTCTGTGCTCACTGTTTGTGTCGCGAAAACGCCTCTGACAGTGGCTGTGGAAAAGGAGGCCGGCTTCACTCGCAGAACGCTACCTTTTCTCAGCCAACTCTTTAAGGCTTGGAAATTCAGTGCAGCTTTCCAAAAGGCGACAGATTATACTGCCTCCCCTGAGGTGGAAACTTTAAACCTGAAACTTGATTTGTACAGACCCTGCAGGATTGTAAGCCAAACAGCTCCACAATTGATGTTTTGATTGAGCATAGCAATATGTGGCCATATAAATGTAGTGGTACTGTGTAGGGGCCATGTGGGCTCATTTTGGAATAGCCTTGTTTGATTGGAGAGGACGGCGTCAGAAAATGAGAAACATACTGATAAATTTTTCCCAAACAGACTGATGTATGACATTAAGATGTCTCAGTGGTATATTTTATTGTGGCCCACTGCTATAAAGCTGTATCGAATTGGACATCTGGAGGGGACAGTATGTCATCGCAAGGCCACTGGGACATAACGCCAGAATCAAAGGCACTTCCTGTGGTTGCGTCGCCAATCGTCTGCCTAGTGTACGACCTGTCAGGGTAGTGCCAGAGAGATGGCTAATCAATCTCCGGCACAGACACTTCCACACCTGCAGTGGACAGTGTCCAGGGCCGTTTTGGCACTGCTCTATAAGGAGCTTTATTGCCAGACCTCCAGTGGAGGATTTTGTCAATTGGGCTTCACTTAAGGCATTTAAGATGTAGTGAATGCACTGAAATGAAATTAAATAGATGCTTCCAGTAATGTCATTCCTGTTGCAAAGATCAAATAATTGTCTCTACAGTGGACTTCATTTGAGTTATTGATACTGAAGCATTTCAGGTTGAAATGTCACACAGTATTTATTTAATGTGGCCTATATCAGGTCACCAAGGTCAAGGTCTCCTAACCTCAAAAGCGCTCAATGCCATAACTACCCTGAGCCAGACGAGGCCCCTAACTGCAAAAATGCAACGCCAATCCATCAAGCACAGCACCAAAACCAAAAACACAACATCAAAATTAGAAACACATCAAAACCAAAAACACTACAGCATTAACTCAAAACAGAGCCGGTAGGTCCTTATCCTGTTCGCACAGCTTGCTGCTGATTGGATGCGACGTATGACTGCTGTAAGGAAAAAGAATTGCACTTATTCAGTCTGTTACCTCATTAGCTTAGCTAAAATGATTTAATGCCACATTACTTGTATTATTGTAGTGAGCGATAACCCTTTCTTCTAAACAATCGAGCTTTCTCTGCAAGCTGAAATATCGGCATGCTCATGTTTAAGCATATAGACTGAAATTAAAACAACCTCTCTGTGTTTGCGTTCACCCGTAAACGAAACTAACATTAAATTATGTATTTCAAAATGTTTTCACTCCAGTGGTATTTTACTACTTGTGCCGATCACCAGTCACCATTCACCATCTCGTACTCTGACGAGTGGTGTTATGTGATGGGAACTTGGCGCACGCAGTCAGCCAGGATTCAGATATTCATGGTATCGGATTACATGTCTAGCCGTGACTTGTCACGTTGTTCATTGATGAAGCGCTGTTAGACTTAAAAGCTGGAGAACAGCAAGCGACACTTCCTACATGAACCTTTACAAAGAAGCTGATCCACATGTTTATATTGCACAGAAGACTGCAATTCCAGCAAGGTTCAACTTGGTACAACTTTCCTTCTGCTAGATTTTGATTACATATGACACTTTGCTGTCATGTCCAATCCATGTCTCCTAATCCCCTGAAAAAGCTGTAGCCTTCCCTCCCTCTGATACACTCCTAATCCAATCAGATACATAACGGACGATCGGAGGAGCAGGCCACATATTAAATAGCTTGATAATCTAGATTGATGAACATTCGATGTCAACATTAACAATATTTTCAGAAGCAGAGAATAAAGAAAAATCAATGGCCTTTTAGACCTGTCATTTCTAAAAGTATCTATCTAATGAGGATACCTTTTGAAAAGAAACAAATGACACAAGTTGAAATATTCTTTTTAATTATTGGACATCCATAGTGGAATATGATTTACATTAATGAGCCTAAGTATATTAAAAGCATTTTATCCCCCAGCATTCGAAACAATCAAATGATGGTCTTGGCAATGCCACATGAAGTGGACAAAGAGAGAGCGAGGTAATGTCATTTTAATTACTAATGGATCCCTCAATTGTTCAGCCTTTGATTTTTCTTTTTTGGCAAATCTAATAAAGCGGATAATATTCATCAGATATGCGGGGCCTTTGGGGGATGATGAGATTAGCTCAGTGGCTCATATTTACTTAGAGAGAGTGGTTATTCACCATGCCAGCCACTTAAATCACTGGTTTATTTGAGGATTGAGGTTTCAGGGAGCGATCAAGATCTTATATCTCACCGAAGTAGTTGTCCTTCTAATATATGGAAACTGTTGATTGCTATCTGGGGTGGAATGACTGATTTATTGTATGTGGTATCTGTAACCATTGTCTGCTTTTTGTGGAAGGACCTGTGGATATTGCACCTGTTTTTGCAGACTCACTGATGGCCTGAGTTGCGCGTGTATATTTGTTCTTCATGCAGTACTTACTGTGTGAATGCAAAGATGAAAGCTGATTAACCCATGAGCTGTAGACTGGAGGCTTTAGAAGTAAAATCTTATCTAGAATGATGTGATGAATTTGTAACAAGAGTCTTGTAGTTTTCGCACCATAAGGCAAGGGGTTCTGAAATATCTTTAACTGTAAAATGAATTCCATGCAACCCCTAAGTTCACATTTATTTCTTGAACATTATTTAAACGTATGCGATCATGTTTTGTCTAATTGTAAGAGCCATTGAGTTTTGTTCCTGAAGTTAGTAGGTCCAAGTTGAAATAATTTGTTTTTTGAGTTAATCATGTTCTGATTCGATTCAAGGGACCAATCAAAAAGCCTAATAACTGTAAGAACTCAATAATATATATAATAATGTCGATAATGGTGGGTTGTGATTTCCTGCAACCAAATTAAATATCACAGCCCCATGATTGTGCTTCACTGACCTCAATTTGAGAACCACTGATGCTGTATCTAAAACCTATTTCATGCAAGTAAGGAGAATTTCAAACTTTTCTTGTGCAGCATAATATTGACAACTTGACAGGCACTTCACTTTGCAGTATAAACTGTGCTTAGAGTGATGGTCAGATTTGTCCAATGTTGGCTCATGGAGCAAGACTGGTCCTGCTTCAATACAACATCATATGAAATGACCCCAACAAGGAATTTTGAGGATATTATTAAAACTAGACAGGCCTATACCAGTACTGTAGGGCCTAATTGGTTTTGAGCATTAGAAAACTGTGTCATAGAGGGAAGAAAAAGAAATCTGGCATTCTAAAATGCCTCCTTATAAGTCTGACTCACATTATGTATAGTTGCATTATGATTCCCCCCCCCTTTGTTCTCATTCGTTCTGGTTGAATGTCATTGGCAAGATGGCTTTATTGCTTTAGATCCGTGCGGGCGGCCAGGTTGGAGGGCCCTCGGTACGACGGATGAGCCTGGCAGGAAATTGGCAGATGGAAGCATCCATTTCACTGCTAATTACGGGGGCCACCGGCCTCGCCGACTGACAGGGTTCAACTGGGCAATGTAGAGGCTGCCAGCTCCCATCCTGCACGCTTTATAAAACGCTCTTTAATCCTCCTGCACAATATCATTAACTTTGTAAGTGGATGAACACAATGGACAAGCAATTTAATTAACTTGTACCATTGGATGTTGGAAGGAGAGACTAAATGAAATTAATGCACAATATTTCCCTGGCCGGGCGGCCAACCTCGGGAGCAGCCTGGATTGTTGGCAGGTCCTGCGTGGCCAGCCGGTTTGGCCAATTACGCCTTGTTTAGACCTATCCATAACGTTTTCCACAAAAAGGGGAAATAAAATCAGCGGTTCGCAGATCAATCATACAAGCACGCCACTGGAGTTTTAGCGAGCGTTTTAACTAAATGAGAGGAGCACTCTTTCAAACTGCTCTCCATTTCTATTTCTGTTTTTCTGTCTCTCTGACTGTCTGTCTGCCTGAGCTCCTGCTGAGCCATAACTGAAATTTTCATTGACGGTTGTCGGAAGCTTTGAGGTGTACATGGTACGGTTGCAGTCAGATGTTTGCATACAGGGACATGAATGTCGTCATGGATGTCATGTCATGGCGGTATTGGGCTTTCAGCGATTTATTTGAACTGTTCTTTTTCTGGAGCAGAATGATTGTACAATAGCCATCTTTAATTGAATAACGTTTAATAGAGAAAAAAAGTTTACATTTAATTTTCCGAATTTAGTTTTCTGAAATCAAGACAAATATTTGTTTGCTCACTTAGATTATCAGTTCAAACAATTGTACATGAGTACAAGTTATTGGGAGGTGTAACCAGTTTGCCAAGCCACTTTGCTGGAAGAAGACCCAAACGGTCACCGTCAGCTGAGAGGAAACTGGAATAGACGGTTAGGCACAACCCCGGAAGCATCAAGGCGCAGGCCTGTCATGAACTTGAAGCTCCTGGAACACTGTCTGTAGTCAAGCGAGTTTTACATCTCCGTAGACTGAGAGGCTGCCGTCCAAACTCCGCACCTTCAAGCTCGATTCAAGTTTGCAGCTGACCACACAGACAAAAAAAACAATCCTTCTGGAGGAAAGTTTTATGGTCAGATTAGACAAAAATTGAACTGTTTGGCCGCAATGACCAGAGGTACAGAGGAACACTGTAACAACAGTTAAGCGTGGTGGTGGTAACATCATGATCTGAGGCTGTTTTGCTGCCAGTGGAACTGGTGCATTGCACAAAGTGATGGAATAATGAAGAACCTCAGAATTCAGAACTCTTCTTCATATTTGCGAAATATGTAACGGATATCAGAGTAATACATGGGCTTTAAACATGCCACGGTCTTGTATGTGTTTATGAATAGTATAAAACTAATATACATTTTTGCCACTTCAGGGTTAAGATAATTTGCTGATTGAAAAAAAAAAACAACCCATTTCTGGAACGTTTAGTAAGCAGATCATCATCTGCAAGCTGTAAACATAATTAATTAATCTTAATATGAAATTACAATGTTCATAAAACATTGATATAAATTTTGTGATATAGTTTATATCAGTCTATCAGGGGTACCGTAACACATTGGTGTCATCAGGATGATAGAAAATGAAGTCCATACAGTGACAAATATTTAAAAATAATCGAGCAATTCCTTGATCCTTCCTCCCATCCAAAACATGAATATGAGAAGAGATATAAGAGTTTCAGCTTTTATTCCCTGGCATAGACGGCTAGATATAGTAAACATCGTAAAACATAACACATTTTATATCAAACCACCCAGTTTTTCAAGCAAGTTAAAGTATTGCAACATGACAAGCGACGGGTGTTTCTTGTAATCCAGGTGTATCATAAGATCGATTGTTTAATCATTAAGTAGCCGTGGAAATCTACTCTCAGTTTAAGCTTTGGCTTTCACCTGTGAAGACTGCGTTTGTAGTTAAGAAGGGTCGACCAACATGAAGATCAGAGAGCTGTCTACGGGAGAAAAGCATTTCATTCCATTCTAAAAGCATGCCAAAATACTTTGAGGTATTTCAAAGTCATAGCCAGTACCACAAATTGGAATGTCCTGAAAAATAAGGAAACTTGCTGTTCGAATACTTTTGGAATGGCTTGTAGATATACACTAGGTTTTTACTACTTTTCCATTCATGACATAAACTTCAGATGTATTCTTGCTAAGCATTGGAAAGTTGTTGAGTGAACAACTACAGATGAAAATATAAGTCAAATAAAACAAGTGTCCTTTATAACATGGAAAAAGTATGTAACACTACATGTGTGTTGATGGCATAGTCAAATTCTAGACTGTCCTTCAACTGTGAGCAGAAGACTGAGGGAGTCGGGGCTAAAGGGTTGTATTTCAGCCAGAAGGCCACAAGAATTAGTTCATGTTGAACAAATAACAGCTTCGACCAGTTTTATGAGCTGTAGCATTCTTCTCAATGTCCGTGAGGTTGCAGTTTTTTTTGGTTCTGCAACTTCTTTTAACTATTTTCAAACAGACAAAGTGAATATGAAATGAACTAATACTGCTTTGAGTCAAATCCCAGCATGCTCTTGCTCCTGTGGTCCTGCAGGTACAGCTTGAAAGCTTTCTTGGCATATTTTCCCAGGTTGCGTTATTGGCCAAACAGCCTGATAAAGAGACGTCCTTTTGGACTACAATGTATCCGTTATTTCTATCATACACCATTGTTCAATGCTCTTTCAAGGTTATAGAGTAACTAGCATGAGCTAACATCATTTTAGCCAGGGATCAAAGTCACGGTGTCTCTGAAGCAGGCCGAAAAGTGAGTTAGGTTTCAAGGCCAGGCCCAGCACAGAGCCCAGAGAGAGCAGCACTTGTTATTCAGGATCCAGAGCGAGCCGGCACCTCTCGAGCAGCCCTGCACAAACCTCCAATACTGCACAAACAGGCTGTTTGTCATCCTCAGCAATCACAACACCCTGAGAGAGAGAGAGAGAAGACGAGGAGAGACAGAGCATCAATAACAGGGTGGCTTTTCAGCGGAGAAATACAGATCGAGATGCCCTTGCCTCCCCCTCCTCCAATCCTTAGCCATATATGTTTGCCAAACAGCACCTCACTCATTGATTGAGTATTCAGAGTATTGAGCCACGCTGTCTATTATTCATCTGCTGCAGGAAGGCTTGACTGGATACACAGACAAAACTCTCATTTAAAGTTCCTCCGTCACCGGCGCTTATTTTACAAGCAGGCCGGATGCAGCAGTGATCCATCAGCGCCTGAAGGGGCTCTTGTCTGTGTGTGAGAGCATTCCCTTGACATGAGAACTCAAACATGTCACAAACTCTGCACTCCTGTTTGTCTGTGTGTGGCAGAAAAGACAAATTTGATCATACAGGCCCTATTTTATATAGGTGTTTAGCCTATATGTGTCGTCGTTATTAAGTTGCCTTCATAATTGGCTTTAAAATGATTTCAGCACAGGTTGAATCCTGGCAGCATGTGTGTGAGGGCATGTCAGGTATTCCGAGAGTTCCATGTAGTCACATTAAACTCTGAGCTGCTCTGTGCTTTGCTTTATTCAGCATGTTACAAGGTCCTAATTGGGCTCTGTAATTAATTAGCTTTTTAATTTTAAATTTTTTTTTTTTTTTTTTCGTTTGTTTGTTTTCCTGTAAACATAGCTGTGGTGTGTATTAAGATCGCTTTGGTTTTTATTGACTCTGGTACTTCATATCTTGAGTTTTTAAATTTAAGCCTTAAAAAGACCATTTTAGGGTATCTATTAGCATATGTATATATTTCCATAATATACTTAGTGTAAAATTATCTGTCATAATGAATTGTGTTTGTAAGCCATGGAGCCGCAATATTTTGCTGCTACAGTAGCCCAAAACGGACAGGCCTCTAGAGAGCATCTTGCACGTTCCATGTTTATAAAGTGAATTCAGAAGGAAGCACCAGAAGAAGAACGGAAGACAAGGAAGAAGTAAAAAGATGAGTCAGTGTTTACTGGTGCTGGTTAACAAGTCAAAGCCAAAATGTGAAAAATATTGAATCATACTTATTGTTTAGCATGGAAGAAGCAAGGGAGTGAAGTGCTTGGAAGTACGCTATGGGCACCTGACAGCCACCGTACATTCTAATACACTCTTGGAAAGGGAGGAGTCAGGGAGGGGCATTGAAGCGGTTGAATCCTACATAGTGGACCTTTAACTGCGTATCTGGTTGTATATGTCATTGATTTCTTTACTTATTGGTTCATCGTGTAATTAATTTATTAATCGATTCATTGAATCATTACATGATGTTTGTATTTATATTTAGAATTTATCAGTTCTACTGAATTAACAGTACCAAAGAACCAGTCTTACTTTGATTTAGTTTGAATAGTCTTCTAATGCACAATATGAAAAATCTTTGATGTAAAAATGATAACCTTCATTGAATTATTTTGATCATATTGAGCAGAACTTCCTGTGGGCTATGCAGGTGGTGCGGCTCAAGGTTATGGCTAGTAGCCATTTACTACCTTTTAGCTAAAATGAACAGCGGACGTGTGCTCATCTGAAAGAGCAACACTCGTGCCCTGGTTAAGACTACGAAACACTTTTTCCTCATTTAAAAGCTTTTATATTGCATTCCCTCACTGACCTAACTAAAGACATGATTGTACATGACTAACAGCCTGACCCTGGCCTTGAGCTCCTGACCCACAAGCATCACACCGGTGTGTGTGTGTGTGTGTGTCTGTATTCAGACTCGCTGGCAAAAAGCAGCGCTCTGAGTGCTGTGAAAAAAATGACTACATTTATGTTTGCTTTATGGCTCATTTTTCAAACAGAATGCAGAAAATCTATCGAAGGTCATGAGATTTTGGCCTCTTTTTCCTCAGTAAGTACATACCTCCGGCAGAACTTAGCATGTAGCGTACTGCTTTGCGGAAGCCTGCCAAGAGTCGTTTCAGACAATTAAGTCTGAGGAAGATTAGCTTTTTCTCCCATTCTTGTTAATTTCGGAAAGTACTATTTAGCAGGGTTGATGCAGTCACGGTCCTGCATTGTGCCTCATGTCTCGTTTGTTTTCCTGGTGGTGCGGCGTTCCACCTGTGGCCAAGAATGAGAGCGAGAGAGAGAGAGCCTTCCAAGGGCCAGCTGTAAAACCTGCCTTTTATGGCCCAGTTATTGTCTTTCTGTCTACAATTACTGCGATTACTCATTTCCTTTCCCATCCCTTCCCTGGCCCGCCCGGTGCGCTTAATAGAGTGCATTTTACTAATGGAAAATTAAGTAGTGATCGTGACAGTCCAGTTTATAAATATGTAAAATATACTTTTAATTATTTCAAGTGAATCTGGCAGGTAATCAATAATGCAGGACGTGACAAACATACGCTTGATGCGGGTCATTGTAAAGCAGCGGGTAAAAAGATAAGCACTTCCTGTCAGCGCGCTCTGGCTCCAATTAATATTTTGAGGCTGTCATGCCTCAAGACAAATGGATTAATTGTGGCCTGCTAATATAATAGGTTCTTCATGAAGAGCGCCCCGGCTCAGGAGGAGGGGAGGAGCGAGGGGGAAAACGAGGCAGTCAGTTTGAACTCTGACGTTAAATATTTATTAGAACTCTCGTATAGAATTTTTATGACGGCTCGGGCCGCTGCTTGGGTGCAATTGTTTACCATTTATTTGAGAGGTGATTAATTGGAGTTTGCTCAAAGTAATCATGACGATGCCATTAGCGATGATTGCTTTCAGAGAGGTTATTTGGTTATAGCTTTGTGTGACAGTAGAACAAAGAGTGACTAACGCAGCATTGAGCTCCACTGGGAGAGGGCAGCTGCTGCTGATTTACCTGTTACTGTGATTCAAGGACGCACTGGTTAGATAAGGAGCGATAAGGAAGAACACTGAAGATTAGAATTATTACCCGTGTTATTGTTAACTGAAGGCTTTAATAAGTGTCTGTTGATGCAACAGTGTTCTTGATCGTAAAGGTTTTAAAAAGAGTCAATAAAACTTTGACCGTTTTATTTTCTTTACATTTGATGATAGAATGATGATGCTGACCATTTCATGTTAGAACGTTTGTCTCGCTTCATATGTACTTTTCCTCTGAACGCCTTTATGAGAAAAAAATTAAGGTGCATAACTGGAATGATATTTGTTGACCCGATCATCAAAATGAGTCACCGTGACCTTTTGTGTTTGTTTGATAGTTTCTTTAATGTCTGCAAAAGTTTACGTATTCCTTTTCATATTTAAAACAATCATTTTTATTTATTGATCATATTTAATAGAAATATTATGTGAAATATTAAATGTGCGCTTTTGACCAGAGTGTCTAGCCCTATGTACTGATTTCTTTCCTGTAGAGCTAAATCCAGACATCATTGTAGTCAGGTGAAACACGGCCAGTTGAACAGCCCCGATGATGAGTCATTTTACAATCTTAATCAAAAAACAAGATCAACTGCTTCGGTTCAGCATTTTTATGCATGCCACGGTGCAGCATGTTACTCGTTTAATCGTATCGTACGTTACATTTGTATGTGAATTTCTGATCTCGTCGTGTTGCTCTGCTCATTTATTCAGGGTTTTCCTTTAATTTGTCACCCAGTGTGTGCTAAGCATATGTTGCTGTGCACTATTTCTCAGCCCTCCCCTGGCCCGTCCATTGACGGAAGTGGATACATGCAGTCACGTCAGTCTGCCTTTTCCTCCCTTTCTTTTCCTCGTCTGATATCAGACAGCACCTAGAATGTTCACTCAGGTTTAAGTCACGAGGAGGATGTTTGCATCTTCTATTTGCGAGACTGTTTTCTGTTGGGCAGCCTGATGTGTCAAGGAGATGGGCAAGACCTCATGTTTGTGCTTTCCACAAATCAGCAAATGTTTAATCTCTGGATGTGCGGCCCTCAAACGTTATGCAAGGGTCGAATATGGCTCCGTCACTCACCCAGAGTGTCGTCCGCTCCTTCACCTGCTCTCTCCTTACCTCCTTTATCTGACTGGGCTTCTGTTCTCCCTCTATCACTTCACTCCTCTGCGTGGTCCAAACTCTGCTCTTAGCAGCTGTTGGACTCGGTCTTCATGTAACTCTCACCCTTCCCCTCCTGCGCAGGTCCTCTCATACTGACCCCGTCTTGTATTGTGGAGCTGTAGAGGTGTTAGAGGTTTACAGGTCCATTGAGAGCACAGGCTCTTTGCATTGAGGCCTGAGAGGGAAGAACTCGGCTCTCTGGCTTTATCTGCTGCTTGAAGAGTATGAGGAGAGAAAGCTCTCCCAAAAGCAAAAAGCAGCCAGTGGACTGTGAACCGGATCAAATCCCTCAAGCTGAGGGTTTTTTTTCCCCCCTTTCCTTCTTGCCAAGTTTGTTTGGGGTGGGTGCTACAGGCTGGGAAACTATCTGATTGTTCAGTAAAATTAAGAATATAATCCTATTGAAGTAAATCTTTGGTCATGCTAAACACTGTCTGACTCGGGCTGCTTTGAAAGGCTCAGAATACTTTGACAGAATCGGGTCCATCTATAATTTACATGTCATATTTGGGTGCAGTGAACTCGTTACATAAGAAAGGGGGACGCAAGGTGCTTGGATTTTTTTTTTTCTTTTTTATTACAGCCTGTATTGCCTATTCACATGGGAAAACTGTAGTGTGAGGCTTTTTGTAGAGTTGGAGGAGGTGTTCTGAAGGAAAATGTCATCACTTCCTCTTAGTCAGTGTCACATGACTTAATGAGCATATATATATTTATTATTATTATTTTCTTTTTTACAATTTATTTTCACTCTCAGGCACAAACGCATGGATTTTGTATTTTACCCTAATCTTTTTTTTCTTTGTGTGTGTTCATCCTCTTTGCAGGCACTAGGAAGTTGCTACTTTGTACATGAATCCTTAAAAAACATCCACCAGTTTGATTTCAAAGGTAAGCTTCCAGTCAAACAAGGCACCTCGTTCACTCCTCACCAGTCCCATTAGACCAGTGTGATCAGCATGAGCTCGGAAAAAAAGCCATCCAGTGCGATAGAGTTAGTAATAAGGAACGGTGACGCTTATTAATATGAGAATTTAATTCATGAGATTTCAGGCAGCGCTAATATTATGCTCGAGCTATAGGATGGTTAGAGGTGACCTCATCAGCTACTGAGGTCAGAGGTCGTGGGTCCCTCTGGTCACACTAATTAAAGCTTGTGCTATTACACGGGTGTCAGCATTAGCCGCTGTCGCCCCCGTGAAGGACAGCGAGGAGGCCAGAGTGACTCGAGGACCCACGCTGCTCCCACACACTGATTTCCTCAGCCTTTCCCCAGAGGGAAACTGGGGAAGCAGCCTGTGCATATCACATAATCACATGGTCGTTTTTATTACCCCAAAAAAAAAAAAAAAAACCCAAACGTAGATTCGGGTGTGTCATATTAAATGCTGAATCACGCTGTATTTTGCAGTATTGGATTTCCATATTTAACCTACATTTTTGGTCCTGAGTTAACATTTTGAACTCTTCAAGCTCAGGGTTCAGCTTTGACGTGATAGAAAAACTTAATCATTTTAAGACCAGTAGGTGGAGCAGTTGTCTGAAAATGGTTTTCATTTTTCATCATCGTTCCCATCTCTGATTAATTCCTCAATAAGTAAATTCCTCAATCTGTGACAATCCACTCTCGTGTTTGTGTTTATCTAGCCAAGAAGTTCAAGAAGGTGGTTGGCAAGGAGATCTACTCGGACACTTTAGAGAGCACGTCCATGCTGGAGAAAGAGAAGTTCCCTCAAGACTACTTCCCTGAGGTGTGTTTATTCCTCTCGTTACCTCTGATCCTAAGGACTAGGACCCGGGTCCATGTGACCTGCCCACATGTTCTACTCACATTCATTACTGTTTAATTCTGTACAAATTCCTTTTGTGTGAGTGTTCCAGGCGGAGAAAACGATGGTCATAAAAGCATAATTCCTTTTTTACAGCCATTACAGTGCTGGACTGCCCTTAAATCACACACACACACACACACACACACACACACACACACACACACACACA
>JAQQZR010000038.1:5789564-5814489 GCA_030068235.1 Notoglanidium macrostoma
AGTGAGTGAGTGTGTGTGTGTGTGACAGTGTGTGAGTGTGTGTGTGTGTGACAGTGAGTGAGTGAGTGTGTGTGTGACAGTGAGTGAGTGTGTGTGTGTGTGACAGTGAGTGAGTGTGTGTGACAGTGAGTGAGTGAGTGTGTGTGTGACACAGTGAGTGAGTGAGTGTGTGTGACAGTGAGTGAGTGTGTGTGACACAGTGAGTGAGTGAGTGTGTGTGACAGTGAGTGAGTGTGTGTGACAGTGAGTGAGTGTGTGTGACACAGTGAGTGAGTATGTGTGACACAGTGAGTGTGAGTGAGTGTGTGTGACAGTGAGTATGTGTGTGTGACAGTGAGTGTGTGTGACGCAGTAAGTTCTTAACCAGATATTAATTTCATTTCCGACATGTTGCTTAACTGAACAAGCCAATAATGAGTATTGTGAGTGACCAGGAGTCTGTATTTACTGGAACAATCATTTGGTTCAGCTTAGTCTTGATGTCCCTCTGTACACTGATGTCCCAAGAGAGTTCCTGTCCTTCAGCAGACAGATCTTTGGATTTGACAAAAAATAGCAAGTCCTGGACTTTTTGCATAGGCTGTACTGTATATGCATGATTATATATACATTAAAGCTTTGTGCTTTTATGATCATTCGTGTTGCTCATAGACTGCATGCTGTGTGAAGTAGAGGCTTTTTTGTTAGTTTGTTGGCGTGAGACCTATGGTGCATATGTGGTCATCTGGAACTTGATTATATTACACCCCCTGTCTCGGATTCAGCAGTAGATATTAACCACAAACAAAATAAGAATTGAAAGCTTGATAGAATGATCTGCACAACTTGGTAGGTTTTAGCAGGTGCATCTATTAAACAAGTATAAATCAGAGGAAAGAGAAAATAGTGCAACACTGCTTTCTTCTCGTATCGCACCAATACTTTTATTAACATGCTGACGTTTTGCTCAATCAGACCTTCATCAGAGTAACATTGTCATGCATAGAAAAAACTATTTGTACGGAGGATATAGCAGAAAACGACCAATTAGGTGACTTGACGGGTGTTTCAGTTAGTCAGTATGATTAGTAAACAACAATGATCCATTTGAACATTTACAATTATCAGGGTCATTTTCCCCCACATAGTTAAGTAAAAAGTACCTCCACCCACTACAATAAAAACACTCAAGCATATCAGACAGTGAAAGATCTATGAGAATAAAAGAACAACCCAAACAAGAATATTACACTTTACTCATTTGTCAAATGCTTGCATAAATATTTTATTTATTTCACCCCAGTTGTAATCTGTTTTTGCACTTATATTTATTTTCCCTGACCTGAAAAATCAAAGTCTGAAATGTCGGTTGATTTGGGACAGTGTTGAATATCATTGCTTAATATCCTGTCTTTGTGTGTTGCTCTTCTGCAGTGCAAATGGTCCAGAAAAGGCTTCATCAGGACCCGCTGGGCTTTGGGGGACTGGTGAGTGGATGTGTTTTACCTGCTCTCTCTCTCTCTCTCTCTCTCTCTCTCTCTCTCATATACACACATACACACACACAGTCTCTTCTGTCTTTGTGTATATACACTGTAGCTGGCCCCAATAACTAGGAAATGTTCATTCCCAACGTCTGTGTGTGTGCGCGCACTGCTGGAGAAGGGCTGGATTGGATTAAGCCTAATCACGTTAGTCAAGCAGCTCTATCTGACAGATGACAGAAAACATTACATGCAATTGCACCTGCATGTGCAGGATCTTAAAGGTTTTCTCCATGGGGAGATGGGTGAAGGGGGATAGCTGTGTGGGTAATCTAATAGAGGAAATACAACAGGACAAAAGGGCTGAAATAGGGGATTGGAATAGAGGGATGATGCAAGACAGGGACCGGGCTCTGTTCCAGAAGGAGGGATGACACGAGGTAGATGGAGAGAGAGTGCGGTGGAATGAAATGGTGACAGAGGAATAACAGGCTTAGCCGCGGGGCCACTGTGAAAGCATTCTACACATGTCACTTTTAAACAGATTAGTGGCTTTGACGTGTATGAGTATGCAGTCACGTTAGAGCAGAGTACACAGTCATTCATGGGTTATGTTGTACTGCTTATAGACTGTGTGGTGTGTTAAAGGTCAAAGCATGAAGGGTCAAAGATCAAATTTTATGAACCGGAATACATGAAGTATTGAAATTAAATTTGCAGCTGTATTGATGATTATTAATAAATACAGGGCTCTATTTTTGGGGTCATATTGCAAGCTCAAAAAAAAATAAACCCATGTAAGATCCACATTTTATATATTTTTTGTGTCTTAGCGGCAGTGCAGGTTGCTGCTGGTGGTAACATGGCAAATGTAAAAAAGGATTGTGTTTGAATGAATGTGGTATCAAGAGGTATGGTTATGTATACTGCTGTGATATCCAATCATTTGCAAGCAAACATTTTCGGACTTAAGTAGGATTGAAAATCCCACCATGTCGGCAGATTTGAAATCATATTATGCCTGTGAAAGCGCTAGCGCCATCCAAAATAGCAAATCACTGACATTAAAGAGCAAATGACAATTGTAGGCACAAAATAGAACCCGTGATGTTATAAGAAATGACATTTACATTCAAAGTCAGATATTGGATTTTATTTTTATGTTATATATTGGGTTTCTGTGCTGAGATGCCAAGTTAGGCTCAGTGTTTATTTTCCTTTGTGTTCACAGTGCCTTTGACCTGGTGAATATTCATCTGTTCCATGATGCCTCCAACCTGGTAGCCTGGGAAAACAGCCCTTCTGTCTACTCAGGAACACGACAGAAAGCGCTTGGCTATGTTCTGGACAGGTAAGAGTGAGAGTGAGTGAGGTAGGAGTGTGCACTGGTAATCAAACACTCTAAACTAGAACCATTATTATGGCCTATCATGGGAAGCTAGGGATCAAAGTATTTTGATTCATGCCCATGTTATGTAACACCAACTTTTCTTGCTGCAATTCAAATAACTTAGTGCTGGCCGGCTTAAGAATGAAGTGTAATTCAGAGACTTTATTACTCACAGACCACCTACGTTCTAAGCAAATATCAATAACGGTGTTTATGCTGCCCAGTCCAATGTGGACGTATATTGGAATGAAATGGAAAAAATGATGTATGAAAAAAGACTGTCATCACTTTTGTTAAAAGGGAAGGGATGAAATGATTATTATGGCACAGTATTTTATATACTAACTTACCAGTTAGTCTTCATGCAGTTAACAATAATGGTACGTTCAGACCAAGTCACACTAACTGAACTGCCAACAACACTGTCGAACTTCATTTTGTCTAACTTGACTCTTGATGAAATAGGCAGCTACAAGTTCATTCGGAATGCATTGTCTTGTAAACTTTATTTAAAGAGGCAGCAAAGAGATGCTTCAACCATCGTCTTTGGGCTGACTGACCACAAGTAGGGTACAAGTTATGAAATCTATTAAATGTGATGGTAAGAAATCGATCGATGAAGGAAAATAATGAATAATTCTGATTACATGTTTGGTAAGAAAATAAACTAATGACCTAATCTAATCAAAAGCTATTTGTGTGGTGTGACTTTGCTGTTAATTCTAAGTACTAAGTCAGATTTCAACACACAGCCTTGGTCTTTAATACACATTAGCGTTACTTTGCGTGTGATTAATTAACGGTTTGACCAGAACTAAAATGTACAGGGTTTTGCACTTCTAAATTTCGATTGGTTGCTTCCGAACCGCAGCATAGCTAATCACCGTAAAGTTGTCTGGACTTCAACTTTATCCTGACGCCCTCACTTCCGGCCGCTTTGATGCTCTGGCTGCTTTTGGTCTGAACATGCAATAGGAGTCTTTAAATCTTAAGAAGATGAATATTTAAATTATTCTGTATGCACCTTAACTCACCCGGAAGTCCATCTTTAATATATTCACAGAATATACTTGGAATACTTATATACGCAAAAGTCTCTTAGCAACAGGATACTACTTGTGAATGAGTGAGTGCATGTGTAGAAGAGAGAATCCTTACAAATCAATACAAATACAAATCAATACACATTTTCTTACGGAGCACCTTTATCCTATGATGAATCATTTCTATCCTGATGGTAGTGGTCTCTTCCAGGATGATCCACAGCACATAAGGGTTCTCTAAATGGTTTAATGAGTATAAAAGTATGTAACTCGTATGCTATGACCTTCACAGTCACCAGATCTCAACTCTGTAGGAGGTTTTGAACCACTGTGTCACTTTATATTAGTGTTCCTTTAACTTGTCACCCATCTTTATATAGTGAATGAGTTGTGTAGAAGACAAAGCCCTTTTTATGGCATGTGTACCAACACTGCTGTATTTGATGATATATTTACTATATAATAATTTTTAACCTCATAATTCCATTTCAAATGCATAATTCTAGAAGACAGTGTCAAAACATCATAAAGTGTGTCATTGTCCAATCACTTATAGCCTGCGGTGCATGTGTGTGTGTTAGTGAGGGAGTGCCGCCCTTCCATCATGATACACTCCCTAACATGGAATATGAATGCACACAGTGACTTGCATGGCATTCCCACAAATCCACTTTGAATAACTGCATGCATATGCTTGGCATATTTCAGCGAGGCGTCTGACACCCTGAGTTACGACGTGCTTTTATGTTTCAGGGATCTTTTTTTCCCTGCTCCCTCCTTGATTTCTCATCTGATGAAAGAATGGAGCGGCTATAATGACAGCCAAGTGGAGGTGCTTTAGGAATATTGCACCTTTTACAGTTTTTATTAAGCCATATTTACTTGGATTTATGGATATAATGAAGTATGAAAAGGACCCCTTGCTGCTTACATCAAGGGTTTGCTCCATATTTTTGTTAACGTTTTCCCCCCCCCAGTGTTTGTGAAGTTGATTAATTTTTGAAAGTCGGTTCATAAATACTACACCTTTCTGAAGCAGTGCAGTCATGCCAACTCAGTGTTTAGTTTTTTTCTAAAACGCTGTGGTGTCCAGCAGTCTAGTGTTGTAAAAGGACAAGGCCAGGAAAGTCATTACAAGCCTTGCAGATGTTTCTGTTCTTCATGACCACCAGTGAAATTGCATGTATTGTGCAGCATCTTGGACCTCCATAGCGACGCTTATTAAAAGGTGCTGAAAGTATAATCTTTGCCCTTTCTGGAGAGGTCCTGGTTGTATTTTTGGCTTGTGGGTGGGACTAAAACATTGAGGTGGGAGTGTGTTTCATTCCTGCTGCTGGTTTACCGAGTGTAACTGCACATCACTCATGGAGACGCAGTCTTCCTCTGATAGATCCGGACGGACTGAGTGAAGGGAGGGCAGAGTACAAAAGCTTCCCCCCCGGCTCTGTTAGGGCCAGTGAATGATGTTCGGCTCTTTTCACCAGGGCCGCTAACCTTTTGGCAGCCACCAGCAAACTCTATTCTCCCGTGCCGATCGAGGAAGACAATGTGGCTGTGGAGCCGTTTGAATAAAGTGCTACCACCAACAGTGTGGCTATTCAGCGGCTCGTTGGGAACCAGCTTTTGGGCCTATTGTCCTTCGCTATGACTTCTAGGCCAGAAAAGGAGAGCAGGAAAAGGGAGAGGGTAGAGTATGTAGTCATACCTCCCCCT
Organism: Notoglanidium macrostoma; assembly: GCA_030068235.1. Lineage (NCBI taxonomy): Eukaryota > Metazoa > Chordata > Actinopteri > Siluriformes > Auchenoglanididae > Notoglanidium > Notoglanidium macrostoma. Next base: position 5,795,174 of record JAQQZR010000038.1, read on the forward strand.
CTTTCGCCATTCCATTTTACCATAGTGTGTCTTTCTGCCCCCTTTTTCCCATTTGGTTGCTCCTGTTCTCCGGCGCTCTTATCATTTCTCTCTGAGCGAGAATTCACTACGTTTTCAGTCTCTTGCTGCAGAGATTTCCTCACTGAACCGACATGCCTTTAGTCACTGTATAAGGGAGCCCATCCTCTAAACCCTTATCTGCTCAGAGCTAATTGTGCAGCTTCCAGCCCATTGAGATCACACCTGATAAGCTCTTTTCCTCTGTCCCTTTCAGCTGCTAAACACTGTTTATCTCGCCATTGCTTAAAGGCCTCAGGGGAACAATGCTGAAAGACTATAGCATTTAGCCGGATTGCTCCCTGTCTTTCTCTATCTGCCTGTCTCTCTAGCTTTCTGTCCTACTATATTGCACGTTATATTTTTTATAATGCATTATATTATTTCTATACTACTCAAAATTATTATGTTAATGTTCAAAAACAGTTAGCTAGAATTTCTTTTCTTGTATTCTTTTAAAACATGAAGGTTGATTCGAGTTCATGTAATCTACTGCTGTATATAAAGATTAGGTGAAGAGAATAAAAGGAAAATGTAACATATAATTCTAGTTTAAATAAATGAAATATTTATAGAGGGTAAAGGCTAAATGGTGAGAATGTTACATTTAACAGTGATTGATTTTATCACTTGACTTTTTCATACCGCCCCACCACCGGAGATATTCAGCGGCTATGTCCGAGCAAATAACTTCTCTCCCTACAGGCCCAGCTTTTGTGTGAGTGGATGTGTCTCCATTTGCTGTTCTTTTCAGAGAAGCTGCTCGGGTTCAGGGCGCAACAGTTTTACATCACAACTGTGAAATCTTGGCAAAAAGACGCCCTTTGTCCCTCTCCATTATTTTCACACAAATATAGTCCATTGTCAGGAGGCTGAAGTTAATTTGATCAACATTGGAGACATTTAACTTTTCTGTTCAGTCAAAAGGCTTGTTTCATGCTCATTTTCGGGGCATTGAAATGGCGTGATTGGCAGAAAAATAATGTTGCCGTTAACAATTCAGGGCAATTAGTTTCCCAGGGGGAAGCGGCGGGCTGCACTGACTGCCACACAGCTATTCTTTGTCACTTTATGGACGGTCATCAGTCAACTGTCAACCCCATTCAAAGAGCCCTCCAATCTAAATGTTTTCCCTTTTAGGCTTTTCCCAGAACGACAGTGAGCGAGGAGGAGAGAGACACTGAGTTATAGAGGGAGAAAGCATGAGATAGAGACAGACTAAAGACAAGAGCAGCCTGCTGGATGTAACGGAGACCCTCCAGAAAGCCGAATGGATTCATTACAATGGCAGGATATGAAGAAATATATATATATATATAGTGCTTGTTGGAATTATTATTCGTTTAAAATAATTTGATCATTTGGTTTAATGTTTTGATTGATTAAGCGAGACAGGTTGCTGCAGGAATTTCGGAGCTAACAACATCAGTGTTCTTTATCTCTGTAGTAGTTTTGTGGTTTGGTATCTTAAAGGAAAACTCTTTAAAAGGGGTAATGCATTGACTCTATGCTCTATGCTATTGGTGTATGATTGTGAAGCCTTTTAGCGTGGTAGCGTGGCAGTCTGTAAGCCGTTGCTCTGTGTTGGATGTGGTATTAATGTCGATCAGCAGTGACTTTGTGAACTGCTTCCTCACCCTGGGAGGCCCAGTGGGTCAAAGGTTAATCAGTCAGCCAGACCTCCTTCCCACCCTGCTCCCTCACACACACACACACACACACACACACACACACACACAAACCCCTAAAACACGATTCACATGCAGTATTATCAGCTGCCTTGCTTGTCTTATACTACAGACAGGACTCCGCCCATTCTCGCCACTCTCTCTCTCCTACACACATGAACAATTCATTAACACCATTTCCCGAGTTCATTCTGTCTTTTTAGTGTTATCAGCTTGCTTAGTTAGACTAAGATATGCTTCACACATTCAAGCATTGGCAGCCATCCAATTGCCGCACTCACACGCATTCACATATTGCTAAACATCCCATGGGTTTTTTCCTGTTGTAAGAGAATACTTCTTAATTTTTATTTAGCAGACAAACTGAAATCCGTCATCTGGTCAATCCAAAAAATTTATTTTGTCTCATTGTAAATCCAGGATACTGTCCATCTTAGACGTCTGTCACATCGCGTCTAGCCGGTATCAGTATGTAAGCAGTTATTTATACCATATAATCTAGAGCCGTTCTGTTACTATGATTAGTTATTCTGTTTGTTATGACTTTGCTTCAGTACAGTGAAACCTTGTATGTAGATTTTATTCATACTCATGGCTCAGGTTCAGTGAATGTACATGAACGTCTGTAGATGGCAGAGGTTACGAAAGGCGGATCTCTCTCTTTTTTTTTTTTTTTTTTTTTTTTTTTTTTTTTTTTTTTTTTATGACATTTTAATAATAGCCAAAATGACGTTATTATCCAAAGTGAAGTAACATCATTTACACATTGTTGTTATGGTAACTGTGCAGAGGAGCAGAGTGATAGTGATGTGTAAACAGAAACTTAGTCAAATGGTTACCTCGGTGTTGTAGCTTGTGTTGGCTTATTTTCTCTGATTATCAGCGTAACAGTTGCGTAAGACTGTAATTGCAGTCTGTTCAAATTGTTTACTGGCTGCTGGAGCTTTTGCAGTTGGTTGTACAAAATGCTAGTTTGTAGTTTATAAGCTGAATAAGATGTATTAGAAACACAGCACATTTATAAAAAAGGATGTGTGTTGGGTAAATGTCGGAAAGCTTGAGGAACATTGAGTGCTAATTGTATAGAGAGGAAAGCAACCATCCTAGTGATTATGTAGTACAGGTCGACTTATTAGAGACTATAACATTTTCAGCTGTCTTTAAGGAAGTGTCATATTTGACCCCATTTTGGCTGATCCCTTCCTTTTTTTCTGACCACCCCAAACAGACACACACACACACACACGCAGTGCTACTTGGTGAACCTGTAGCAAGCTCCGAAAAATTAGAGGGTGGTCACTTCCGCAGGTCACAGGTCATTCGGGGGGCCTCCAGTTTGGGCGGTGACATGACTGGCAGCAATCACATTCTTCAGAGTGTTAACATTCTGTCCTGATTCCCTGTGAATCAGACACACTGACTAAATCAGGGAGGGGGCAGCGCAGACACTGAGGGAGTGACTTGTGTCTCCACAGCAGAGCCGTGGTGCCCGGCATGTATGCCAAGCAGAATTACACCGCCCGACTCTCATTTCTGTGCATTCATGAGAGAGAGTGAGAGGAATGGGGAGAAGGGTTGGAAACTATAAATAGATATTGTGCTTTCTGTATGTCTGTGTTCATTTGTCATTGCTGTCATTCTGAATCAACAGTGACACAGCACTTTCATTTGACAGAATGGAAAGATCAGTGTCATTTTTTTTCGAGACAGCGTGAGGGTACGCTGTCTCAGAAAATGACACATCACTTTCCATTTTGACAGTGGTAAACAAAAGAAAGTGTATCAAAATGAGTAAAAATGGCATGAGAAACACAACTGGAAGTAATGGTATTGCGTGATAGCATCTGTGCGTGCAGAAGGATTGTCCTGATATAAGTGGAATCTAATATTAATGCCAAGGTCACAACATTAACAGATATTAACTGTTTGCTTTGAATAATTTTCTGCCGATTAAAGCCCTAAATAAATCATTAAACTTTAATGCTTTTGATACGTTTTCATTTATTTCATTATTTATTTATTATAAAAAATTTGAGACCATCGTTCCCTGTGAATAATGCACAGCTGAGCCAAAACCTTTCTATTCACTATATACTGCATGCTCACTACATGGGGTATAACACATAATGAAATACACTGAATTATTTGGTACTTAAAAATTCCTGTTGGAAATTCTCACTACTTGATCATTTAATTTAAGGACACATGGTTTGTTGGTTCGTTTTTTTACCTTGAATTAAAAAGCTGATATTTTAAAAAACATGAAAATAAAGTATAGTGTGCATTTGTTCATCGCCCCTTTCTTATATCAGGTGACCGACACTAGACTCATTTTTCCAAAAAAGTTCAAGAAAAACTTAAGATTAATTGATTGATTTTTACCATAATGTAAATTACATTAGTCATTTGTTTGTTTATCTTTTGATTATGTGAACACTAGGAAGATAGTATTTCAATAGTGTATGACTCCTTGTGTCAGCTCTAGTGTGCACGTTTTGGTATAAGAAACGTGTGTGTGTGTGTGTGTGTGTGTGTGTGTGTGTGTATGTATATGTGAAAAAGAGAATAATTGAGTGTGTAAAGTTTTCATTCAGCTTTGTGCCTATACGCTGAGACCCTGGGAGCAGTGAGCATTTAGTTATAAATTAGAGCTTAACCATAGCCTTTGTAAAGATCTAGTACAGCCTAAATAAATCACTTTACAACTCCACACCCACACAGTCACTCTACTCGCCAGTAAAAAAGCTTTTCCAGCTCTTTCTGGACTCACGGAATAGCATGTTTAGAATCTGCATAAAAGACTGCGTCATTGTGTTCAGTGTATGTGACACTAGTACAGTTTGCCTGAATGAACTTTGATGACGCAGTTAATGCGGGGGTCGAGACAGAGGGAGGGGGGTGTCATGGGGCTCATCCAGGACCCCCCACCTTACAGCCCATTCACACTCAGCGCTGTGTGTGTAATGTGTAGGTCAGGTGGGGCCCCCAGGGCTCGGGCAGGAGGGTAAAAGTCAAGCGCTGGGAGCTTTAGGAAAGCACCATGCAAACAGAGGGTTACCTTCTGACCCGCCGCTGATACCTAGAGCTGAGGACAAAACATGCCGGCCTGTCGCATTAGACATGGCTGTTAGCAGGATAAAGCCAGACCCACTCCCCCAACATGCATCACGAGAAAGTGAGAGTGAGACAGAGCTTCCACTTTCCCCTTTGCCATTTCTTCGTACTCCTTTCTACAGCTTAATCACTTCTTCTGTCTTACCTCTGTTTGTGTCTGTTTTTGTGTGTCATTCTCTCTGCATCTTTCATTTTCTCATGTGTTTTCTGTGAGAGAGTGACAGAACAGAGTGTTCCAAATGACACGGAGGCTGGTCAGTGTGGGTATCTGCATAAACCTCTAGTAATGTTGAGAGACAATGAAGCAGCCATCGTGAGAAGGGAAAGTAATAAAATGCATTTAACGTTGACTGAAGCTGCATCTTAATTAGAATAAGAATATATGAGAAACGAAGATAATATTAAGAATATCACTAATAATAAAATACTGTACACTGGGGAAAAGGCACTAAACTGTACTTTTTACTGTCACGTGTGTATGCTCAAAGGAACATCCTTGGTACCTTTTACCACATTTAATGTACCTTTAATGTATGACTCTAAAGCTAATTAAAGGTACAATATGGGTCTGTAGCATCTAACTATTTTATAGTGTGCATAAAATAAATATATATATAATAACCTGGATTTAAATTTTTTGGGGAACACCATATTACTTATTAAGAATAATCCTATTATTTACACTGAAATAAAAAGGTAACAGTCAAGCAATCATAAAGCGTAAACCAGGCAAGAGCCTGACCAACAGGGATTAGAAAATTTTCAAACCTATCGAACAGTATATTACGGTTATCTGTGTGAGGATTTAGGGCCAGTGAGGACAGGCAGAGAAATAGGTTTAGAGGCACTAACAGGTCATATACCACACTGATTAATGCTGGTCCTGAATCCAAACGAAAAAAGGCACGTACTTTATTTCTCTGCAGTAATGGTAACCATAAAAATTTTTCTAAATTTATAATATATTTTAGTGCTGCTGTAGGCAATTGGATTATGTGTCTCTAATTCTCATTGTCTGTCTGTCTGCCTGTCCTATTTTATATATCCATATATGCTGTCTGTCCGTGGTGTGAGAGAGAGAGAGACTGTGCATGTGTGTGTGTGTGTGTGTGTGTGTGTGTGTGTGTGTGTGTGTGCGCGCGTGTGGGGATTAATGGGTTGAAGTGACTGTCACTCATTAGATTAGAAGAGGAGGAGCCGTCACGATTGATTCATGCCTTGCAGCCAATCATAAAGAAGTACTCTTTAAACCCTCTCTAGTGCTAGAGACTTGTTTGGACTGCAGCTTGCACTGATCACATGAACATCACATTTTATGCGTGGTTATGCCAGGTTTTAATGACCAGACAAATCCAATACATCGATATTCAGTGTACACTGTCGTAGAGGTAGAACACAATGCCATTATCGGTATATTTTTAGTGCTCTAAATGTCTATATTAATGTTCAGATTTAAATCAGAAGAGGCCTTATCTGGATTTTGTTTTTCTTTAAACCACACTGCTGGGAGCGCTGGGGGGAACCGAGAGAGGTGGAAATGCCTACATGGTGAAGACTGTGGATACTGACTCCTGAACCTCAGCTACATACACACTGTTCTTATTTATATCTTATATAGTGGGTTCTGTTTCACAAAATATGAATCAATTAGTAAACTAATTTAGATCACAGAGACCCTGCCCAGGCAGTGTTGAATGACAAATGAATGAACTTTCCACATTCATGTTAAAAGCATGGTATTGTTTTATCCCAAAAGCTTCTTATCTGACTGTTCTCTCATGCCCTCAGGAGGCCTGTGGGATCCCAGTCCTGATTCATACCTCTAGTCTCAACCTATCTGGCAAACAAAAACAACAACTTTTCCTGTTCAGACTGAATCCCTTCTGAACCTCGACCCAGACAGATATAAAATAGCACACCCTACCACCCCTCAGCTCAAACGTACATAGATCTCGAGTTCCCTGGGAGTACCATCCTGGAACAGAGTCGCCGGCGTGAGACCCGTCCTCTACAGCCTCATAAATACAGTGATACTGGGCAGTGGGAGCAGGGGGGAGATTTATCCCAGCGATTAGCCACCATAGCATCCGCACCAATTAATCCAGGACGAAGACACTTTCCTACCTCTTTTCCCATACACTCTTTCTCACTCACACACACACACACACACACACACAAAATAAATGATTAGGTATGGAGAGTTAATTATTCCTCATCTGAGGAGTGTTTATTAAGAGAAGACGGCACGGGGAGCACTGTAGAGACCCGGCGCTCTCTGGAAGCACTTCATGACTTCAGGACTCCATGAATCGTCAGGCTCTCTCAGAGCGCTGTAGGGCGTGCTGGATAAAATAGCATATAATCCAGTAATATACTGATGGAAAGAGGACTGTCAGTTTTAAAACTCACTGGTGGTGATGGATAACAGTGTGTTGTTTTACAACTTAACACATTCAGACAGCTTGAGCGACACACACCACACGTACACTTTTAGATCAGCAACAGTGTGTGATCCCATGCTTTCTTCCATGCAGTTATTTCTCACTGTCAGTGCAATTTGAATCCTCCACTAGGGAGTGCTATTCCCTTCATAAACAGTGATTCCCAGCCCTGATCTTGGAGATATACCTTCTTACAGAATGAGGTTCCAGCGCTGATCCAGCGCACCTGACCCAGTGCCCGATTAGCCAGATCAGCTCAGTTGGATTCAGGTGTTAGAGAATTCTCTAAAATAAGCAGGTCCCTAGAAAATGAGTTGGTGATTATTGCTTTGCTATTAGATGCCAACAAGAATCAGATGTTTATTCTGCTGATGGCCACTGTGTCTCTCTTTCCCTGTCTAGGATCACAGACCAGCGTTATGAAAAGCTGCCATATTTCCTCTTTGGTGATTTTAACTTCAGGCTGGACTCAAAGCAGGTTATAGAGGTAAGAAGTCTATATAAACACGTAGCTTAAAGGAATACTCCAGCAACTTTGAATTCTATTTTCTATCCACTGTGTCTGCAGTTTATTTGTGATTCCCATGGACAAGAATGTTGACACCATTCCCTATGCTGTGTAATATAAAAAATATGTACTCAAAAATGGTTTATAGTAGACATCTAAGGGCAGTTGTTGAATTCTGTTAATAAACCGGTATAATTCATGCCTATATAGTGTAAATTTCTCAATCCTATCACCAATTGGGCCACAACTGTGGCTAAAAATAAGTCTCATGAGCTGCATTCATTAATTACTACTTTATCTGTGTTCCTCAGTTAGCTAGTGAGGTAAAGTAATAATATTCTGTAATGCAATAATACTATTATCAGTTAATAGGTATACTAATAATATTGGCAGTCAGGAGGAGATGAAATCCATGTCGCCCAGCTCTAAGTGCATGACGCAGCATAATTAGGACTGGAGGTAGGTTAGAGTTCATCAGGTGTGTATGGAAGCAATAGTTGATATCAACTTTCAAAGCCAAAGCACTTTTTTGGATCTGCTCAAAATTATGTGAACTCATTTCTGCTCTTTATCTCATTTCTTTTAATCTTTAAAACGGATAAACCCATGAATGTCTCTTCACGCAAAACAGGGGCTTAATTTAAGAAAATAAAACTGTTTATCAGGCCGACTTCACTGTAGTTAGGCAATAGTTAAGGGGCATGATAGGACTATAGCATTTCACACACAATCTCAAAAGTCTAGTTTGAGTTGCACATATTTAAAGCTTAATTTCCAAATACCTTTAACTAAAGAAGCTGCAAAATGGTTTCAGTTAAACATTTATTAACTGCTGTACAACTGCCCTAAGACTTTCATTCTAGCTTATTTTTATTTGTTTAGTAAATCTGGTTTTTGAGGTTTTGTTTCCTCGCTACAGGGCACTGTCAGGTTTCACATGAGTGGGTTACTCCATATTAACCACTCATACGCTGCAGATCTACTACATAGGGATAAGGCTGAAAAATACAGCAGTATCTCTTTAACCTCCACCATCCTCAGTACAACAATCCTGCCCCACTTGCCTTTTTCTTTGCGTCCTTTCTCACCTTTTACATGCGTGCACACACACACACACACACACGGAGGCGGCTGGTCTAAGCCAAGGACCCACAAAGCTCACGTATGTATGGTCGAATGATCTGCTTTATGACGTACTAATCACCACTTCACTGAGGAGTGCCTGGTTTTATGAGGGCCTTCATTAGCACATAGTGAGTGTGTGCGTGTGAGAAGGAGAGCAACCCTGTAACATAACAATGCACCTTGCAGTCAGGTTAGCAAACACAGCTGGCTTGGGTGAGTTGTAAGCCCATTAATGAGTCATAAATCTCCCAGATGTAAAATGCCATGGCGAAATCGGAGGCAGGACACTGTCTGCCCTTCATTTTTATGGGTGCAGAATTCTCTGTCTGTCTCATTCTGTCTTTTTGTCATTCTAACGAGTCGTTGTTGCTGTTTCTTATTCAAGCTGTACTTGTTGGAGATCTTATTAATACATGCGTAGGTTGTAATGAACCAGGTTAGAAAGAGGGGGTGTGTGCGTGTGTGTGCGTGTGTATGTGAGAGAGAGGGGGAGAGAGAGAGAGACAAGATAGATTCAGGTCATTGTCCTGCTCGAGGAGGTTCTCACTGTTAAAGTGGAGAGGGGAGGAGAAGGGAAGGAGGACTTCTTGAATAGCTGAATTGTTTTCTTGCTGAATTGTTGAACAGCTGAATTGCTGAACTCTAATGATGCAGGAAGGACTTCATCCTGTGTGGTAAATGAGATAATAGCCTTCATCTGTTTTCTTTTCCTGCGGCTGCAGTTCAGGCACTCGGCCTCAAGGAGCGCTGCGTTAAAACAGTTTTGACGCACACCCGTAACAAACGGCAGTTTCTTTCCCACTATCGCCTTAAATTTGTTTGCATCATTCAGATATGATTTACACGCCAAACATACTTTAATCTTTAATATTATGTTAAATCAGTGTTGTTGGCAACATAAGACTTTGTGCTCCAGTGCAAAAGAGAAAGGAACTTTGACCCAAAACACGCCGTGACTGACAGAAATCTGCGCACAGTTTTCCGAGCTATTCAGGTTAACCCTCAGCTCTCTGTGATTGGGTTGATTTGCGCCTCACTTCTCAGGTGCTTTGAATAAAAGTCATGTCTGACATGATCATGATAATGAAGGAATATAATTTGCATCACCAGTATGACAAGGGAAATATGAGTAAATGCAGTGCATATAGAGTGTTCACAGGCCTTCATTTTAATCCTGTCCTGTACTCAGACTTACATGGACTAAGATTTTGGCTGTTGGCTTATTGCTGAAGGTCATTTTCTCTAGCTCAGCAGCACGTAGCTCACAGTGAACCGCTGAGAAATGCAGTTCATCCAGCTTGCTCGAAAAACGGCAAATACTCTTACGACTCTTAAAACCTGCATGCTCCAGTTGAAGCTCACTCCATGCTAAGCTATAATCTGTTATTTTTATTTCCTTTCTTTTCTTTTATTAATTTATTTATTTATTGCTTTTTAATTTATTTAGTTACATGGGTTTCTCTTTTTCTCTTGTGCTGTCGAAAACCCCATAAACTCACAATTTTCCATGTCCAAGTTATTTTCAAACGCTTTAATATTTTTTTGTCCCATCACTAAAATCAAATTGCATAAAGAACTTTTGAAATATTATTCAGTTGAACCTGTGTGTTTGCCCGAGCATGAGAGGCTGGTTCCCTGACAATTAACATCAGAAAACAATTAGTAGTCACTCTAGTGCTGATAGAATAAACTGTCTTATGTCCAGCTTAACATTTGTGAGTTGTACGCACACACACACACACACACACACACACACACACACACACACATGCATGTACATCTCTTACTATCCTTCGGGGACCTTTCATTAACATAATTAGTAATACAGCTAGTTAATACTAAACCTAAACTTTACCTTAACCTCACCAACCAAAATAAAACTTTTTAGTTCTTTTAGCTTTTAAATAAACAATTGCAGTTTTTGTAAAATGGTAGTTTTCCTTAAAAGGAACAGGCAGATGTCCCCACAATGTCAAAACTGTCAAATATTCCTATCCTTGTGGGGACACAAAATCCTGCTCCCACACGCAGACACACGCAGACACACGCAGACACACGCAGACACACGCAGACACACACAGTGATGCCATTCAAAACAGCAATTTCTTACATTGTTGTGGAACCCTGTTGTGTAAGGCTGTTCTGATTTCCCAGGAAATGACATCATTTAGTGTATTATGAGGGAGTTTCTGATTTCTCACATTGCCTTTTATTGACACATTGATTCGTACTTTTTTTCATGATTTCACCTATATCTTAGTGTGCCTTTATGTAAAATTTATGTTATATTATGCTAAAGTTTAGGAAATTTAACCAACAAAACGATTATAAGTCAATTGTAAAGTGACTGTTTTATTGGAACTGTAGATCTAATTTTATACACGCGCACATATAAACACGCACGATGGTGTTATATTTACTCTACTATCTGACTTTTTCTCTAATAAGTAATCATTTCTTTTCCTCAAAACTCTTCTGCATTGGATTACTGCACGTTTGTAAACGTGTCCATTAACCATACTACTCCTCATACGCCTCTGCACCATCTTCAACATCAGGTTGTCCCACTTTCCCAGCATGCCCTGGGGTTGTCTGAGAAGGAATCCCATGTGATGCTGTGTATGTGTGATCGGGGCACAGGGTGGTTGGATACAGGTGGCACATTCCTGAAGTTCTTGAGCGGCAGGATCAGTAACCAGAGGCATGGGGCCAACCCCTTTCCTATAACACACACACACACGCACACACACACATGAACAAGGAACTCTAGTAATTGTGTGAGACAGAAGGGACTTGGCTTCAATTGACCCCCATTTAGCACTGCTTTTCACTGGGGACAAAAGATGGAGCCTAATGCTGGACCTTCTCTCTCTCACACTCTCTGCTCCCTCTGTCTCTCCACTGCACTCACTGTGTCACACTCTTATAGTGAGAGAAACAAAAAGAGATTGGGGAGAGGTAGAACCCATCATAAAACTGCGTGGTCTTAACACAGGTCTGTAAATCTCGTTTTTTTTCCTTCAGAGAAATATTTGGCAAAAAAATGCATTGAATCCTTTTTTTAGCTTCGCTGCCAAAAATTATAGATGTTCTGTGTGTATGTGAGCGCTTTTATTTGGAGATACGGATTTGGAAGGAGATTGAAGGATATAGAGCGGATGTGTAAAGGAGAGTGGACAGTGCCCACCTGTGAGCTGTGTTCTGACCACAGCCAAGCAGCTGAAGTGCATGCTGGGATTGGAGCAGGACCCCAGGGTTCGGCTGGTAGTGAATCAGCAGGCATAGTGACAGCACCGCTGCTGGTCTCCAGTATATTTAAAATCTCTCCTAATTAAACTTAATAGAATGTAAATTTAATTCCTGCAAAAATGGCGTGGTCCACACGCCGTTCCAAGTCGGGGATTGATCGGGGCCAGCGCCGAGGTTAATTACTGACGTGATCTACTGTCCTCGTGACACAACTCGTGCTTGTTTTAATTGGAGTTTACCCGCTGCTCTCACTGGCTGCTGTCATTAAGAGTGTGATTTGAGAGGATGAACTGGCTCCCTGTTTAGCGCGCGAGCCTCAGCGCCCCCTGTGTGCAGCAGGAGGAAGTGCAAGAGGCGGCACATTACATTAATCAATGTTTCTTGCCTTTTTCCTCATTGTTTTGTGGGCTGAGCAGCATGAAATTGAAGGTGGGGCTGTGTACTATCCCTGATCCAAATGAGGCCTGTAAACTTCTCATTAGTGACAAATGCAATAATAAAGATTACATTTTTCAATGTTTGAAGAGCTTTACAGCATACTCCTGATGCCAAAGTCAACTCAAGCGCTGTTTGTCTTTGTGAGCGGAAGAATGGATTATGACTGGAGTGTGTTTCTTTGTGTGTGTGCTTGGTTTGTGTGTTTTTGCTTACCCTGTGTTTTATTTGTAGATGTGCATGGCAGGGAAAAGTGTGTGTTGTTTGTGCAGGTGAAATGGTGTGTTTGTGTGCCCATATGCACCTGTTTACAGCGCTCTTGGAGGGCTGTGTGGCGTCTGGTGCGCTGTTGTCTAAGGGGCCATGGCTGTGTTTACCGGTGAAATCTTCCTCAGACAATAAGGCTCCATTTCACGCTGCGTTTGTGCACATGGCCTGCCATAAATCAAAAGGCAGGCAGCGAAATTAAGTGTACACTACATTAGTCAGGCTAATTAATTTTGGGACGCATCCATCCATTAGTCACTCGGCGTGCTCTGATTGGCCCTCTGTTCTACAAGACTCTCAACCCCAGAGATAGTGACTCTCATCTCCATCTGATAAACCAACACACACACACACACACACACACAGCCAGCATATATTTACTTCAGAAGGATGATCTGAAAACAATACTTTATTTTGTTGGACCCTAAATGAGTTCTGCTATAAAGGCACTTTTTAAAAACAAGATAATGTTTTAGAAAGAGTATCATATTTTTTTTCTGCTCATCTGCTCCATAACTGAGTTAATAATGCTAGATTGTTTATTTTATTAAGATCCATTATCAATATCAATTCATTATTTAATTACTTCTAGCCATGCACGTCTATAGTCCATGAGCTAATATCATGGCCAGGAATTGCACATTTCCCTGTACTGAGAGAAGACAAAAAACTCGATTATAAAGAAAGTATAAGGGCAATTTTCCATCACTAACCTTCTAAACTATGTGATTTCTAGGTTTTTACTTTCAAGCGGGCGCAAGCAAGCGATCAGAAATGAAACTCACAGGAAAAATAAATACCACGTGCTTTAACATGAACGTGTTTGTCCGAAACCCCCTGGTCATGGTTGCATGGGTTGCATTAGGCTACCAATTTCTTTATATATTTTCCACAAATAGAGCTGAACTTGTTAAAAAATATTGCAGGCAGGTAAAAACAAAAAAAAAATAGCTGCATGACCTGGGATTTAAAAAAAAAAAAACCCCTCTCGCTCATATCTCTGTTTGAGACCAGTTATGAACTGAGTGATGCAGCTGAGCTTGAAGAACTCTCCGAATTCACATATCATGCTGACAGGGCTGACATTTCTACCCCCAGTGTTCCCAGGGCCTTAGGGATCATATTTAATTAAAATGGTGGTGGTGGTGGGGGAATATTTGGAGACACAGATATACACATTTACATATTTGAGGTTTAATTTACATGTCACATATTTCCATAATAATTCACGTCCACATAAAACTTCTGTGATAAATGAGTTCTGAGTCAACAGGTTTTCCATTCTTTTCTCAGAACAGAGAAATGTGTTAATAATAAAAAAAGAGGACTGTGACCATCTAATGATAAGCATCATGATACACTAGCGCTCCTGATAAACCCACATGATCTCTCTGATGACCTCGGCTGATACGCCACGAGCGCGAACAAACACTGCTTTCTCTTTTTCTCCGTTTTCTCTCTCGCTCTGTCCCTCCCACTCTATCCCTTTCTCCCTCTCCATCTAATAACGCTAAAACAAAGAGCGCCACACATAGAGAAGGAGCGTGTGGCGGCTTTGATCAAGACGTAATTAAAAAGCGGAGAGAATGAAGAACAACCGCTGCCTTCTGTTCCTCTCGGAGACAGTTGAGCGTGCTCCTGGGGCCTGGTCCCATTGTGTCGGGCTCCACGGTTGAGGCTGGCACGGTGGGTGGGTGACTGGGGCGAGGGAGGTGCCTGGCACGGGAAGCCTTTACGGCTTCTGACACGCGCACACTGAGCTATGACTGTACGGTGCTGCTAAATAGAGCGGCCATAAGAAGCCACTCGTATTGGAGTGATTCTCTTTCATTCTCCAGCTTTCATTTAAAGATCAGAAAGCACTCGCAGTAACTGACAATCCCTCTGACCTGTATGCATTTCTGTCACATCTTGTCCAGTTTCTACCTTTTCCATGCCTCTTTTTTTAATCTTTTCTTGTCCACTGGTTGCTCTTGGCTAACCTGGATCTTGAATAACCCTGTTCATTGCGTTCATACTGGCCGAATGTTCTTTAGTTTGCCGTTCTTCAGCTTGCAAAAGGCTCTTTAAGAAACAAAGCAAGTACAGAACAAGTCTGTTTTGTCCGAGAGGGAGAGAATGCAATATCACTCTCGCAAAATAGTGTCTAGAGTTACCATGGGTTAGGACATCAGGGTGGTCTGAGATGGCTGCCTCTTCAACTAATAATGCTCATTAATATAAGCTGCCTCATGCACCAGCAATTTCTCTGAAAGGAAAATTATGCAAGAAATGGGTTTGTGTGCTGGCAGACATCTGTAAGCATTAATGAATTAATGTTAAACCTCAAGCTGGCTTTTTTTTTCTCCTGCTGCTATATATGTGGTGCTCTATTTGTCTGCAATGGAGAATTATTTAACTTTATATCCACTTCTCTGTTTTGTTTTAGATCTAAATGAATGTGTATTAATCTAGTAAGATTTTGCAGTAGTATTCTTTTTTAAATAGATGTATTTAGTTAGACTGGCCTACAGAATAAAAAGATGAGAGGTGTCATTGTTCCCCCTGTACTCGCTGCACAGATTTGATTTATGAATGTAATTCGTATTTAAATGTTAGGCGAAATTTATACCATAATATTTATCGAAGCATTTAGAGATATTTATTTATATGATTTATTTAGATATTATTTACATTAATATTTTTTGGTGGTATAAAATGCATTTGCCGGTTTTATTAAAATTACCTGCTAGGTTTCAGTTGATTGTTTTTAGGTTACTGAGTTTCAGATTAAACCTACGCAATTCAAGTGACCAGTCAATTTTTGTCAATATTCATCTCTGTCTTGAGAATTCACTTTTGTACCATTAGCACTGCTCATGCCGTGTCCAGTTATTACTGATTTCTTTTGCCTCTGGTTTCTACCAATGACTTTTTTGAAGCTCTGTTGAAAAAGAAGTTATTTATGAAGCATTCCCGGCATGTTAAACATTCATGTTGCTCTTTTATTTAATTTCCTCTGTTGCTAAATGTTCCAAAGCCTGAATTTTACATCTGCATAACATTATCTGTCGAAGACAAATGTGCTTTTCATTGAGGAGAAACTATTAGGTGTTAGATGCACTTGAGTGAATATGAAACAAATAGGTGGAAAAAGGAATAAATTGCTTTTGTTCAGTGTAGTTTGTAAAACCTTCTCTGGGTTGGAAGCCTTCTGCATCTGGAAGCACGTTGACTTCACTTCCAGTTGAATACATGAAGTCTGCTTTCTATTCAGCAGCACCAATCTGTCCTTTACAGTAGTGCGAGTCCAGCATACTCTCTTTTTTTCTTTTTAACGGTGGTTGGAAAAAGAATGCGCTAAGAAGTATTCTTAGATCAGCATCTCTCTCTCTCACACACACACACACACACACACACACACACACACACACACACACACACACACACACTCTGTCTCTGTCTCTCTGGTAGAGCAAAGATGGAGGGGTGGAGGGATTATCAGGTCCGGTACACTTATTCAGTGCCACTTACACCTCCATCACATTGGATCGTATTGGTGCAGATCCATAAAGCCAGCATTGGCACTTCTAATCTTTACACGTCTGGCAGACGTCTGGAGCACTGGCTCTTCTCTCATTCACAAGCTTCCCACAAACCACCCTGTCATATTTAACAGGTCCTATTAAGTGCCACATTGACAATTCATAGCCTCTTGTGTAAAGTCTCTCCTGATTTATCGGCGATGGTCATATTGCCAGGCCCTTAAGGAGGAGCTGGAGCTTTGTCTTAGAGAAGGCAGAACGGAAAGCAAGGTGCCTTACTTCACTCTTCTCTTGTGTATGGGAGCTGAAGGACAGGACTGAGCTAACAGCCAGTTACACAGAGAGAAAAGGACATCCAGGGGAGGCTCAGAGAGAGAGAGAGAGAGAGAGATAGGCAAACTGAGGGAGAGAGAAATCAGGGAGCCAGGCGGGGGATGGCCTCAGCTTCTCGCGCCTCACCGCTTCTCCTCTCCACTCTGTCTTAGGAGGGCTTTTGTTCCTGATTTCATGCTATCAGAAGGGCAGCATGTTCTCCTGCACCGGCCTGTCAGCTCCATAAAGGAGCCACAGTAGGGTCACATCAAGAGGGATGGGCATGAAAAATTGGTTAAAAAAACGAATCACAAAGCCCACCCACATGATAGTGGTCTACCACTTCACCATGCACCATCCCAGACTATACTCTCTCTCTCTCTCTCTCTCTCTCTCTCTCTCTCTCTCTCTTTCTCTGTCTCCACCCCCTCTTCCTCACTTGGATCACCACCCAGCAGGATTGGAGAGGATCATTTAAATGAAATGGTGCAAACAAATTAAAGGGTGTTGCTGGGAATGAATCATGGGCTATTGTGTGTTGGACAGCATTGTGCGCTGTCCTTTCAGACTGTACTCTTATTGAGACACAGATTGCCACCATCATGGCCATCTGAGTAGAGGGGACACATGGATCATTGTCCTGATAAACAAAAGAGTTAACCTTAACGAGGTTTGTGGGAGCATTAACCTTTTCAGGCATGCTCATCTCATGGGTGATAATCATCATCATCATCTTGAATCATTTCAGTTGATAACACATATTACTGTAATGCTGAAGACCCGAGACCCCAACCGCTATAGCCAAAACATGTCGCCCTCTTTGTGCTGTCCTGTGCATGAGAGAATCTTTGTCTCTTGGTCTGCTGCCTTGTGGATATGTCTAAGCCTGGATGATCTTTGATGCTCATCTTAAGTAAGGAATAAGACACAATGCGATGTTCTGTTGTACGGGAAAAAAAATCAGCAAAGATACCTGATGCACACAAGAGTTCTGTTACTGGCCTGAAGCTGATTATTTTACAGCATGTCCCTAAGTCCCTATTTTATTTGTCTTGTATCACAGTGAGTTTCAATTTTTTTATTTATTAATGAACATGTAATATTTTGGAACATTTCTGAGACACGTTAGTTATCACTTACTTTCCAGCAGCTATATAAGCAGTTGTTCCCTCATCACCCTTTCTTCTTTTTTTTCCTTCTCTTCAAATTACTAAGAGGAAAAAAAGTGCAAAAAATCTTGTCTTGTTACTGCAAAGCACAAAATCCTCTATCCTAAAGAGTTTCCTGTGGTGGAAAATTTACTCAAGCCCCAATAAATGTCACCATTCCGTAGCCTTCAGCATATCAATGATTATTTAATAATACTTTAGAATGAGCACATGATTCTACTACTTTAAGAGCTTCTAACCAATCAGATTCAAGAATTCCAGCTCTGTGGTATAATAGTTATGAATCCTTGTAACAATAATCCATGTTAATTTACATCTTCATTAGATCATTTATGAAAGCCAAAGTTTAAAGTTGGCATCCTCCTTTTTTTTTTTTTTTTTTTTTTTTTTTTTTTACAAGTTTGACTTGTTTTACTAAAAAATAACAGTCCCCCTGCTTGCGGAAAAAACCCCAGCTTACACACATTGATCTCCTGCATTGATTAGCGCAGTAATGAACTCGAGCTTAGCTGCTCATTAAGACGAAACCACTAATTGTTAATCGCTGCTCCATACACGCTAAATGACAACCAAACCGCTTTCAACCTAAATGATAATGGATTGTAAAGACTATTAGATTGTTGAAAGAAAGCTTGTGTTTGTTGGTACCTCATTCATTTTTTAGAGGTTTGTGAATTTATTAGGTCTGATATTCCGTCATTGAAAGTGGCTTTCTGCTAAATGACTCCTGAATGAAGTGACAGGATGGAGTAATTTATCATTAAACAGACCTCAGAAGACGGAGCTCTTTGTATTCAGAGAGGAGAGCCACTCACACATGTACAAGAGTGTTGCACTCATGTTAGGTACGAAACAATGCGGTGTGATTTGTATTCTGATGCCAGCTCAGCGTTTATAGATAACCAGTGACAATGGCAGTGTTGACATCTTTTGTAGGCTTTATGGGCTTCTATGTCAGAATGATTCTGTGTAATTCTGTTCTATAAGCTTGGTCTTAGTCCAAGATTAATTTTTAGTGAAAAACTAAATATTATGAACACTGCAGTTCACAGGAAGATTATATCCAGTGATCAAGTAATGCATGTGCTTAACTGTATAGCACCCAAGTATTTCTAGCAGTAAGTATTTATAAGCAGTAAGTTTTTGATGTATTTTATCCTTAAATACAAGCTTTCAGTTATAAAAGTTTTTTTTAACATTTTAATAGAGGAAAGAAGAGGAATCAGTGTTTGCTGGCTAACAAATTTTGAAAAAAGGAAGATCATACTTATTATTAAGCACAGAAGCATTAAGGGGGTGTTAAGCACTTGTGAGTATGCTACAGGCACCTGACAGCCACCATACTTTCTAATACATACAGGGAGTGCAGAATTATTAGGCAAGTTGTATTTTTGAGGAATAATTTTATTATTGAACAACAACCATGG
>JAQQZR010000038.1:5815710-5840093 GCA_030068235.1 Notoglanidium macrostoma
GTGTGTGTGTGTGTGTGTGTGTGTGTGTGTGTGTGTGTGTGTGTGTGTGTGTGTCTGTGTGTGTGTGTGTCTGTGTGGAGCAGCCCCCAGCAGTGGGAGGTCAAAGGGGTCAAAGTGATGAATTTTTATGGGGCTGTTCCTTGTGTTTCAGGCCTGTCCCATTCTCCTCGCGCTGCACTGCCTCTCAAAGACACCCAAACTGGCCAATTTGTCCTGCCGGGCCCTAGAGAATGGGCCTGTTTGAGACTTAAATACCAGAGGGAACACACACACACACACCACCTCACTGGCTTCCCCACCTACCCCTGTTGTCCTGAGATGATTTGTGGCCTGTCCATTCTATGCTGGCAAGGCCAAACGTGCTTGTCCAGGACCATCAGCTAGCTGAGAGACCCAATGCCTTTGTTTTAGAGGGCTTTTCCCAGATGTTCCACTGGATAAGATGAATAGGCATCATTCCCCTCCACCTCTCACTCCCCTTTATCATGCTCTCCGTTTTTCTACCCACACACCCCCAACATGGCGTCCCAGCGTGCTCTGTCCAGCTCTCCTTTACTCACTAACTGATAGCTAGGTGTGTACATGGGGATGCAGATGCACTTTAACTAAGAGTGTGTACTGTAAAAGGTGTAGTTAGGGACTTTGGGTCACTTTGTAGCAGCTGGGTCTGTTGATAGGTTTAGACATAGTGTAAAAAGCTAAGAGAGCTGGAATATAACAGCCCATAAGCATACATATCTTGTTCTTTCAAAACATATGATTCCTTGTATTCTGAAAAATCTGCCAAAAAAACCCTTATTTATAGACCAGCTTTGCAGGCATGGAAAATACCTGGAAAATAAGAAAATCGCTTTGAGATCATGTAAAAAGATGATGTGAACTGTTAAACCACTGAAATTGATCAATTTGGTGTTTTTTTTCACAGATGTAAAAAAAGAAAATTCCACAATAGTGGAAAGTAAGCTAAAATATGCAGCAATATTTGAGTCCTTGATGAGCAAGATCTAAATCACATTGAATACTGATAGGCCCACCTGTTGTAGGAGTAAGTGTTCCGGGTACAGCAATGGTGTAAAAAAAATACGTCTATCACGTGTTATCAAGATCTTTCATTAATATTTTGCTCATTAATTGTTTAATTAAACCTGCAGCTTTGTTTTAGAGGAAACAATGTCACAAAAAAGTAGTGGAAATGTATTTCCTAAAACAACTAAGATCGCTGATGATCTTTACAGACTTAAATCTTATGTGTTATGTGTCATCACTTAGCTAGAGACAGCTCGTATCTCTTGGATGCTGCTGAACTTTCTGGAAAAGCTTCCTCAAAGGGTGAACTGACTGCTTAAAGGCTTTAGGTTCCTCAAGGGGTTCCACGTGGAATAATTTTTGAAAGGGTTGAAAGATTCTACATGGAACCTTTAAGCATTTCCTTAAAGGGTAAATGCAAGTCGGTGCTGTATGGAATAGTGAAGACTGTCAAGAGTTGTTCAGACAGACTGACCATAGCTTACATCACCTTGACCAACATTAACTTCATTAAGGGTCTTCAAAGCTACAGAATGTTCTGGAAGCCGTATTATAACCATCAGCTACTGACGAACAGTGATTTTGATCCTTATATTATAGCACTTATCTCAAAGTTAAAGTAATAATGCTTTTTTTTTTTTTCAATCAAATCACATTATCTTTGGACTAGTTGTGTAGTTTTTAGGTATTGTTTTAAAGACAAGGATGTCAAGATCATGATTTTGAAATACAACACAGTGTTTAAAGTGTTGACCATGTAATGCGAATAGATACTTTGGACAAAACTAATCCTCGAATAATATATAGTTTTAGCTGGTTTTAGGCTATGTTTAGCTGGTTTTGCACTATCTACCTAGCCTTGTCTAATGTTGGGTTCAAGTCCATGATGTGGAGGCCTTACACTGCAGAGAGCTGACCTGAACCTCAAAAGCCTCCTCCTGTAGTCTCCTTCCATCACTCAGAACAGACATTATTGACTTCCAGCTCATAACTCCTCATGCCACCACTCACTGCCCTGCCGTTACACCAACATCATGAGCCATTGTGAACATTTATGGAGCAGAGTAATTAGATCTCAATTAAAGAGCAAGACAGAGAGAAAGAGAAAGGTGAAGCATGTTATAGCCACCTTGGCTTCCATTATCTATCCAAAGATAGAGTGTCACTTCAAAGCTACAGAACTTCTTGAAAGCCATATTATTAACTGTCCATATTATTGAACAGTGATCCACCTAGACTGCTAGAGATGTCACAGTTTTCACCATATGATAAGCTAGTATAAAAATATCACTGTTTTGTGGTAAAACAATGTATTCAAGGAAATATTTATTTTGAAATCTTTGTATAAAAGTCTATTTGCACATACATACTGACCCTTACACCAACACGACCTTTTCAAGGACATTGCATTCAAATACATAGATTTAATATGGAGTTGGTCCCCCCCTTTGCATCTATAAAAGCTTCCACTCTTCTTGGAAGGCTTTCCACAAGATTTTGGAGTGTTTCTGTGGGAATTTGTTCCCATTCATTCTGTAGAGCATTTATGAGGTCAGACACTGATGTTGGACGAGAAGGCCTACCTCACAATCTCCGTTCCAGTTCACCCCAAAGGTGTTTGATGGGGTTGAGGTCAGGGCTCTGTGTTGGCCAGTCAAGTTCTTCCACACCGAACTCATCCAACCATGTCTTTATGGACCTTGCTTTGTGCAATAGGACACAGTCATGCTGGAATAGAAAAGGGCCTTTCCCAAACTATGTGCACAAAGTTGGAAGCATAGCGTTGTCCAAAATGGCTTGGTATGCTGAAACATTAAGATTGCCCTTCACTGGAAATAAGGGGCCTAGCCATAACCTAACCTGAAAAAAAAACACACTGTCGGCACAATGCAGTCAGGCAGGTAATGTTCTCCCAAACCCAGACTTGCCCAGCTGACTGTCAAACAGAGAAGCGTGATTCTTCACGTTATAGAACATGTTTCCACTGCTCCACAGTCCAGTGGCGGTGTGCTTTACACCACTCTATCCGGCACTTGGCATTGGACTTAGTGAGGTGTGGCTTGCATGCAGCTGTTTGGCCGTGGAAACCCATACCACGTAGCTCCCACCGCTCAGTTTTTGTGCTTACATTAATGCTAGTGGAAGTTTGGAACTCTGGAACGTTCCCGCCAGAACGTTGGCAACTTTTATGCACCATGGACCTTAGTCTTCCACTTCGTGACTAAGTTGGCGTTGTTCATAAATACTTCCACTTGCCAATAATACCACTTACAGTTGACTGTGGAATATCCAGCAGGGATGAAATGGTAAATTGAACTTGATTTTATATACCTGTGGCAATGGGTCTGAATGTGTCCCAATACTTCCTTATAATATGTGTGTGTGTGTATATATATATATATATATATATATATATATATAAGTTAGGTAACCATACATCCTGCAGGAAAATCGCAGCACAGGAATAATCCTTGTGTTAACACATTCTTACACCTAGGCAATGAAATAGAGGTGTTACAGCATTGGGCGGTGTTGTGGTGATACAGAGTGTATGATTTAAGAGTGCCTGTACAGGAAGTATTGTTGGTCATTGCCAAGACTGGCACTGTCTAGAGAGAATTGGGAGCTCCATGCTGTACATTGGTGGTAAAATATTAATGAACCATGACTGCCAGCAGGGTCTCTGACTCAAAGTGCCAAACCCAGTGAATTGATAGAGAAGCATTCCTAAAAACAGCTCCATTGAGACCCATCAACTCTAACACCTCTCTGTTTCTCTCGTTCTCGCTGTTTAATTGAGATCTAATTACTCTGCTCCATAAATGTTCACAATGGCTCATGATGTTGGTGTAATAGCAGGGCAGTGAGTGGTGGCATAAGGAATTATGAGCTGGAAATCAATAATGTCAGTCTGAGCGAAGGAAGGAGACTACAGGAGGAGGCTTCGAGGTTCAGAGGTCAGCTCTCTGCAGTGTAAGGCCTCTGTATCATAGACCTATAACCGGAACTACAATACAACATGGGCAAGATATCTTACTTGGATCATTAAATTAAATTAAATTAAATATTTTCTTTATTTATTGAATCATCTTAATGTTAGTTTTCCTCTTACAGATGGTGGCTTGCGTTTAAGCTTCTCTTTGTAAGCTGTGATTGTCTTGTTAGTTCACAGAGAATTTAATTCATTTGCATAAAATGTTTTATGATTTGATATAGAACTATGCTTGTAAAGCACTATATATCTAATTTGCATCTTATATGAAGGATTCTTCTTAACAGTATCATTCAATGGAAACAATGTCTTACACACACAAGTACAATATCTGTCTGTCTGTCTGTCTGTCTTGAGCAGTTGTATGAGCTGAATGTTTGGACTGAAACCATCTCCAGCTGTGTGTGGCTGCAGAAGCAGAAGGTGTGTGTGTTCTGAGGAAGGGCTTTATTGTGAGGATGCATTGATTTTTAGCCTCTCTGTATACCCAAAGCATCTGTAACTGAGCAGTGCTTTTTCTCTCATTGATGGGATTAACACTCTAAAGAGCATCTGACACTAAAGCACAGGCTTTGCTCCAAACTGCCCCCCCCCCACCACCACACACACAGTTCACAACTGCTTACAGCCAATCGTATTGGCTCATTTATAACCATTTAAGAGAATCAATATCCATCGATGAAAGAAGAGCTGCACAATATAAGATCTAATGAAGAGTGTTTGTTGGACTGCACTAGGTGACTTTTCCCCCCCAGAGCTGCAGTCCTTAACCACAGTGGACACTTGAGACTGCGGACCCAGCACTTATCTTTAGTAGAGCACAGAATTTCATCACCACAGTGTCATCTGTACCAGTAATTACTACATTACACAATACCAGTATCACATTGTACTGTACTGAATATTGTTTGTGTATTTATACCACAGCACTGTTGAATGCTCAACTCTTATTGGTCAGAAAGGCTTGATTAATTTACTGTAAATGTGTAGCTTGGACAGTAGCTCAGCTGTAAGGCAAATTGCAGGTTAGTATTATTGCACTTATTCAAATACATGATCATTCCTATAGAGACAGTTTACTCTGGGACTTGTTTACTGGACACTTCATATGAAAAGAAATTAAAAATGTATGCAGTTGTTTCTGTGAGGAGACATCGCTATCCACCCTGCGTAACAGTTACAAGTAAAACTGTTTCTTGTACTTTGTAGCTTTTCAGTAATATGACAAGTTGCATTTTTGCCTTATTATCTTTGAGAGAGAGAGAAAGAAAAGAGAAGCTGTTAAAGGAACAGCTGTCTATAACTGCTGTAATGTAAGATGTATAATATATATAATGTTTTGTAGATATTCCTCAATATTGAAAATGTCTAAGAATGCATAAAATGCAGTGTCATACAAATTTGCTAGTATTAGCAAATTTCTGTGGTATAATAGGACTAAAATTACTAATGACTAATAAAATGGCTATGGAAAAATGAGCAATTTCATACTGGTGCTCATCATACCACCCTAACCGTGACTTTACAGCATGCCCCATTATATTTTATTCATCATAGAATACTTTATAAATCTCAGCATCATTCATACCTCTGTTATATTATTTTGGTCCATTCCCTTATCTCTTGCACTTCTTATATTTGTTGTTTTTTAGAATGTTAGATTTGCAAATTCCTCATATGTGTAGCATATCTGCAAATAAATCTGATTCTAATTCAGTTAAAGCACTGAATGAGGTTGTAAAGGAGGTAGAAGTAGTTTGGGACAATATTTTGGACAAAGCTGGATTTGAACCACAAAGCTTTTTATTTTATTCAATGATGGTTCTAATCTCGACAGGTGCAATATGTAGTCACGGTTAGTTTGACCCTGGACTTGTTTAATACACATGCATAAATGTTTAAGCAAATACTTGCTTTTTTGAAGTATTTTATCATGTAAAATTTATCAATAGATATTTAATTGCAGTATCCTGAGGAAGGCTTTCAAATGTCTGTAATTGGTCCAGTAATCCTGGACTATCATATGAAAAGCCCGGTTGCTGTAAAATGAGTTATTGTAATATCGTTTAGAGGGGGTCAGCGAGTGTGTACAGGATTTAATTTATTTACAAGCTGCTTTTTAATCGAGCAGCTGAAAGAGACTTCTGTGTTCACACTCTCACTGTGGTTGCTAGACTGACCCAAACCTCAGCCTTCCTCTCTCTGTGTCTATCACTCTCGCTCTGTCACTTTATGGTTTGCGATTATTGCCCATGTATGATCAACAGTTACGTGACTGGACTGGGTCAGCAGCTGTCCTCTGGTCTTTATAGTGTGTACTATCAGAGAGCACCACGTTTTCCTTGGCGCTGAGAAACACGATACACTTGCTTTCGAGCGAGCCCATAAGCAATAAAATAAGAGTCTTGTTCATAGAATGAGTTACACGAGGTAAAGAGAATCATATATGTGTTGGCTAGGCAAAGAAGGTGTGATAAACTGTAAACTGTAACTAGCATTAGTTGTGAGCATTTTTCATGCTTTCCTAAGCACAAACATTAATGAAGAAAGACTTTACCTTCATAGTGGTAAACAGATTTCTGTGTTTGAGTTTATTTATGTTTGTGTATGTTACATATTTCTTTATTTACTCCCATCAATGAAAGATAATGACCTGTTCATTTACAGATTCCTCAGACTCTTCTGTCAGCGCGCAGACACACACCTGCTCCTTCAGCCACACAGATGGACATGCTTTAAATCCACATAAAACATATGCCAGGAATAACCTTTCCTTCACCATATAGTTATGCTAATTCCTATTCACTATATTTTCTCACTGCATAGGGTACAACATAATGGTTGTTTCAAAACCTATGTAGGTCATGATAAAATGTTATTTGTTATTAGTAGGTAGAAAAAATTCTAATTAGAAATATGTAAGCGATCAAATGGAGCATAAATTACTTGCCGACGTCAAGTAAAAATAGTAGTATTTAGAGCATGGAATTAATTGTGATGGTACTAACATGTCAGCATGTTTCTGCGTGTGTTTGCGACGGTCTTATTAATTGATTGATTGATTGGTTGGTTGATTTATAGTATTTAATCGCTGTTAAGGAGTGGCGTCCTGTGACTCGCATGAATAAGGATATCAGTCTTGATCCCCACTGAGAGGTCTCATTTTTCACTCTTCCAAATAAGACAGAAACCCTCTTGGCACGAGCAGCTGTAGACTGTGACACTTAGTGTTATAAGTGACCTAAGTATTATCTCCCATTCATTCTTAACTCAGACAGAATGTTATGATACCGAGGTCACAAGATGCTTATCAGTGTGCTTATCATTCAGTACAGGATATAAAGCAAATCATTCATTTTGTTTCTTTTGTAATCCCAAATTCTTAGTTAGTTTGAAAAAGCAGGTGAATATGAGATATGCCTTGTGCATAAGCGTGAGTGAGTGTACATATCTGTCTATCAGCTTTGTTTAATTGTAAACAAAAACATCATCAGCACTTGGCAGCTCCTGCTCCCCGTGGATTATTGAAAGCAGTTAAACATGAATGCTTCTGTACTCAAAAATGGATACTCTTCATTTCAATAAGGCAGTTCGGCCCGTCTGAAATGGTGAGAGTTTTCTGCTTGGCTGGCTCTCGGGCTGAGACGAGGACAGAGGGAGGGCTTCTGGTGAAGACAGCTAAAAGCTGAAGCTTAAATGAAGCATCTTATTTAAATAAAATTATGGTTTGCATTCTGTATTTATTGTCTTGGCCAAGTTTTTTTTTTGTTTTTTTTCTTAAATTGAATTTCATTAACTATCTATACACTATAGAGTAACTATTGTTAAGTATTAGCAGAGGTAACATTTTTACAGCAGTCATTTCTGAGAACATGAAAAGATCAATTTCACAGCATTGTCTCAGTGTGTGTGGCTACAATGACTTTGTCAGCCTGAGTATCTCTGCCTTTAGCCTTTTTAGAGAGATCTTTTCTTGGGCTTATTCATGACTCAAAGCAGCTTAAACCCTGTAAAGCGCATTAGTTTGAGGCTGCAAAGGGAGCACCGTGAGCTGACGCTTGGACCCAAATGAGCAAAAGATGGAGCGATTTGTTAGAGCTTAGAAAGCATCCAAATGGAGGGAAGAAAGGAGGGGGAGAAGGAGTGAGGGAAGAAGGTTTGCTCCTCTCTTTTCTGCCGCTGTTTGTTTTAATCTGCGGCACAGCTCTGTGAGCTTGCTGGCCTGATTTGTGACATTTCATTCTAAAGGGCCTTCTTTTTTCCCCCTTTCTGCTATATTGGCTTGACCTAATTAACTAATCTGTGCTTTGAATTTCAATCAGGCCTGTGGGATGGGAACCAGCAGGACTGGCTTTACCTCATTCAACTGTCTTCAAACACAGATGGTCGAATGTTTAACTAATTGTTAAAAAGCCTTGACAAAAGGGAATTTAGCCGTGCACACAGTCTTCAGGGGTCAGGACAATACTGAGACGTAAAGAGGGCCAGAGGGACATGATGCGCTTCTCTCCATTTCTGCTTCCTCAAAATCATTAAAATGCATTGGGTGTTACTTGGGTGGTTTGGGCTTTATGAGGTTATGAAGGTCCTGGTTAGTTTTGGCTGTAACAGCAGCGTTAGTTATAGGGGTCTGACTGATATCGCCTGAGCAATAGGGGTCTGACTGCTATTGTGCTGGAACATCTGAAATAGTTACACTTTTAAGCAGATTTTATTATGTTTTGGACTGGGAGTCTTCAACTTAAATTTGTTTAAAGGTCCAGTTACATAAAAGTTCTCGCTTACAAAGGCGACTAACATAATTGAATGACATCAGTTACCTTTTAATGTGTAATCATTGATCATTAATTCACAGGTATAAACAAGGCGATTGGAATTGGTCATGTTTTGTTTTGCACCTCTGCTTTAATTAATGCCGCAGACTCTGAACATGTTTTGAATTGGGAATGAATGCTTCTGTATTTGTCATCAAATTATTATTTTTTAAAAAAAGAAACATTTCTGTAGACCACGTACTAAACAAAGTTAAAAAATATCTTCTCTTTCTGATTTGGTGTTTATAGCTCTGTAGCTAGTCTTTGGCACCAGTGAGCTGCCTTTAGTTGAATAATTTCAATAAATGCCAAATAAAAAAGCCAAATGGTTCCATGGCAGATCCTATGTCTGGCCAGGTTTTTCCATATGTTTGTCGGCTCTTCTGGGTCTGCATCTGGACCATGTTCATGACCAGGGTCAGTGATGACCCCTGCTTTAGATGATGTAGCAAGAAATGTTATTGTCAGGTGCTAAATATATTATAAAACTTTTAAAACTGTCTGTCCAACTTTGTAAAGAACAGTCACTACATTCTTAGACAAAGTGTTCTTACAATAATTAACAGTTCTGCTTGGAATCTTTTCTGAAAGGAAAACCCTAATAAAGGGAACTATTAAGGGGGAACCAGAGAGGCAAACCAAAGAACGCTTAAGGACTCTGGATGGAAATATTTGTTTAACACTGTATGGAAATGTGAGAGAATAAATTTAATAAATTACTTAAACTTTAGAGCAATCCTCAAAAGTTTGTATTAAAAACATTTCAGCTTCCCTTACCAAAAATCTACAATCATTCACTGCTTTTATCATACCATGATCTGCTGAAAAGTCAGTGTCAGTGATTTTTATAGTATCCCCTGTATATTACACCTTGTGTAGCAATGTGAATGTAGCTGAAGTTTTGTAAGGACTTTGCGACCCTTCTGTGGTTTAAAATGGCACGTTGAATTACAGAAAAGCAGAAAATGATGTATCTTATAAGGATCAGTTTTATTGGCCATGTAAGGTTAAGCTTACTTGATGTTTATAAGACGATACAATACAAGACAATAAACATTAAATAAACATATATAAGGACTTATTATTGTAATAATAATGTAAAAAGTAATAGTAATACAAAATGTGAATGTTATAAATATATATACACTCTAAATTCTCAGTTTCACAGTGTGATTGAAGCGAAGGGCTCTTTGTTCATCTGAGGAGGTGCATTAAGTAGAAATATTCCTGAATAGTGTACAGTATGAGACAACATGAGTAATATACATATTGTTTTATGTCTTAATTATGTCTGGCGTGTAGATTTTCAACCGATCTTTCACGCTGTTGTAGAGGCAGTTCATCCAATATTCATGCAATCTTTCTTAACCCTAGTTATTCCTGTTATTAACTGAATCTATCATTTCTCCCACTTTGTCCTTCCAGAGTCTTTGTTCTACAGCCACCATGCAGACGGTTCGAACTGCAGAAACCAATGAATTGGACAAGCTCATATTCCGAGAGTCTGACAATGACCGCAAGGTGAAAACTGCAAACCATATACACACTTAAACGCTGCACTGCTATTAAAACAGTACCTCTGCACCACTGTTACAGTATTACAGTAAATCATTTACCTTTGTGGCAATTTCCTCAGCGCATCGGCTATTTATTTGGGATTCGTACTAGTCAGAGAGCCTGTGGAAAACTGTTCTTACTATATTGCTAAGTAAATCTCAGCAGATCATTTAATATATTTAAACTATATATGTGTGTGGCCACCTGGGAAAACTCTTCACATTTTTGAAATTTCCTATTGTATATTTTTCTGAACACTACAGGAAATACGTTTTTCGGTTTGTTTGTTTTTTCATATACGATAACCACAAGTTACAGCCTCTTAAAATCTGCTTATCTCCCAAAGTGAAAAGGAAGAAAATTGAATTTAAAGATTTCATTCCAACTGCAAAATGAGCATCGCAGACATTTTGACAGCCAGAATCTCGTTACAAACTGAAATGATTAGGTTTATGTCTGTTTTTCCGTGCCACTTAGCTATACACCAACTTAATAAAAGCCTGACGTTTACTGTATGCTAACAAGGTTTTATACATTTTTATGCAGATGGACTGTTTTTCCCACTGCATTTGATACAATGGCCCATATCTTATGAGCTATGTAGGAAAACAGCTTAGGCAATATTAAGGTGAAATATATTTATGGTTTCTTGAAGTAAATGTGTCGAAGTATAAGCAGTAAAACCCAGTTTTGGCCAAAACCCAACTTGTCGTTATTTAATTGGCTGCTTTAATTGTCAGAATCCAGGCAGAACATTGTTCGACGGGTTTCTCCAGACCACCACACATATAGTAATGTACATATAAGCACCATAGCCTAAGCTCTCCCATGACTTTACATTACAGTGTTGGCCTTGTTATCTTGGAAGCTGTTGGTACACACTTGGCTCTGCATTCTGTCTTGTAGGTCGTGCTACAACTCGAAAAAAAGCTTTTTAACTACATTAACCAGGATGTTTTCCGGGAAAACAATGGAACGCTGGTGAGTTGTGTTTTCTGTTAGTGCTCATTCATTCGATTTTTACAACAACATGTCCCTTCGGGTCATTGATGTTTTCAGGTTAGTGTCAAGAACAGATGTTTAGAAAGTGCAGCCCCGTTTATGAGAGAGATTTATATAATTAGGCACATGGTGTGAGGATTTGTGAGCATATGAGAGGTGTGGGTGTATAGTTCTTATCTTGTATGTACTTACTTACAGACACACACACGTCTGCCTTGCTATACTTATGAGGACCTTCCACTGACATAATTGTAAATGTAGCTAATTAATGCTATGCCTACACCTAAACCTAACCTTAACCTCAGTAATGAAAAGAAACTTTTCTTCAAAAAACACATTCCTTGTGAGTGCCACCCAGATGTCCTTACAAGGATAAAATTGTCAGAACTTACTATCCTTGTGATAGATATAAGGGTATTAAAGCATACACACACACACACACAAAACACACACACACACACAGAGGCATATGTGATGAACAAAAATAGTCTGACCTCACTTTTCTGTTTATAAACACAGGTGCTGACTGTCCTAGTATGTACTCATTAGAGAAAGTGTCAGTGTCCAAGCCTAGGTTGCTTTTAAGGTGTGTGTGTGTGTGTGTGTGTGGGTTTTCTTTCACATCACCGGAGAGCAGTAAGATTAATGGCTTGATGGCTCGTGAGAGATAATCTGATGATCATGTTCCAGTTAAACATACTGTCTTATGAGCCTTATGAAACAAACTACCTTTCCAAAACGACAAATGTCCCTCCTCCCCCTTCCAACAGGGGGAAAAATTAAATTAATAAATAAAACTCCATTGCATCCTTCATCAACTACTAGACTTGTACCAGCTTGACAGAAATTTAATTCGAGGCAGCTCTTGAAAATAATTATTGTATTTTGAGAGGAGTAATCATTGGTGGGGACATGATTGAATGTGTCCATGCCTATTGACTTTTGCTATGATTAATAGCATTGTTTAGTCGATATTCCCATCGAAATTGTATAATTAATTATCCGGGTGGCTGTCAGGTGCAGAGGATGGAGAGCTCTGATGAGGATTTGGGAAGATTAAATTTTCCGGGGACCGCTGCGTCGAGGGGGCGTGGGGTTTGTTGCTGAGGGGGAGGGTGTGTGTGTGTGTGTGTGTGTCTGTGTGTGCGCCATCCAGCTGAGGCATTCAGCAGTCGAGGGCTGCGCTAAGTGTACTCCCCCCACCACCACCCTCAATCTCTCATCTTCTCATTGATTTTGTTTTAGTATCTCTTTATTGTAACTTTATCTGTTGTAGCTGGCCGGCTGGTGGGACGAACGAGAGCGTAGGGAGGGAGGAGTGGAGCAAGTGATGAACTTTTCTGTCAGGCTCCTCATGCTCCTCGCGTCCTCGGCCACCGCATTCCTCAAACCGCAAGAGTTTTTAAGAGTCCAAATAAATAAATAACATGGCCCTTCCGCGTAGGTCCAGCCATATTTTATCTGTCAGGGAACCTAAGCAGCAGAGCAGCACTAATCTAATGTGAGTCCAGTGTTCTGCAAGCAGAAGTGGCCAAACACACTGTTCCGGGATCTTTCTCTGACAGGCAGGAAACACACGCGTGTGGAAAGGTCAAAGTGGCAAGTTCAAACTAAACCGCTGGTTAAAACTTGACCATGGACCATACCTAATTAAAGTGTGAAAACAAACATATTTATTCTGTTGTTACTTAAAATGATAAAAAAAGGAGACTTCTGTCCACTCAGTCCTGACTCTACTTGGGGCAGAGAGGGACAGAAACTTTTCAGAGGTGAACAAATGAATAGTTCATGAAAAAATGAAATTTATTAAATGTTTCTCTTAAACAAAATGTAGTTGAACAGCCAGGGCACGATTGGGGCCTGAAGTGTGCTTCATTTATTTAGCCCTGGAGCTTGAGTGAAATATTCTGCTTGATGTAGACTTGCATTACTTGTCAGGTATTTTAACTTCAGTTATGCACTAAAGAAATCAACTTCAACAAGCGATGTGAACTTTATTTATAGCTAAACTATTCCTTCCAGATGATGTCCTTAAACAATGAGCTAATTTGTTTGATTTTATTTGTTTGTTTTTTTACTTTATATGATTGCATTGATGTTAATTTATTTGTTTCTTTGCTTGTTACTTGTTTTGTATATTTTGTATCGTTTGTTTGCATGCAGGTTACCTGTTTGCATTGCTCTTTATTTGTTTGCTTATATTTTTGTTTTGTTTGCCCACTTGTTTGTATTTTTGTATTGACATTGTTTTGTTTGTTGTTTAAATGTTCTTTCTTTACTATTTATTTCTAATTTTGTATTGTTTGGGGTTTTGTTCGTTTTAAGTTTTTTGTGTTGCTTTTGTTTATGAGCCTAATGAATTTCCATTCGAAATGAAAAGATACCTCTGTGTGGGGTGTTTAAGATGTGGTGATCATACACCTTCCATCCTCTCCTTCGTATC
This sequence comes from Notoglanidium macrostoma, assembly GCA_030068235.1. Taxonomy (NCBI): domain Eukaryota; kingdom Metazoa; phylum Chordata; class Actinopteri; order Siluriformes; family Auchenoglanididae; genus Notoglanidium; species Notoglanidium macrostoma. The sequence goes on from JAQQZR010000038.1 coordinate 5,829,545, forward strand.
TGAGCTTGACAGTATATCGTTTTGGCACAAAATAATGAATACATCATAAAAGTTGGGGGCCGTATTGGCCCTGCAGTGAAGGCAAAGTGTGTGGTGTAAAAATCAAATTAAATGACCTCTCACCCAGCTCTTATTGATGGCATTTAATGGCAGCCGACGTTGTCAGGGCCGTATTTGACAAAGTATAAATCAAAGCACAATTATGGCAAGGGACATAGTGTGAGCAGCCAGAAAGCCAGGGGGACATTTCAGTGTGCAGTTTTCCAGAAAGGCTCAGCTCCCGAGCAATCAAAACCACCATGATTTACGTGGCTGAGCCTATTGAGGTGAAGTGCACATTTTGAGCTAATGCTGACGTTTATTTTTATTTCTGGCGGTACTTCCTCATCTGAGCCCTTGTCTTCTGCACTGGCCCTGTGATCTCTGTGCCCTTTCGAGCCTCAAGGTCAGTGGTAACTGATAAACAGCACAAGCTGATAAAACAGCAGGCCCTTGAACTTGGACGGTTTTTACTGCTGACCCATCAGATGAGCAAATCATTCTGCTTAATTGAGCCACGATGAAATGTAGTGTGAAATTTCAGCCCTCAGGCTGTCCTGTTGAATGAATTACTTACATACACATAATTTCACTTACCAACAGAACACAGACTCTTACTTATTCTACCTCTTGCTATACAAACTTTCTTGAAGGACAGCTGCGTTTAATTTCACTCAGGTTTATCTCAGAGGTCAAACAACTGTCCTACGAAACACACTTTGTACTCATACTCGGGGCCTTTCTCCTGGGCATACACAAAACTCATTTCATATATGCACTCAAGCATGTAGTTTGCATATTGTGTGTGTGTCTGTGTGTGTCTGTGTGTGTCTGTGTGTGTCTGTGTGCGTGCAAGTGTGTGTGTGTGTGTGTGTGTGTGAGTAGACATGTCCAGCTCTGGTAATGTGATGGATGCTCTTACTGAAACACAAAATCGTTCCAAACACACAAAAAATACAGACAAACAAACACAATGTATAGTAATGTAACATTGCAGGAATACACAAGAGCATATCCATCCATCTTTTATATAGCACACACACACACACACACACATACGCATGCGCGTGCGTGCGCGCACACACACAGTTGAGGCAGCGATGCAGGTGTCAGTTGTACCTGTTGGTCTCTCCCATAATTAATGTGTACACACACAGGCTAATTATTCTGTTCTGCTTTGATTAATGACTTTGGCTCGTCTCAGTCATCCCTGCATCTGAGATGAGAGCTCAACTCCCTCTGAGTGTGTGCAGCTGGGAGAGAGCATGATTGATGAACACCACACACACACACACACACACACACACACACACACACTTTACTGTTAGGAAAGGCGCTTACTGTCATGTGTTCACCTAGCCTGGTGTCAAAGGACACATAAACATACATCAATACACACACACATGCCATACACACCAAATCAGACATCCATGCACATTCATGCTCACACCAACACGCTATCCATACACACTAGCACACACATCTGTACACACACCAACATTAACAGTCATACACAGACACTTACAGCCAATCATACACTTACTGCGACACACACACACACACACACCAGCCATCATGCCATATAATCAAACATATCTATGCATGCACCTACACACATTCATACACACACCCAAAAATGTAATCAGTTCCATGTCTCCTGGAACTAGCATGTTTTTTTTAACCATGGCATGATGCTACAGTAATGCTAGAGAATAGACCTACAGTGATGGGAGAAGAAAATGCACTCTCCGTCGATTCTATGTTTTTTATTTATCATGGCCTAAATAACAATTGGGTGGTCCTCACCAACATCTATACACGAGCAAATAACCTCAGATGATGACAAAAATCTCAAAAGCTCAACCCTATAAATGAGTAACATCCTTTTCCAGAAAATTTGACCCACTCTACTTATCCACCCTTCCTTGAAAGCCATACTTCTTCAGTAATTTTTCTGATTGTGCAGTCATGAACATAAACATTTTATGTGCTTACAGAGGCCTATTGATCACATGATATAGCTCTTGGAATTTTCTTTATGTCTCTGAGTATTAAATGGTCTAACTGAGTTTGCTGGGACATCAACTCCTAGGAAGATTGGCAGTTGTATTAAAGGCTTTCAGTTTGTAAACAATCCTTCTCGCTGTGGAATGGTGAATTTCAAATTGTTTGGTGATGGCCTTATAACCCTACCCAGATTGATGAGCAGCAACAATTGCTAATCTGACATCATGGCTGATGTCTTTTCTTCTTGACATGCTGTAGTAACACACCCGAGTCCTCCAGAACACCAGACCGCCAAATGTTTGCTTTTATACAGCAGAAGTAGCCAGGCGTCTTGATGGATAACTACTCTAGTGATTAACTAATTTAGTTAGTGATTTTGGAAGTAGGAAGGGTGTACTTATTATTCCCACTATATTTTGGGAAAAATGACTTTTTTTGTTGTCATCTGAGGCTATTTGTTTGTTTATAGAAGTTGGTCATGTTATGTAGGCTCTGATAATAAAAACATAGCATTGAAGAAGGGGGCACTAAATAAAATAACTTTTTTTCATATAATTCCATATGAAATGAATTCTCTGCATTTCTCTTGCTCTCTCCACAGCTATTAGAGTTTGATAAAGAGAAGACTGTCTTTAAGGATCGTCTGCACGAGCTGGAGATCTCCTTTCCTCCCAGGTATGAACTCCTCCTGTGCCTCCTCTTCACTTCCTGTTTCTTTATTATAATTTTTTCTGCTTACTTCCTCTCATCTTTTCATGATGAATTTCTGTCCCTGCTGATTAAATACAGCCATATGCAGTTAATGCACTGTTGTTTGAATCATTTTTATAGAGCTATTTAATTTAGTTAACTTTAAAGGTGAGAATTAATTGAATCAACACAGACGAGTTCTCTTTGGTTCTGTTTTGGTGTTAGGACGCCGAGAGTTCTCTTACCGAGACAGACTCATGGAATCATAGCATGGACACAGTCTAGACGTTGTACATTCATTGCTGGACAATACCAGTTGAAACTTTTTTCCTAAACTCTTACATCACATTTGGAACTTTCAGACTGATAGTGTCTGTTTTCTGATGACATCTCATTTGAGTAATTTGTATGGACAGGCAGCAGATTTTCCCCTCAGTGCTTCTGAACTAACATGCCTCTTTTTTTGCCTAATAGCGCTTATGTGAGGCAGAACAGCATTAATATTCCATTGCAGTCGTTCTCTGTGTGTCCTCTTCTTCAAACAAATGAATGTACAATTAGGCCTTTCAGAAAGGCAGCAGGGGGGCAGGAGCTCCCAGTGCAGCGGCCCGAAGCATCGCGCCGCTAATGGTGCTTGACCTTTGGCGTCAGCGCTGACTCAATCAGTGTAGATAATGAAACGATGTAATCAAACAATAATTACTTGATAAACTGCTCCACTAGCTCATGAGAGGAGGGGCTTTGGGGAGTGTGTGTGTGTGTGTGTGTGTGTGTGTGTGTGTGTGTGTGTGTGTGTGTGTGTGTGTTCGTGTGTGTGTTCGTGTGTGTGTTCGTGTGCGTGTGCGTGTGCGTGGCATACGTATCTTTAAACCTCTGTGTCTTAATCAGCTAACTCCATTTACATGGCTTTGCATAAGTGACAGGTGGATTTATGGGGCTTTTACACTGTGTGACTTTTGCTCTCATCTGTCTCCAGTACATAATCCTGAATCATCTGGCACACGCTGAGAAATGGCGAAGTGCGAGGAGAGGATGCAAATGATCCTCTCGCACCACTGCCTGTGATGAATCAAAAATCCACAGCCATTAAGGAGTATATAAAATTTGATTTGATGCAAGTAGTGTCTGCTACAAGCCACATTATTGTCAGAGGTGAGAGTAAAGACACAGCTTAGTTAAACTTAAACAGCCGCCCCACACACACACACACACACATATAAACGTCCTTCCCCTGTCAGATACGCCTTGTGCTTCTTGAGCGATCAAGCACTCAGTGATTGTTCTCCATCACATGGACAGCCCTGAAACACCCCTGACCATCTGTGGGGTTATTGCACACAGCAATAGAACAACAAACACACACACTCTTCTCAGTCACCTCATTCTCATAGATCTGCTTTGCCCTACACGCACATGATCGAAACCCCAATCTGTAAACTTAAGCATGTCATTTATGGCGTTTATTTCTCTTTTTTAATTATGATTTATATATAGATGTATTGCGTAAACCTAACACCTGTGTTAATAGTAATATTGCAAATAGAATTACAAATTAAAACAGATATTTATTAGTCATTTTGACTGAATCTCAAATGGTATTTCTGTAAGCGTATCACTAATTCTAGCCTTGTCCCATGCCTATGGGTCATTACATGCAAATAATAATTTTTAAATAGTTAAAAATATATATAAATGTTGAAGTAAACTAATAATCTCATATTGGGAATCTACAGGTAGTTAGGTCCTACAAGGCTATTATGTAACACCCTATGTAGTGAGCATATGTAGTGAATAGGAGGCCATAACCTACCTGCAGAATAAAAGCCTTCCTGAGTAAAGACAAGTTGTAGAAGAAATGTAATACTCACACACTGAATATAAGCAACAAGAGCACATTACTGTGGGTAGATGGACTAAATTAATCTGAAACGCTTCCCTGATGCGAATGTGAAATGTAGTACTATATTATAGGCTGATTAGTATTATACTAGGCCTGTACCTAATATAATAGGTATTATACTATACTATTATACTAGGCATTTTAGATGCATTTCACAGAGTACGGTTTAATGAATTTAAGAGATAATAATAATTTTGTTATAATAACTTCTCAGAAGGAGATTTAATATATGTGGACTGTTTTGAGTTTCAGTGTGATTTTATTTAAAAAAAAAAAAAAAAAAAAGGTTTGTGATTATAAGGTCAATCAGTGCGCCCTGCTGAGTATTCACGTAATTTTGTGCATTCTCATTGACCCCCAACGTGGTGATCCTTCTGCAGGTCGTGGCTGCTCTCATCCTCGTTACACTGACACCTCAGAGCAGGAGACATGTGTTCTACTCCTTGTCTGTTCACACACTGTGTGTGAGTTGTTGTTTAAAGAATGTGCCACAAGGTGCACATTCACAGAGTGAGACTCAGGCTGTGTGTGTGCATGTGTGTGTTTGTCCCTTGACAAGGCTAAGTACTGAGGCATGAGAGTGTGGAATTTGGCCCTCTCTCGCCAACATTGGTGCTGGAGCCAGACCGACTGCGCCAATCAGCTGTGGAACAAACACACACATGCACACACTGTACAAAAACATTTTGCATGCTCACATGTGCATAATGACAAATGCACACACGGGCGTCCCCTGGAACCAGAAGAAAATGCACGTATGATTGCGATTGTGTATGATTGTGTATCAGAGCAGATAAAAAGCTGATATGACTCGTATGCAGAACAAATCTAAAAGGAAGTGGGTGTTAATAATTGACTAAAAGTTCAAAGTCTGCTGAAACCCCAGTCTTGAGCACTGACGCATGCCAGTGCTGCAGAGAGTGTTGTTTTACTGCCATGTCAGTGTAGTAATCTCAGTTATTGCTCTTATTAGCTTTCTGTAATGACATATTGTGATTGATCCTTGAGGAATGCAGTTAGCTTAGGAGTGGTATGATTTTATTGTGGTCTTCTCTATGTAAAATCAATGGGGAAATTGAATGGAAAATTTGGCCTGGGGAAATGTAGAGGATAATAAGAACCTGTAGGAAGCAGTTTCTATTTATTTCCACACTAACTGGGTTACTGGAAATGGACACGAGAGACCTGTGGATGCCACTCTTTCCTAATTCCAATTCAAAGGCCCTTTCACAGAGAAAGTGCGTGCACGCTTGTGAGAGAGAAAGTGAGAGAGCGGGGAAGACGGATATGTGCATAGAGAAATATTTTTTCACTGAGTGGTTGGCTCCAGGCCTGTGTCTTTTTTTTTTTTTGTTTGCCAAGTCTAGACAGGCAGTATAAAGCTCAAGCTCAGGGTCTTAAGGTGAGACCAGTAGGGGTCAGAGGTGATCTACTGTTATGTTTTCACCATTTACTGATGATAAAAACAGGCTTGAGTGGTGTAGTACAGAACATAACACTTTAGCATACATCTCCCAAAATGCACAGCTACATGAGGATGAGCTACAGAGTGACTTTTGCAGAGTGAGCTCAACTCTGTGCCTCAATTGCGATCGTGATTTTTTATTTTCTGTGCTTTCTAGTCAAGTGGGCATAAACGGAGCATTGTGGCATTTGCTCTCAGCTCAGTTTGAAGTTTGGCATGTTGGCCACCTGAAAGGCCAAAGTAGTAAAGCTCCAGTGTTTAGACAAGTCCAAGCCTTGAAAATACGTCACGGTCCATAACATGTGAGCTCACTACCAAGAACAGTTTTCTATTTCATAATTTCTGAGATAACTACATTGTTGTCACATTATAAGTCTCAAAAGAAGCACATCATTTTAGTTTTGTAAGTCGAAAACAGTTGCTGTTCATTGACTGACATATTTAACAAAATAATGCAGAAACCATGTAGTTATTATTAGTGTTACAATGAATGAAGAAATATAAACGATCAAATTAGTAGTGTATCCAAACTTGCTGCAGCGGAGTTCACGAGGAGTTTTCTGGGTCTGTTGTGTTGAGAAAGTATTCAAGAGTTGATGTACAACACACCAAGTCAACACCCTGAACTCTTTATCATGTTCCTCAAACCATTCCTGAACAATTTTTGCAGTGTGGCAGGGTGCTGAAAGCGGCCACTGCCATTGAGGTATACTGTTGCCATGAAGGCATGTACTAGTGTAGGTAGGTTTAGGTTACATGTTAAGGTAACATCCACGTGAATTCCAGGACCCAAGATTTCCCAACAGAACATTTCCCCGAGCATCACACTTCACACCTGGCCTTCCGCATGATGTAAAAGAAAATGTGATTTGTTTCACCTTCTTTGGAATATTTTGGTAGGTACTAACCACTGCATATCAGGAACACCCCACATGACCTGCCGTTTTGGAGATGCTCTGTTCCAGTCATCTAGCCATCACAATTTGGCCCTTGTCAAAGTCACTCAGATCCTTACGCTTCTGCATTTTTCTTGCTTTAAACACATCTGACAGTTCACATGCTGCCTAATATATCCCACCCCTTGACAGATTCCATTGTAACTAGATTATCAATTGTATTCATGTCACCTGTCAGTAGTTTTAATGTTATGAGTAATTGGTGTATATTACAGTATGTCTTACTTAGGCAGTCCCCAGGAATGTAGATCCAGGTTTGCTTTACATATTGTGTCTTACATTCTTAAACGTGGGGTCCAAGGGAACCCCAGATCTCTGAAATGCAACAAGGAGGTAACTGCAGTCTATATTAGAACTGTCAACACACAATGAATGTCAGGCTTTTGTTGAATATTAATGTTCTATAGATATTAGATTATAGATCATATACCATGTTCTTATATAGGTTGAAATCAGGATAAAGACAGGTTAAAGAAATAGGTTGAAGACTCCTTTTGAAGTTTTGGGTGTAACCCAAAAATGCTATGAATAAAAATATAATTAAATTTTAAAATCACTTTTATTATGTGAAGGGTATCCCCAGGTCACCACACACATTATTTAATGACATTATGATGCAACTTTTATGTTATGTATTAATATAGCATTTAACTATTATAATTGAAAGATTGACTGGTCACTTGAATTTTATGGTTTATCATCATTCTAGTCACACTAAAAGGTTTCATATATGAAATTGCTTCTTGCAACAACTATTGCACACAGAAAAGGGATACCTGGCTGCAAAAAGGTTGAAACTGTGAATTATGCTGCATACGCTCACTGCAGGCTCTTTTGTAACAGTGGGATGGTTTTGTTAATCTGTATTTTGACGTCGCAAGGACACTGGGAGGTGATGTCACCGTCATGGTTTGTCCCTATCTGTGTAACAGCCTAAACCCCATCCATCTCACTGCTCTCATGCCCCTACCCCCCGCCCCCAATTCCCACCAATCTCCCTATGAAACTATTGAGTGATGTCACCCATTTGGATGGGCAGCTCTCCAATGCGCTGATGTGCATAAGTGTGAACTCAAGCACACTATTTATTTTTACAAACAGCACACTGAAATCTTCCTTTTCACTCCAGTGCAATGATGTCAAAGATGTTTAATAAAGCTGGACAGACATGTTCAGTGGGGTGAGATATCTGGACTATTGTCCTCCAGCATGTGGAGCACTATTGAATGACACCGTTGAATTGTAAGTGCCGTGACATTAATCATTACAGTTCTTTACAGTGAAGAGCATAGAACTATCTGTTAGCCCTCTGTGACATGTTTTGGTCAACTGAACATAAGGATGTTTGTGTCAGTCCCTGTGAAAGGGAATCTTTGTTTTAGCACATGGGTCATGGACAGAGGTTAATGACAAACTTGAGACTAGCTTGGTTAAGAATAGTTATGGTCTGTGTAGAACCCTTACCTAGTCCTGTACTTAAAAATATGATTTTTAAATGTTTAACTTCTGCTGGATGAATGATTCTGAATGTGTAGATTGTTGTTTTGGTTGAATTTGTTAACATTCGTTCATCTTTGGTAATCATTTTATCCTGGTAAGGGTCATGATGTACACAGGGCCTGGGTCTAGTAAAACCAGAAAACACCCTGGATAGGATGCCAGAACATTGCAGAACACCATGAACACACATATTCAGATAACACACACAACCCAGACAGACACGAGGAAAACATTTGAAGCTTCACGCAGACAGTAACCTCAGAACTCAGAAGTATGTTAGATGGCAACCCTTCCCTCTGTGAGCTACCTATTCCAGAAGACAGGAGAATATAGCAATTTCAGTAGTTTCATAGGCATTTATAATATTTAGAATATTTTTATGATCTTCTGTAGAACAGAGATGATTTTGCTATTTTGAATTATTAGTTATTATTTAATACATTATTTTAAATGTTAGGCAACTTTTGTGAAGAAAACTGTAACATCTCTATGTGTAGTCCTGCAAAAAAAAAAAAAAAAAAAAAAAAAAAAAAAAAATATATATATATATATATATTTTTTTTTTTTTTTTTTTTATTCTTTTTTTCATTCACAATATAAAAGAAAAATAGAAATTTGCTGACTATAACTTAAATATAACTTTAATGAAACTATTAAGCTTTTGAACCACTGTTCGTTAACCTCATCTGCATCATTCAGTTTCAAAACTGGTCTCATCCAGTGTTTGATAGGCTACTGGAGCAAACTACTAACACAGGACAAATAAAATATGAATAATGCACCTGCTATTATTATCTGTATTTGTATCAGTTTAGAACACCTTATCTATTCATTCAGAATAAATGTATTCGTATTCGGTTACATCCCTTGTGTTTACTCGTGAGTTCTCTGGCTCTGTTGTTTTCTCTTCATTCCACTGACAACAGCAAACACACACTACTTTACAGCGTGAGAGTTTCAGACTTATTGTGCCTTTGTGCTTTTGACTGCCAGTATTAATAACTTCTACCAATCCAAGCACAGCTCACAAGTCAGGTGACTTCTCTCTTTAAATACAGTTTTTGACCCCTAACCTTGAATCATTAATAGCTTGTCTCTTATCAGCTTGCCTTTTCCTGTCTGTATTAACCAGTTTATATTGCCCTGATTACACACAGTCTGTCTCAGTGTGCCTTTGTTTGGCTTGTCACTTATTTGTCATTATGTAGAACAAGATAATGGATCTGATAGGATATGGAACAGTTAAAAAAAACTGCAATGGTGACACACACACACACACACACACACACACACACGCACACACATTCTGTCTCTCCTTGTCCCCGTGCTGCTCAGACATGCAGGTCTAAGACAGTGACATTAAGAGCAATAATGTCAGGAGTCAGTCAGACATTAAAATCACCATCAGAGAGGAATCACTAAGTGCTTCAGGGAGCTGAGGCAAGAAGAGGTCTCATTAGAGCCTGGAATCCCTCTAGAACACACCCAGATGCCACTTTATCTCCATACGTTCATGACTTTTACCTACTCTTCAAGGTATTGTAATGATAGCTTATCAGACTGTTGTTTGCGCTATTGTTTAAGTGTTCCTATAGATACTTCTACTGCACACAGCAACCTGTTGCTCTGCATCTTTCTCTCTCTCTCTCTGACACACACACACACAGGTGGATGGTTGTTGAGTTTATCGCAGAGGCCCCATTAATTAGCCTAATTAGTCTTGCCATGGGCAATAAGGGCCTGATAGTGGCTGACGGTCTCCGGTTCGCACGCCTAGGCCGGCCGTTTACTCTGGCAGATACGTTTGTGTGCGCTAATCACCCACATCCATCACCTCGCCCTACTGCACTGAACCACTGTTTGCTGTTGCATTAGAGCACTGTAATCTAGATCAGCTCTATCTGAGTGAGCATGCGTGTGTGTGTGTGTGTGTGTGTGTGTGTGTGTGTGTGTGTGTGTGTGTGTGTGTGTGTGTGTGTGAGAGAAAGAGAG
>JAQQZR010000038.1:5848681-5859726 GCA_030068235.1 Notoglanidium macrostoma
AGCGCGTCTGTGGGCCTGCCTGGGAGCGAGTCTGTGTGCCTGACTGGGAAGCGAGTCTGTGGGCCGGACTGGGAGCGAGCCTGTGTGCCTGACTGGGAAGCGAGTCTGTGGGACTGACTGGGAGCGAGTCTGTGGGACTGACTGGGAGCGAGTCTGTGGGACTGACTGGAAGGGAGTCTGTGGGTCTGACTGGAAGGGAGTCTGTGGGTCTGACTGCAAGTTTGGCTGAAAATACATGGCTAGTATTGTGTCTGAGTATCCATGAGTCTGTGTAAGTGTCTGAAAGTCTTGACTGTGAATGACTGAATTTCTATATTTTATTTCTCATATATCTAATTTACATAGAGTTTGTCAGTTAAGCTTAACTTTTTTGCTTCCTAAAAAAAGAAAGACGGAAAACAAGTGGTAAGCAGAAACAGTTTACAGAAAAGATTCATCTCCATCTATACTTAATTAACTTCATTGTCTCATCCTGATGATATAGCCTGAATTACATTCACCTTCTATACATCCGTCATTTTTATCTTCTCAACCAAAAACTTCAAAAAGTTTTTTCTACATGTTGACATTAACATAGTGTTGCACATAATGACACTTTTAAGTGCCAAAATGTTGATATTCATGGAAATGCAAATGTTGATCAACTCTTACATATAAGCCCAAATTGTGCATGGAGATCGTAAGAGCTCTCTGACATTTGTGTGTGCGTACAGTCAGGTCACTATGAGAAAATTTGCATGAGCCATCAACAGCACAGTCACCTCAGCTTTACGCACAGGGAAAGCCTTAAAGTATCCCATGTGTACACATGGAAGAGTCAAAGCTGTCTAAGCTGTTACTGATTCCTTTTTTTTCCGTTTTCTGTTTGTGTCTGTATGTTTTGCAGCCTGTTTTCCTGTCCTTTCGATTAACCACAGGGGCAGGTAAACCTAATGCAAATAAGCACAAGTGTTGTGTCATGCAGTGATGTGGTAAATATTTTTTTTCTTTCATTATTTTTTGTTTTCTCATTTTTTAAAAATCATGTCATTCTATCATAGTTTAAGCAGTTTATAATGGCCATGTTTGACTTCTTACTCTTCTTACTCCCTCTGTGTGTCTATGTGTTTGTATTTTAATTGGCTAGATATATACAGCCAAAGAATGGAGGGGATTTCACCACAAGCGACCCTGTGAGAAACTCTGAGACAGCTGGACACACACAAACTCTCTCACACACACTCACAGAAAACCCTGATAAGACTTTTCAGCAGGACTGACCAGTCGTAGTGAAACAAGTGCAAGCCATCACACCAATAGAAATGGCAGCATGTGCCCAAGAGTGATCTAAGATTCAGGAACACACACTGTACGTCAAGCACACACACACACACACACACACACAGACACACACACACAAACAGCTCATGCCACTCTCTTCTCTTGTTGGACACTTTTCCTGCAACCTTTTCCCAGAACACCAACACAGCGACAAACAACTTCAAGGACAACTCTTCTTTTATGACATAGCCTTGTTCCCAAAACTCTAATAGAAAATCAGATGTACTACATATTTTAAAGATAATACTTGCAATTTTTAGATATGCCTCTACATTATAGAAGATACTTCCATATCTTGTGTAAGATGTTTTAAGAAGTGCAATGCAAAAAAAAAAAATGTATATGTATAGTGTTAGGTTTATTTGTACATTGGATTATTATATAGTGGTGTTGATGTTTTTAGTGCTGTTTTCTTTCTCTTTTGGCGAGCTTGTGCGGTCTCTATCTGTCGGATTAGATTAGGTATTTTTTTTAGTTCATTCACCAATTGACATTAGTTTGCTTTATTTCCTTTCTTTTCTTTCCTTATGCTCTTTTGATTTGTTGTTGCTGAACCCGTGTGCCCAGCACACACTGCCATGTCTCTGACATCCACCAAGTCTCATTTTATATACTGTACTTTTTAAAGAGATAATAATTTATGATTCTTACCAAAATGATTACACTGAGGTATGGATAGAAACCTGCCGCTTCTCAGCTGAACCATTTGAATAGTTATAGTTATATATTAAAACACACATCATCTGAAGTGCACCTTTTTTGCAGTCATATGATTTTCACGTAGCTTATCTGAGCTATTCTAACCAGTGTCATAGGCCATGCAAGTAGCTATATAAGATATTGTTTCATATAGCAGTCTCACTTGGTTATTGCATTATTATTCTTATCCTAACTTATTTCTGTGTAATAATATGGTTCTGAATGTGATATTTTAGGTAGGCTTGGGTATCTTTAAAAAAAATGTAAACTATTTTGTTTAAGTTTTTTTTTCTTTTTGTTACTGCGTCATGGTGCCAAGTATTGTACACAGCAGACAAGTGTGTGTTAAGAATTTGTGCAGTCGGTAGGAGGGAACCGGTCGCATTGCAGGGCCGCGCTGTAAACCGCGTACTACTGGAGTGAACCGTGTGCTAAAATAGCACTCCACGCTGTTTCGGACACGCGCTTTAGTGTGGTGTAGTGTGCGGTTTGGGACGTGGCCTGACTTGCTCCGTCTATTTCCCTATTAATCCGCTCTCGCCGCTCGTGAGAGCTTTAAAATGGCGATTAGCAGTGGGCTGACATTTCCTCATATCGACTTTAATTTAGTACACTACATAGTTCACAGGCCTTGTGAAGCAGGTAGTTTGATATTTGGATTTCTTTGTTTTTTTTCTCCTCATTTCAATCACTGAAAGTGAGAATGAATTTGCAGCAAACTTCTTGTCGTCTTAAATAGTAGCTTCCCAAACTGGCATAGCCTACTAAATAGTGTCAAAATAGTGCGCTAAATTAAATGTGAAATAGCCTACTACTTTGACATTGCAGGCCTATTTATTGCATTAATGTGAGGTTTTGGGAGAAAATAAAGCGTTATATTGACGACACGAATGTATTTTGTTAGCCAAAAAACTTCGACGTACTGTTTAGTAGTAGCCTACTATTTAGTACGGTAGTATGCCATTTTGGACACTGCTCAATAACCTTTCCCCCGTTCCCACCGGTCACGTGATGCGGTGTGTTCCCAATGTAATAGCAGATAGAGATTGAGCTCCATGGGTGGCCTGGCCTCTTCAAGCAATAAAACCATTAGAACTGAACAAATGAGTGTCTGTCATTACTGCTACATATTCGTATCACAACATTTACATAGCCTATAATAGTGTAATACCATAAGAGGTTGGTAATAAGGCAAGACACTACAAGTAGAAACAATATTTTGGACATTCAATCCATTTCCTAGACTTTTGGGTAAGTTGCATATGCGTGTCTTCTTGTAACCTTTAGTATTAAAATGTGTAAAACTAACCACATTATTTTAAACGCAGCATCTTTGATGACAGTCTTGGCTCCGCCCACTTGGCACAGTCACGTCGTGTCATAAAGCCTGTCTCTGATATTATTGTTTCCTAAATGTCAGTGTATGCGTCATTATGATATTACACTTGCTAAAAACGCATGAAAGCAAAGTGAATTTTAAAAACCGTTTTGCACAAAATCATAACTCCCAGTTTCTTGATGACCTGCATTCATGAAATGTTATTTTAATGTTCCGTTCTGTTCCTGTTCCTGTTGAGAGGAATATTACAGAGGAATTTCCCAAAATGTCACTTTTTGTCCCTTTTTAAAATTCAATTTCACTCCAGATTAAACAATAAACAAGCTGTTCTGTAGCCCTAAAAATATTTCACTTCAGAGTTTCCTCACAGTGACGTGAACATTTTAATCCTAACATCATTCAAAGACTAGATTTTTGGGGTTTTTTTAAGTATTGAAATTTACACATTTGATTTGATTTATTTTTATGTCTTTTGCATAAATATATTAAAGTTCTAATATAAAAAGAAATAATCCGCTTATAACCATATCAACAAAAACTTGGTAAAGACTGATTGTGATATCCATTGATTATTTATTTATTTATTTATTTATTTAAATACTCTGTGAAGTTACCTAATATTCATTTCATAATTTTAATTGCTAACGGAGACACTGGACTGAATTCAGATGATTCGTAATCTTAGTGCTCTGGAAATACATCACCATGACCCCCTGGTACATAATCAATTCAAACAATTTTAATTACCTCAGCCCGAAACTACATAAAACATATGATAAAGAACTTATAAAGAGATATTAATCTGCATTAAATACACAACTAACAAGCATATGTTGGCTTTAGTCGTTGTAAAATATCATAGTGATTTACTTTTACTTAAAAATTTGGCAGCTGCAGTATCCAGCCTGACAATTTCGAGCTAAAACAAATCGCCATGCATTGCTGTAAGCTCGTGTGGGAGTAGTGGACATCAGTTGAGTGTTGGATTTACGGTGCATTATAGGTAATTATATGGTGTAAAAACATCCAAGGAATATAAATTGTCCACTGGGAATTCGGACACCACGCAATGGATGCATCCCATGTACTAGACACTGCAATGCTTATCTCTATTTCTTTCTCCTGAAGAATGTGTACATAATAAGTGTGTTTCAATAAATGAATCCTGCTTATCTTTCTTGCAAATTGTTCCATTTTCGTTGAAGTTTAGCGCCTTAAACGAATTTGACACTAAAATATTTGTAAAGCCTGTTTAATTAGGATATCATTTGTAAAGATAATATCCCTCTCATTAAGATTAAAGTGCAGTTTCAGGTGTACTATCTGTTGCGATCCAAATTTGTGAAGCATGTTGCATTTAAATGATCCATGGTGAAAAACCCATTTGTCCAAATCTTCAACTTAGAAACCATTTCCTGCGTATCACCTGTTACAGAGTAATGTAGCCTATTTATGAATGTACACCGCTTAACACTTATACTCTATGTAGAAATAAAACTAACAGGCTAGTTCCCTTCACTGAAGAAGAATAACTGTCATACTACAATAATAAGCCTGCTAGATCATTTGCTATAGCTGATATTTCGTGTAGTCTTCCAAAGCAAGAAAATTTGTGCGTTTGTGAGTCTTACTGTTCGTTATGATAGGCTAAATTAGGCGGACTGTTAGCCCCATCATGCTATCATTTGAAACCATGGCGAAATGAAATCTATTCAGACATATTTAAAACATAAGCTTGTTAAATAATTTATTGATAATACAAAGGTTTTCTTACTTCAGCACGGAAGCAATAATATTCTCTTAATTCAGCATTTTAACCCTCCATCTGGATCTGTTTTTACAGAGGTAGCCCTAAAACTTAAAGTCCTTTTAAATGAAAAGAACCGGCCGGGAGGATACTGTTAAAACTGTTAGAACAAATTCTATGTACATGATCATTTACAGCCGGTGGACTTGTATGCGGCGCGAGACTCAAGTCGTTAAACTTGAAGACGTAGTGATAGACTTGGTTATTCTGCGACAGGAGGGAAATAAGGTGTCTGCCACAGGAGAGGAGTGCACAGTGGCCATGTCCTTTTGGCGGCTTAATAACATAATTTACTCAGTAGAAAATATATACATCTGAGTTCCGCTTGCGGCAGCAGTAGGAGGCTCAGAAGCCCCCTGTGTTACCCTGCTTATAGTTTTTGAGAAAGTTCCTCAGCTGTTGGATAAAGAGTCTGTGCTCAGCATCACAACGTGTCCGAGCTGCTGCTGCTCGGGCTCATAAGCGCCAGGCTCGCCGACTTGTGCTTTTTCAGCAGTCTCGTGATTTTTTCGTCGTCTGAGTTGGGGTCCAGCGGCTTGTTGTACTCGTCGTCGTCCTCGTTGTCCGAGCTTTCCTTCATCTTCTCCGTTTCCGAGTCGTGTTTCTTTTTGGCGGTGGCCATTTCCGCTGCGTGCTTCTTGCGCCACTTGGTTCTCCGGTTCTGAAACCAGACCTGGTGGTGGAGAGACCTTAATTTAGTATATTACATATAGGAGAGTTTGAGAATTTTTGCAGGAGCTTGGAACTTCAAAAAAGACTCCTATATGCAAGGGTGCATGTTAACAAATATACAGGACTAAGTTAATCTAAGTGAGATTAATGGAAGCTCAATCATAATGAGTTTGACTGTTATGCTGTTGTACATGCTAAATGCCTTTATTTACATGCATTACATACATAACTGCAAACAGCACCGATAATAATAATAATAATAATAATAATAATAATAATAATAATAATAATAATAATATCAGGGACATTTTGATAGCTATTTTAAAATTGTAGCCTTAATTCTTTCACGCGCAGGCCTAGATTTCTTAAATGGTCGCCCATACAGAAAATGAAATTCGCAGGTATTATTTCTTTTAGTTGTAATATTAGTTATGCATACCTTGACCTGACTCTCGGTCATTCCCAGTGAGTAGGCGAGGCGTGCTCTCTCCGGCCCGGCCAGGTATTTGGTCTGTTCGAAGGTTTTTTCCAGCGCAAAAATTTGCTGTCCCGAAAAAGTTGGTCTGGAGTGTTTCTTCTTCCCGTCTTTGTCCAACATCATATTTGCTTGTGCTGAAAGAGACAAAATTTTTGTCTTAGTTAAGTAGCCTATAAAAGTTTTGTTTTTAAAGGTTGGTAAATTCAGAGGCCTTGATTTTAGTCAGTACTGTCAATCCAAAGTGGACACAGATTTGTATAATAGGTAACTTAGAAGATCAACACAAAATCAGCACTAAATTGTGACTTTAGTATTACAAGATTCCATATTTTATTTATTCTAAACCAAGGTGCCTTATCATAAAACCACATTCACAAAAACCTTTACAGCGTTCATTTGTGTCTATTTGTGAATTACAGTATGGAGACTTTGCAGTGCATTTCTATTCAACAAAATACAATGAAAAAACGATCAGCTGAACCTTGGTTTACCAACCTCTCTACCAGTTAGCAAAATTTCGCATTAGCAGATTAGACTTCTTTTTTTTTTTTTTTTTAAACTAAGAAGGTGTGAAAATCTATTTGAGACAGTTCCCTCACCGTGACAGGGCAGTCGGGGCTCCCTCCACGGGGAACTCTGCATCATTCCGGGCCAGAAGATCGGCGCTCTGCCCGGGAGTTCCGCCAGCGGCTTCGGGTAGCGCGACACGGCAGCGGGGTTAAAGTACATCCCGGCGGTGGTGGCCAAGCCGTTTATCCGCGGAAAGGTGGACAGCAGTTGTCCCGCCGTGGTGATGGGTCTTCCCAGGATATCGCTAATTCCGTGCGGTGTACCCAGCGGGAGCTGCGAGGTGAGGTTGGTGAGTGAGGGAGTCTTGAAGCCCGCGGGATGCTGCAGGGTGTAGGGGAACAGCGAGTTCTTCATCTCGGTCATGTTGTGAAGCGCAGCCAGTGGCGTGCTACCCAACACGAAAGCACTCTGCCTGTTAGCATCCATTTGCCCCACCGCTAACATTTGTGTGCATGAACCACAGAGTGAGCGCGTAAAAACTGAACACTAAACGAAGTGCCAACGGGACAATCGCAACTGCCCACAGTGCAACTCAGGTTGCGTAAATTTATCCAAGCCGAAGCGCTGTTGATCAGTCTAGAAACAAAAGTTTTAAAACAACAGAAATGTCTGCCCGAGTACCGGGCGTGTCCCCGGTCAGAAGTGTCTGTAGTTCAGTGAGTGTTATCTGAGCGTTCACCGCGTCGCCATCCACAATCCGCTGCGCAGTCGGAAGTCGGAGGTCGGGTATAATATATTTCACCGCGTTTGATGGTGCGCATTAGCTCAACTCACTTTGGTAAATTGACTCTCTGTTATGATGCTCGCGGAGCCGGAGCCGCTGATAACCGCGCCACCACCTGCACGCGCGTATTTCCCATTGGACAGGGGCTAAGTGAGGGCGCGCTGTGATTGGAGGGCAAGCAGCGGGACGCTCCGCGTGCGCGTCACTTGAACAAAGCCGCACTCTATCAAGGTCTTATTGTAGCACTATTAGTGACGCATCATACTGTAGAAAATCATTGTTTCCAGATTTGACAAAAAGACACATTTACTCTATGACCCATTACAGCTGACAATGTAAGTACATTAACCTCGATACAACTGTGCTGTGTGACCATTTTACTGGTGCTAATGAATTAAGCAGGAGACTGAGTGCATTTTCAGCTCGTCTTTTTTTAGTTTACTGTGGGTTTTTTTTTTTTCATTTCAATTTACAAATGCTTAATTAAATGGTATAATTTAATTACAGAAGAAACATTTTTAAAAAGCAAATGATTTGCACTTTTACCCTCCTGTATTATTTACATTATTTCTACCTTGGTTTGAGTTAAACCAAGCGGTTTCTTGCTGAAGCTGTTCAAAGATTGTCCTGGATCCTAACTGATACACAGCCTAATCAAGTCAACGATCACTAATTGTAGCTGCTGAGATCTCCTCGGAACATTTCCTTGATTAATTAAGGCTCATTGACACTGATTGTAACTTTCATAAAGCGAAAACATACGTAAGATCACATTAGCTATGCTGTGTCCCAGTTAGCTTTATTAGAAAAACGAAATCATTAGCTTCAAAGCCATATAGCCAACTCACTATGTTAGTTAAACATTTGTTAGAATTCTAGAATATTGTATACTTAGTATTTTGGCCTATGATAATAAAAACAACAACAATAACAACAACAACAACAACAACAACAACAACAACAATAATAATAATAATAATAATAATAATAATAATAATAATAATAATAATAATATAATAAATGATCATTATTGTTGTTCGTCACACTTCTATCAACCAACAGCTGTATTTATTTATAAAATAAATTTTTCTCTAAATAATTATTGCAAACTATCACATTGAGACCATGTATTCTTTTATTTTATTACTTTAAAAAAAAAAATTCTAAAATAGCAATAATCCCATTAGTTTATGAGAAGAAAAAACTCTTGCCTAAACCTTTTGTGAAATGTCTAAATTAATAAAATAAAATAAAAAATAGAGGCTAATAACAGTTTATTATTATATGCAGTAAAGTAATTCACGATTTAAAAATCAGTAAATCTGTAAACTAAGCTCACGGATCGTTAGGTTATAAAGTGTAAAAGTAAGGTAAATAAATATGGGTTAGATGCATGACCAAGTGTAAAATAACAGAAGGTTTGAAGAGCAAATATTGAATATAATGGAAACACCTGTTATGGGAGGCAGAAGCCCGCGCGCGTTCCCGAGTCTCTGTGGCCGCGCGGGTTAAAGCGCAACGCCGGAAGCTCTTCAGTCTCGCGCGCGGATCTCATCATTCCTTCAATGATGGCAGTGAGCGCGCGCAGCTCGTTGACGGTGTCCAACTGAGCCGAGTCACCAGTACAGAGTCGGTCCAGTTATAACACGAATGCACCAAGCATTCACCTCCATGGCATGATAAATAAATGCTGGCACAAAACAAAACAAAAACAAAAAAAAAACAAGAGCGCGAGGATTTCTCCTACAGTGAAGTAAGCGTAATGCAAGAGCGGCCCGGATCTGTGCAGCCTGGCTTTTATAGCCTATGGGGACTCATATACGAGCTGTCTTTCTCCTGAGTCGCACGACTAAAACATTGAGGAGTAGGTGCTGTAAAAATCGATTAAGCGTGGATTTGCTTGATGCGCGTGTTGTTAAAATGGAAGTCTCGCGCTAACATAAGCTAATTATTAAACCAGGATGGTTTATGCACAGCATACTGCAAACCGGGTTTATTCTGTCATCTAGCGGTGCAAGCAAAAATTAAAGCACGATCACGCTGAGAGAGCGCCTTGCTAAAGATCTCTACTGCCCTCTAGTGGAAAATGTATTTAAACCCCATGTACATTAGCAGCTTTGTGAACTCTCCTACTATGCGTGTGTGTGTGTGCGCGCGTGTGCACGCACTTACACTGCATGCGTGTATAGGCTGGTGCATGCTAATTACTGTTTCTTGTAGCGATATGCATAGTCGCTTTTCCTTTAAAATAGGCTCAGACCACTGTAATAACCTCACATTAGCAAACTACCGCACAATGACTGCTTTTAATGTCTGATCTAAAAGTCAACATACATTTCATGAAATGTCACACAGTATAATTAAGGATTATAATTAACATGATCTATATGAAGAACTTTGTCTGGATGGATTTACCTTGCACTGCAAGCATTTAGTGCAATTCTTCAAAGGAGTCTGTGAATCATGGTGTAGATTGAAAGTTTACTCTGTTTACATCCTTACAGGCTTTTTGTTTATAAATATTACCAATAGTTGGGTCCTGATGCTCAGTGCATCTTGAGATATTGAATTCTGTCTCTCAATAAATTCACGTTCAGTGATTATCCTTGTGCATTCTTCATGAGAAACACCAAAGCTCTGTTGGTGCTCTGTCTGATCTAATATCAGTATGTATTCCAAACCAACAACTGCAAAACAACACTCATGCAAAGAGAATGCATTTAGATGGAGAGCTTTGACACCTTCACCAATTGTTGAAGTCAAAATAATGTCAACATGACCAGTCTCATTTCTTTTTTACAATCTTGGACCAGGTTTTGTTGAGAAAAATGCCACCAAGTGAACAAAATCAGAATAACAGCTCAAAAATAAACTGCTCTCCCATCAGTGTTACTGAGGTTGTGACAAGCTTAACATAAATAGTATGTTAATGATCTATATCCCGGGCACAGACACATGCTAGTTATTTTGTCTGTATTTGAGTTATTGTCAGAAATTAGTAGCATAAAAATAATCAGCCAACAAAATTTATCCTGAGAGACAAGCACAGGGGCTTATTGCTGGCACGGTTCAAGTCCATTTGTCCGCTTAGAGGGAAAGATCACCATTCACTACAGGATCAGTATGAAGATCATCATCTTATTACCTTTATATTATGATGAATCAGTTCTATACTGATGGGAGTGATATCTTCCAGAATGGCCCCACCCCCATGCACAGTACATGACAGCTAACTGATGATGAAAATGATTCCTATCATATGCTATGGGCTTCACAGTCACTTCTAAACACCGA
The DNA here is from genome assembly GCA_030068235.1 of Notoglanidium macrostoma. Classification (NCBI taxonomy): domain Eukaryota; kingdom Metazoa; phylum Chordata; class Actinopteri; order Siluriformes; family Auchenoglanididae; genus Notoglanidium; species Notoglanidium macrostoma. The sequence continues at coordinate 5,859,585 of JAQQZR010000038.1, forward strand.
TGGGAGATTTTGGAGTGACATGGATGGGGGGTTCATTACTGAAGTACAGTTCCAGAGATTTGTAGAATCTATACCAAGGTGTCCTGAAGCTATTGTGGAGGCTTGTGGTGGCCCAACACATTACTAATACAGTTTATCTTGG
>JAQQZR010000038.1:5859826-5875994 GCA_030068235.1 Notoglanidium macrostoma
GGGGTCACAGCAGATACTGAAAGCAAAGGTTCACATACTTTTGCCACTCACAAATATGTAATATTCGATCATTTTCCACAATAAATAAATGAGCAAGTATAATATTTTCACCTCATTTGTTTGACTGGGTTCTCTTTACCTACTTTTCGGACTTGTGTGAAAATCTGAGGATGTTTTAGGTCACATTTATGCAGAAATATAGAAAATTCTAAAGGGTTCACAAACTTTCAAGCACAACTGTGGGTTATGGCAAGTTAGCTAATATTTAAACCTGCTTGAAAGTCACACTTTGCTATCCAAATGTCTGTACTGTTACGACACAATTACATAGATTAGTCTATTTGTTTACATTATCATCTCAGTCCAACTGACTCTGAACTTCTCTCAACATTCCATACACAACTGATGTAATGGACTCAAAGGTTTACAGTGAATCAAATAGGGAAAACTGCGCTGATAACGTTGTAACATACTAGGCAGATATTATTTGAATCAAGCCGATCTAGATATCATCTGAGTCAAGTCGTCTACATTCGGAGCTAGTTTCCTGTCCGTCGGAAATAATATTCTCTGGTGTAGTCTAGTGATCGACAAGCATAGGTGAGTGAATGGATTACAAAATTATAATGGGAATAGATTTGGCGTGAGATTTCTTGCATGAGTATGGGAGTGTGAGATTCATGCTGAAAGTGAGTGTCACACCAGATGACAGCAACATATGACAAATCTGACTCCATAGGATGCCAGCTAGCTTTCTAACTTTGCAAACTTTCAACATTTTCTTAGTAACATATGCAAGTAATGTATTTGTTCTATAAACACAAAAGGCCCATCTAGATATTTAGCAACTTTATAAATAAACAGTATTTACTTTTACTTGAATTTCACAAATGTGTTAGCATATGCGGAACATTTCTGCTCACCAGAGCAGTAGTGTGTAGTGTGTAGTGTGTAGTGAATGCTTCCAGCTAATTGGCCAGCTGCATAAGTCAGAGTTAAGGCGCCTTTTCGGCCCTTGATTGGCCAAGGCTGATAAGGTTAAGTACCATTATTGTCCAGTCTTATAATCCTCTTGATATATCGGTTGTGCCCTAATCAATATATAATGTGTACTATTTTTTTTATTTATTTATTTTTTTTAGAAATGACATTTTGTAAGCTTTGAGGAGGATATGAATGTATTTATCAACAAATTTTATTCTTGGGCCTTTCTTTCACACCAGGTATTGTGGGTATGTGGTCCCTAGCTACCCTTGCATTCGAGAGATACTTTGTTATCTGTCGTCCTCTGGGAAACGTCCGTCTGCAGGTTAAACATGCAGCACTGGGACTGCTGTTTGTCTGGACCTTCTCTTTTATCTGGACCATCCCACCTGTACTGGGCTGGAGCAGCTACACAGTCAGCAAGATTGGCACCACCTGTGAACCCAACTGGTGAGAGTGTACTGCATTTCTTCTAGCATGCCCTACACTAAACAAGATACAGAACAATCTGAGACCAGCCAGGCTTATATTCTCTGCTGAGCTGTACCAATGATGCACTTAAATACATTAAGAAAAACATGGCAACACAAACAGGGTCAACATTTTACAGTCTTCTACATTACAGCATTGCAGACTATAAAATATATCAAGGTGTAAACAGTACCGTGTATTTCCTGTGTACAAATGTTAAACATCATCCTTATATAAAACCTTTTTACAATAAGATTATGATTGATTATTATGATACAGACCAATTGCTCATGGAGATCATGAATTTAGAAAGATAGAATTGCTGCACTGCTATCAATATCCAATGCTGCTTTGGTGTGAAAACTTCTTTTTAGCACCTAGACAAGGTGCAGAAAATTCAGTGAGCAGGGTTTGAGTAATGGTACTCTGACATTTGGCTGAGATAAAATGTATTTTGTAAATTTTTCAACACATGATTTAACTGCTTTTAAATGAATTCAGGAGTGGATGAATCAGTAGCCCAGGTGCCTAGGACCAGCAGATATTGTGTCTGGCATATTATTATTATATTATATTATATTATATATTATAGTTAGTATTTTTCCACACACATTGGCTGAAATGGTCTCACTGTTGGAACAATGACTTTTACTAGGTGGATGATTTGGCATGCTTGAATGACAGATGATCTTTTCAGAATCAGGAACATGCAGTTATGTGGAAACACTGACAAAACTGAGCAAAATAAAGTGCAGCATGAAACTGTTAGCTAACTCTCCTGCTTACTGCACTTACCTCACAGTTATACATCTCAAGAGCAAATAAAGATGATAGCCAGATTAAAAAAAAAATGTTTTATTTGCAGTGTGAGGAGGAGCACTTACTGAGCTAACTAATGCACAATTCCTTATTATATTACATAGGCTACCACTTTCTAACCAAGTTATTTAGGTGTCCAGGCCACCAAAACATTGGACTAGGCAGCACATTGGAGCTTTTACCTGAAACTAATGGACTTATGATTTGTCCACCCCTGAAATGCCATGCTGCAATCTATACAATGTGACAGCAACAGATAAATGCTGTCTAGAAAATATCTAGCAATTTTTGTCATCTGTTGAAATACATTTTGCCTGAATGGCAGGGCTGTACTGAAGAAGCAATTCATCTTGAAATATCTTGCTCTATTTCTTAGAACTCTATAACAGAGCATACTCAGTATTCCTAAGCCTTAATTGCCTCAAAGCTATAATGGAATCCAAAGCTGGTATTCACTTTCAGCTGTGTAGGAATGCTATTGAAATTCTACAAATTTCACATGGGGGCTTAGTTAAAAACATGCGTTTATAATACTAGAGTTCAACAGGATGTTAACTCTTATCAGTCCGTTATGTTGTGACAAAAATAAATCACTAACAATGACAACAACAACAACACCTTCAGCTCTTCACTGCCTGTCCTTTAATCCTTTAATAAAGACTTGATTTGGTCTCTCAACAGGTACTCTGGTGACCCTCATGACCACACTTTCATCATCACTTTCTTTCTCACCTGTTTCATCCTGCCTCTATCTGTCATCATTGTGTGTTACAGCAAGTTGCTGCGCAAGCTGAGAAAGGTTAGTCTGGTGCTTCTGCTGGAGAAATCTGTAGTGTCAGATACATTGTCCAGGATTAAACTGCATGCCATTACTCATCTAAAATATTTCAGTGAATTATATGCAATTTAAGACAGTTATACATTACATAATCTATGTTCTACATAGAAGTAATTTATCAAAATAGTTTACCTATTATTATTGCTGAGCTTGATGGTAGACTAAGAGTGTCTGGTTTACCACTAAATGATCAATGTGTTTGCTTTGAATTCCATATACCACTGTCTCTGTGCAGGTGTCCAATTCTCATGGCAGGTTGGTAAATGCCCGGAAGCCTGACCGGCAGGTGTCTCGTATGGTTGTGGTGATGATTGTAGCCTTCATGGTGGCCTGGACACCATACGCACTGTTCTCTTTCATCGTTACTGTTCACCCCACCATCTACTTAGACCCTATATTGGCCGCTGTTCCCGCTTTCTTTGCAAAAACTGCTGCCGTCTACAACCCCATCATCTACGTCTTTATGAACAAACAGGTACAGAGGAAGCTAAGCTTTCTAGCCTTTTAGGATATGTTCAATGTTTTGTACAGAATTACTCTGAATAGATTTATGGTGTGCTTTAGAAGCAGTTATACCACAGCAGTGATGAATTCTCGAATGTGACATCACTAGTAAAAATCACCAAAATATTAGGGTGTACATGACTGTGCCGAGTCTGGTTTCCCTCCGTCTGACAGCAGGTTGGAAAACATCACAGCACGTTGGTGTTAGATTGAAATCTGAAGGAAACCAAGCAGACGGGCTTATTTTTTTCTCCTTTCACCAGCCACTTTTGTTAGATGTTAGCTCCTTCCTAAATAAAACATGCGTCATGAATAAAACGCAAGTGTACAAGAGAAAGGGCAAGATGTCATAAAAAATACATTTATTCAGCCAGCCAGATAACACCCATTTCCTCTGCTGATCTCTGAGCAGTTTTTATTTCAGAATGAACACTAGCTGGTTTATTGTCAATGCAACTTAAATTTGAATTGCCACAGTGATGAATAAATTTTGCCCAGTTTTATTTGACATGCACACAAGATGTTCGAGGAAGCCCAGTATCCGGAGTCTCAATTGCAAGAGACTCAAAGAGGAAGAAATTCATTGGTTATGCTACGATTACATTTTTCTAAAGTGGTACTCATTGTAAGGTAATAATAATCATTTTTCTACAATGCTTTGAGGAAAAACTCTTCCTTGATGTCTTCCCAATATTTTCAAATTCTAAATGGTAAGTTAGATGCCACTCTACCCATGCCTCTAAAGAGATGAATTGTACTACAGTATTGTGCAAGTCTTATGTAAAGACATTCTGCACAGCAAAGATAGCTTAAAAAATAATGAAACAAAATGTTTCTACATATAAGGGTAATTATAAGGAGCAGTAAACATTATCAATATTTGGTGTGACTACCTTTTAAAACAGCGTCAATTATCTCAGTACCACCATGCTGCCCACATCTTAGTTAATATACTAAATTATGATGTTTAATCAACCTTGTACAGAAAAAACCCAACAACATTTACATTATTAGTAATTACATATAGAAATTGCTTCTAATAAATCTTAGGCTGCCAAAGAAAGGCTTCATGTGGTTTAGACTGCCCCAGTTAAGGATCCCTGCTGCTAAATGGGTTAGAGTGTTTATAAAAAAAAGAAATGTGATGACACGAAGGAATAAAAATAACCTTCCTCCTAAAATGCAGACATGTGTAATTAGATGAAGACTTTCAGACTTTGAGGTTGTCCTGCCCCACAAAAGGTGGTACAGTGTAGAGACGCTTCTGAAACTTAAAAAAAGAAAAAGAAAAAGAAAAATCTTACTGAGCTTTAGTTTGATAAATCCTATTAGAGTCACAAGGCTATATCTGTTTCTGGAGATTATTACTGATTTCTAATTCTAGACCATGTCTAGACAATAGTTGAGTTCTTTTTGGTAGTAATCTTTGGCCTAATCTATAGTATGTGTATATGTTTTAGATTATTCATGTTATTTAATGTAGCTGTTTGTAATTTTGGGAGCAATCTGCTGTAAGACAAATTACAGTTCACGTTAAAACATTGATAACTGTTTCTCTTTCCCCAACTTCCTCCACTCCCATTGTTATATGCATTAAAATTGCCTTGTAACCAGTAACTCATCTATAGGGGCAGGTGGTGCAGAGTTACCACAAACATAGTTGAATAAAGGTCTAAATGTCTAAAACAAATCCAAACAAGCTGTTAGACTGTATGTTGGATGGTTGTATATGGTTGAAGCTCAACTGCCTTTTATGTGATTGCTCTAAAAGCCCCTTGAGTTAATTTTGTCTGATGCTATGTAATTATTAATATTGTCCTGCCCCACCAAAATCTAAGGCCACAAGTTGTTGCTTCTTTAAACAGAAAGCTTCATCAAGATTCAGGTGGAGACAGAAACAGATTAAAAAGCCTTAAAAAGAGGAAACTAGAGACATTCACATGGCAATAATACGAACCAAGGTTTGCTCTTGAAATTTTAAAATTATTAAAAAGTCTAGAAACATCTTAACATTTTGTCTCTGATAAACAGTGTAGGTTCAAACATTCTAGTACAGAAACACTTTAATGCTTTAAAAAGCAAAACAAAATGATTACGTTGTCCCAGGAGTTTCAAGGTTCATTTTTATACCATTTTTTTCATTATGGCTATTCAGCTCAGCCGATGCTTGATACTCTTAAGAAATCACATGGATTTGAGACTGAAGAACATGTGAGTGATGTTTTAAAAAAAGACATGGGTAGACTGGGACACATTGGAAATTATATTCAAGAATGAGACCCTTTTTTGACGCATAATTAAAATGTTCAGTAACCTAAATTTCCAGTTGTTACGGCTATCAGAAATCTCGCTACCCTGTCATGCCAATTAGCATGATTAAACAAATTGCTCCTCTTTGCTTTTGGAGAAAAATCATGCATAGATTTTTTTAATATATAAACTTTCCACTTTTTTTTCTAAATGTACACTTTTGTTTCATGTATGTGCATAATACTATGCACACTATAAGGTATTTTTTTCCTTGTGTTATCTGCAGGGAATGAACTGTTAGTGATTGTCATTTGTCAGCATGGCACTAAACTGGGGTTTAGTTTTGCCACTGGGGAGAAATATTTTCACTGGGTTGGTATGCTCTTTTACAGAAAAAGGAACATCATTATAGTATTCAATTGGGCATTAAGGACTGCTATTGTACCTCAGGCGATACAGTTACATTGTGTGCACATTGGAAAATGAAAACGCACCTGTACTGTAATATACTTCATTATCCATTCTATAGACAGATTGGACTTATGGTATTTATTGTGCTAGTTTTTAGCAAATCTCTCCATGTGACTTATTTATTGTAAAGCTTTGCAAGTTCCTGCTGTGACAGTAATACAGATCGAAGGACAGGGATACACTTTTAAATTAGCACCACTGGGGGCAGCACTTTCATTGGGCTTTTATTGATCTTTTGAACACCTTTTATTATTTAATGTCTGAGGTTTGCAGGGAAACACAATTTTTGACTGTCTTCCTGTTAGTTTGCCATTTTAAAAATACCACAAGATAGGTGTAGGTGTAGGTCAGGTACAAGACGTGCAGATTAACATGATATAAAAAATATACATAAATATGATTCTTGCATTACAGTTGTACAATACTGCATACGGAGTATATGAGTGTACAGGGGTCAGATAGTTCAGTGTTCAGGTGATGATTCTTGATAACAAAATGAGGCAGTTAGCTGTTTGTACTAATAAAGAAACATACAAGAGATGCATTTGAAAGCAATTCAAAATCACAAAATGATGACAATTGATGTTCATCCTCAAACCATTGTGGACAGAGTGGATAGAGTTTTTTTTTAAACAGACATTAATATACTGTTGTATTCAGATGCCATTTTGCACCATTTTAATGCAATTCTCAATTGTTATGAGCCCCTTTATTTTTCCTTATATATTTAAAATTGCTTTACAGAATGCATGAAATCAATTTGAAAGATTCAAAGCAAAATCAAATCTAAAGCTTGATGAAGCCTACGCAAGGGAGGAAATTAAGTACCTCTAAATTTGAAGAACTAAAGCTGCAACGGGACAATGAAGGATGGAGGATAGTAAATGATCTATCTGCCAAGAGGACCCAAAATGCAGCAGAAAAAGTCAAAAGCGCAAATGGTGCATCAATAACAAACAGCAAAGGTGTCTTAATAGAGTGGAAAAAACTTTTCCTGCCTCCTCAACAAGAAGTCAGGTCCTGAGATAGACCTATTCAAGCAACAGAAGATCTGCCAATTTACATGGGCAAACAAAATCTGGAAAGGCAACTGGTTGTGATGCAGTAATATCAGCTGAATCCCTAAATATGGTGGGGAAGAAATAATTAAAATATTACTTCACATCTGTAATGAAATATCTCAGAATCACACCACACCTTCACAACATCATGAAAAAAAAGGTAACCCCTGTGGAATGACAAACCACAGAGGTATATCTCTGATGTCAATTGTGGCAAAAACCTTTAACAGAGTCCTCCTAAACAGAATAAGGCCGCATGTGGATCCAGTACTCAGAAACAACCAAGCTGCCTTCCACACAGGGTGAAGAGCTTTCTTGATATATACCAGGTTCCTGGATTGATGGATTTGCTCACAAGGCAATCCTGCATCTTCTACTTTGGTGAAGGGGCTTGGTGCTTATGTAAGAGGTGTACAGATATCAGTCAACTTTAGTAGTTCTTGTTCTAGTTCTGTTTCCTGTCTGTTACACAGTGGAGATCATTATTAGAGAACAATTCATAAATACTTGATTTTTCCCCAAATGTTAGCAACCTTCATCACTCACAATTTGAAGGAATATTAACTGTGGGTATACCACTGTTCTACTAGTATGTTCTTCAAGATAACCAAGGCAATTCAACAAAAACTTTTATATTGTGGAAAATGCAGCAATCAAAATTAGAGAACAGTAACACTGTAGCTGAAAAGAAGCTTAGAAATGCAATTTTTGATGGTTACAACTTGGAAGTCCTTTGCTTTGAATGACTTCAGCACATTTGCACACGCAGGACATCACCAATTGTTCCACTTTTTATCTATTTTTGGTAACTCTAGTATGTTTCTTAGCCATAATGTTGCCTCCAATTATCTTCCAGAGATTCTTGATCAGGTTTAGATCAGTACTCTGGGCTGGACATTTCATTATTTCAATGTTCTCGGCTTCAAGGGAGATCTTTACCTCTTCTGCAGTGTGACAAAGGGCATTTCCTTGAATAAAAATTGCAGACTAATTAGTAGTTAAAGAATCATATTTTTCTGGAGGTTCTACTAAAAATTAGCATTCACCTTGCCATGTACAAGAGACCCAGCTCATGCTGCAGAAAACATTCCCCAAGAATTAAGTTTAGTCCTCAAAATGTAACTGATTTCTTCACGCACTTGGGGTTCAGTCTTTCTCCAGTTTGATGCTGAACATAATGTTTCCCATCTGACCAAACGAAATTAACCTTCTTCTCATCATTAAAGTGAAATTTGGACCAGTTCTGTTTCATCCACAAAACATGCTCCTCAGCAAATGTTAGTCTAGCCTTTTGATTCTTTCTGCTGATGAGAAGCTTGGGCAATGTGGAATAGGCTTTCAGTTCAAAGTCTCTCAAACAGTGAGACACTGCTGAATTGGTAATCAATTCCATCTGAGGTGTTGAATTAATTCCCCACCAATAGTCTCTGTATCACCCTGTTCTCTCATGCATTTGTTTTATGTGGAAGATGTATGTTGTTTTATGTAATTTGTTGCATTTGTAATTTAAGAAATTCTAATTTGTTCCCTAATTTTGATTTCCACTGTATGTTTAACTGCAGAAATAAATGCCAGATAGAGAACGGCTGTAATACTGTCCTTTAAAGAGAGTGCCTCTATCTGTTGGTTTGCCTTGCTCATTTGGTTTAAGATGAAAGCTTTGAAGAAGGCTCTATCTAACATAGCATCTAAAATGAAATTAAAGTCAGCATCTATTACAAGTCATGTCTGTGAAATAGATATTTTAATAAATAGATTATAAGTGAAGCCATTAATTTATATTAGGACCATGGCCATGACTAATTTCTGAGGGGAAAATAAATGAGTAAATAAACTTATCCAATAGTAGTTGTAACTGTGTAAAAAGGTCAATTTGATTCCCTTTAGAGAAATTCTGAATAAACTAAAATATCTTTCTAGAAAAAGGGTTTCAGGTTTGGAGTACGTTAATATATGTTGCTAGCATAACAGGATATACAATCTAATTTCAGGGGTGGATAGTATACTGTATAGTATACTGTGGATAGTATACAATAAGGCTTCATGTTTGGCATTCATATCAGATTATTTACTGTTAACCAAAGTCCTCATTTTAACTTTTGTGTAACCAAATGCAGAGAAATACTCAGAATGGTTTGAAGAAGCAAAGCTCTGGCTAATTTTAATGAGCCCACAATTATACATTTACGCATTCTGTCAGTGATGGTCATGAGAGATGATTACATCAAGTAGATTTCATGTGCACTTGGGCTGATATTTAAAAAAAAACAATCACTGACATCTTTAGCATGTCATCAGCATGGATTGAGAAAGCACGTGAAAAAAGCGGGCATATCATGGGCATAATGAACGCTAAAGAGTTGGATTATTTAATCTGATATTTTTTTTATTATGCAAAATGCTTTTGAAAGAGCTACTAAAGTAAATATTAAATAGACAGATATTAGATATTTAACCATCCTATTTAATATCACCACCAGCTATCACTGCTACTTTTACTTGAAGCCCATGTACAGCTTCACATCGGCTACATTACGTTCATTTTGCCAGCTGAGATTATAAAGCCTAGATGCCTGATCTCGAAACTGCTCTGATATTTGCCCTCTTTGTGTTGTTCAGTTCAGGAAGTGCCTGATTGAACTGCTCAGCTGCAGTGGCAACACCATAGTGGAGGTGAACCAGTCCATAGACCAAGCAGGCAGAACCGGTGAGAGCAACACAGGCGAGATGTCAGCCATAGCTGCCCGAATTCCTGCTGCAAGCAACACTCCACCAAATCCAAATGAGCAGCACAGCAGCTCCTGCTCTTACAACCAGCTGCCCATCCCAGAAAACAAAGTGTGCCCTATGTAACTGAGCAAGGCATGAAGTCAAGGGGGCTTATTGGACATCTTTTTCCACCAAAATAACAGGATTCAGAGTGTATCACCTCTATATCCTGATTGCCCATGAGCAGCTACATCTGTAACATTTTGAATAGCAATAGCTAGATTTTTAGCAATAGGTTGTAGCTGTAGTCTATTTATTTCACCTTCAAGTGTTACCAGTGATATGAGATCATTCTATTTTTGCAAAATTTATTTGCAAATTTTTGCAAAATTTATTTCATGACATATAATTAATCTATCTGAATGCTATAGCTCCAGTACTACTAAACAAGCAAAGCTCCTTTAATCTATTATGTGACATAATTTAAGCCAGAGAGCTCGCCTCTAAACAACAGCTACCACCTACCAAAGCAATCAACCAGGGAGGTTGAACTGCCTTCCTCCGAGGCATGTGACTAACAGTGGTTTTAGAGATGGGATCAAGAAGTTCTTCAGCGGCGTAACAAACTCAGAGGAAAGCGCACCTCCGCACGCATGAGCTCACAGGCACCCATAATTGGTGCTGTAATTGACAAGGGAGCGAGAGAGAGTATGTCATCCCTACCTACCACAAGCCAATGAACTCATGCCCACAGATGGCTGAGACATCATCAGGATTCAAGCTCACAATAGCAGTATGACAGGGCAAACAATTTTATTTTTCACCAATCAGGAGCCATGATTTTTTATTTTGATATTATTTGCCTGTGTACGACTCAGTGGTTTTAGAGATGTGGTCAAGGAGTGGCACAGAATTATCTGTGAGGGCCATCGATAACTTACATTTCATACTAACATTAATATTATGACAAGTTTACATAACATTACTAACTACCTACCTCCAACTACTCATCATGCTGTAAATTATGTATAATTCCATTTTGTAAAATTGTAAAAAAGAAAAAAATATATTAATTTGTATTATAATTTACAAGATTAGACCATTAAATTGATTGTTAACTTAGTTTTAACATCCAGGAATGTTGGCTCTACTTTGGACATTATACACAATTGTTTTTTGACATGACACTCTTAGGACATAAAAAAAAACTAAGTAAGTCGGAACAAACAGATTTCACAATGAACTGACTATATGTATGTGTACTGCATGTGTGTGCCTTTTTTGGTGTATATATAGTAACAGTATAGAATTGTTATTAAATGAGTTAAAGATAAGCAGTGTATATCATGTCTTATGTCATGATATGTTAATAGTCATAAATGACAAGGTGTGTGACAATGAAAATAAGTTTACCAATTTAAAAACAATTAAATTAACATTCTCACTGAGTTCACCAGTTTCCTTCCACCTCCACAGGAGTGCCCTGTGATGTACTGGCATTATCACAACTTGCTCCCAGGGTTCTTGGGATAGATCGATTTTGAGCCTGCCCAGGATAAAGCAATTACTGAAGATGAATAAATGAATGATTAATCTTTAAATCTGATGTAGAATTAAGGATTAACAGTTATTTTAGCACTATAAGACTTAGTCAGTGTAATACTTTTAACATTATTGTGATGATCTGTCCCTTGCTACATGCACAGCGCACTCTGGGAACTCGGCCGTGTGCAACATGCTCCCAATGGTCTCAGTCACACATAGCACTGCAGTGCGCAGTTCCAGGTTGACTCGCAGCATCACAGTTACTTTGAGAAGCATTAGTTTAACCTCTGTGTCTGCTATTGCCAAGCCTTTTGTGTTCGTGTTTACCACTCCAGTTTTTGGATCTTGTCTTTTTGCCTGCGCTACCTTTTACATGGTTCTGCTTGCTGGTCGCCTGACCTTGTTTCTGTTTATTGATTTTACAGCCATCTCCTACCTACCTACATGTATTTTCTTGTGAATACATTTAATTTGAATTATGAAATGCTATAAAGTTTTCACAGCACTGGTTTACTGGTGTTTTTCATTTTTTGGCCATCAATTAGCCTTACTGATTTACACACAGTGGTGTGGAGCCATACAAACTCTGACACTAATGAAGTAATTATATATTACATAATGCTGTAAGCTATATTCTATATAATTTCATCTTCCATCCATCCATTATCTATACCGCTTTATCTGTCTGGGTCGCGGGGAAGCTTAAACCAATCTCAGCAGACTTTTCGGGCGAGAGGCGGGGTTACACCCTGGGCAGGTTGCCAGTCCACAACAGGGCCAACACAGACAAACAGCCACACACGCTCGCATTCACACCTATGGGCAATTTAGAGTAGCCAGTTGACCTAATCTGCATGTCTTTGGATAGTGGGAGGAAACCGGCGCACCCGAAGGAAACCTACGCATGCACGGGGAGAACATGCAAAGTCCACACAGAAAGGCACCCTGGGTGACCCGGGGATCGAACGCAGGACCTTCTTGCTGTGAGGTGACAGTGCTAACCACCTAATTTTGTCTTGCTAACCTATAATTATTTGCAGTTAAATATTTCAGAAAAGCACCGTTTCTTTCATTTCTATTAAAAAACAGCAAATCCTGCTGTATTGTTCACTGATGACATTGAAATATTCCACCTAAGGTTATAAAAGGTTCAAGTTTTCCAAACACACAACACAGCTCTCTTTGAGCTCACTTCCCTTTTAAACAATAGTGGTGATGTGTTTTTCAATACCTTCACAGTATCTCATAGCTGCATGCTTATTCATCTATCCTCAACCTTCCTGACTGACTGTAATTCCTCTCTGAGTGGGATTCAATCAGATGGAGTGTAGATTTTGGGTAATATGTTCCTTTACAGCCTGGCACTGCTCAATTCTTGAATCTGATTCGTCTGAAGGTGTTGATTAAATTTCTGTAATAGTACAGCTCTGATAGAATCTCTGTCTAAAAATGACCTTACAATTTAATCAAGAAGGAAAAAACCAGTCATATTAAAACACATGAAAATAGTCAGTGGGGTTAACAGTCCCATGTTAACTGCTTTGTACAAAAGGTCAGATTTTCCTTATCACTTATCGTTTCTACTGAGGCATGTGTTTAGATGACACTCTGATGGATTTGATCTAAAATGGATCATAAGGTTTTACACAAACTTGTGGAGTCCATGCCAGCTTGAGTGCATGCGGTCATATGCAAAACGAAGACATACCAAATACTAAGAAACTCTAAAATTCATGTAAATATTTCAAAGATTCTACTTTTCACTCAAGTTACTGTCAATAAGATAATTTGTAATGAAAATTGTTGGCTAAATGTGAGTAATGTTTAATATTATTGGCCCTTTTAACTTTCTGCAGTGCTGAAAACCTTCCAAGGTGCCACAATATTTACACATAGTAAGACCAGTGACCAACCCTGCTGTTTCTCTCTCTGTTGAGCTATTCATGATACTCGTGAGATATCGGTGATCCTGACCCCTTCTGCCCTCCAGACATGCCTGATCCATCCTGATGCCCTACTTCTGGTTGGAGTTCTCATCACTTGGAAACTACTCACTGCTGCTGAGGATAGCCCCATATGGACTGCCTAAAGATACTTGAGATTACTGTGGATGGTACCACTTAGAAACCATGAAGATGGCTTAGCATTGCAATTGCCACAAACAGTTTTGCACTCAAGTCTCCATCAATGAACAGCTGATTGTGAACTACAAATTTGCCTATTTAGCACACAGTTGTAAAGGAGAATTATTTATAACAGCACTTTCTAGTTTCCTTATGTCGTCTTAGAGCTCTTCCTTGCCACTGTAACCTTTGGTTTGATCATTAGGGATAAATTTGTAAATTTGTTTCCGGAATTTATATATTTCATGAAAGCTGCTTCGTGATCATGTCCCTTGTTAAAAGTGTTATCCAAATAATAACCGAGTTGAAATTTAATTGTTTTATACACTTACTGTCATCAATCATATGCATAACATCTATGGTTAAATTTCTTTCTCCTCTGGTTCAACTTAAGATTTCAAGCCTGCTCTCTTCTTTCAATGGGTTTGCAGAATGTGGAGCTTGACTACCCATGGCTGCCTGTGTTTGTTGATAGTTTTTGGAAATACACTGAGGAAAAAAAAAACAGAGAGAGAGAACGTGAGAGAGAGAGAGAGAGATATAATGAATGAAGTATTCTTCAGTAGCTGTGTCTATGAGGTTCTCTCATTTTCTGCCAAACTACATTATACTACTGAGGTCACAAATGTGATAAAACATGAAATAAAACCACAGTGTTTTATGCCTCCAGTCTCTTCATTTTTATTTTTTTAAGACAGGTTAAGTTTGGGACATTTCCTATGTTTCTGACAATGTTTTTCACTCTAATGCCATTCATTCAATTATTAGTCATTATAAAACTAGATCCTGTTTTATATTACCAATGACTCATAGACCTAATAGAATTGTAGTCTATTGAGGAAGTTATGTCACAGTTCTATGAAGCTATTACAGTTTTTCTCAATCACTGTGATGCAATTCAAACATCAGAAACATCATTCTCACCACTCTTAATGCAGTTCTGAAAACAGTTAAGGCATTTCTCATAACATTAACTCTTAACCTGTGCGAAAGCCAGTTTCTTGTTCATGAGTATTGAAGAATGCAGTCAGTCAATCACATCAACACTGTCACCTATGAATAAAACACTCTCACCAGTGCTTTAAGACTTAGACAACAAATGTTCTGATATTTTAATTAAAAACCCTACTAACATTAAAAAATGTAAAGTAAAAAAAGGTTCAGACACAAAAATTGAATGTGAATGATTTATTTTGTAAATTCACACAATATAATAATTGCTGTAACTGAAAAAAGGGAAAATGATAAACATGGAAGTATGTATTGAAAAATAAAGAAAAATATGCAATCAATCTAAGAACGTAGGACCAATTATAGCACAGTAAATTCACACTACATTTATATGTATATGTGCACTTTCCTGTATAAATACAAATTGCTATAAAGTGCAAAATATGAAATCCTTCTCTCATCTCTATTACTGCAGTGCCAAGACATGCACCTGTGATACAAGATAGAGAATGTGCTTCTCTTTATTTCAACTGATCCTGTTCTGAGACCACGTGATAACATTTATTTTAAATTGAAGTGCAATTTTACTACTACAATTAACTGTGAGTGACTGGCTTTGCTCATTCATACATACTTGAAGAAGGTTTAATTTGATTTGTTTTGAAAACACTAATGCTATGCAATGCAGGGCAGTATCTATGCGAGAGGTCTGAGATTCTGACTGATGAACACTTTTCAGGAGCTGTCAGAAGTCAGATGAGAAATGCATCAACACAATGACTAAATGTCTGTTGTTAGTAGAGAAATATGTGTGGACACAATGGCAGTTTGTACAAACACAATGAGAAATGCTAATGCAAATGAGGAACTGTGGTACTAATTTCACAATTGCATTAAGAGTGAGAAGAATGACATTTCTGATGTGTGAATTGCATCAGAGAGATTGAGAAAAACTATAATTACATGAATCTTCTTTCTTTATCCTGATTCACAGAGAAAGATTATCTAGAGTGAGTGCCCATAGAAATGGTGTGTATCAGCTTCAGAATGGAGGCAAGATCCACAAGAAATCAACAAATCAATTTGAATTAAATCATAGTTCACACACTATGATGCAAATTCGCAGTAAAGCACACTTCCAAAGAAGATGCTCCAAATTAATCTTTTAGTTCTCAGACACTGCAGGGTGTATATCAAAGAATGATCACTTGATATTGATGAATGATAAATTATTTTAAAAAGCAGCATTTTCTAAGTTCACACAACATTCTATCACCACTTTATAAGACCTAAGGTTTATTTTTCTGTACTTTAGTAAGGTATATACACTATATTGCCAAAAGTATTCTGTAAATTACATTGCATCTGCCTTTACACGCATATGAACTTAAGTGACATCCCATTCTTAATCCATAGGGTTTAATATGACGTCGGCCCACCCT
>JAQQZR010000038.1:5876094-5900955 GCA_030068235.1 Notoglanidium macrostoma
ATATACTTTTGTGAAGCTGCTTTGAGACAATGTCTGTTGTTAAAACCGCTATACAAATAAAATTGAATTGAATTGAATATCCAGTATTTATAGATCTTTTGTTGCTCAGTTAAACAGTAACCAATTCCCAAATTAAGCAGGGCATACATAAGTACAGCATACTTATGCAACTTATTACTTGAAGCTGTTTCTATTTCAAAAGAATTATTAATTTTAATAATGACCAAAAGAGTGCATGCTCCTTAATAAATGACATATATCCCTTTCTACCTTTTTGCGTCACAGAAATATCAAGATTAATGACATGCATGACACATTAGACAGGCCTCCACAAGGTCCAATGCATAAGCTGGACTTTTGTCCTTAATATGAATTTATTCAAGCATGTGGACAAAGACTGAGGGTTCTAGGTAATAGTGCTTGATGGATGTATCCCTTCATCTGTAAATGTGCTTTAGCTCAAGGCATTCTCACACTCAGCACACACTCACATGAGTGTACACTTCTGTATCACTATCCTTGTGAGGTATTCCCATCGACTAGCTAAATCATTCTACACAAGTCTATGCAGGGTGTGTGTACACTGCATTTAGTTGTTTCTTGTTTTTGAAAAAATAATATTAAGCCTGAGTGGCAGGGTTGTACAGTGGTTAGCACGGTTATTTTACAGCATGAAAGTTTTGGGTTCTAACCTGCTGGCTGACTGGGGTCTTCCTGTGCGAAGTTTGCATGGTCTCCCCGTGCCTGCGTGGATATACCCTGGGTGTTGTGTTTTACTCCCACAGTCATGCACAATTGGTCAACTAAAATATTTAAATTCATATTCACTTTGGGGCTAAGAATCAATGACTTTCAGTCTATCCTGTTCATTATCTCTGAGGCTCTGCAGCAGTGTGGAGCACTTTCTATGCTCTCTGAACCTCCTGCCTCTACTGGACCCCTCCAAATCCCCCAAATCCCAATATTTGCTTGACAGTCTCAGGTAAGCAGGCAGGCAATGGATGTAAAAGCAAAGGGAGCTTTTATTAACAGAAGGCAGGTAAAGTCCAAAATGTGAGGCAAAAGGCAGAGTCAATACAGGCAGTTGTCAAAATATTTAGCAAACAGGTATAAAGCAGGCTGTAGCAAAAGTAGTCCCAAACAATGAATCAAACACGGGGCAGAAAAGAGCATGAACAGAAGGCTTGGTATCAACTGTAAACACAGATCAACACATCACAATGACTAAAAAAACAATGGGACTTTAATAGTGTGACTGTGATTGCAACTAAAGTCAAAGCAGGTGCAAACAATTAATAACCAGGAGACTGTGAGTGGGAAAGTGCAGAGGATTGTAGGAAGTTGGAGTGCTGAGACTTAGACGCAGGTGGCAAAGGTGATGCGACACACTACTCAAAGAAAGCAAAATTCTGATGTGGAGGAGATATTTTGTCTTACTAATTATCAAGCCTTACTTAAACTGGACAAAGATATTAAGGAATGATGGAAAAGATGAAACTGTGCTGAGCAATCTGTATTAAAGCATTACATAGGCTGAAATTTTAACATCTTTCTCTAAAATGTATGTCTTAGTCTCTAAGAAGCCACCGATCTCACTTAATCCAGGATGTAATTCTCTTGATTTTTACGAGAACAGATTGTAAATTTTTTAAACACCGATGCATTCTTTCTTCATGTACAGTCATGGGAAAAGAAAATACACCCTCCATCAATCCTGTTTTTATTTATAACAATATATTGTAATGAGCAGATGCATAGTGCAATGTTGAGGTATAGCTCTTACATACAATATAGATAGAAAACAAATTTTCACTAGGCTTTTCGGGGTTTGTTTTCCTTTTTAAACTGCTGATACAAACCAAAAGTAACTTAATAAATATTCATAAAGCCTTTGCATGTATTAATTTATTTAGATGAATATTTAATTTGCAAACCATAAGTTTAGATGTCTATGCATAAATCTATATCCATATCTGGATTTCTGCAAAGCTGCTGTCTGAGAATGTCCATTGTTAAAAGCACTACTTAAATGAGATTAATTAATTAATTTATTTTGTTATTGCAAAAATAATACAAATGTAACATCACGAGCCATTACCAGTCACCTCACAGGCGGCGCCGTGGCCAACCTGGGGTCCTAATATAGGCCCAGTCGCTAGGCGACGATCACGTGGCCGCAATCGGGGGAAACGCGCCGCAGCTGTGAGCTGTGCTTAAAAGAAGACAAGCCACACAGCTCGGCGCGCGGGTATTACATGTTGCACGTCACGCTGCCGGAGCTAACAAGAAAAGTGATATATTTTGGTTTAAAAGAAAGGGGAAGGAGATATATTATATGCTATTGTATTATATATTCTATTATTATATAAAGTGAAATTGTCACCGTTCATTAGTTGGTTAGGGACAGCTTTATTGAGGGACAGTCTATCATTCCAATTAGACACAGGAGCTGCAGCTCAGCAGGCTAATTACTGCGTGTGAAGAAAAGGAGATTTTCGGATTGAATCCACACCTTGGCACGTTTATTGCCTAGCCTTGTCACACAAGCACTCCCTCACAATCTCATTTAACTCACTCACGCATCTTGGTTCCATTTTAGATCTAATCTTTAGCTGACATACCACCTCAGGAATTGCCCCATAACAAAAATAGGGAGTTGTGTTTTTAGGCATAGTGGGAGAGTGGCCGGACAAAAAACACTTCTGAGAAAGGCCATGGCAGGAATCTGAGAGTTTTGGAAACAATTTTTTTGGTCTATTGAGACTAGAGTTCAGCAATTTTGTCTAAAGCCAAAGCCTGGCACAAAACAAATACAGCCCAACACCAAGGTAACACCATTCCTGCAATCAGGCAAGCTGGAGGTAGCCTCATGCTCAAGGGTTCCTTTTCACAGGAGGAACTGGAAAAGTTGTTGCCATCACAGACAAAAATAAATGTAGAAAAATATAAAGAAACAGTTGAGGAGAACCTGTTCTAGTCAGTCAGACATCTGCATGTCTGCATGCTAGAATGAAAATGTATGTTCCAACAGGACAGGGCAAAAACAATAAAGAACAACATTAGACGTGCCTCTTCAAGCATGATTTTATTTATTTTTATAATTTTTTAAATAATTTGTATTTATTTTTAACAAGTACATATTATATACATATTATAACAAGTGCACACGTCACGCAAACCTCTCCAATAATGTATTCTCTCATAAAAAAAGCTCAATCCCCCCTTCAAAATGGTGTTGCAGAATGAGTGTCATCGAGCTGTGAGACTCTTCTAGCCTGCGTATGCATAAAAAAATGGAAAAACTAACAACAGGCTACTGCTGTAGCTTGCTCTTGCTCCTCATTAACCAGAAAGTGTGGCTTACATGGCAAGTCACCAGGAAAACAGATTTTTATTTTCGCAATGATAATGTCTTATTATTTTTTGTAAAGATTATGCCTTCCATAAAGATAATCTCACAAGGATCCTCCTGACCTATTATTAGATTTTGATCAAGGCAGTTCTGCCTACTGTGTGTGTCCCTTGGTGTGTTTTAGGGATTAATTAACTGACAGACTTTGCAGTATATGTAATTAGAATGACTGGTAACATTACAGTAAACTAATGTAAGTGATGTTGAATAATAAACAATAACATCTTGGTGCTACCCCGGCCTGGAGGCTTATGCATTTGGTATGAATTAGCTCGTGGATCCTGTATGTCTGCTATTGGTATGAATTGGCATGATTTGTGTGTGGTTAAATAGAGCAATGCCACACACATTATGAATGTTATTGATAATGTTAGTTTTTGTAATATCGTAGTTAAAGTATGTGTACTTTTGTCTGGGTATGTGTTTGATTGTGTACCTAGTAGTAGTGGTAGATCAGTGGTTATGACATTGGACTAGTGATCGGAAGGTTGTGAGTTCAAATCCCAACACTGCCAAGTTATCGCTGACGGGCCCTTAGCAAGGCCCCTAACCCTCAACTGCTCAGTTGTATAAATTAGATATATGTAAGTCGCTCTGGATAAGGGCGTCTGCCTAAAGGTAAAGGTATGGCATTCTTTGTGATGACATCATTGAAACAGCATTCCCCCACTAAAAAATACCCACTACACCATTGTGAATGGGGGGAGGTTTTTCTGGAGGCACTGTATGTGGAAATAAATTTATTTCTGTCATATTTATAAATAATACACATTTCTTTATAAAAAATTGATAAAGAACAGACATTTCTTTAAAAATGTTCTATGTACTCTATTTTTATGCTCTTGTGAAGGAGTTGCACCAAGCAAGTGGCTATACTACTTGGCATATCGAAAGAAGATGAGAATAGTCATGAAAGTGTATGAGAGAGTGTATGTCTAATGGAACTCACTTCTGGAACTATTTCCTACCTCCTAGGCACCTGTGTGTCCTCAATGTGTCAGAAATGATCTCTCACCACTGCCACCTTAAATCACTTCGACTGACACATTGTAGACTGGCTTATTAGGGCTTCTTGAGCTCTTCTCTCCTGCTCAGCTTCCTTGTTTTCCCTCTGACTTTACATCTGAGCTAAATGGTTTAATCGCCAAGCTCAAAGTTTCAGCACTTCTACTGAAATTGAGTTTAGTCTCAGGTTCACTCTCTAATCCAGCCATTTAAAGGTGGCACATTACAGTGCTTGTAGCTTTCTACTCTCATGCAATAAAGAATGGAAAATACTGTCTATGCTACATATACTACCACTCTAATATACTAAAAATATTACCACACATGATGTTTGTAGATTATTTTAGAATTATTTCCATTGTGAACTGTGTCGTCTATTGATTTGACAGGTCTGATAATGCTTGTCCAAGTGTCACATTTACACAACAGAATTAAGCCTGATTAATGTTATGGAAAGAATTCCCCACATGGTTTAATTGAGCAGGAAATTCAGAAAGTGTCAGTCCGAACGGAGATGGTGGCAATTCATAAAATATTAACAACTCTCTTGGTGAGCTCTCTTGCCCTCCTCCCCCTTCCCAAATCCAAAAGACGGGGAACTGCTGCACAGTTCTGCATATAAGTTTTGTGTACTAAACTCCAGTGTGGTGTGAAGAACTACACTTACTGACAGTTCAGCAGTGTATTTACTGTAAGCGCCTTATTTTATGGAGCCAGGCATGTCAAATGTGCAATGTTTTTTGTTTATACTATATGTGCCATGTGCAGAGTGCATCATATAATGATGTATTCATATATGTAATATAGATATGTTAGTATATAAAGAATATAGAATGCCTTTCATTATGTAGGCACCTCACAGTTAATCTGTGATTGTGTATTCACTGGAGTAAATGTCTAAATGAACATGTGCCAGATAATACTACAACTTAGCTATTCGAATGCGATTTTATATGTCCCAAAGAGAGACATAAAAGTGACAAAATTTGCCCTAAAAAGGCAAACAGCAGTAATTAGAGCAGTGATTAAGCTAAGAACTATTAATTTAGGCTAGAATATTTTTGGCAATTAATGTCCAATGTGCCAGTGTCTCTCAACACAAAGCTGAAAGCTGTAATTATTAGAACTGAATGTAGGGGGAGACTTGTAGAAACGACTCAGCCAGACAAATGTGAATCATGTAACAAATTACGTTAGTTTTAGTTTAATGTAATACCTACAAAGTTGAGAGACAGAAGAATCTGCATGACAAAAAAATGGGTTGTCTGTAACATATGTAGCCTATGCATATTTATACAGTAACTGTGTGCTTGTGTGTGTGTGTATTAGTTATCACATAGTTTGTGCAGGTGAATATACCTGATTTACTAAATGCACTCTGAGGTGGTCCCAGCAGTCTGCTGGTTTGACATTCTGTCTGACTCCGTTTACCTCGCCCCCCAATGAAGTCACTGATCTTCTCCATGGCAACATCATACTCATTTAGATTCACCTGATGGTCAACCTGTGATTCTTGCTCATGTGCTTCTGAACACCCTGCATGTAAAAAACACACCCACACACACACACACAAACACAGTGATAGAAATAAACAGGAACCAAATTTATTTTATGAAATCAACACTGTTTCAGTGGATAAGATGATTTCCTCTATCAAAAAAAAAAGAAAAACAAAACAAGAACAAAAAAACTTCACTGTTGCTTTATTTAAAAAAAATATCGCAGTTTCACTTTCTTCAGCTTTCTCTATGTAAAATCAGAATAAAGAAACAGGTGATACCCCTCACTGTGTATCCCATTCTCTTTTTTGATCTTTTCATAGCTGTGTGTCAAGGAGCGATCCAGAGAGACAAGGTTTGTACATAATGAGCTAAGCAGAAATGAGCTTTACTAGTCTCATACATAGACTAGTCCTACTGTAGCCTACTAGTATATTGTTAAATAGTGTAACATGATAGAAAGATTTATTTCTTTGCATATGTATTGGACGGTTTTGTTTATATTCATCCTTAACAGTATAGCCTAAAAAGCAGTGAAGCTAGAAATGCAAATTGTAGCCTGTCTATGGCTGTGTATGACATGTTGTTTGACATATTCTTTGCTGCTGTTTAACAGCATTTCATTGCACTAAATCACTTTTTGCTTTAATTATAGAAAAGAGTAATATTTGATGCTTTTTTAAATTATTGGTCAACTACAAAAAAATTATTGCTGTGCAGCTCCTAGTGTGCAGTGTGTGAGCATCCTTAAGAATAAGACTATGTATTATTATGTGAATATACATGTGTTTGAACACCTCTCCTCTGGTAATACAGGTCAGGTTGTCTGACTTTGTTCTCTTGTAGAAAATGCTCTGTTTTCTCCATAAGGCTCACTTTTCTCTGGAGCTGCCGCACATCCATTGCATGATTGCCTCCCTTTGAGCACATCTGTTCTAACACATGGAACCTCTGTGCCTTAGCATCCTCTCTGACATGCACATGCGCACACACACCACACACACACACACACACAAACAAACCTTTAGCTGAATCTTTCTAGTGAGCTGCTCTGTTTCTCAATAGCTTCCTGACAAATTGTTACCTATGTCAATAAGGTACGGGAAAGAAAGAAATGAAGAGCACATTACATGGGAAAAGAATTAGGTTCCCATTTATTACCTGATTTCAATATTTTTCCTGGTGCGATCCAATATTGTCATTTTCTCTCAATGGATCTCCTGCGGTACCTGAGGATTTGAATGGATTTGTGAATTCATTACCTCTATTAATTCTTTTGTGGACTAAGTAGTCAGTAGTAATTCTACACTAAAACGTATACAAACTAAAACCTAACCAGCTAACTAAAACTGTAATTTAAAAAAAGTCACACTTCACATAGCCAAAAATGTGATTTCAATTATATGATAATGGACCAAGAAATTTATCAAAGACTTTAAAAAGGTATAGTTTAAATTAATGCTCTGATAGTTGGAAGTATGGAGGTGCATTGGGCAGTGTTACTACATCACCACACAAGAGGGTATAACCTGTGGTCAGGAGAGAACCAGGGAACTCTGGAGCTCTGTTTTACATGTTTTTCCTGTGTCCACACGGGCTTCCACTCGATCCTCTGATTTCCTCTCACCTCCCAAAAACATGCTAATAGTTGGATTACAACCCACAATATTATCTATCACAGCAGATGCGAAAGGAGCTTGGGGGTTCTGGACTTCAACTGGCTGTACATCTACTGAACATGCTTAATAAAGCCAATAACACGTTTTCTCAACCTAAATTTATCAATTTGTATAAAATTCTTCGGTAAACCATAAATGTTCTTCTTGCAGTGCAGACATGTTTTCTATTACAAATGCCATCAGACCTGATATTGTTATCACTGATGAAAGCAATAGGAATGTGTTTATCCTGGAAGTACACTGTTGTTTTGATTTATGTCTACAGGAATCTTATTTAACAAAAATTGTGAAATACCAGTAAAGCTTTGTACAGCAAATTTCTGGTTTTCCTCTCATGGTTTCAATGTCCTGCCGGAACTTGGTGATGGTCGATACAAAGGTGCTAAACTTTTATTAACCTAGAAGAATCACAGCATTACAGTGAAATATTCTTAGAAATCTCTCTGAACTCTGTTCCATGCAGTGTCTAACTGCATTATCCAAATTTTAAACACAGAAATTTGGAGAAAAAAAACATGCAACACCTTGTAAAACTTGGTGTGTAATCTTCACCTACTGAAGTTCTCTTGTTATTATGTTATCCATCTCCAATATTGTCCTGCTCTTCACGGAGCTTGGAAACGCAGACACAGAGGACCACAGAAACTGAAATAGCTATCGGCAGATCAGTATTCTCTTTTTCTATTACTCAGAGCACCACTTCTTATTTCAACCTGATATTTTCCTGGAGAATCTGAAGAACACATGGTTCTGAATGCTACATGCCATCTGCAAGCTCTGACTGATGCACAGAAACACACACTGCCAATCTGTAATTTGCATCTGTATAATATAATTCCTATCTATACATTCATCTGTGCATGTATTTACCCAGAATTAATTTTCAGTGGCACTGTTTGGGCTCTACACTGCATAAAATAAACTATCACTTAGAAAGGAAGGCTCTTGGAAAGAGGCTCCGGGGTACTGATCAGAAGTTCATAATTTTACGCTTATTTAATAGTGCAATAATGGAAGTGGATTTATGTGTTTCAACAGCGAACAATAAGAATTTAAAGGAAACATAGAAAGAGAAAAAAGAACACTGAATGCCACAAGGTCAAAAATCAAAGTGTGAGAAATGCAGATCTTAGGCAAGATGATCTGTGTTCTATTTTTCTGGTTGGATCTACTTCAAAGGCTGAGGATTTCCGATCTTTACCAATCTTCTTGTGCATCTCTTTTATCTGCTCAGACCAAATATCACCAGTGTTAATTTGACATTTAAAAGTGACATGAAAAATGAACAGTGGATTTTTTTTTACAATTTTAGAGAAAAAGGTTATAATAATTGTAATTTATTGTTTAGTGCATATAAGCATTATATATAAAATTACCATTTAAATCATTTATAATCTTGTTCACATTTGAAAACAATATTAGATTCTACAAACAGGTAAATCTGAAACACCAATGTTAATATCACAGTTTCCTCAAAAGCCAATCACGAAATTACTTTTTTCTTTTTCTTTTATTTATCTTAGAATTTTTCTTATTCAGATAATGTTCACATGTGAGACGAAACATAGAAAAACACATAATTACCTAGTTAACCATATTCAAATCCCCCTGACTCTCTGAAAATACTAATGCATCTACGAACATACCCACTTTCCAATTTAAAATATTAGGTTGCTGAAATACTATATTAAATTGCTTAGTAACTCATTTGTTAACATTGGAAATTAACTGCAGAACAATAGTTTTATATAACTATTTAACAATAGGTTTATATCATCTACCTTATTTGTAAACCATGAGTCATATAAACAATCAAATGTGTTTTCTAGTTGTTTCTGCAGGGAATAAACAGGGAATATCTTCTAACTCATTGTTGAATTTAAATGGGAAGTTTGTTTCCATACAGTCATGAATAATACCAGGTAAATTTATAACAAGTATCCTGTATAAGCTGCATGAATCATATGTTCACATCAAACATCAGAATGGGGGAATGAACATAATTTCAGTAAATTGGCATGGTTGCATGGGACTGGGTGGTGCAGTGGTTAGCACGGTCGCCTCACAGCAAGAAGGTCCTGGGTTCGATCCCCGGGTCACCCAGGGTGCCTCTCTGTGCGGAGTTTGCATGTTTTCCGCATGCGTAGGTTTCCTCCGGGTGCTCAGGTTTCCTCCCACAGTCCAAAGAGGTTCTCCTCACAGTCAACTGGCTACTCTAAATTGCCCCGTGTGTGGTTGTTTGTCTGTGTTGGCCCTGTGGTGGACTGGAGACCTGCCCAGGGTGTACCCTGCCTCTCGCACGAAGATGCTGGGATTGGCTCCAGCTTCCCCGCAACCCAGATGGATAAAGCGGTATAGATAATGGATGGATGCATGTGACTGACGGACTAGTATGATTATTTCAGCTGATCTCCTGGGCCGATCTCTGGACAGCTGAAAATTGGAAAAATGCCACCTGGTATATAGGTGTGTATACACTCACTGTGCACTTTATTAGGAACACTGCACTAATTCTGGGTAGGGCCTCAAAATAGTCTCAGTTTTGTGGATTCCACAAGATGTTGAAAACATTCCTGTGAGATTCAGGTCCATGTTTGCATCATGCAATTTCTGCAGATTTCTCTAAGGTTCTACTGGATTCAGATCTGGTGACTGGGAAGGCCACTGAACAACACTGAACTCATTGCCATGTTCATGAAACCAGTTTGAGACAAATTTTACTTTGTGGCATGGTACAGTACCATGCTGGAAGTTGCCATTAGAACAAGGGTCGGCAATGCTTGCCATGAAGAGCCGGTGTGGGTGCAGGTTTTAGGGATGACCTCTGGAGTCTTCTTTTAATTGCTGATAGAAAGGTCATCCCAAAAACCTGACCCACACTTATCCTCTATGGCTTGGGTTGCCCACACCTCCATTAGAAGATGGGTAAATTGTGGCTATGAAGGCTATGCACATGGTCAGCAACAATACTCAAATAGGCTGTGGCATTCAAGCGCTGACTGATTATTATTAACAGGCCCAAAGTGTGCCAAGAAAGCATTCCCCACACCATTACACCACCTCCATTAGACTGGACTGTTGACACAATGCTGGTTGGTTCCATGGATTCACGTTGTTGGCGCCAAATTCTGACATTACCATCTGTGTGCCTCAGCAGAAATCAAGATTCATTAGACCAGGCTACGTTTTTCCAGTCTTCGACTGTCCAGCCTTCCTGGCACCGACAATCATGCCATGGCCAAAATCATTGAGATCACATTTTTCCCCCATTGTGATGGTTGATGAGTACATTAACCAAAGCTGCTGGAGCATATATGCATGATTTTAAGAATGACAGTGCTGCCACATGCTTGGCTGATTAGATAATTGCATGAATGAGAAACTGTACAGATGTTTTTACAGTTTTTAACAATTAGGAAAAGTTGTTCCTTTAATTTATTCTGACATAAGAAATCCATGTTGTAAAAGGAGCTAACTTGTTTAGTGGATGTTTCACATACGGACATTAAGCACTTTATTGGGAATACTATTCTAATAAAGGATTAATTGTTACACCTTCCATAACTGTTAATTAAATGTTGCCTCATTGAAAGAAATGATTACTAGGTTTATGCGGACTGTCCACCATATAAGCCCCTGTGAATGAGCTGATATTATAAACCTAATGACAGTTAAACAAAAGTATCAGTATAAACCTGAGATTTGTCTTTCACAATTGTCGAACATGCTGTTACCATTTAGAATATTGTGGATATTATTTTAGCCACCAAATAAACTTTTATTGATTCCACCAAACATCAACAGTATGTTCATTCTGTAATGATCTGAGGGAGAAGAAATGATCATATATGCACTGAAATTACCTAAAGAAAGTTTTCACCTGGCAAGGTAATGGAGTATAGACTCTTGACTCAGATACGTTAGTAGGAATTCTGTAAGCAATGGATATTGATCCAACAGAGGATTTGCACTATAATGACAGTGTAAAAAGCACCATCCAGTCAGTCAATCAGTGTCTAAATTGGAGAGAAGCATTTACATGAGGTTACAAGAGCATACACATGAAGCTGGATTGAAGGTGTCAAGTGTATCTGAAGTAGAATAATGGTCAAGAAAGGAATTGACTGTCTTTGAAGACACTATCATCATTGTTTGGAGCTTTGGAGCATATGCATTTTCTAAGACCTTTGGGTTATAGTGATGTTCCTCATGATTGGGACCTATTATCAAAAAGGTTAATTGGCTATAACCTCTGTACTCAAATAATCTGTGTACCCTTTGATTTAATCAGTGACTACTGAGTGTAAGTGACTGGCCGATCCAGCTCCTGCTTTCATTTAAAATCATCTATTTGAAATGTGCTTCCTTCAGAAAAGCGATTTTTCACTCTGAAACTCTCGAGATGATTGAAGGGGTTTAATGACCATCTATTCAACTACACCACAAGAAGGTTCAACATCAAGAATGCAACACAGAAATCAGACATTTAATGCATATGAAACAACTATCCAATTAACAATTTCTTGTATTATAGTTAGCGACAAACCCAGAGTTTGACTATGAGATAAATAATACCAGTAAACCTTAATAAATATTAGTCAATAGCTTACAAAAAGAACAGGAATAATTTAAAATCAAATGCATTACTGTGCTATTAAATATAAAAGTAAGCCCAGTAAAATGTATGTTAGTCTCGAATACATCCAATGTTAAATCATATTACTAGCTTTTATTTTAAATTAATATATTCCATTGCCATCTGTGGGTCAGTAAAAAACTACTTTTTATATCCAGTTGCACAATCTGCAAACAGGATGGATTACAAAATCCAAACCTTAAATCATTCTCAGCCAATTTCTAACTTCTTCATATGCCGTTCTCTTCAGCTGTGAGATCTGCAGTGATGAACACTGGTTTTCCATTAACGTTTAAATGCTGAGCAGAATATAGGAACTTTTTACTATTTACATTGTGACCATGTTACCAGTGGTGGCTGTAAAATAGCCTCCTAGAACATTAACAGAGTTAAATGGAGAGCAAGGTGACCCCAGAGTTTACTAGCTCCTTTTTTCTAACCATGTTAATCTCTCCATGAGATTGGTTTTCTATGCTATTCATAGAAAAAAAGAATTAATAGCTTTGTTGAATCTAGTATCTGTGTGCTTTCTCCTCTCCCATTGGTCTACAGATGACTGTGGTTGTGGTCATTATGACCATAAATTGGTGATAAAAACTGCACTACTTATAAAATGTTTTTGAAAACTCACTACATGTACTTTTCATTTTGTATTTTTATTTTTGATTTGAATGGCTTCCAGTGCCCCCACTATTCATATCAAACCTACACATATGAAGTCTGTAAGTGCATACACATACCACTGACTTTGAATGTTATTTTTATCTAACACTGGCCACAAACCTCTTCCTGTAATCCATCAGTTGTCTGCTTTTTGTGAGTGATGTTTTCATCCACAATCCCACTGTGATGATGCAGATGATTAATGGACTGGCTTAAAAGCCCTTCCTTTCCCAGCACACATCTGACCCCGTCAAGCTCTGTGTGTAGGCCCTGTCTCTCCTCCTCCAGAGAACCAGCTCACAGTAAACAGGCAAACAGAAATACACTTCCAATAGCATCATAAAAAAATTTCATATTTTTCATATGTTGCTTTATTATGATGCAAAACCATTTAGAGTTAAGGGTTAGTTGCTAGCACATCATTGCCCAATTAAATGTACTTTGGTCTGGCTATTTTTAGGTAGTAGAGTAGGCTATGGTAAAAACATGCATGTGACAGTGTTACTTTATTCGGGGATATTATTTATTTCTACCTAAAGAATAAATTTGATCAGTTATTGGGAAGGAAATATTGCTTAGTCACCAATAGTAACAAACTATTCATTTTAGTCTCATATTCTTGATCAGTTCTAAAAGAGAGATATAAATTGTCTGTGGTGGGTCGATTAATTTAATTTGCCACTCAAGACTAGCTTGATTCAGACCATTTAATGTAGGGGGGATGAGGGACGTAACTTATTGTTATACATTCTACAAAGTATTGAAACAGATACCTGCACAAACAGTATGCTCAGACCTGATTACACTTAAGAGCCAATACCAATTCTCCCCTTGAAGGGTAATGGTCATCTAGCCTTCCAAATGGCCCTTCAAATGGAATGTTTTCAGATGCAGACTCTAAACGGAGTAGTAAAAGAGAATTCCGAGAATGCTTTGCAAACTGAGTGTAATATGCAGGGAAAGAAGCCCATAAATGTACATCTTCCCAAAAAATCATGCAAAAAATAAATAAATAAATCAATTGAAATATCTTAGTTTAATGTAGATGCAAATGAATAAGTAATTGGATCGCTATAACAAGCATTTGAGAAAAAACTTTATGATGACAATATAGCTTCGTGTAAGTGACAATTTGTGAGTGACAGTACAGTTATTTATTTCCATGTTGTGTGCATGAAGCTTGAAAAACTATCCAGCAGCAAATTTTCTGCACTTCCCTGCTCAACTGATATCAGCGTGGGGCTGAAATTTCTATGGGAAGGACTACACTGAAATAGTCCACAGTCAACCCCTACCACTTGCAGTGCTTTTTTGAAGGGCCACTACCTAGTCAAGGGCTGGGGGTGGAACACTGGGATTGGGCCTAAATATAGCATTCTTGGGATATGCTCTGGATCCACCACAACCCTGACCATGATTATGCTACTGTTGATTCTGGCATGCCACAACTGAAAGATTTTGTGAAACAGATTTGGAGTAAATATATAACTGAATACAAATTAATTATTCAGTTTGAAGAGATAATGTGTTCTAAACAGGTACAAATACAGATAAATTTATAGGAAGTGTGTGTTATATTCAAACAAAAATAATAGAATAATAGTGGTGAGGTTTAAATCTGAATATATATACAATTATTTGGGGCACTAAGATACATATACATATACAGATAGATATACAACTAATTTGGAGACATTAGAAAGATAAAAGGTAATTATCTATACTGCTTAAATGCTTAAGCATTAAAAGTCACTAATGTGCACTTTTGCTGACATGTGGTGGAGCTTACTTTATACCTCACATGTGCTTCACTAACTGACCCAGAACCAATTCCGTTGTATGAAATAGTAATTTCTTGGCAAGTACACTTGAGCTGGAAATCTTTTTGACTAAGGCGAGGGCAAAGGTTCCAAAGAGCTTTCAGAGCTGTACTATTCTTGCTATGTTCAGGAAGTTGAAGTTTCACACAAAATCATTCAAACAGGGTGCAAAGGTGAGCTGGCTAATGGAAGTGGCTAACCCCTGTGAATTGTCTTATGTGCCTTTCTCTTTTGAGTATTCTTTTCCTCGGTCGGTTACTTGACAGTCCACTGTAGAGCCAGCGGCTCCCTGAAGCAATACAGTTATAGACCACATATTTCTAAGGTCCAGTTCAGGATTTTTTTTAAATAGGAATTTAAAATATTTTAGCCAATAGCTTACACACCTACAAACTGAAATCAATATGTTCATACTGTTATTGAGTTGACTTATATGACTTGTTTAAGGTGGTTAGGGACCAACATTTCTCATCTAGGGTGACAAGTCCACTGCAGAACTAAAGAACAGTGAAGTAGGAAGAGTCAGGAAAGATGAATTATTAACATATATTCGTCTCTGTGAAGTTAAGGTTACCTTCATTACTGTCAAGCGTCTCCTTCTTGTTTCTCCTGCTTTTTACATGACTGCACTTTCTGGAACAACCTTAAAAACATATCAAACCTTTTCATAATTCAAACTGGCACTGCTTAAAGCATAAACCCCTTTCTTCAGATATTAATGAATTCTACACGTCTTTAAAAGCCAGAGTTCAATGCCCTATTAAAGAGGGGATATCCACCCCTCCAAAAGCCGGAGGATTTAGTGAAGGGAAATGTGTGTCCTAATTAAGAACCCTTTGATTAAAAAGTGAGTTGAATTTACTGCAAAACAAGGGATTAGGGGATTAGGGGTAATCTTGTTACACTGCATATTCTGATAAACACATTCCTCTGAATTAGAATTAATAACAACCGTTACCAAGCTCCATTTGTTTATTTAAGGCATATAACCACACACGTCTTTCAAAATTAGAACACATGGAAGGACTGATTTACATGAAACACTTACATTGCATATAAACAGATATGTTGATCTAGAAGCCCTTACCTACTGTTGAACAGCTCTCCATCCTCATTTCACACTAATTCATGACTCAAACACAATCCTGTGCACTGTGCTTGATCTCTTCCCTTTTGTGAGAGATGGCTCTTAACCTCTGAAATTTGTTTATGTCAAGGGTTAGTGTTAGACCCAGCTGATCGCTGTGTACTTAAAGAGCGTTACAGAGACAAGACATGGACCCATAGGTACAAGATAAGAGCCAAGCATGGACAAGCCAAATGTGATAAAAGCGAGATGAACAGTTGTTAATACAAACATTCTGTTTTTGCCCCCGCATATAAATGTGCACAAACCAAATGCAGTGGAAATAAGAAGTCTACACACCCCTGTTAAAACTGCAGGTTTTTGTGATGTAAAAAATGAAATCATGTAACTTATGTCAGACCTTTTTCCACACTTACAGTAATGTGAAATAACATCCAACAAAATTGAAAATTCAAATGAAAAAACAAACAGAAATGTTTAGGGGGAAAAAATAACTTGCAACAATGCATGGGTTTCCAATAGGATTTAGAACTGGGCTCTGACACGGCTTTCCAAGACGTTGATCTTCTCCTGCTGAAGCACTTTCCACTGCTTACTTGTTTTTTTTATTTTTATTATTGTGCTGAAAAGTGAACATTTTCTTCAGCCTTTACTCTAAATGATTAATTAATATTTGATTTCAATATTTGATTTTTAAAAACCCATCTCTTTAAAGAATGCGGTAAATCCATATGTAAACTTATTCATACATTTAAATTCTACTTTATGTAATTATTTGCTTTCCAAACAACCAGCCCAACCATCTCCTAGAACCCCTTGGACAAGGCACAAATAATTAACATTTTCACTTCCTTTTCACTTGTAGCACTGGGCCAAAGCCTACTGTAAATGTAGTTTTATTAAAATCCATAAAACAGACAGCAGGATATAGATTATGTTAAACATGGAAAAAAGCTAAACAATCACAGACATTGTTACTGCTTTAAGTAGGTATTTGGTCTGATGACAATATTTGAGCCTGGGTTAGTAATATTAATGATTTTTTTTTCAACATTCTTTGTAGTAGTATACAGTGCATCTGGAAAGTATTCACAGCGCATTATTTTATTCTTAATAAATTTGCAAAAACCTCAAGTAAACTTTTTTCATGTTGTCATTATGGGGTGTAGTGTGTAGAATTCTGAGGAAAGAAATTAATTTAATCCATTTTGGAATAAGGCTGTAACATCACAAAATGTGGAAAAAGTCATGCGCTGTGAATACTTTCCGGATGCACTTTATGTTTCCTGAATTGAGAATGACTCATGCATTCAGGTAATAATTAAATTAGGTAATCCATAGATAATGAGGTTGAAAGCAGAGGGTGAACTCCAGCCTGGTACAGCGTCCTCATCCAGAGCATATTCAGGCTCTAAGGAAGATGGTGATAATAGACATGAATGAAAGGGTTTGTAGCAACAATTTAACAACGGTCAGCTAATAAAATACATGAGCTCCACATGCAACACATCTAATACTTAACACAACCATCTACTTCCAAACACACACATTCTCCTTACCTCTCTGGGCCAAAGATGCTCTCATACGCAAAGCATGGACAGCCTGACCAGATGTCAGTCCTGTTTTCAAGAGATCTACACCACAGACACAGACACTTGTTGATACACAATATGCATTTAGAGATGTGTGTGTGTTGGTGTATCTGTGAGAATATAAAGGTGTGCTGGTGACCTACTTTTCATGATAGCTTCCAAGTTGTGTGCATTAGTCCTGGTGCTGCTGGACCACTGGTTGAGCATTATGGACTGAACTCCACTGAGGGTGAGCAGATAAACACACTCTAAAGGAGTCTCCAGAGCAACATTGGCCTTACTACAGTACACAAAAAATACAGACAAGGAAAATCAGATATTGTGATGTGTGCTTCTTCATGTGTAAGGTGGTGCAGGACAACCTGTTGGATGTAACTATGGCTGAATTCTGGCAAACAGCCAAAAATAATGAAAAGCTGTTTTTTTCCTGCATATAACAGGCTATAACATATCAAATATATTTCTCCAAAATGAGGAATGAGTTCAGAAAAATTGTAGAAGGGTTTTTCCCAGCAGAAACATATTATACCAAAACTAAAGTAAGGGCATCCATTTCTTTCATGAGCCAGCATGAGTCAATGAGGTCACTGCTTCTACAGTACAACAATGACATCCTGAAATATTAACCAGATGGCACCATGTGCGTCTTCTCACCTGTTCTGAATATACCACTGAGACTGATGCCACATACTAGGGCTGTTATGAACCAGGCCAAGGATAACTGCCAACTGGATTTCTGAAAATGAAGATATAAATTAAGCAGAAAAAGACTATAATCTTTGTACAGGTGACAAATTCATTTCATCACTCAACCATTATAAATCATAATAAATTAAATTCTAATGTTTTATACCACAGTGAATTCTTGAATCTGATGTTGTGCATTATTTTTGTATAACTACAAGGTTTGAATAGTAGTTCTGGCTGTAACATGAAAAATAGGTTTATATTAATGGGCTCATTCTAATAAATTATTGTTTCTATAGTAATAGCTCATACACAGGGACCTGTATGGCTGATGCTCCACATAACCTAAGACTACTGGCTTAAAAAACATGTTGTTCGGCAAAGAAAAATATATAATTGTTGACATGGTGAGGTTATTTGTTAAGGAACATTTATTTAACATTTATGGAAAGAGACCCATGTCAGCCTTTTTTAACAGACACGGTGCTGGGAAAGTCTTCAGGACAGATGCGTTTATACTTTCTGGTTTCTCAATATAATGAGGTTTTTTTTTTTAGAGAGAGACAGACAGAGAAAGAGAGCATAGATGTGTGAAGAGAGAGAGAGTGAAGAAGGTGCTGGTAAGGAAATGACCGTTTATCATGGCTATATAGCGTTAACAAAAACTAACTTGCCTCTTGGGCAACATTAAATCTTAACTATAAACCATTAACATGCGAGATGTGTCGTTCAATAATAAACTAAGCATTATATGCAAGAAATAACACAATTCCAGCCCATGTGCTTATATGCAAATAATGTAGTAACAGCAGGACACCAACCCAGCATGGATTATTTGTGTATAATCACAGTGTGTCGTGTGTTATTCCTTACATAAGTAACATAATGATGCCATTAGCTGCATCAAAAATGAAAAATGACATTCTGGTATATTATGGAGTAGAGGTCTCCTGCTCTCCTTTTTCCGCACTGAATGGTCAAATGTCTTTTTATTACTATGTTTAAATTAATAGCTACAGCATGCTTGAAAGGGTTCTGAAGACATGTAAGTAAAATTATATGAAAAAGCAATGCTTTAAGAGATGGCCCTCTAAATGCCTGTAATGTAATAATAAAATCCCCAAGCTCTCCCCTGAGTATAACTAATTGCTTAATCAAATCTATTGCTCCATTTACACTTATGTAACTCTGGCCCCCTATTGAGTTCCATCTGAAATTTCACTATGATTCTATAAAAATTCATGTTACATAATCATTACGTTTCATCACCCACTGGCTCACAGTGCTCCCAGACTGCTGAATTTCAATCATGCTTTAATCATTATTGATAAGGTTATGTGAGAGCAAACAAACCTTTTTTCCTTAGGAAACAGACCCTAAAGAAAAAATATCATGATTACATAAACTCTAGGTTATTTTAGAGTTAAATTTAAGTAAGTTTTGATTTATTGCAAGTTTACTGGAAAAAATTCACATTAAAAGAGAGATTTAGACACTGAAAGACATTGAAATAAGCACCTGTTTCTGGGAACAACTGAACTCTTTTATTCACATTACCATTGACTAAAGATTGGGAAGAAAAAATAGCAGCACAGGTTGAATCCTAAATAGATCCTGACTGGACATATAGGGCACAGTCTAGGGTGCAGTTTTACAGTTTTACAGTTTCAAACAAAATTGCTTGAGTTATAAAATCATCCATCCATCCATCCATCCATTATCTATACCATTTATCCTTCAGGGTCATGAGGAAGCTGGAGTCAATCCCAGCTCACTTCAGGCAAGAGGCATGGCACACTCTGTGCAGGTTGCCAATCTATCGAAGACATCCACTGAACATCCATTCACACTCACATACACACCAATGGGTGATATAAAATCAGTTCAAAATAACTGATTACATTCATTGGGTTGTAAGGATGTCTCTTTTGCTAATAGTTTTTCCCATCTCACAGCTCCGGAGGCCCTGGTTCAAACCTGACGTCAGGTTACTATCTGGAGTGCCTAAATCTGCATGGGTTTCCTCTGGGTAAAGGCATTTAAAATTCTGTTTCACATCATTCATATTATGTATTTTGTATGAATGTGTACATTGAGTACTCATAGTAACACATAGATATATAAAAAATAACTGCAATGTTTATGTATACACTTTATATTAGTCATCAAATATGCTATGATATAATAATGTTTGCAAATTATGTTCCATTTATAAGAGTGTTGCTATAGTCTTGTTGGACAGCAAACACCTGAAGAAAACTGCCCTTCTATGCCCTCACTACTCTGTCAACACCTCCAAACATAGTGTCACAGAGAGACAGCTAAATATAAGCGTGGGCTAGCTTTTTTACACTTGACACCTATGTACTCTGATAATTACGTTGAAAATAAAGGAATAGTAAATAAGTACAGAAAAAAAATCTGCCTGCCATTTAACATTTGACACTGAATGAAGAAACAACTCGATCTTTGTTGGTTGACAGAAAAAACAGAAATGGGGATATATTTGTGAGGGCATACCACTCAGCTTGATGGTGGCCAGTCTGGCAGGAGTGATGTGGTTGAGAAAGTGTTCTCCGCCGCAGAAGACAAAAGAACTGCAGTTTGTCAGCAGATGCTCCAAATCTTGAGGACTGAGAGTTGTGTTGGTTATAAACTAATAGGTTGTTTCAGAAGGGTATACTTATTTATGGTAAGGCAAGAATACATGTGTATGTATCATAGGTCACCTCTTACCTGTAGTTCTTCTCATTTCCTATGACTCCTTCCCAGTGTGCTGTGAACTGTTCTGAGTACATGTCTAGAATCTTTCTCATGGTCTCTGCTGGACTGTTCCCTTATAGTATAGTAGAATACAATATTTCATATCAATGCAAAACACACTTCCACATAAACAGTACCAGTTAAAATTTGGACACGACTACTCATTCATTGGCTTTTCTTTATTTTGACTATTTCCTACATTGTAGAAGACATTGAAAATATGTAATAACATATATGGAACATATGGAATTATGTGCTAAACAAAAAAGTGTAAAAAAAAATATATATATATATATATATATGTTTCATATTTTAGATTCCTCAAAGTAGCCAGTGTTTATCCTGATGAAAGCTGTGCACACTATTGACATTATCTTAACCAGTTTCATGAAGTAGTCACCTGGAATGCTTTTCAACTAACATTTGTGTCTTGTCAAAAGTTAATTAGTGAAATGTCATGACTTCTTAATACGTTTGAGATCATCAGTTGTGTTGTGTGGAGGTAGTGTTGGTATACTGTAAATAGCTCTATTGGCCAACTGTAGTAATCCCTATTATGTAAAAAACTGCTCACGTAAGTAAAGAGAAATGACAGTCCATCATTACTTTAAGATATGATGTGTTTTACACATTGTATTTGTAATACAAATACAGATAAACCATTCAATTAGAAAGTCTGTCCAAACTTTTGACTGGTACTGGATGTTCAAACTTGACATTGTTGTTAAACCAATGTTTTTTCCCACCTATATTACTCAAATTCAATTATAATATTATGTGCTTTGAGGGGGAGCAAACAAAAATTGTGTGAAAATAAGAGCTAAAAATGGACCTATTTAATGATGCAGAAAAAAACAGATTATTATAGTCCAGCTCTCTAACGCAGTGGCTTTCAAAGTGGGGTCTATGATTTTTCTTTTTGTTTCAGTGGTGAAAATCTTAGCTCAATGGTATCAGTGTTACTACAATTATTATTGACTTCTTATAGTTATTATCTGGTTTGTGTGGTCACTTGAATTGAATTAATTTAAACTGTAATAAGTCAACAATAAGTAGGCCTACAAATAATGTCAGCATGGTCCTAATGCTTTATTGGTGGAAAAGTCAGGAATAAAAGGCTCCAACACATACTGACATAATGAGACTAATATTAGAATACTTAGATTCGTAGTTACTGGAAATTATACACTAATGAAAACATACTTATGAATACTATATTCCATTTCTGCTAATCTCCCTAAATCCTACATAGCGGACCATTAGGAATGAAGTGCATGTGTTGCGTTACACTCGTTACACAATATGAATGTTTTAGAATGATTAGACACTATAGATTTAGACACAATTTAGAATGAAATTCACACCACTGATGGATTATGGTCATTCTTCTGATCAAGTCATAGGCTGTCATAATTTATCATGTTTTTATCAACAGAACTGTCCAACTAATGACATCTGATGCCTAATAATCAGATATAAGCATAATAAATATTTTCTCAAGCATGGATGAGGGATTATTTTGTTTTACTAATACATAACCCTTATGATGTTACTCCAAATGATTAGAAAACATGCCCTGAGAGACAAGCCGGGCAGGCCTTGGGTAAATAATTGGAATAATAGAACATTATACCATAGTACTGTTTAGTTCTTGAATCGTCATCAGACGGATCGAATCAGTCAGAACATTTTTCAGTACAAGAAAGTCTTTAGGACAGAAGACCTCACGCTTTTTGGTTTCTCTGTATTATGACAAGCTATTTTTTTCTCTTATTAACTTCAAAAGAGAGAGAAAAAAAGAGGTTGCTGAGGGGATAAGTGTATAGTTGTTATTCTATTCTTAAGTGATAACAGGAACTAACTTCTTTCACAGGGGTTCCACAAAAACACAATTTAAATGTAAATCAATAGAAAGTATGACATTTATTTGCCCCACTGTGTTTTATTCCCTGTTCAGTATAAAGAAGAAATATGCTGTAAGCAGAAACTGGCTGCCCACTAAGTGAAACATTAGATTATACTTACTGCTGTCCCTCCCATCATTGTGTGGATCAACAATATCTGTGGACAACTGTTAAAGAAATGAAGGAACAGAAAAAAGAGCCTAATATAGCTATATATACAAACACATTCACACATCTATCTATTATGTAGGTATACCTAATATGTCAACAAAAAGCCAGGTTTCTCTCTTGGCTTACAATTAAAAAAAAGAGGATACATTTGAACTTGTGTGAATCCACTGAAAGAGTGTGTGCAGGTAAGACATGGCTCTCTGATGCCTACGAGGAAAAAGAAGACATTAATCACAACTTGTGCACAAGAGGCATCGTTTTAAATAAGATTTCAACCACTGTTGTAACTTCAGAGGATTAGTTACAGGATTAACTACATTTGAAGGAAAGTCTAGAGTTTCACAAAAATGTGAGAGAGGCAAAGAAATTACAAAGCAAAGGAAACGGACAAGTGAAAGGTCAAAGAGAGAGAAAGGCAAAGTGAGCCATCAGACCATGCTGACAGGAGAGAAAAATGTCTGGGCACCCAACCATAGCATCATTAGGTAACTGATTGAGAGAACCTGAGTTAAAAGCAAAGAAAGGTTAAATATCTGACTGCTGTGAAGACACATAAAAGTAATATGCCACTGCTTTGCCGGCCAAATATTAATTTAGCTGACTCACCACTTTGATGGCTTTGCTTTGATCTCCTTTTCCTTTAGCTGCCTTTGCACTTTTCCTCTCCTTTTTGTTGTCACTTTCAACTGTAATCAACAGGACACAGTGTTGGAACAGGATATGGCCAACTGACTCAGAACTTTAAACGACAGTGCTAGCTTGGTATAAAACCAATAGCAATAATAAACTATCACTATTTCACACACACAAAATGACCTTAAGCATCAGTGACCAGGTAAAGGTTTGCTGAACTTTTGGTGCTTTGCAGGTCTAATGCCAACATAATTTAAGAAAAAAACACAATATCAACACAATGCATTTCACTGCACAGTGTAATTAATCCTTTTTATGCAAAATGTTTGAAGTCTCAAATAGTAACTCATGCCATATCGCTTCCTGACATAATGGTAAATTACAAAAGTCAACATAATTATGTAAGTGGACAAAAACATAAAGCAGCAAGAGTACAAATATGACTACACATCATCATCATCATCATCATCATCATTATCATCATCATTATCGTTATCATTACCACCACTACCAATCATCATCAAAATCAATGACAGGTTACAAAAAGGAGAATTTTCTATGTGCACATTTCACCTGACACTTTTGGATCCTTGAAAAATACCCTTAACCCTCACTTGTATCCTGTTTCCAGAGCGCTTTAGATAAAAAAATTGTAAATGCAGTATCAGCCTTAATGCAGTAGGATGAAAGGCTTTACTGTATTGTGTAACTTAAGCTTCGGACTCCACTAACCTAAACCCAACAGCAGTTGGTTAAACAGGTTAAAAATGTGTTCATTTCATTAAGCAAAAATTTGACTCTAAGTTATCCTTTCAGTGTAACTGAACTACCTGACTTGTACTTATATTTATGTAACTAAACTAAATGTATACACAGCAGTTTATTTTTTAAAAAGGAACAGTAGCCTTTATGATTGCCTGTCAGAGGTTCATTTAAAGGTGTCTAGCAGAACATTATACTCCACTATATCTGGGCATTCATTTAACTTACTATTTCCTAAAGTAGAACTAATGAAGAAATCTCCATCCATCCATCCATTATCTATACCGCTTTATCCGTCTGGGTCGCGGGGAAGCTGGAGCCAATCTCACCGTCTTTGGGCGAGAGGCGGGGTACTCCCTGGGCAGGTCGCCAGTCCACCACAGGGCCAACACTGACAAACAACCACACATGCTCGCATTCACACCTATTGGCAATTTAGAGTAGCCAGTTGACCTAATCTGCATGTCTTTAGACTGTGGGAGGAAACCGGAGCACCCGGAGGAAATCCACGCACGCACGGGGAGAACATGCAAACTCCACACAGAAAG